>JAPWDM010000002.1:65647130-66908797 GCA_035578155.1 Brachynemurus nebulosus
TAGCAGTTATGATGAGCGCGAAAATAGCGCGTAATTCCTATATAAGCTTTATCTAATTAGCGCCGTTGGTTCAGATTTTGATATTTTCAATTTTTGTCTTTATATGCTGCTCAAATGAATTTTTTTGATTTTCCGGGAAACTATAGGCGCTGGAAAGATTTTATAGCAGTTATGATGAGCGCGAAAATAGCGCGTAATTCCTATATAAGTTTTATCTAATTATCGCCGTTGGTTTAGATTTCGATATTTTCAATTTTTGTCTTTATATGCTGCTCAAATGAATTTTTTGATTTTCCGGGAAACTATAGGCGCCGGAAAGATTTTAATAGCAGTTATGATGAGCGCCAAAATAGCGCGTAATTCCTATATAAGTTTTATCTAATTATCGCCGTTGGTTTAGATTTCGATATTTTCAATTTTTGTCTTTATATGCTGCTCAAATGAATTTTTTGATTTTCCGGGAAACTCTAGGCGCCGGAAAGATTTTAATAGCAGTTATGATGAGCGCTAAAATAGCGCGTAATTCCTATATAAGTTTTATCTAATTATCGCCGTTGGTTTAGATTTCGATATTTTCAATTTTTGTCTTTATATGCTGCTCAAATGAATTTTGTTGATTTTCCGGGAAACTATAGGCGCTGGAAAGATTTTAATAGCAGTTATGATGAGCGCGAAAATAGCGCGTAATTCCTATATAAGCTTTATCTAATTAGCGCCGTTTATTAAGATTTAGATATTTTCAATTTTTGTCTTTATATGCTGCTCAAATGAATTTTTTTGATTTTCCGGGAAACTATAGGCGCCGGAAAGATTTTAATAGCAGTTATGTTGAGCGCCAAAATAGCGCGTAATTCCTATATAAGCTTTATCTAATTAGCGCCGTTTATTCAGATTTAGATATTTTCAATTTTTGTCTTTATATGCTGCTCAAATTAATTTTTTTGATTTTCCGGGAAACTATAGGCGCCGGAAAGGTTTTAATAGCAGTTATGATGAGCGCCAAAATAGCGCGTAATTCCTATAAAAGTTTTATCTAATTATCGCCGTTGGTTTAGATTTCGATATTTTCAATTTTTGTCTCTATATGCTGCTCAAATTAATTTTTTGATTTTCCGGGAAACTCTAGGCGCCGGAAAGATTTTAATAGCAGTTATGATGAGCGCTAAAATAGCGCGTAATTCCTATATAAGTTTTATCTAATTATCGCCGTTGGTTTAGATTTCGATATTTTCAATTTTTGTCTTTATATGCTGCTCAAATGAATTTTGTTGATTTTCCGGGAAACTATAGGCGCTGGAAAGATTTTAATAGCAGTTATGATGAGCGCGAAAATAGCGCGTAATTCCTATATAAGCTTTATCTAATTAGCGCCGTTTATTAAGATTTAGATATTTTCAATTTTTGTCTTTATATGCTGCTCAAATGAATTTTTTTGATTTTCCGGGAAACTATAGGCGCCGGAAAGATTTTAATAGCAGTTATGATGAGCGCCAAAATAGCGCGTAATTCCTATATAAGTTTTATCTAATTATCGCCGTTGGTTTAGATTTCGATGTTTTCAATTTTTGTCTTTATATGCTGCTCAAATGAATTTTGTTGATTTTCCGGGAAACTATAAGCGCCGGAAAGATTTTAATAGCAGTTATGATGAGCGCGAAAATAGCGCGTAATTCCTATATAAGCTTTATCTAATTAGCGCCGTTGGTTCAGATTTAGATATTTTCAATTTTTGTCTTTATATGCTGCTCAAATGAATTTTTTTGATTTTCCGGGAAACTATAGGCGCCGGAAAGATTTTAATAGCAGTTATGATGAGCGCCAAAATAGCGCGTAATTCCTATATAAGCTTTATCTAATTAGCGCCGTTTATTCAGATTTAGATATTTTCAATTTTTGTCTTTATATGCTGCTCAAATTAATTTTTTTGATTTTCCGGGAAATTCTAGGCGCCGAAAAGATTTTAATAGCAGTTATGATGAGCGCTAAAATAGCGCGTAATTCCTATATAAGTTTTATCTAATTATCGCCGTTGGTTTAGATTTCGATATTTTCAATTTTTGTCTTTATATGCTGCTCAAATGAATTTTGTCGATTTTCCGGGAAACTATAGGCGCTGGAAAGATTTTAATAGCAGTTAAAATGAGCGCGAAAATAGCGCGTAATTCCTATATAAGCTTTATCTAATTAGCGCCGTTTATTCAGATTTAGATATTTTCAATTTTTGTCTTTATATGCTGCTCAAATTAATTTTTTTGATTTTCCGGGAAACTATAGGCGCTGGAAAGATTTTAATAGCAGTTATGATGAGCGCGAAAATAGCGCGTAATTCCTATATAAGCTTTATCTAATTAGCGCCGTTGGTTCAGATTTAGATATTTTCAATTTTTGTCTTTATATGCTGCTCAAATGAATTTTTTTGATTTTCCGGGAAACTATAGGCGCCGGAAAGATTTTAATAGCAGTTATGATGAGCGCCAAAATAGCGCGTAATTCCTATATAAGCTTTATCTAATTAGCGCCGTTTATTCAGATTTAGATATTTTCAATTTTTGTCTTTATATTCTGCTCAAATTAATTTTGTTGATTTTCCGGGAAATTCTAGGCGCCGAAAAGATTTTAATAGCAGTTATGATGAGCGCTAAAATAGCGCGTAATTCCTATATAAGTTTTATCTAATTATCGCCGTTGGTTTAGATTTCGATATTTTCAATTTTTGTCTTTATATGCTGCTCAAATGAATTTTGTTGATTTTCCGGGAAACTATAGGCGCTGGAAAGATTTTAATAGCAGTTAAAATGAGCGCGAAAATAGCGCGTAATTCCTATATAAGCTTTATCTAATTAGCGCCGTTTATTCAGATTTAGATATTTTCAATTTTTGTCTTTATATGCTGCTCAAATTAATTTTTTTGATTTTCCGGGAAACTATAGGCGCCGGAAAGATTTTAATAGCAGTTATGATGAGCGCCAAAATAGCGCGTAATTCCTATATAAGCTTTATCTAATTATCGCCGTTGGTTTAGATTTCGATGTTTTCAATTTTTGTCTTTATATGCTGCTCAAATTAATTTTTTTGATTTTCCGGGAAACTATGGGCGCTGGAAAGATTTTAATAGCAGTTATGATGA
Organism: Brachynemurus nebulosus; assembly: GCA_035578155.1. Taxonomy (NCBI): domain Eukaryota; kingdom Metazoa; phylum Arthropoda; class Insecta; order Neuroptera; family Myrmeleontidae; genus Brachynemurus; species Brachynemurus nebulosus. Next base: position 65,650,258 of record JAPWDM010000002.1, read on the forward strand.
GCGCGAAAATAGCGCGTAATTCCTATATAAGCTTTATCTAATTAGCGCCGTTGGTTCAGATTTTGATATTTTCAATTTTTGTCTTTATATGCTGCTCAAATGAATTTTTTTGATTTTCCGGGAAACTATAGGCGCTGGAAAGATTTTATAGCAGTTATGATGAGCGCGAAAATAGCGCGTAATTCCTATATAAGTTTTATCTAATTATCGCCGTTGGTTTAGATTTCGATATTTTCAATTTTTGTCTTTATATGCTGCTCAAATGAATTTTTTGATTTTCCGGGAAACTATAGGCGCCGGAAAGATTTTAATAGCAGTTATGATGAGCGCCAAAATAGCGCGTAATTCCTATATAAGTTTTATCTAATTATCGCCGTTGGTTTAGATTTCGATATTTTCAATTTTTGTCTTTATATGCTGCTCAAATGAATTTTTTGATTTTCCGGGAAACTCTAGGCGCCGGAAAGATTTTAATAGCAGTTATGATGAGCGCTAAAATAGCGCGTAATTCCTATATAAGTTTTATCTAATTATCGCCGTTGGTTTAGATTTCGATATTTTCAATTTTTGTCTTTATATGCTGCTCAAATGAATTTTGTTGATTTTCCGGGAAACTATAGGCGCTGGAAAGATTTTAATAGCAGTTATGATGAGCGCGAAAATAGCGCGTAATTCCTATATAAGCTTTATCTAATTAGCGCCGTTTATTAAGATTTAGATATTTTCAATTTTTGTCTTTATATGCTGCTCAAATGAATTTTTTTGATTTTCCGGGAAACTATAGGCGCCGGAAAGATTTTAATAGCAGTTATGTTGAGCGCCAAAATAGCGCGTAATTCCTATATAAGCTTTATCTAATTAGCGCCGTTTATTCAGATTTAGATATTTTCAATTTTTGTCTTTATATGCTGCTCAAATTAATTTTTTTGATTTTCCGGGAAACTATAGGCGCCGGAAAGGTTTTAATAGCAGTTATGATGAGCGCCAAAATAGCGCGTAATTCCTATAAAAGTTTTATCTAATTATCGCCGTTGGTTTAGATTTCGATATTTTCAATTTTTGTCTTTATATGCTGCTCAAATTAATTTTTTGATTTTCCGGGAAACTCTAGGCGCCGGAAAGATTTTAATAGCAGTTATGATGAGCGCTAAAATAGCGCGTAATTCCTATATAAGTTTTATCTAATTATCGCCGTTGGTTTAGATTTCGATATTTTCAATTTTTGTCTTTATATGCTGCTCAAATGAATTTTGTTGATTTTCCGGGAAACTATAGGCGCTGGAAAGATTTTAATAGCAGTTATGATGAGCGCGAAAATAGCGCGTAATTCCTATATAAGCTTTATCTAATTAGCGCCGTTTATTAAGATTTAGATATTTTCAATTTTTGTCTTTATATGCTGCTCAAATGAATTTTTTTGATTTTCCGGGAAACTATAGGCGCCGGAAAGATTTTAATAGCAGTTATGATGAGCGCCAAAATAGCGCGTAATTCCTATATAAGTTTTATCTAATTATCGCCGTTGGTTTAGATTTCGATGTTTTCAATTTTTGTCTTTATATGCTGCTCAACTGAATTTTGTTGATTTTCCGGGAAACTATAAGCGCCGGAAAGATTTTAATAGCAGTTATGATGAGCGCGAAAATAGCGCGTTATTCCTATATAAGCTTTATCTAATTAGCGCCGTTGGTTCAGATTTAGATATTTTCAATTTTTGTCTTTATATGCTGCTCAAATGAATTTTTTTGATTTTCCGGGAAACTATAGGCGCCGGAAAGATTTTAATAGCAGTTATGATGAGCGCCAAAATAGCGCGTAATTCCTATATAAGCTTTATCTAATTAGCGCCGTTTATTCAGATTTAGATATTTTCAATTTTTGTCTTTATATGCTGCTCAAATTAATTTTTTTGATTTTCCGGGAAATTCTAGGCGCCGAAAAGATTTTAATAGCAGTTATGATGAGCGCTAAAATAGCGCGTAATTCCTATATAAGTTTTATCTAATTATCGCCGTTGGTTTAGATTTCGATATTTTCAATTTTTGTCTTTATATGCTGCTCAAATGAATTTGGTCGATTTTCCGGGAAACTATAGGCGCTGGAAAGATTTTAATAGCAGTTAAAATGAGCGCGAAAATAGCGCGTAATTCCTATATAAGCTTTATCTAATTAGCGCCGTTTATTCAGATTTAGATATTTTCAATTTTTGTCTTTATATGCTGCTCAAATTAATTTTTTTGATTTTCCGGGAAACTATAGGCGCCGGAAAGATTTTGAATAGCAGTTATGATGAGCGCCAAAATAGCGCGTAATTCCTATATAAGTTTTATCTAATTATCGCCGTTGGTTTAGATTTCGATGTTTTCAATTTTTGTCTTTATATGCTGCTCAAATGAATTTTGTTGTTTTTCCGGGAAACTATAGGCGCCGGAAAGATTTTAATAGCAGTTATGATGAGCGCGTAATTCCTATATAAGCTTTATCTAATTAATGCCGTTGGTTCAGATTTAGATATTTTCAATTTTTGTCTTTATATGCTGCTCAAATGAATTTTTTTGATTTTCCGAGAAACTATGGGCGCCGGAAAGATTTTAATAGCAGTTATGATGAGCGCGAAAATAGCGCGTAATTCCTATATAAGCTTTATCTAATTAGCGCCGTTGTTTCAGATTTAGATATTTTCAATTTTTGTCTTTATATGCTGCTCAAATGAATTTTGTTGATTTTCCGGGAAACTATAGGCGCCGGAAAGATTTTAATAGCAGTTATGATGAGCGCCAAAATAGCGCGTAATTCCTATATAAGCTTTATCTAATTAGCGCCGTTGGTTCAGATTTAGATATTTTCAATTTTTGTCTTTATATGCTGCTCAAATGAATTTTTTTGATTTTCCGGGAAACTATAAGCGCCGGAAAGATTTTAATAGCAGTTATGATGAGCGCCAATATAGCGCGTAATTCCTATATAAGTTTTATCTAATTATCGCCGTTGGTTTAGATTTCGATGTTTTCAATTTTTGTCTTTACATGCTGCTCAAATGAATTTTGTTGATTTTCCGGGAAATTATAGGCGCTGGAAAGATTTTAATAGCAGTTACGATGAGCTCGAAAATAACGCGTAATTCCTATATAAGCTTTATCTAATTAGCGCCGTTTATTCAGATTTAGATATTTTCAATTTTTGTTTTTATATGCTGCTCAAATTAATTTTTTTGATTTTCCGGGAAACTATAGGCGCCGGAAAGATTTTAATAGCAGTTATGATGAGCGCCAAAATAGCGCGTAATTCCTATATAAGTTTTATCTAATTATCGCCGTTGTTTTAGATTTCGATGTTTTCAATTTTTGTCTTTATATGCTGCTCAAATGAATTTTGTTGATTTTCCGGGAAAATATAGGCGCTGGAAAGATTTTAACAGCAGTTATGATGAGCGCCAAAATAGCGCGTAATTCCTATATAAACTTTATCTAATTAGCGCCGTTGGTTCAGATTTAGATATTTTCAATTTTTGTCTTTATATGCTGCTCAAATGAATTTTTTGATTTTCCGGGAAACTCTAGGCGCCGGAAAGATTTTAATAGCAGTGATGATTAGCGCTAAAATAGCGCGTAATTCCTATATAAGTTTTATCTAATTATCGACGTTGGTTTAGATTTCGATATTTTCAATTTTCGTCTTTATATGCTGCTCAAATGAATTTTGTTGATTTTCCGGGAAACTATAGGCGCTGGAAAGATTTTAATAGCAGTTATGATGAGCGCGAAAATAGCGCGTAATTCCTATATAAGCTTTATCTAATTAGCGCCGTTTATTCAGATTTAGATATTTTCAATTTTTGTCTTTATATGCTGCTCAAATTAATTTTTTTGAATTTCCGGGAAACTATAGGCGCCGGAAAGATTTTAATAGCAGTTATGATGAGCGCCAAAATAGCGCGTAATTCCTATATAAGTTTTATCTAATTATCGCCGTTGGTTTAGATTTCGATATTTTCAATTTTTGTCCTTATATGCTGCTCAAATGAATTTTGTTGATTTTCCGGGAAACTTTAGGCGCCGGAAAGATTTTAATAGCAGTTATAATGAGCGCCAAAATTGCGCGTAATTCCTATATAAGTTTTATCTAATTATCGCCGTTGGTTCAGATTTAGATATTTTCAATTTTTGTCTTTATATGCTGCTCAAATGAATTTTGTTGATTTTCCGGGAAACTATAGGCGCTGGAAAGATTTTAATAGCAGTTATGATGAGCGCCAAAATAGCGCGTAATTCCTATATAAGCTTTATCTAATTAGCGCCGTTGGTTCAGATTTAGATATTTTCAATTTTTGTCTTTATATGCTGCTCAAATTAATTTTTTTGATTTTCCGGGAAACTATAGGCGCCGGAAAGATTTTGAATAGCAGTTATGATGAGCGCCAAAATAGCGCGTAATTCCTATATAAGTTTTATCTAATTATCGCCGTTGGTTTAGATTTCGATGTTTTCAATTTTTGTCTTTATATGCTGCTCAAATGAATTTTGTTGTTTTTCCGGGAAACTATAGGCGCCGGAAAGATTTTAATAGCAGTTATGATGAGCGCGTAATTCCTATATAAGCTTTATCTAATTAATGCCGTTGGTTCAGATTTAGATATTTTCAATTTTTGTCTTTATATGCTGCTCAAATGAATTTTTTTGATTTTCCGAGAAACTATGGGCGCCGGAAAGATTTTAATAGCAGTTATGATGAGCGCGAAAATAGCGCGTAATTCCTATATAAGCTTTATCTAATTAGCGCCGTTGTTTCAGATTTAGATATTTTCAATTTTTGTCTTTATATGCTGCTCAAATGAATTTTGTTGATTTTCCGGGAAACTATAGGCGCCGGAAAGATTTTAATAGCAGTTATGATGAGCGCCAAAATAGCGCGTAATTCCTATATAAGCTTTATCTAATTAGCGCCGTTGGTTCAGATTTAGATATTTTCAATTTTTGTCTTTATATGCTGCTCAAATGAATTTTTTTGATTTTCCGGGAAACTATAGGCGCCGGAAAGATTTTAATAGCAGTTATGATGAGCGCCAATATAGCGCGTAATTCCTATATAAGTTTTATCTAATTATCGCCGTTGGTTTAGATTTCGATGTTTTCAATTTTTGTCTTTATATGCTGCTCAAATGAATTTTGTTGATTTTCCGGGAAACTATAGGCGCCGGAAAGATTTTAATAGCAGTTATGATGAGCGCCAAAATTGCGCGTAATTCCTATATAAGTTTTATCTAATTATCGCCGTTGGTTTAGATTTAGATATTTTCAATTTTTGTCTTTATATGCTGCTCAAATGAATTTTGTTGATTTTCCGGGAAACTATAGGCGCCGGAAAGATTTTAATAGCAGTTATGATGAGCGCCAAAATAGCGCGTAATTCCTATATAAGTTTTGTCTAATTATCGCCGTTGGTTTAGATTTCGATATTTTCGAAAATTTCGAAATTTCGTAAATAGCGCGTAATTCCTATATAAGCTTTATCTAATTAGCGCCGTTGGTTCAGATTTAGATATTTTCAATTTTTGTCTTTATATGCTGCTCAAATGAATTTTTTGATTTTCCGGGAAACTCTAGGCGCCGGAAAGATTTTAATAGCAGTTATGATGAGCGCTAAAATAGCGCGTAATTCCTATATAAGTTTTATCTAATTATCGCCGTTGGTTTAGATTTCGATGTTTTCAAACTTGTCTTTATATGCTGCTCAAATGAATTTTGTTGTTTTTCCGGGAAATTATAGGCGCCGGAAAGATTTTAATAGCAGTTATGATGAGCGCGAAAATTGCGCGTAATTCCTATATAAGCTTTATCTAATTAGCGCCGTTGGTTCAGATTTAGATATTTTCAATTTTTGTCTTTATATGCTGCTCAAATAAATTTTTTGGATTTTCCGGGAAACTATAGGCGCCGGAAAGATTTTAATAGCAGTTATGATGAGCGCCAAAATAGCGCGTAATTCCTATATAAGTTTTATCTAATTATCGCCGTTGGTTTAGATTTCGATATTTTCAATTTTTGTCTTTATATGCTGCTCAAATGAATATTGTTGATTTTCCGGGAGTAACTATAGGCGCCGGAAAGATTTTAATAGCAGTTTTGATGAGCGCCAAGATAGCGCGTAATTCCTATATAAGCTTTATCTAATTAGCGCCGTTGGTTCAGATTTAGATATTTTCAATTTTTGTCTTTATATGCTGCTCAAATGAATTTTGTTGATTTTCCGGGAAACTGTAGGCGCCGGAAAGATTTTAATAGCAGTTATGATGAGCGCCAAAATTGCGCGTAATTCCTATATAAGTTTTATCTAATTATCGCCGTTGGTTTAGATTTCGATATTTTCAATTTTTGTCTTTATATGCCGCTCAAATGAATTTTGTTGATTTTCCGGGAAACTATAGACGCCGGAAAGATTTTAATAGCAGTTATGATGAGCGCCAAAATAGCGCGTAATTCCTATATAAGTTTTATCTAATTATCGCCGTTGGTTTAGATTTCGATATTTTCAATTTTTGTCTTTATATGCTGCTCAAATTAATTTTTTTGATTTTCCGGGAAACTATAGGCGCCGGAAAGATTTTAATAGCAGTTATGATGAGCGCCAAAATAGCGCGTAATTCCTATATAAGTTTTATCTAATTATCGCCGTTGGTTTAGATTTCGATGTTTTCAATTTTTGTCTTTATATGCTGCTCAAAAGAATTTTGTTGATTTTCCGGGAAAATATAGGCGCTGGAAAGATTTTAATAGCAGTAATGATGAGCGCGAAAATAGCGCGTAATTCCTATATAAGCTTTAACTAATTAGCGCCGTTGGTTCAGATTTAGATATTTTCAAATTTTGTCTTTATATGCTGCTCAAAGGAATTTTTTGATTTTCCGGGAAACTCTAGGAGCCGGAAAGATTTTAATAGCAGTTATGATGAGCGCTAAAATAGCGAGTAATTCCTATATAAGTTTTATCTAATTATCGCCGTTGGTTTTGATTTCGATATTTTCAATTTTTGTCTTTATATGCTGCTCAAATGAATTTTGTTGATTTTCCGGGAAACTATAGGCGCTGGAAAGATTTTAATAGCAGTTATGATGAGCGCGAAAATAGCGCGTAATTCCTATATAAGCTTTATCTAATTAGCGCCGTTTATTCAGATTTAGATATTTTCAATCTTTGTCTTTATATGCTGCTCAAATTAATTTTTTTGATTTTCCGGGAAACTATAGGCGCCGGAAAGATTTTAATAGCAGTTATGATGAGCGCCAAAATAGCGCGTAATTCCTATATAAGTTTTATCTAATTATCGCCGTTGGTTTAGATTTCGATGTTTTCAATTTTTGTCTTTATATGCTGCTCAAATGAATTTTGTTGATTTTCCGGGAAACTATAGGCGCCGGAAAGATTTTAATAGCAGTTATGATGAGCGCTAAAATAGCGCGTAATTCCTATATAAGCTTTATCTAATTAGCGCCGTTGGTTCAGATTTAGATATTTTCAATTTTTGCCTTTATATGCTGCTCAAATGAATTTTGTTGAATTTCCGGGAAACTATAGGCGCTGGAAAGATTTTAATAGCAGTTATGATGAGCGCGAAAATAGCGCGTAGGTCCTATATAAGCTTTATCTAATTAGCGCCGTTGGTTCAGATTTAGATATTTTCAATTTTTGTCTTTATATGCTGTTCAAATGAATTTTTTTGATTTTCCGGGAAACTATATGCGCCGGAAAGATTTTAATAGCAGTTATGATGAGCGCTAAAATAGCGCGTAATTCCTATATAAGCTTTATCTAATTAGCGCCGTTGGTTCAGATTTAGATATTTTCAATTTTTGCCTTTATATGCTGCTCAAATGAATTTTGTTGAATTTCCGGGAAACTATAGGCGCTGGAAAGATTTTAATAGCAGTTATGATGAGCGCTAAAATAGCGCGTAGTTCCTATATAAGCTTTATCTAATTAGCGCCGTTGGTTCAGATTTAGATATTTTCAATTTTGGTCTTTATATGCTGCTCAAATGAATTTTGTTGATTCTCCGGGAAACTATAGGCGCTGGAAAGATTTTAATAGCAGTTATGATGAGCGCGAAAATAGCGGGTAATTCCTTTATAAGCTTTATCTAATTAGCGCCGTTTATTCAGATTTAGATATTTTCCATTTTTGTCTTTATATGCTGCTCAAATGAATTTTTTTGATTTTCCGGGAAACTATAGGCGCCGGAAAGATTTTATTAGCAGTTATGATGAGCGCCAAAATAGCGCGTAATTCCTATATAAGCTTTATGTAATTAGCGCCGTTGGTTCAGATTTAGATATTTTCAATTTTTGTCTTTATATGCTGCTCAAATGAATTTTTTTGGAATTTTCCGGGAAACTATAGGCGCCGGAAAGATTTTAATAGCAGTTATGATGAGCGCCAAAATAGCGCGTAATTCCTATATAAGTTTTATCTTATTATCGCCGTTGGTTTAGATTTCGATATTTTCAATTTTTGTCTTTATATGCTGCTAAAATGAATTTTGTTGATTTTCCGGGAAACTATAGGCGCTGGAAAGATTTTAATAGCAGTTATGATAAGCGCGAAAATAGCGCGTAATTCCTATATAAGCTTTATCTAATTAGCGCCGTTAGTTCAGATTTAGATATTTTGAATTTTTGTCTTTATATGCTGCTCAAATTAATTTTTTTGATTTTCCGGGAAACTATTGGCGCCGGAAAGATTTTGAATAACAGTTATGATGAGCGCCAAAATAGCGCGTAATTCCTATATAAGTTTTATCTAATTATCGCCGTTGGTTTAGATTTCGATGTTTTCAATTTTTGTCTTTATATGCTGCTCAAATGAATTTTGTTGATTTTCCGGGAAACTATAGGCGCCGGAAAGATTTAAATAGCAGTTATGATGAGCGCGAAAATAGCGCGTAATTCCTATATAAGCTTTATCTAATTAATGCCGTTGGTTCAGATTTAGATATTTTCAATTTTTGTCTTTATTTGCTGCTCAAATGAATTTTTTTGATTTTCCGAGATTCTATAGGCGCCGGAAAGATTTTAATAGCAGTTATAATGAGCGCCAAAATTGCGCGTAATTCCTATATAAGCTTTATCTAATTAGCGCCGTTGGTTCAGATTTTGATATTTTCAATTTTTGTCTTTATATGCTGCTCAATGAATTTTTTTGATTTTCCGGGAAACTATAGGCGCCGGAAAGATTTTAATAGCAGTTATGATGAGCGCCAAAATAGCGCGTAATTCCTATATAAGTTTTATCTAATTATCGCCGTTGGTTTAGATTTCGATGTCTTCAATTTTTGTCTTTATATGCTGCTCAAATGAATTTTGTTGATTTTCCGGGAAACTATAGGCGCTGGAAAGATTTTAATAGCAGTTATGATGAGCGCGAAAATAGCGCGTAATTCCTATATAAGCTTTATCTAATTAGTGCCGTTGGTTCAGATTTAGATATTTTCAATTTTTGTCTTTATATGCTGCTCAAATGAATTTTTTGATTTTCCGGGAAACTCTAGGCGCCGGAAAGATTTTAATAGCAGTTATGATGAGCGCTAAAATAGCGCGTAATTCCTATATAAGTTTTATCTAATTATCGCCGTTGGTTTAGATTTCGATATTTTCAATTTTTGTCTTTATATGCTGCTCAAATGAATTTTGATGATTTTCCGGGAAACTATAGGCGCTGGAAAGATTTTAATAGCAGTTATGATGAGCGCGAAAATAGCGCGTAATTCCTATATAAGCTTTATCTAATTAGCGCCGTTGTTTCAGATTTAGATATTTTCAATTTTTGTCTTTATATGCTGCTCAAATGAATTTTTTTGATTTTCCGGGAAACTATATACGCCGGAAAGATTTTAATAGCAGTTATGATGAGCGCCAAAATAGCGCGTAATTCCTATATAAGTTTTATCTAATTATCGCCGTTGGTTTAGATTTCGATATTTTCAATTTTTGTCTTTATATGCTGCTCAAATGAATTTTTTTTGATTTTCCGGGAAACTATATGCGCCGGAAAGATTTTAATAGCAGTTATGATGAGCGCTAAAATAGCGCGTAATTCCTATATAAGCTTTATCTAATTAGCGCCGTTGGTTCAGATTTAGATATTTTCAATTTTTGCCTTTATATGCTGCTCAAATGAATTTTGTTGAATTTCCGGGAAACTATAGGCGCTGGAAAGATTTTAATAGCAGTTATGATGAGCGCGAAAATAGCGCGTAATTCCTATATAAGTTTTATCTAATTATCGCCGTTGGTTTAGATTTCGATATTTTCAATTTTTGTCTTTATATGCTGCTCAAATTAATTTTTTTGATTTTCCGGGAAACTATAGACGCGGAAAGATTTTAATAGCAGTTATGATGAGCGCCAAAATAGCGCGTAATTCCTATATAAGTTTTATCTAATTATCGCCGTTGGTTTAGATTTCGATGTTTTCAATTTTTGTCTTTATATGCTGCTCAAAAGAATTTTGTTGATTTTCCGAAAAAATATAGGCGCTGGAAAGATTTTAATAGCAGTAATGATGAGCGCGAAAATAGCGCGTAATTCCTATATAAGCTTTATCTAATTAGCGCCGTTGGTTCAGATTTAGATATTTTCAAATTTTGTCTTTATATGCTGCTCAAAGGAATTTTTTGATTTTCCGGGAAACTCTAGGAGCCGGAAAGATTTTAATAGCAGTTATGATGAGCGCTAAATAGCGAGTAATTCCTATATAAGTTTTATCTAATTATCGCCGTTGGTTTTGATTTCGATATTTTCAATTTTTGTCTTTATATGCTGCTCAAATGAATTTTGTTGATTTTCCGGGAAACTATAGGCGCTGGAAAGATTTTAATAGCAGTTATGATGAGCGCGAAAATAGCGCGTAATTCCTATATAAGCTTTATCTAATTAGCGCCGTTTATTCAGATTTAGATATTTTCAATCTTTGTCTTTATATGCTGCTCAAATTAATTTTTTTGATTTTCCGGGAAACTATAGGCGCCGGAAAGATTTTAATAGCAGTTATGATGAGCGCCAAAATAGCGCGTAATTCCTATATAAGTTTTATCTAATTATCGCCGTTGGTTTAGATTTCGATGTTTTCAATTTTGTCTTTATATGCTGCTCAAATGAATTTTGTTGATTTTCCGGGAAACTATAGGCGCCGGAAAGATTTTAATAGCAGTTATGATGAGCGCCAAAATAGCGCGTAATTCCTATATAAGTTTTATCTTATTATCGCCGTTGGTTTAGATTTCGATATTTTCAATTTTTGTCTTTATATGCTGCTAAAATGAATTTTGTTGATTTTCCGGGAAACTATAGGCGCTGGAAAGATTTTAATAGCAGTTATGATAAGCGCGAAAATAGCGCGTAATTCCTATATAAGCTTTATCTAATTAGCTCCGTTAGTTCAGATTTAGATATTTTCAATTTTTGTCTTTATATGCTGCTCAAATTAATTTTTTTGATTTTCCGGGAAACTATTGGCGCCGGAAAGATTTTGAATAACAGTTATGATGAGCGCCAAAATAGCGCGTAATTCCTATATAAGTTTTATCTAATTATCGCCGTTGGTTTAGATTTCGATGTTTTCAATTTTTGTCTTTATATGCTGCTCAAATGAATTTTGTTGATTTTCCGGGAAACTATAGGCGCCGGAAAGATTTTAATAGCAGTTATGATGAGCGCTAAAATAGCGCGTAATTCCTATATAAGCTTTATCTAATTAATGCCGTTGGTTCAGATTTAGATATTTTCAATTTTTGTCTTTATTTGCTGCTCAAATGAATTTTTTTGATTTTCCGAGATTCTATAGGCGCCGGAAAGATTTTAATAGCAGTTATAATGAGCGCCAAAATTGCGCGTAATTCCTATATAAGCTTTATCTAATTAGCGCCGTTGGTTCAGATTTTGATATTTTCAATTTTTGTCTTTATATGCTGCTCAAATGAATTTTTTTGATTTTCCGGGAAACTATAGGCGCCGGAAAGATTTTAATAGCAGTTGTGATGAGCGCCAAAATAGCGCGTAATTCCTATATAAGTTTTATCTAATTATCGCCGTTGGTTTAGATTTCGATGTCTTCAATTTTTGTCTTTATATGCTGCTCAAATGAATTTTGTTGATTTTCCGGGAAACTATAGGCGCTGGAAAGATTTTAATAGCAGTTATGATGAGCGCCAAAATAGCGCGTAATTCCTATATAAGTTTTATCTAATTATCGCCGTTGGTTTAGATTTCGATGTTTTCAATTTTTGTCTTTATATGCTGCTCAAATGAATTTTGTTGATTTTCCGGGAAACTATAGGCGCCGGAAAGATTTTAATAGCAGTTATGATGAGCGCTAAAATAGCGCGTAATTCCTATATAAGCTTTATCTAATTAGCGCCGTTGGTTCAGATTTAGATATTTTCAATTTTTGCCTTTATATGCTGCTCAAATGAATTTTGTTGAATTTCCGGGAAACTATAGGCGCTGGAAAGATTTTAATAGCAGTTATGATGAGCGCGAAAATAGCGCGTAGGTCCTATATAAGCTTTATCTAATTAGCGCCGTTGGTTCAGATTTAGATATTTTCAATTTTTGTCTTTATATGCTGTTCAAATGAATTTTTTTGATTTTCCGGGAAACTATATGCGCCGGAAAGATTTTAATAGCAGTTATGATGAGCGCTAAAATAGCGCGTAATTCCTATATAAGCTTTATCTAATTAGCGCCGTTGGTTCAGATTTAGATATTTTCAATTTTTGCCTTTATATGCTGCTCAAATGAATTTTGTTGAATTTCCGGGAAACTATAGGCGCTGGAAAGATTTTAATAGCAGTTATGATGAGCGCGAAAATAGCGCGTAGTTCCTATATAAGCTTTATCTAATTAGCGCCGTTGGTTCAGATTTAGATATTTTCAATTTTGGTCTTTATATGCTGCTCAAATGAATTTTGTTGATTCTCCGGGAAACTATAGGCGCTGGAAAGATTTTAATAGCAGTTATGATGAGCGCGAAAATAGCGCGTAATTCCTTTATAAGCTTTATCTAATTAGCGCCGTTTATTCAGATTTAGATATTTTCCATTTTTGTCTTTATATGCTGCTCAAATGAATTTTTTTGATTTTCCGGGAAACTATAGGCGCCGGAAAGATTTTATTAGCAGTTATGATGAGCGCCAAAATAGCGCGTAATTCCTATATAAGTTTTATCTAATTATCGCCGTTGGTTTAGATTTCGATGTTTTCAATTTTTGTCTTTATATGCTGCTCAAATGAATTTTGTTGATTTTCCGGGAAACTATAGGCGCCGGAAAGATTTTAATAGCAGTTATGATGAGCGCGAAAATAGCGCGTAATTCCTATATAAGCTTTATCTAATTAATGCCGTTGGTTCAGATTTAGATATTTTCAATTTTTGTCTTTATTTGCTGCTCAAATGAATTTTTTTGATTTTCCGAGATTCTATAGGCGCCGGAAAGATTTTAATAGCAGTTATAATGAGCGCCAAAATTGCGCGTAATTCCTATATAAGCTTTATCTAATTAGCGCCGTTGGTTCAGATTTTGATATTTTCAATTTTTGTCTTTATATGCTGCTCAAATGAATTTTTTTGATTTTCCGGGAAACTATAGGCGCCGGAAAGATTTTAATAGCAGTTATGATGAGCGCCAAAATAGCGCGTAATTCCTATATAAGTTTTATCTAATTATCGCCGTTGGTTAAGATTTCGATATTTTCAATTTTTGTCTTTATATGCTGCTCAAATGAATTTTGTTGATTTTCCGGGAAACTATAGGCGCTGGAAAGATTTTAATAGCAGTTATGATGAGCGCGAAAATAGCGCGTAATTCCTATATAAGCTTTATCTAATTAGCGCCGTTTATTCAGATTTAGATATTTTCAATTTTTGCCTTTATATGCTGCTCAAATGAATTTTTTTGATTTTCCGGGAAACTCTAGGCGCCGGAAAGATTTTAATAGCAGTTATGATGAGCGCGAAAATAGCGCGTAATTCGTATATAAGCTTTATCTAATTAGCGCCGTTGTTTCAGATTTAGATTTTTTCAATTTTTGTCTTTATATGCTGTTCAAATGAATTTTTTTGATTTTCCGGGAGACTATAGGCGCCGGATAGATTTTAATAGCAGTTATGATGAGCGCTAAAATAGCGCGTAATTCCTATATAAGCTTTATCTAATTAGCGCCGTTGGTTCAGATTTAGATATTTTCAATTTTTGTCTTTATATGCTGCTCAAATGAATTTTTTTGATTTTCCGGGAAACTATAAGCGCCGGAAAGATTTTAATAGCAGTTGTGATGAGCGCCAAAATAGCGCGTAAATCCTATATAAGTTTTATCTAATTATCGCCGTTGGTTTAGATTTCGATATTTTCAATTTTTGTCTTTATATGCTGCTCAAATGAATTTTGTTGATTTTCCGGGAAACTATAGGCGCCGGAAAGACTTTAATAGCAGTTATGATGAGCGCGAAAATAGCGCGTAATTCCTATATAAGCTTTATCTAATTAGCGCCGTTGGTTCAGATTTAGATATTTACAATTTTTGTGTTTATATGCTGCTCAAATGAATTTTTTTGATTTTCCGGGAAACTATAGGCGCCGGAAAGATTTTAATAGCAGTTATGATGAGCGCCAAAATAGCGCGTAATTCCTATATAAGTTTTATCTAATTATCGCCGTTGGTTTAGATTTCGATATTTTCAATTTTTGTCTTTATATGCTGCTCAAATGAATTTTGTTGATTTTCCGGGATACTTTAGGCGCCGGAAAGACTTTAATAGCAGTTATGATGAGCGCGAAAATAGCGCGTAATTCCTATATAAGCTTTATCTAATTAGCGCCGTTGGTTCAGATTTAAATATTTTCAATTTTGTCTTTATATGCTGCTCAAATGAATTTTTTTGATTTTCGGGGAAACTATAGGCGCCGGAAAGATTTTAATAGCAGTTATGATGAGCGCCAAAATAGCGCGTAATTCCTATATAAGTTTTATCTAATTATCGCCGTTGGTTTAGATTTCGATATTTTCAATTTTTGTCTTTATATGCTGCTCAAATGAATTTTGTTGATTTTCCGGGAAACTATAGGCGCCGGAAAGATTTTAATAGCAGTTATAATGAGCGCCAAAATTGCGCGTAATTCCTATATAAGTTTTATCTAATTATCGCCGTTGGTTTAGATTTCGATATTTTCAATTTTTGTCTTTATATGCTGCTCAAATGAATTTTGTTGATTTTCCGGGAAACTATAGGCGCCGGAAAGATTTTAATAGCAGTTATGATGAGCGCCAAAATAGCGCGTAATTCCTATATAAGCTTTATCTAATTAGCGCCGTTGGTTCAGATTTAGATATTTTCAATTTTTGTCTTTATATGCTGCTCAAATGAATTTTTTTGATTTTCCGGGAAACTATAGGCGCCGGAAAGATTTTAATAGCAGTTATGATGAGCGCCAAAATAGCGCGTAATTCCTATATAAGTTTTATCTAATTATCGCCGTTGGTTTAGATTTCGATATTTTCAATTTTTGTCTTTATATGCTGCTCAAATTAATCTTTTTGATTTTCCGGGAAACTATAGGCGCCGGAAAGATTTTAATAGCAGTTATGATGAGCGCCAAAATAGCGCGTAATTCCTATATAAGTTTTATCTAGTTATCGCCGTTGGTTTAGATTTCAATTATTATTAACTTTTTCAATTTCATGTAAATAAAATGTAACTTCTAAAGTACTATACTGCGTACTCTGTAAATATGTTTATTGTCTGAAGTATTTAAAAATTAATAAATCTTTGTTATTGTTGAAATAATTTAAAATTCTTTCAATTTATTCCTCTTACGATTTTCAACATAAAATTGTGAAATTATAAAAAATCAAACATAACAACTCATTAAAAATGGTTATACACAAATATTTTTTTTATTTTGTTATAAATTAACTTTACAATTAACTATATAACTATACAATTTTTAATTCCTATTTAATTTTTTTTTTTAATAAAAATCTTGTATAATGTGGGAAATATTTTAGCCTTTAATTAATTAAAAAAACTAAATTTTAAATTACGGAACACCACTGAAAATTAGGAGATACTTAGGTCATATTAACATACAAAATATAAATAAGGAAACTTTAAAACACAATTTTGAAGATTTGGATTATGAATTAAGAAATTCTTTGGGAATTAGGAATATCCCTGAATTTACAATAAAAAAATTAATATTCAGCTTTTATTTTTGAGGTAAACGAAATTAAAACGGGAAACGTAAGATCTACATTTGTAAGTCTAATTTAAAACAGGTCATTTTTAGGAAATTGGTTTGAAACTGTTTTCATCAAATAAAAATAGCTAGCCATTTTAAGCAATTGGCCAAAAAACTAAACGTCATTTTCGTGCTAACAGAATATTCAGTTTTTTTTTTGTTTTTTTTTTTCAAATGTAACAAACTGAATGAAAATTCATTACTGCGAGTCGTTCAAAGAACAAGAACAGAATATCTACTAACAATAATATTTATTTTATTAATAATTCCATCTGTCTCTATCTCTAGACACACTTTTATCCTAATTATCCCTTCTTCTATATCCATTTTTATTTAGTGTCTTTTGCCCGTGCGATGACAAACAAAATTGCGTGAATAGAATGATTCTTATTGGGTGTATATACCAAAAATGTGTGAAATTTTCATCACATTACAACAACATACAAAAACGTATATGTGTGCGACCAATGTATCGTTTATGTTGTTCACATATGTATTGTATGAATTATATAGGAATCTATAAGTCCGTATAATCCCGAAGGAACAATGACATACATACGTATATCCTGGTATTATCCTGTAATACAATTACAAGTATGAGGATAGTACTGAATTTATATGTACGCACGTATACTGTAATGATATATTGGTAAATAGGGGAGAGTTGCCTAGACTGGGTCAGTGACACTTAGGGGAGAGTCTCCTATATTGGACCGGCTCCTAAATTGGACCGTGTCAGTTTTAAGCAATTAAAAAACAGTTATAACCATCTAACAATATAAATATTAAACAACATTCGAATTTATTACTTAGTACGAATTTAGGTAATTGTCAAGTAAGCAGTCTTTGAAAACTCGCAAATTTATGAAAAATTGTTAAGCCGATGTTAAATTTTCATTGCTCACCGTTCGACCAAACACTTAACAGGTAGGTATAAATTTTTCTTTTTAAATTTATATTTTATCTATGTCATATGTAATTTATTATAACGACATAATCTTAAAAATATATACATGGATTAGATATAGATAACGGTTTTTGTAGAAAAACATTATTAAGAACCAATCGGTCCAATTTAGGATACTAGTTTCCTAAATTGGACCAAATAACATAATTTTTTTACCCAAGGTAGGGTCTTTTTAAAATTCAATTAGAGACGAATTAATGTTTTCGTTTTAAAGCATAAAGATTGATTAATTAGACAACCAAAAATGATGGCTCTATCTTAATTGGTTTCCTTGTTGCAAGAAAAAATAGCAAAAGTGGTCCAATATAGGAGACTCTCCCCTAATTGAAAAAGAACGAAGACATTCGCTCACTTGAGAATGACTTTAGTTCTAATTGTTCCCCTTACAGTATTGCTTGTGCAATGGATTGGTATTTTCTCGGTAAAAGAGGAGAAATTTTTGATTTGAAAGGGTAGTTTTTCCGGTAAGGAGAATTCTACAAAAGATTTTAGCGTTACATTTAAATATAACTAACTTGATCGTGGGTACACGTACCGTCTCTGACGAGTAAGTGATCTGAAAATACACACACACACACATATACCGAGTTACCGGACAAAAGTTTCATGGGAAGAAATGAGGAACTAGAAAATGACCTCGAATTTGACCTTGACCAGCCTGTATCTTGAGAACCAACATAATTTTTTCGTTTTTATGACCTTCACACGACTTTGGGATATGAAGTATGAATATGATTTTGAACGTAGAATTTCCTGCTCTTTCCGAATCCGAGGTCAAAAATAGGGGTTTCCATTCAAAAAAAAAAAAAAAAAACAAAGCTGACCCTCAAATTTTGACCAGTAATATACAACATAATTTATAAAAGCTTGAGGCGTTTAATTAAGTTTGGTAAGTACTGAAAAGTAAAATAGCTACACTTATATCCAAAACAGAAATAATTAATGATAACGCCTCAAGCTTTTATAAATTATGTTGCATATTGCTTCAAACTTCACTCAAAAGTTATTTTATTTTCTTTAGCCCATTTTTAAATAAAAGCTTTTTCTTAAAAAACATTTTTTTTTTTACTTTAATTTATTAAAAGTAGTGGTAAAAATCCTCAGAAAAATTTAACTTTTGTTTTCAAAATTTGTTAGTTACGTTAGATTTTATAAATATCACCAACAGATATTTTGTAACTGAGAAAAAATATATCTACTGAATAAATTTCCTATTCGTTGTAAAATTAGTAGGTCGCAAAAAGAGATGAAAAATATTCAGGAATACAATCACTTTCGTAAAAATTTCGCTCTTTCTATTTAATCGATGCAACATCGAAACAAACTTACCTTTGTCAAATTATACATGTATACATACAATCAGCATAACTGTATTGTTTTGTTTTTGTTTTCTCATTTTGTCGGATGGATGGACGGATAAAAGCTTTTAAATGGCCAGTTTGACATCCGGCATGCTCAGCGTTGTTCAACGTTTTAGTTATTTCAGTTGAATCAAAAAACTAAAATCAATGGATAAAAGTGACTTTACTGTGTGTTCAAATGTGTTTGAATTGAATTGACCACTCATTCGAATGCCTATTTTCTATATTTATTTAACGGTTTTGTTTCTTTGAGCAACAACTTTAATCATTTATTACAATTTATTTGAATTTTTGTCCTTTGGTGTTTTTCCGTTAGTGCCAGAGGAGCAAAACTAATGAAATTCTTTGTCAGTCAAAAATGTATGCATTTAGTGGTGTAAGTTAATATTCTAGACAAAACCAGTGAAGCCAAGAGACGTGTCATGTCTTTATCAGGATCGTAAAAGTAGTAACATGAAATTTGATATCTAAAAAATATCAGGATCCTATAATAATTGTCATGATATTTGGCGTTTAAAGAAAAATATCAATATTTAATGTGATTATTTAAATTACTTACAAATGACAACTTATTCTATTGTCCTTCACTATTATATTTTGATCATTTCCTTAAGAAACTTTTTGGAAAACAACTTAGTTGTATAATATTTTTACCGTCATCGAAAATCAGCAAAAAAATGTTAAAACTATAATCAAGGGTTTGTTTTATTTCATTCATATATATGATATAAATATACACCAATTAGGGTGTCCAGATTTTTGTACCGTAATTGTAAGAGCTGAAAGTAAGGATACCTTTTAATGTATGAGGCAGATACAGCCCTATAAAGAGATGGAATATGTATGCCGGGTGTTCATAAAGTTACGGAACAGCTGAAAATCTCAGTTAATATTGACTTTATCGAAAAATGACCCGGGCAAAAGTTTTAGGGGAAGAAATGAGGAACTAGAAAATGACTTCGAATTTGACCTTGAACATAACCTTGACCAGTATTTGGAGGTCAACTTTGTTTTTTTTAAATGGAAACCCCTATTTTTGACCTCGGATTCGGAAAGAGCGGGAAATTTTAAGTTGAAAACCATATTCATACTTCATATCCCATAAAAACGAAAAAAATATAATTCAAGGTCAAATTCGAGGTCATTTCCTAGTTAGTTCCTCATTTCTTCCCATGAAACTTTTGTCCGGGTTATTTTTCGATAAACTCATTATTAACTGAGATTTTCAGCTGTTCCGCAACTTTATGAACAGCCGGTATATATACATATATATTATATTATAGTGATTATAGGCATATATATTTCCAAATCTTCAAATTTTTTTTTATCCTGTTATTTACATTTCTGTGGGTTACATGTACCTATCTTCTAATTTCATATTATTGCAAATGAAAAATTCATAAAGCAAAGAATTTTAATAATGAAGTTTGAAACTACATATTATGTATAGTTTTACAACAACATTTTCAAACAGAATTACAAAAACTTATTTATAATCAAGAGCTCCAATGAGTAATTTCTAATCTCTGCGTATAAAAGTATTTGATACAAATCAAATTTCGAAATTTTTTAGTGCCAAAAATACGGCAATTAAAATCAATTTGTAGTCTTTAGATCTTCTATTACTCTCGTTACACCTGTCTTCTGAACATTCATAACATTCTGTTTCTGGATACATTTTTTTTACGTGAACACATTCTCCTTCATATGCACACTCTCGATGTGCACAGTATTTACCTATTAAATACAAAATGTTATTTTAACATTGTTAATGTTTTATTGTGGGTTACTGGGAGTTAAATGAACTATTGTACTTGTGTATTAAGACGTTACGGTTCCGAAACTTGGGCTCCAACAAAGAGGCTCCTACACGGAGAGAAAATTCCTATAAAAATTACTGTGCTCAGCACTACAATCGACGTGTAAAGAACGAACATATTAAATTCTGTAAGGTAAAAATATAAAGATTATAATTAATCATAAAAAATTTAAAGGATGGAATGTTCTTTTCGTAATATTATCTCCGTAAAATTTGTAAAACAGCACAGTAAAAAGTTCCATTACTGACAAAAAAATAATTTTTAATTGTATTTATTAAAAAAATTTCCATGCTAACATGCTAATAATAGAAAGAAAAAAAACAGAAAGAAGGTTGGTTGTGTTGGGATCGCTCTAATGAAATGTACCTCAATCAGCGAGTTACATGGGTTACATGCGAACCTATAGGTGTGGACTGTGGAAGAAACTTTGTCAGACAGCTCGCACCAGGCCCGTTGATGCAGCTACTTGTCAGTTGCTTTTACACTCTCTTAGGATGTTGTCATCGTTTAATTCATATTTTTGTTATTTACCTATCTTTAGTATATGTATTAGAATTATATTGTTGGCCATCATTTTTGTATACATGTTTTTACAGGTTATGTGCAACCAATATAAGGTCGCGAGCCAGATGCGCAAATGAAAGAGTACGACAACAAGAATTAAACTATAATATATATGCATAAGAGTGTGATAAAAGTTGTGTTAGCACCACATTAAATTTTACCATGCTAGCACATATTTTTTTATTTTGGTCGTCGATCGCGCACGGATTATAGGGAGCATAGTAATTTTTCTGAAATTTTCTCTACAAAAATTATAGGATTTTTCTCTCCGTGTACAAAAATTAGTAGCATGTCAACATAAGATGGAAAGATCAATACTAAATATCTCCAAAAAGCAACGAGTTAATTCGAAACTGATCCGGGCAAAGACAAAAAAGTCATCGATGTTGTTAAATTTATCAAAAATAAAAAATGGAGCTGGGCAGGTCATGTTATTCGTATGGACAAAAATTTGTACTCAATGGCTGCCACTAGACCACAAAAGAAATATCGGCCGCCAAAGAAGAAGATGCAGGGATGGACTAGATCGCTTTGCAGGAAAACTAGGGCACCGAAAAACTACAGATAGAGTCCAATGGAAATATGAGGAGAGGCCTTTGTGGGATTAGAGATTATTTTTATTATTAAGACGTTACATTACTCTGAAATGTATATATATATATATATATATATATATATATATATATATATATATATATATATATATATATATATATATACGCGCGATAACTCTCGAACGAAGCATCCAATCTTAACGAAATTTAGTGAGGCCAAAAGTTCCAATGGCTTGTGTGAGTTCGTCGGCTAGATACGTTCGATTTTTAGTAGCCAACATTATGGCCATTTTTCGTCATTTTTAGTAGTTTTTTGCAAAATTCGGTTAGAATCCAAAAATTTTTTAATTTTGTTTTACACCATCGAAAAGAGCCGAGCTCCTGGTCGAAAAGCATCACTCTTGTCAAGCACCACTTTTGGAGATTACTTGTTCTTGTCAAAACTGGTGCTCTACTGTATTTGATTTAAACCAGTCGGTTTTCGTATGCTGCGTCTTGCAATTAATTTGGAAAAAATTTGGAAAAGTAATTTCAGAACTTTTACATATAGGTTCATGTCTAATAGAAATTAATAGATTTAACTTATAGTACAACGCAATTACAAAACACACAAATTATAAAAATGAAAGGACTACTAAATTTAAAAGTTTTCGGCAGTTTTTCGGGTGATTCTTATCAGAGACCTTACCACATGCATATGCTTACCTTTAGGAATATATTTCATGCAAACGGGTTTGGATATCCCTTCACAATCTCGACGAGTGTTTTCTGAGTCCTTAAAAGTAATTGCGCATCCATCACAGTCGTAACATTGCAAATTACTCGATTCTCGAATTACTAAAAATAAAACTTAATTCTAAGTGCTGAAGATAAAATTGTTCGAGGAAAATATGTAAAATTAATAGTTAAAATCGGCAAGAGTAATACTTTCAAAGCGTCGAAATTTATTCGATAAATTTGATAGATTTTTGCATATTCAATCAAAAACAAAGAGTAAAAAATTTCGTTAAAACAATCGTTAAATTTGCATTAAATTCTGTCATTAACTTCTGGCACATTTGATACTCAATGTAAGTTGAAATATTTTTTTTAATAGCGACTGATTAATCTTTTGTGTGTATGCAATTAAGACGATCGCAAATGTGAATAAAAAGTTCATTGGTAAGGCTTAGTTCTTTATTATTGTAGATATATTAATGAACTTAAGCATACATCAGAAAACATTGACACACATAGAGTAAATGTAACAAATTTCAGCGCCTTAGAAGTTATCCTCTACCCTTGAAACCCACTACTCACATAAAGAAAAACTGATTAAGAAAACAACTAAGCACAGTGCCGAAGACTTCATACTTTCCGTGTGAAAAATTCAAACTGTCAAATAATTTTTGAAAACAAAAAGGTGAATTATAATTGAAAATTAATATTATTACCATAACTACTTATAATAATAAGACTAGCCGAACACGTTCTGTTTTAATTTCGATCGTCGCAGTCGATCTGATTATAACAGTTGCACCTGTACAGTGCAAAGTTGAAGTTTTGAAGTTCCTTTAATAAATTTTGTTATCAATCAATTTTGTTATCTTTGGTACGGTAAAACGGCCCGGAAGTTTGTATTCTAATCTCCAAACAAATTCTAAAAATTTTTTCTGGGATAAACGTAATTAAATTTAAATTGGACAACGTAAATTCTGCATTTGTTTGTATAACTTAAGACATGGACATAAGCAATAAGCGGCCAATAATTAATTAACCTCCTCATTCCAAATAAAAAATTTTTTTTTCAAATTTTTGATTTTTTCTAAAATTTGTGTTCATAACTATAAAAAAAAGAAATCAAAAGACCACTTTTAATTTTTTTTTTTTTACTGAAAAAACTTGATGTGGACTATAGTAGACATTTGGAATAACGATTACTCAATTGACATCTAAAAACAATGTTAATTTCTTAAGAATTTCTGAAAATAGTTGGCTAAGGAAACACAATAGATGAATGGAAAACATGTGTAATAACTACAAAATAATTATTGTAATGATAATGAACACATGAGGGTTTACACATTTATAAGAGGGTTCACTTTCCAAAATTTGGAAGTAGCCTTTTCCTCTGGAGCCACTTCATTGTCATAAACAAGTTTTAAATTTCTCATGATAGCAAAAAATTGATTTCTGGGCAAGATTGCAATGGAAGAAACCTTTATTTTGGAATGATAGTACATTCTTGTGCTTGGAAGTCCCATTACGGACATTTTGATGGAGGCACCAAAAAACCTTTTTGTTTGCTCCTTATTTAAAATTAGGGGGCGCCCTTTTTTCAATATAGCTACGATTAGTTTTTTCTGTAACCAGATTGAAAACATTTTCAGGAATGTACTTACTTACATAAACATATTTTTTTAATTATTACGTAGCCGGTTTCCAAATGTCGACTACAGTAGATATGAAAGTTTCTGGCGTTACTATGACAACCAAACTCATGAAACATTCTAAACAAATATCTAATTTCCTTCTCTGGACATTCATAATAACATATTAACCCCCACATATTAAAAAAGAATTTATTTAATGTACTAGAAAAATATTTACATTCACGAAGACGCTGGGAACTACCCTTTGTAGCGATGCGCTATTTTCAAACTGCTGTGGAATATCAACAATGAACGTGGATCCAACTGAAAAGAAATCTGTAATGTGCTGCTATCTATGAGGACGACAGTGGTACTCCTGTCAGTCCTATCAACCCACTCTAAAGCGGTAATAAAAATTACCTAGGAAATGTTGTTTTATGTCGACTACGGTTGACGGTTGGAACGAGGAGGTTAATTAGAAAAAGAAAATTTTTTTTAAAATTTGTACATAGGTCACTAGATAAGTTTTGCAATACAGCCATATTTATTAAAGTTTTTCAAAATAATTTTGTCACAGCTTATACACTTAGTGGTACCTAAAAGCTAACTGTCAAAAATATCGTGCTACTTTTCTTCTGGCAGTTCTGAACACACTTGATCCCAGGCCGCCAGTAGCTCGGAATCGCTCGCAATCTTCCGACCTTTCAGCTAGCCGTTCACAATCGGAAACAAAGCGAAGTCATAGGAGCAAGGTCTGCACTGTACGCAGGATGATCAAGCACTTTAATGTCAGTATTTTCTAAAAAAATTAACTGTCCCATGAGCTCGATGACAAAAGTGTTATCGTGGTGAAAATGCCAGCTATCCATTCTTGAGTTTGGACGCATCTCTTTAAGTTTCTGAACAACTTTAGGCAAATATTTATTAACATACCAAGACGCCGATACTGTGCACTGACTATCAGGACAACTCGTTTATCCTCCTTTATTAATAACTCGACTTTTGCTACGTTTTATGGAACAGTTGTTTCAACAAGACGAGCCGATCTTGGAGGATCATTAACACTGAAATCACCACGTTCAAATTCACAATACCACCGATACATAGTTGTGCGATGAAGACACTTTTCTTTGAGTAAAGTTCACATTCATCTACGAACAGGCGTCGCACAAAGTTGTAACGAATAATCACACGTAACTCGTCCTTCAACCACTCAGACATTTTTAATGTTTTAGTTCTGTACACAAATGATTCAGGGGGACTTATTGAATGGCTACCGTCTAGTTATGAGTTGAACTTGATAGAAAAAATAAATGCAAGTACCTTGCGATTATAAATACCCCTGTCGCAGCATCCTGCATAACATAGCGAATTTCCATTTACAAAAGTACGTTTTTCTCGGAAACTAGTTGATGTAGAGTAATTGTAAATAAAAAAAAACCTTCTTTATGTGATTTTTCCGCCTCATTTCGCCAAATTTTTTTCACGAAAAATGTCCAAAACCCCGTAAACGTTTTCACGAAATTTCTTAAAAATAAGATGTTTCGTTCTTGAGTTATCGTGCGGACACATTTATATATATGTTTACTAAGTGTTCGCATCGTGTAGAACCGGCTTTACATCAACATTATACATGTATCATAATTATGTGATCGTATGGGTAGTGACGAATTGACGTTATACATATATACACTATATCTTCTTTGACTATACAATGACATAGTGTGTCGAATATGTGCTTAGAATGTGAGTAACTTAAGACTTTAAGATTACATCACTTAAGATTACATCTCTAAGATCACATTCTAACTCACATAGTTTTTCTCGGAAACTAATTGACATAGAAAAAAAGTTTAAAGACCTTTTTTATGTAGTTTTTTCTTCTCTTTTAAATGGTGTAAAAAAATTTTGCAAAAATTTTTGAATAAGTGGAAATTTTGGCAAAAAACTAATTTTTTGCAAGAACAAAAACCATGTTCCTGGCATCCGACGTGTCTGGTTAACGAACTCGTCCAACGGTTTGGGACTTCCAATACTTTCACCAAATTTCGTAATCCTAGGACATTCCGTTCGAGAGTTATCGTGCGGACACATATATATATATATATATATATATATATATATATATATATATATATATATATATATATATTAATACATATATATATATATATATATATATATATATATATATATATATATATATATATATATATATATATATATATATATATATGTGTGTGTGTGTGTGTGTCCGCACGATAACTCTCGAACGGAATGTCCTAGGATTATGAAATTTGGTGAAAGTATTGGAAGTCCCAAACCGTTTGACGAGTTCGTATATATATATATATATATATATATATATATATATATATATATAAATTTTAGCAAATATTATTTTCGGTTTCTAGGGACTTCAAAACAAATTTCTGCCAGGGTCCCGGACTCAGGTCGCGTTGTGACAGTGGCTGTAATAGCTCAATTCCATTCTGGAAATTCGCTAATAAATTCAACTATAGCTTGCGATTATAAATATTCTGTATTGCGAAATTTATCTAGTGACCTATGTAAATATTTCATCACGGAAAAATTTTAGCGTCTCACATAAAGACAAGAAACGTAAGAGCAATCGACTTAGGGCTTTACACGCTAATAACTGGGTTAACTCCACAGAATTTTACTTAGAATTTTTCAAAAAAATTTCTCTCACTGAATGTTGCTAAGTGACCAACTATGACCAGTTTGTCACCTATTGGGCCAAATTTTTTCAATGTTCATCTTTTTAGCAATGGCGTGCTAGCATCAAACAGTCGTAATAACCCTAATAAGCCTTAAAGTATAGTTATTATAAGCTTCAACTTATTTAACTTAAGCGTTACTTTATGATATTCCATATTTTACAAAATACCCCTTTATTTAACTAATTGTAAGTATAGTTGAAAAAATATTCCCAGACACTTTTGTAGGTTTCTTTCTTTTTTATTGTCCTTGTCGTACACCTTTCAACACTACACAAGTGTCCTTAATCAGTGGTTTTAATTTAATTTTTTTTTAAATATTTGACATAATAATATTTCATCTTTCCAAAGTTAAAAAAAATGATGCAATATTGTCAAGAAAAGTGAATTATGTTATTTTCAATTAGAATATCTAAACTATTTTCGTTTGATTTTAACTTATTTGAAAACTCTAAGCAGTACATGTTGGCATTCACTGATTTTTGTTTTTCAAAATTATATTATGTCATCGAAGGATGACATATTAATATCGTTGTGTGATCATAGTGGGGGAAACATTATTATAGAGTTGTATATCCATATTGAATAATTATAGAGTTATACATCCATATTGAATAAACGCATGAAGGCTGTAGAGTTAACAACTATAGAGTTAACAAAAAATCATAAATTAACACTTTCACTGTGGCATTACTTAGTGCGTGTCAAAAACACGCACTTAACGAATTTTATTTTTAATAGAATTAAATATTTTGCAATGAATCCAATCATTCAGTTATTTTATTTTAGTAGTTTTTAAGGGTAGTTTTTTCGGTAAGGAGAATTCAACAAAAGATTTTACCGTTACATTTAAGTATAACTAACTTGATCGTAAGTACACGTACCGTCCCTGACGAGTAAGTGATCTGAAAACACACACACATATATTTGAGAAAGTATTGTATGTCTGTACGCGATGTGTGGCTCGCCCCTCTCACTCAATGTTTTTGTTGCACTTCTTAGAGTGTACAAAAAGTGGATTTTATGTACAATTTAATAATTACAATCTAAAGATCTTTCGAAAATTTAATATACTATCTTCAAGATTAAGATTTTTTATTTTTATTGCATAAATTTTTGAAATTTATCAGTCAAAAGCTATAGGAATAATTTGTAGTGCTTTCAAAACTGTTTGCTATTTACAAAAGAAAAATTGCACAATGACAGAAACGATTTATAGTATTACAATCTGATGGATATATCTGAACAAATGAGAACATCTTTAAAAATGCTCTCAATGTTAAGAAAGAAAACAACGAATACAAAAATAAAATTCTCAGGAGTAGGAATAAAATTTCTCTTGACCTTTTTGAGCGATAAAAATCTAAATTAAAAAAAAAAGTTCATAATGAAAATAAAATCGAATAACGCAGCTTTCATGTAGGTAGGTATGCATATATGTATTCGTTGTGTTTTTTATTTGTCATTAACCGAAAGAATTCCTTAATTAAATTGAATAAAATAATCTTTTTATGTTCAAATAACAATATTATCAACTTTTGTCCGTACCGTACCAAAAACAAAAACCGAAATAAGTGGTTAAAACCGTGAATGACAAAGTGTGTTTAATTCTCACTTTGCGATACCTGGTATGAATAACACTGTGACCAAGTATGTTTATGTACTGATACTTGTTGACCGATAGGTCAAAAAAGACGTCTGAAACTTCGGCTATAATTTTTGGATTTTTATTTTTTTTAATAATTTTTATAAAAAAAAAAATAATTTAATGACGTTGAGTAGCACAATCTGATTTTTCTGTATAGTCCGTAAAAAACTAGGAGTTTTGAAAAATCTTTTTGCGTGGCACAGTAAAAAAATTTGTGTTCTGCTTAAAAAAAAACTGGTGGTTAAAATTATTGTGTTAAATAAGTAACCCAACCCTGCGTTAATGTAACATTTAACATATTAACAAAAAATTTGATTTAACAAAATTAAAATGTTAATCTGTTTTAAACAACACACAAATAACATAATGTTTGTGTAAAATGCCAAAGAATGTCATAAATACACTTATTTGTGGATTTACAACACCAATAAACTGGTTTCGCTCGCATCTATTGCTTTACTTATAAGAGCGGGGGTAGTGGTAACTGATACCATCGGTCACATCGGTATAGCATCATTGCCATAATCATTGCAGTATTGGACACTGTGCGACGTGCGTTCAACAGAAACATATCTATGTATAGAAGCAGACGGAATATTTCAAAATTAAAAGCGTATTCCTAAGGTTAAATTGGTTTTAATTATTTAGATATTAAATATTGGTCAGTTAATTAAAAATACCCCTGTCGCAGCATCTGCATAACATAGCGAATTTCCAAATCTTGGGCACTGGCGGATCTCATCTAAGACCTGTACCTATTTAAAATAGTTTAGCTTTCTAAGAGTAAAAGAATTTTTAAAATCGGTTGGGTAATTAGTTTTGGTATTTTTGGGGACCCAAGAACCCGAACGAATTTTGTGCAGCATAGTTGTATCCATCTAAAATAATTTAGTTCTCTAGCAGTGAGAAATTTTTTAGCATCGGTTCGATAGCTTATTACTGGCGTTTTCGGATCTGCAAGATCCCGGTGGACCTCATTAAAAAATCAGCTCGACCGTATATTCTAGGCGGACTTTATGTAATATATATATATATATATATATATATATATATATATATATATATATATATATATATATTCAAAACCCGTTGTGTAGCATTCTACGCCGCATTTGCATCCGCAGGACAGTTGTGGATCTCAGATAACACAACCTGTACCTATCTAAAATAGTTTACCTTGGTAATAGTAAAAAGGTTTCAAAATCGGTCAGTTATTTTATTTTTGGCACTTTTAGGTCCTACTGACACTTCAGACCTTACATAACGTAATCTATATGTATCTAAAATAGCTTAGCTCCCCAACAGTGAAAAAATTTTCAAAATCGGTCGGCTAGTTTATTTTTGACGCTTTTGGATCCGATGGACCCTGGCAGACTTTACATAACGTAATCTATATTTATCTAAAATAGTTTAGCTCTGTAAGAGTGAAAAAATTTTCAAAATCGGTCGGTTAGTTTATTTTTACCACTTTTGGGTCCCATGGACCCTGGCGGACCCTAAATAACGTAATGTATGTCTATCTAAAATAGCTAGTTCCCCAACAGTGAAAAAATTTTCAAAATCGGTCGGTTAGTTTATTTTTGACACTTTTGGACCCATGGACCCTGGCAGACCTTACATAACGTAATCTATATTTATCTAAAATAGTTTAGCTCTGTAACAGTGAAAAAATTTTCAAAATCGGTCAGTTAGTTTATTTTTGACACTTTTGGGTTCTATGGACCTTGGTGGACCTTACATAACGTAATTTATATTTATCTAAAATAGTTTAGCTCTGTAACAGTGAAAAAATTTTCAAAATCGGTCAGTTAGTTTATTTTTGACATTTCTGGATCCTATGGACCCTGGCAGACCTTACATAACGGAATCTATATTTATCTAAAACAGTTTAGCTCTGTAACAGTGAAAAAATTTTCAAAATCGATCAGGCAGTTTATTTTTGACACTTTGGGGTCCTATGGACCCAGGCGGACCTTACATAACGTAATCGATATTTATCTAAAATAGTTTAGCTCTGTAACAGTGAAAAAATTTTCAAAATCGGTCAGTTAGTTTATTTTTGACACTTTTGGGTTCTGTGGACCCTGGCGGACCTTACATAATGTATTCTAAATCTATCTAAAATAGTTTAGCTCTGTAACAGTGAAGAAATTTTTAAAATTGGTCGTTTAGTTTATTTTTTACAATTATGGGATCAGTAAATCCTAGCGAAACTCATACAAGTCTAGTACTCTAACAGTAAGAAAAGGGTTCTAAGGATCTCATATAACTTATGGCAGTCCGTAAGCTTCTTGCGGACATCATTTAATTAATTAATTCAAATACTTTAACTTACTAACTGTGAAAAAATTTTTAAAATCGATTGGTTAATTAATTTCTGGCCTTTTTAGGTCCCGAAAACCTTGACCTCACATAAAATACCTTAAATCCATTTGAAATGGTTTAATTTTTTAACATTATTAATTATTAGTGGAAAAATTTTCAAAATAGATTCAAAATATTTTTCCGTACATACATATGTACATTGTACATATTTTGTTTTATTTCATATTTAATAATATTTATATGATAACATAATCTTCAATTTCTTGTTTACTTAAAAATTCAATAAAAAAAAAAAAAAAATTCTTCATTACATTAGCTTAGAAAATCTGTTTAATTTACATTTTTTAACATGGGATAGAACCATGCTAATTATAATGCAATAAATGAGAAACAAAACTCTATACATGTATGTGTGTTATATCACATATATGTGAATAGTTTTCACTTGTTCTCACAAAATTCTTTAATAAAAAAGTGAAATATTTTTATACTGCATAAAGAACTGAGATATAAATATAAATTACTTATTAGACTAACAAAGAAAGAATAAAAGTGAAAATTTACATTTTCTCGAAAAATACTTAAAATAGAAAGAAAATTATAAGAATATTTTCTTCATAATTTTTTTTTCCTTTTCAACGATGTAAAAATTGAACTGCCTTATGATAGGATCGAATGATAAAAAATGGCCAGAAAACCTACTTCTGGGCATCCGACGTGTCTGGCTAACGAACTTAGCCAAGCCAATTCAGAATCCAGTCCGCACACAAAATTTCATAAGCGTTAGACGTTTCGTTCGAGAGTTATCGTGGGAACACATAAATATATATATATATATATATATATATATATATATATATATATATATATATATATATATAATTTTAGTGAATATCATTTTCGTATTCTAGGGACCTCAAAACAGATTTCTGCCATAGTCCCGGACTCAGATTGCGTCATGACACCTACTGTAATAGCTGAATTTCGAGTTTTCGAAATTCGCTAATATTATAGGTTGAAGTTTTTTTTTGTTTGCAGAATTTACTTCAATTAATTAAAAAATTATCGAATATTCGGCGTTCCAGAACACATCCAAAGGGCAAAGAAGATCAGATAAAGCAGGAAGAGTAGTCGTTCCCTTTTGCCTTCCACGTTCAGTTTGACAACGATCTTCACAATTTTTGGGTATTGCTACAACATTATTTTCATCAGAACACAACTTTGTAGAAACATTAAATAAAAAAGTTTAAGCACTGAATAATTATTATTTACTATTTCCTTTCATTTATGTAATAAATAAATAAAAAAAAACGCCGTGAGTAGCGGAGCCCCATCACGGAAGTCGAATTTTTCCTTTCATCTTGGGTATTGAGTGTCTACAAGCGAAATGTAATTGAAAGTCCACAAGCGATTTGTCATTTTGGTGGTTTCAAAACTGATGATGAGTATCCGGTTGATCGGGGCTTTAAAAAAAGGTTTTAAGTTTTTAAGGGCTGAATCTCAGTAAATTTCAATTTTGTGCCGATAGCAGTTAGTAGGAAAAAAGCCAACACAATCCGTACGAGGGCATTCCTACCCATGCTTATCCGCCAATTGCCTTTGTGTTTTATTTTTAAATATTAAAAAAGGAACTTAAATAGTAAACTTGAAGGCTTTTATGAAGATATTTTTTCTTTCCAAAAAAATCCAAAATTTCTATTCTATAAATAATAAAAATCCAAAATTCCTAATTTATAAATAAACAGTGACTTTAATAACATTTTTAAATTACTTAATATGTATGTATTTCATTTGTTATAAAAGTAAATTCACTTTTTTTTAAATTTTTTAAAATTACTATTCGCCTACTTGTATTTAGAATAAAAATAATGCATTTAAAATACATTTAACAATAGCATTCAATTCCGATGTAAAAATGGAAGAAGTAGGGGGAAAAGTAATGTGGACTCCCCAAAAGGTACTAGCTGGATACTAACTGAATACACGTACAAAATTTCAGCCCTCTAGGTTTCCTTAGAGAGTCTCTAGACGTGTTAGAAAACAAGCAAAAAAATTAAGGAAATATTGGCGTAACAATTGTGGGGGTAAGCGTTAAAAGTTGAAACCTCCAGAAAACAGTGTCTGGCTATTAGGTTAACCTGTACATAAATTTTCAGCCTTCTAGGTTTATTTGGGGAGATTTTGACCCGAACGAAACTGTTAAAAAACAGGAAAAATCATGTTCTTTTGGGTATAAAAATGGTGGGGGTAGGGGTTAAAAGTCGAGACCCTTAAAAGGCACCCACTTGATACAAACTCAATCCGAATACAAAATTTCAGCCCTCTAGGTTTATTTGGGTGACGCTGAGATATAAGTACTGCTCAACCTGACTACCTCGAAGAAACTACGTTAATGCAAGTGTATACAACCTCTCAATTTTTTCTTTTGTTTGCAAATTTGTACTTCTAAGAAGCATTACAGTGTTGTTTATATCAGGTGTCGACTTGACCTCGTATACCAAACACCTACTACAATACAATGTAGTCAGTCAGTTTTTAAATGTGATTTTCAAAGTTGCTGTCATCAACTCTCTGTTTGCTCTAACTTTGCATCACCCTCGCGTTGCTCCACAGCTTGCGCCAGTAGGTGACTCTCTGAGTTACATGGCTAACATTGCGGATAAAGTAATTATAGTTAGTTGTTTGGTGTTTAAAAAGAATTTGTATGAACGAATATGTAGATAAATGTAGATATAGGGTCATTTTGGAAGCATGACCGATGTCTGAGCGATTCTACTAAGCATTTTTCCAATACCATGCTTTTAAAAAGTTACTTTAAAGTCTTTATAAAATGTACAATTTTTTTAACCCTCTGTAGAACATATCATAAAACCCTTATAATTATGCCATGTCCGTCTGTCTGTACGTTTATCTTTCATACTCTCATACTTTTCGCATCTCCGAACCTATGACCTTTAAATTTGGTATGACATTTTTCTACATTATTTTTAAGATATTCGCCATCATTGAAAAGTGAAGATGAAAAGTTTTTTGTGGAGGTGGAAATCGTATGGGATATCACTGGAAAAATCATTTAAAATGTAGTACAATTTTCCAATTTTAAAGGTCATTTTCAGAATATCAAGTTTCATAGTAGGCTTTAATTGTTCAACGGTGGGTCCACCAATTTGAAACTATTTTAGTCATATATTTTAATTATTTAAAAGCTGGTAAAACTCTGGCATCATTCTTAGCCTGCTACGATGAAAATTGGTGCAGTCGTTTCGAGAATATTCCATAATTTCCAGGAAAAAATATTTTCAAAATTCACTTTAAAAACTGGTAATCGCGGTTTAATTAATTTCTAAGATGAAAACGGCTTTTACCCAAATTTGATAAAAGCCGGTCAAGTGCAATTGTATTTGCGTAAATAGTCTTCCGGGTAATTCCATGGTCACTTAAATTACAATTTGATTTAAAATTGGGATTAAAATCTTTTGAATTTTCGTATTTAATGAGTAAATCCACTAAAATTTAGTCAAATTAAATCGAATACGATTTGAACTTTTAAACAATGGAAATCAAACAACAAAAAATGCATATAATTTTTTTTTTATACAAGATAAAGTAGGTGGTTACTTACATTACTCAAAAAGGAACATAATTCTTCATCTTGTACACAATGAGAATTTTCTGTTCTGTTTTAATAACAAACAGCTTCATTTAAGTAAAGAACAAATAATGTTTCAATAAATTATTTTAATAATAAATTTCATAAAATATTATATATTTTTGATAAAAATGTAACTTTTAATCGGTCACTTACATTACACCTCTTTGGTCACTTACATTACAGTCACTTTAAAACAAGTTTTATTAAAAAGTAAGTCGTTTATTAGTTTGATTTTTTGGAAAATATGATAGATAACAAAGATAAAAGTTTATTTTTAGTAATTAAAAAAACGTCTGTTGGTTTTGATAGCCTCCATTGCTCGAATTCGTAGCTTGACAAAAAATCAAAATAATACTCAAAACGAGTATAGTAATTATTTCAGCATAAAGAAAAAGGTAACTTTAGCTGTATTTTAATATTCATTTGAAAAAAATCACAAGCTACAGTATTTTTTATTTATTAAGTAATAAATTTTTAAGCTAAATTTACAAAATAAAAACAATTGAAGTTAAAAAAATAAAAAAACGTTGGATAGTGATTTAGTCTTTTGAGTATCAAGTAGGCATGATTTTGATTAATTATTTTCATTTCTTAATTTTTACTAAAATTCCATTATTTCATGGAATTGCCCTTCCGTACAATAAAGTCTTAAAAACCCACGACGAAGAAACTCGAAAAAAAGTTTCAAATAAAAATTCCTAAAGTTCCTTATTCCAAATTTCATTATATTTTAGAATAAGCTAATTTTCATTATTTATCGTGTGTAACATTACAATAAAAAATTCACGGCCAGACATGGCACACGCGACGAATAAAAGTTAATTTGTTCTAAATCATAATGAAATTTGGAATACGGAATTTCAGATATTTTTATTTGAAACATAGTAGAGCTTCTTTGTGTTGGGCTTTTAAATTTCTTTTACTAATTAATTATTTATGAGAATTTAATTTAACATCATAAATATAATAAAATAAAAGCTTAGGTATCACTACTTTAATTTTTCCAGTTTTTTTTTTAAAAAGGAAAAAGTTGAAAAAACATTTTTTTATTTTAAAGAAAAACATTATTACTTCAAAGTTTTTGAGTTTTACAGTTTTTCAGTGTACCAAAGTCAGTCTATTAAAAATGTTTTGCAAAAAAATGTTATAATAAAATTCATATTCCCAGTACTCGAAAATCCAGTCTTTCGTAACTTCAACTGCAGATGAATATAATCAAATTTAAAAAAGTTACGACAACCTGCATTAATTAAATGTTAAGGAGGGAGTTTACGCCAGAAACGGCTATTAAAATAATTTTTTTCGAATCTCGTTTTTTGTTTTTATTTTGTTCTATGGTTCTTTACAAACACGGTGATATATAAAACATGGCCAAAAATTTTTTTTTTCAAGTAGAAAAATATTTATTTGTGAGCCGTTGCACAGCTAAGTTGCTGCTCCTTTGCAGACAACGCTTGCCCCCCCCCCCCTTCGCGATTTGATCAGTAATATTTAGTCTTGGTGTGTACATGAGTTATTGTATGCACTGAGATAATGTCCTTTTATTTATATGCCTTTGTAGACGTTTTAATAAACAGTGAGTAAACCGATTCTTTTGTTATTATTTTTGTTTTTTACCGTTTCCCGAAAGTTGTGTTTTTCCCGACAAGGAAAATCATATCTCAAGTTCTAAAAAAGATAGAGACGTATTTTTTTTTTTTAATTTTGTTCATAAACATATTTCGCATAAAGTAGAGTATGCTTTTTCCTTTTGAACAATTGTAACTATTTTTAAACATTTTTTTTTTTAATAAAAAATGCGTTTTATAAATTTAAGAAGTTTAGGATTACAATTTTATAGTTAATTTTTAAAATTACCTGAAACCCATACTCAGCTTTATGGACAGGTCCTTTAGGAATAAAATAATGAAAAAATATTTAAAAAATATTCATCAGTTTTTGAGATATGGCGTTCCTTGTAAACGGTTAAAAACTTGTGAAAAAGGGCCTCCTCCCCACACAGGAAAGAGTAATGAATGTTTCAAAAACAAAATTTTCTATTTGAAACCCTCCCTAATTTGAAAAAAAAATTTCAACAAGCAAAATAATCATAAATAAAAAAGTTGCTTTTTTATTTGAACTCCCCCCTTAAGCAGAAAAAATTTTCAACATGTTTCGGTTATTTAGAAAAACCATTATCATGAAAAAGTAACTGAATACAATTGAAAACATGTCAATTGAAATTCAAAAATAATCAACAAAAAGACATAACCTACATAAGGGAATATGAAATTTATTTCGTAACTTAAATTCTCAATGCTACTAATTAATCACAATAAAATCTTCCAAGAAATACCCTGTACACCGTTATACTGTTACCATATACTTACTACTTCAGTAGTCATAGATATAATTTCTTATGATAAAATTGAACAAAACACAACACACCAATGTTGAGAACGTCGAGAAGTACCAACAAAACCAAAATTGAATTAGATGTTTTTCTACTCTTTCTTATTTACTACATATTATTAAATTGATGAACAATGAAATTTCTTCTTCAATTAGACACTGGCCTACGAAACACGTGTAATTATACAAATATACGTACAGATTATTTCTAATTTTCATTAACATTAATAGTGGTTATAATGCAAGACAGAAATAAGCCTTTTCATCATGTGACGAGCGCAAGCGCAGCCGCCATGTTAAAATAGTGGTAGCTCAAAAGTTTCGTACTGTTTGGTCAGGTATAGCAAGGAAAGCAATATTATCTCAATAAACAAATGAATTATTGGAAAAAATCGTCGATGGTGCTTCACTTGTTTATAATTCAGTAGAAACCCCTAATCACCCATAATTGTGAACAATTGAAAAAAAGGTGGCTGAAATGTCATATACGTCCGTAAAAACGGGAAAAAAGTGAACTGATTGAGAGATTAGGCATCCATACTACTTGTTTACTATGTCAAAAAGGTCAAAAATAATAATAAAAACAAATAATATCTATAATTTTATTCTAATTAATAATGTCAACCACATGTCAACCAATGGATTAAAAAAAATTTAATTTTCAATTAAAAACACTTATTTTTTTATTTTTTCTTATTTTTTTCAACAAATATTCTTTATTTAATACTTTTTAATTTTAATTATTTGTAGATGGGTACTTTAACATGGTTGTTTACAAAAAACAGTACGAAAAAAATGGCCGATATTGACATGGCACCAAAAAAAAATTGTGATGAAAAGGCCTATAAATGGATATGTTTTATTGAATGAGAAGCATTTTGTATAGTAAACTAGTTAAATTTAAGGAGTCTCTACATTCTCGCCGAGGTTGGACGAAACGAGAGTGTAGAGGGTCATTTTGTTGTGCCTCACGGTTGGTGTTTTAATGCTATTCATATGGCTGAGCCATCCTCAGCGAGGAACTCGACGGGTACCTCGTCCAACCTCGGCGAGAATGTGGAGACTCCTTTAGAGTATGTATTTCGTTCTATTTTAACTGATCGTTTTATTGGGGTCACTGAGGTGAGTAAAAAAAATTTTTAGCCTTAACAAAACATAACTTACACAATATGTTTAATATAATTTATTAATTGCTGCAATAACATCAAATATTTATTACATTATATTATGGCACTAGCAGGGAAATGAACTTTTTTTATTATTGTCTTTTAGGGCCAATTTCAAAATAAGGGCATACTATTTAAATTACAAAAAAAAAAGATTAGGAAATATGTATATAAGAAAGAGTACCTATAGAACATCTAAAAGATATATTAAACTAAAAGTACCTTCGAAGCTTTTTTAAAAATTTAAACGGGTGGTTCTACTTTTTAGGTCTCAACCAGAAGAAAAAATTGACAGAGCCATTTCGTAGATTTCATGCGACTAGAATGTAGGAAAATTATCATAGATTCAATAGAAAATTATCATAGTATCTGCAGACCAGTAGCTCGGTTTCATATAAAATTAAAATTAGTATTTAAATAATATTTATATTATGTTCCCCTAATACCAATTAAAAAAATTTAAAGTTGGTCTTTTTTGTCTGATTTGCGAAAAATTGAAGAGTTCTTGTTTTGTGTTTTATGATATAAAAAAATTGGTTAGGGAAAGTTGACCAATTAAATCAACTTAATTAACTAAAAAATTTAGTTGATATACAAACAAACACTGATATAATAATTATATACTTATTTTATTTATTATATCCTTCGCCACTTTCATGTTTCCCATCGTCACATTCTACCGTGACGAAGGATACATCCGTGACGAAGGAGACAATTTTCCAACAAAATCGTTATTAATCGTGAACAGCGATCATTTAGTTCGAAAACTTGAGTTTATCGTAAAGCTTACATTATTACAAATAATATTTACGTAAAAACGGATTTCTTGCTTGATCTAAAAAAATAACAATCTCTCTATGTCAATCAGTTGATTTGACTTTCGCTGTATGTTATGTTCTATGGTCTTTGGCGTTCCATTTTACGAAAAAACATGACCCTTTGACCTATTTTTTTAAACTTATAGCAATATTTGGTAGTCGTGACGAAAGATACTCAAATTTTCGCGACAATTATTCGTCCCGCCAAAAAAAAAAAATAATTCTGCAGATAAATAAAATTTAACTTTCTAATTACCATCCGTAACAATTTAACTCTCTTTTTTATTTATAAAATTGTGTGGTTTCAGTAAACTTATTTTTAAAAATCGTTATAGTTCCAAGCAATATGTAATAGGGACCACATGCGTTTTAGAACTGCGATAAAAGTTTGACACCATTTTTATAAAAAAAATTAAATAAAAAATTAAAGTAAATGTAGGTAGGTCAACTAAATAGAAGTTATTAATTTTATTTAAATAAAATAAATGACAGTATCTTCATTCTGTATATAGTTTTAATCTTCCTTATTGTGGAGACAACTTTAATTTTTTGAAGGACCTAAAAAGTAGAATCACCCAAACAAAATTTATTGTCATGAAATTTGTTCTAGTTTTTGCGGGAAAAAAGTAAATTGATCCCCAGCAAGAAAACAAGTTACCACTGATTGACGTATTCGACACAAAATTTTAAAAAAATTTATATTTCAAAGGTTATATTTTAAAATGCAAAAAAATTGTGTTGATGGTACAAGCGCTGGGGAAAACAAATTCTAACGTGAAGTACTTAGGGCATCCAGTTTCAATGTCTCGATATTTTGATTGATTTTTGGGGTGTTTCGGGATTAAAATTAGTAAATAAATAGGCAAAAAAAAAAAAATAAACTACAAAAATAGATGATACATTACCCTATAAATAGATTGGTTTTATTAAATTTCTTAAATAAATCCCATATCAGATCTAAAAAAAAATATGTTATATTTTATTACAGAAAGTATCAGTTTTTGATTTTCTTTTGCTAATTGAGTTGTTAATTAAAAGGAAAGAAAACTACATCTTTTTTTTATCAGATTACAGTCGTTTAATTTTTGAATATAGTTGACGAAATGGGACATAAATAAAAGGATATTTCTTGGAAAATAATAAGAGAGAACGGCGTTTCTCAATCTTTTGT
Organism: Brachynemurus nebulosus; assembly: GCA_035578155.1. Lineage (NCBI taxonomy): Eukaryota > Metazoa > Arthropoda > Insecta > Neuroptera > Myrmeleontidae > Brachynemurus > Brachynemurus nebulosus. The sequence continues at coordinate 65,690,074 of JAPWDM010000002.1, forward strand.
CAATCTCGGCCCAGGAAGATATCAGATCATTTTATGCGGACCGGTCATATATAAGATTACATATTAAGATTATCAATTTTCTAAATTACATTTATATTTAATATAAAATGTTACTGTACGACTTCTTAGCCAACCATGTAATTCAGATATATTTTGACACTTTTTTTGAAAGAGCATCTTTTTCTTTAACTTCAAATAGAATCCTTGTAGCCCGGTATCATTTTCGCAATTAACTGGAAAAAAATTAGGCGCTGTAATATGAAATGTCATTTTTTGACCACTTAGTCTAACATGTAACTCAAAAAAAATAAAAAATATGTACACTTTTTAAGCAATAGAGAAATGTCTAATAACAAATTATTTAATTTTAAATAGAATTCTTGTAACCTGGAATCATTTCTGTCAGTAACCGAAATAATATTAGGTCGTGTAATAGGAAATGTCGTTTTCTGATCACTTTGCTTGTAATTCAGGAAAATATCGATACTTTTTGAAGCACTAGAAGAGTGTTTAATAGAAATGCTTTAATTTTAAATAGAATTCTCGTAGCTTGGAGTCATTAGGTCGAATTAAATGAAAGGTCCTACTATTTGGTTGGTCATATTACTACACCTCACCAAGTTAGTCCTGTTATTTTCTGTTTTCGAACAAGAAGATTGTGTTATATCGTGTAAAACAAAAAATAAATGTTTTGTTCTTTTATGCTAGATGCTTCTTATCATGGGTTGACATGAAATCATTATCGCCAAAAGTCGTTTTTTATATCTAGTACCGCAATTTTTCCTTTTTTAAAGCAAAAATAAAAATTTTAATAGGTATATTTATAATTTATTGTAATTTACACATTTTTCTTTGACCTGGTAAGGTAGTTTCGCAGACCGGTAGTGTGCCGGTAGTTAAGAAACACTGTAATAGAAGAAATCGTCATAAAATATATTATATTTATCTACCAGAAGTGAAAAAGTTCTTTATGCAAACACACTTGCATAAATTTAAATACATCGAAACGTGGACCCTCGATGCGTCTATAACCCATTTTTTAATTTTCTTTCTTTGGATACCACTGAATGCCAAATTATCAAATTTTCGAAACGGTTCAATTGTAAATCATTATTCGAATTCCGGCAACAATTTCTCAAATTCACGGTATTCGACATGGGCATAAATTTACACGTACGTATACAAACATATAGGCGAAAACCCAACAAATTTGACACACATACACACACACACACACATAAAGACATAACCCAAACATATTCTACTGCATACCTACTCCAGTCAACATAGAGTTCGAGTTATAGAGCTCACATGTGTGTATACGTTCGACGTTACCTCTTTATTGTTCCATCATTCTCGTTCGTTTCGAGCAGAGCACAACAACACTAGCGAGCGGTACCTATCTATACTCTACCATATTCGCATGTTCGGTAACGTATACGACGATTGTTAGTCGTTACGGTAGAGTCGGCAGTGAACGTGAAGTGAACGGTAAACACTGTCACTGGTCTCTGTGTGAGAATATTTGAATACATACAAAATCTCTTACAGTAGTTTTTTTTTCCCCAAAAAATTGAAAGTGACCCGGAAACGTTCAAGTTGTTTATACTTTCGTGCTGTTTGTTTGGTGTTTGAATGTGTCCAAACGATGGATTTAAATGGTGGAACTTGATGGAACAGTTTTTGGAAACTTTTCGGGATGATACCGGTGTCTGGAAATGTGATACAATGATTAAAAATATACTTGGTATTAATTAACTGGAATTTTTTCATTGTTGTAACGAGTTTTTTTTTGATTGTTGTGTTTGTGCAACAATGAAATGTTTGTCTTAACGTTCCAATCGAATTTATTCAATTTTTCAAATTGAATGCTTTTGTTATTGACTTTGATAATGTGTTGGCAATTGTTTGTGTCTTACTTGCAGTGTTTTATTTTTGATAATTATAAAAAAAAATTTAACAATCACTAAAATATTGGATTCATTTGAGTGAATATTATTCTGAAAATTAATATTGTTTGGTGTGATTTAATAATTAAAATATTTGTGCTAATTGTTTGAAAAATTAATTCGTGTTTAGTGTGCATTGTGTGATAATTGTTAATACTTTGAATACACAAACAAAACTAATATTGTGCGGTTTATGGTAAAAACAATTGTTTTCGGTGAGTACCAGTTGTTATTTAGGCTACAGTTTTAATACAGGATGTAAATAATAGTACAAATAATTGTGGCTATTACTCAGGAGAATGAAATTTATGGCACGAGATGAGTATGGCAGTTGATTCCAGTGAGTAATAGCTAATTTTTTGCTAAATAAATATAGTGAAAAATTTTTGTTTACAAAAACATCCTTGATAAAAATTGGCATGCATATATGCGGACGCAATTTTTTTTTTGTCTTTTCAAAAGGAAGCTTAAAAAATTTGGAAACCATCAAAATAAATTTTGAAACAGTTAATTGAAGTTAGCACAGACAATTAAGTTTTTATTTCAAATATTTTCATTTAATTTTGAACAGAAAATTGCTGTGTCGTCTTTAGGAGAGAGGGTATTTCAGGTTGTCACTACCAAAGAGGTGCTGCGTTCTGGTACGGAAGCTTAATCCACGAATCGATCAGTCAAAAAAGGCCATAAAACAAAAGAAATTCAATGGTCTAACTGATAATAGTTACCTATCTCTCGCAAAAGTGACGAAATATTTTCATTCCTTTTGGTTCTGGTTTAGCTATCGCAAAGGCCACCTTCGCGCTAAGCGAGCATACTGTTAATTTATGGAGCTGTAAGCAAATCGCTGACGATTTTACTATAGTAGCTAGATTGCTGCGATATACTTGACAGGTGAAATTATTACGGCTGTTGGCGGAATAAGGGGGTAATCCGTCTGGGACCGCAGTCAAAGTTATCTATCCATTTTATAAAGGTCTTCTTTCTCTTTGCTCATAAAGTTGGAAGAACTTGCGGCCCGCGGCCCCAGATTTTTCGGCCTTGGTCCTTCGAAGATGTTAACCTGCCACTATTAAGACTGTGCTTTCGTTTTTGGGTTAGAAAATATGTAGTCTCTTTTTCTTAGATTTTCATAAGGTGTTTATTTTTATTGAAAGCACTTCTTCTATCGATTTCCGTCCTCCATGGTTTCTTTCTTTATTCTTTAATAATAATAAAAATAAGTGTACACTTTACATACTAAAAACATTCCTACGACTAAATTAATATTTCTATTCATTAAATATTAAATACATATTATTTTACTTTCACTAATATTACCTATCAGTTGATTTCTGATTTCTGATAAATCAAAATAAATTTAAAAGTTATAACAATTTCAATCACATTAAACATGATATTAATTGATATCAAATATTTTTATTTTTATTATTTCAAAGCTAACCTTCTGAGAGAAATTATATTATGGTAAATAAATTAAAACTGAGACACACTTTGATTCCTTATATCACAGGTTTTGTTTATTGCAAATTTTGAAAAAATTTGCGTAACTATAAAAAGTTTGCATTAAAAAATATAACAACCAGTCATATTTTTTGATTGATGTGTATAGGCTGGGTGCGTGATGGCAACGACATCTATAATATACATTTTTCCGGGCTCATTAACGAATATAAATAATGGTAACCGTGGAAATAAATAAATTTAAAATATTTTTAAACAAACTGTAAAACCTGAATACAAATATTTGCTATTTACAATTAATTTTTTTATAAATAAATTTGAACAATTTGATTTGTTCAATTTGAACAATAAAATACTGAATGAAGTATAACAGTTACATTAAAAAGTAATTAAACAATTTTCGACGTTAATATGGATATAATTATCAAGACAGTATTTCCTTCCAACCTCGGACTATGCAGAGGAAAGAGTTGCTGGTGTCGGTGAAGCACGTCAGGGAAATTCGAGAATTAAGAAATGCTGGCATGTCATTTAGTTGAATGTAGAGTCATAAGACAAACATCAATAACTTTAATTCCTTATGAAACATTATTGCATGTGACTATGTGAGTTAAAATACATCAAATAATGCAATCGATTTAATTGTCCCCACCATATACTTCGCACTCTGCCTATATTATGTTATATATTGGATTCTTACTGTACCATAAAATGTATATTTATATAGCATTAATAATAATCTGTGTACCCATCCTGTGTGTATATAGAAAGCTGAACACATTATAAACGCCAATCATTTGAATGGTACCTACACTTTTTCAACATTCAAAAATCTCACTTAATCTCCTCTTGCGATAAGTTAATCTGATCTTTTCAACATGGCAGCCATTCAGTCATTCAACATTCAAAATATGTATTTTAGATGATTTAAATGTATTTAAAAGCTTGACATTTTTGTTTAAATATCGCAAAAAATACACAGATTTAAAAAATTTTATTATTTTATTTTTAGTTTTAAAAGGTTTTTTAAAATAAAGTTTTTCGGAAAAAAGTGATTCCAGCCACAAGCTTTGGAAATCGTACAAAATCTAGAGCAAACGAAGCTCAAATATCAGAGTTTTAAGTTACGCGTGGGAAGACAGATGTGGGTAAATATGTTATTAGAAATTAGGTTCTTATGCTTCTAGCACATGTTCACATTTAAATTTTAATTGATTGTAATTTTCACATACCTAAATACCATTCAGTTACGCCCATAGTATAGAAGATGTTTTTGTAATATGTGATCGACCGCCTACGATAAATTCGTTCATATTAAATTTTCGATAGTATGTAAGACTTTACGCACGTGGTAAACTGATTTAAATCGACTGTTCTATGAATTTGTTCTCTCGCAGGCAACTGAGTGATATTTATATTCATAAATGGTGTTGGAAACAATGTTCCAACATATTTTTTGTCAGTGGAAAGTATTCCAAAAATAATTTTTATTTTCTAAACAAAACATTGTTATTAATTTAATAATAATTTAATTTTGGAGGAACCTTTGTAAAAAAAACATAAAAATATTCAATTTTGTTTAAAAATATTAAAAACAATTAATTATTAAATTACAATTCAACAAGAATGCACGTCTATATACGTGCACTTCAATTTTAATAACCATTATTATGGTGAATTGTAATTATTTTTTTTGTATTAATTTAAAAACATTTAAAATGTAACAATTTATTCTAATTTTCATATAATTATTATTTTGCAAATAAAGTGCTTTATGATGTAAAACTTTGTGTGGTTAATAACTTAACCAATTTAACTTTTCATGCTATAACAAATGGGTCAAAATGGCCAATTTCGAAATACGATTTTTCAGCGAGATTGGATTAGTTAATTTATGAGGGTATGCCTAGAGCTGGTAGTAGAAAATATTTTTAAATACATAATAAAATTGCTTTTATCTAAAATTAGGGCAATTCTATGCAAAAGTCTCCATAAATGAAAAAAATAATTAATTGATATTGGTAATAAAAATATTATAGTATAATAGTAACACTATAGTACTTTTAAGTTTTCTGAATTGCAGCAAAGATTTGTTTTTTATTTTCTGACAATACTGTCATTTTCGAAATGGTGTCGTGAGTATAAGCTAACAGTGAATTTGTAATGGAGTTTTAATTACATTTTCACGATAAGTACTTTGAGTTATTGTAATGATTTACTACATACTGATAAGTCAAGTAACGATTTACCGATAAATAGTCCGTAATTTATGTAAACACTTTTTTTTAAAGAGATATTATATTGATAAGACTGTAGTGTTCAGTTGTAGTGTCAGTCACAGAATAAACGGAATTTTCTCTCTCACTTTAGTAAAACTTATCCTTCATCAAGGAAAAATTAAATTTTTCTACTTGACAGAATTACTTACATGATGCCAATATCAAAAATCAATTATTTTTTTAAATAGTCCTTAAACAGGTTGAAACATTTTTGTAGTGTCAGTCACAATGTAGAGTCAGTCACGACTGCATCATAGTGAATCGTAGCATTTTGTGTTTTTCGAAGACATATTGGAGATATTATTAATTTATTCGCTGTTAAAGAAAATGTTTAAGTTTTTGAAAAGAATTTTATTATTTATGTTTTTAAGAATGTTTTGATTTAAATTATTTTAGTTTAAGTGCTGGTTTCCAACATTTTATTAGGGACTTTCTGTATGTTATGATTTAATTAAAAAAATAACATTTTAGTATTTTTGTACCTTTAAAATTATTCTAAAGTTCCTATTTTATGTCCTGTAATGTCAATTTCTAAGATTTTATTTAAAAATGCTACTATTTTGCAATGCAAAGTGACGGTAGCGTCAGTCACGTTTTGGCCTGTAATGTCAGTCACGTTTTGTTTTTCGAATAACTAATTTCCTAAGAAAGTAAAACTTTTTATTTTATCTTTTTCCAATAATTTGTTTCATATACTTCGGTTAAAGATATAATTTAAAATTATAACACCTGTACAGAGGAAGATTTTCGAAGTTTAAAAACACTCTCGAAGGCGACTGCCTTTTGCATGTAGTGTCAGTCACATTTACATTTTATTAAATAAATCATATTTCACAACTTTGTATGTGCACTCTTTTTACTACAAAGGGACAATTGGAGGATCAACTATAAAACCATGCTAAAATTGAAACTGTAAACATAGTGATATTCGTAATATAAGGCACATATGGAATTGCCCTCTGTATTCAGTTACCTAACAATCATACAATGATTTTTTTTTTTAAAATTAATTGAAAATAATATTTTGGGGATTTTAATAACAGAAAATAACAGTATGAATAGTTTCATTTACAAAATTAATATTGAAGTTATTGTTGTATGTAAACAATATGGACGCTCTATAAATTCATATGATTATTAACATTTGAAATTGTAAAGCTTTTCATATTTTATTGTTTTATTGTTTTTTTAGTGAATTTCCAGAATGGAATTCAGCTACTACAGTCAGTGTTATGGTGCAACTTGAGCCGAGGACTATGGCAGAAATTTGTTATGAGGTCCCTAGAAACCGAAAATAATATTCACTAAAATTTATATATATATATATATATATATATATATATATATATATATATATGCATATATATATATATATATATATATATATATATATATATATATATATATATATATATATATATATATATATATATATATATGTGATGTGTGTGTGGTCCGCACGATAACTCTCGAACCAAGTGTCCTATTTTTACGAAATTTGGGGAAATATTGGTAGTCCCAAACCGTTGGACAAGTTGGTTAGCCCGACACGTCCGATGCCCGGAACATGGTTTTTGTTCTTGAAAAAATTATTTTTTTGCCATAATTTTCCACTTATTCAAAAATTTTACACCATTTAAAAGAGGAAAAAAAATTTCTTAAAAAAGATTTTAAGCTATTATTCTATATCAACTAGTTTCGAGGAAAACTAATTTTTATTAACGGAAATTCGCTATGTTATGCAGGATGTTGCGACAGGGGTATTTTTATTTTTATCTGACAATGATTTATTCAAAAATTTGAAATAATTCTTGTACAGTTGTTCAGTAAGGCTTGCCGAGCGAGAAATAACAACTATTTTGCTCGTGTTGCATACAATATTTTTTGCAATTTTTAATTAAAAAGAAATTATCAAAAAAATAAATTATTAGATTTTTAACCCTGTTTTTTTTTTTTTTTACAGTTTTAACTTAATATTTGCTTTTGTACTTTTACTTAATGTTAACTCTATCTATTATTTAATTCTTTACGATAAATACTTAGATGGTACTGAGGAAGATTGGGTGTTATTTTGTCGGGTGATATACATTTATTAGAGCTACTATTCCATTCTATATACATTAAACTGAACGTGTATCACTTGTGTCTGTCCGTCAAATTATCAATATAGGAATGACGTCAAATTCGAAAAAAATCCACCTCGAAAGAAAAGAAATATTTTTCCATTCTTCGTAGCAATAATACCTACAACGCTGACGTAGAGGTTAAAAAAAGGGATGACTATCATTCTCACAGACGCATAGACACATACGAGGGAAAAAAAAAAGAAAACGAAAATGATTTTATTGTAAATATTTTGATCCATTTTTCTCTCTCAGATTTTATTGTATTGACAGTTGCCATTAAAAGTTGTTGATTAATAATGGAAGAAACAGTGGAGTTTTCCACTGAAAAAGAAAAAAGAAATTGCAAAAGAGTTATTTATAGGAATTTTACTGATAATAAAATATAGAAGTGGAAATTTTAGGAGGGAATGGAAACTTAAATTTTTAATTTTTATCAAATTTTGTACAAGAATTTAGGCCGGACCTACAATTATTATGAGGGAAGTCAAACTTTGAATGTTGTTGACGCCCTCCTCGAGAAAAATTCAAATGTCAAAATTCAAAACTCCCTGCAAAAAGCAAGTGACGAGCCAAAAAAACCTCAAATTCAACATTTTGGCGCCCCGGAACTTGCAACTGCCACCTAACACCTGACGGGGGCACGTGCCCGGGTTGCCTCCCTAGATCCGGCCCTGCAAGAATTATTTCTCAGAAATACAATGATAAGTAAAATTATAAAATATACTGAAATCAAGCTTATTGTTAATTTTGGTTACAGTCAAATCTAAAAAGTTTATACTATTATCTTCTTCTACCTCTAAGTCAAATTGAATTTTTGGATCTAATGAATTTAATGACTCTACAAATTTTTCTAGCTGGCGGATCGATCCATCGAAGCCTATAATTTGTCATCCACGTATCTATACCAAAATTTTACATGTTGTTTGGTTAGTGTATTGTTGATTATTATTTCTTCTAAGTTCGACATATAAATTTCTGCCAACAGAGGGCTTAGAGGTGACCCCATTCACCTCTGACCCCATTCACCTGTTGATATATTCAAGAATATATCAAACTATGTAAAAGATACCATGTCAAATAAAAATTATGTCAAATTATGGTTAATAGTACATAAATGTAATAGTATAACATATACAATTGTAAAAATTGTAAAATATTATTATTTTCAATAAAGCTTCTTCTTCTTGTAATATTTATTCTGTTTAAAAATGAACTGACGGTTCGAAACAATATTGTCACAGTTTCAAAATAAAAGTGGAATTTTTGCGAAGTAAAATATTGGTTTATTATTCTTAATATCATTAACTATAGGTATTTAATATTTTTTTTTTTTAAATTGAATTTGCAAGCTTTTAAATTTATTAAAGCTAATTTAATTTTTATAAACAGCCTTTCTGTTTTGTTTCAATTAAGAAAAAAGACATCTATGTATAAGATTGATAAACACTTCCTTTCTTAACGTACGCCAAAAAAATTACCTCTTCAAACTAAAACAAGAGCCATGGTTTCGTTACCCACGAGTTAAAAATAATATTCCTTTATAAACAAAAATGTCTCTGATTTCTTTATACTGTACCTAAAGGTTATAAAATGTGACCTTTTTTCTTTTTTTAAAAAAAATGAAAATTGAAAATATCTTATACTGGGTGGATTTGATAATGGAAAATATTTTACGAATCCTTTGATGTCGTTTTAAATGTGTTTCCCTTGCTATTTAATAATCTCATCTTATCCTTGGTTCAAAGGGATATTGGATTATAAAGTATTTTACATTTAATTATATATCATATATTAATTAATTGTTAGAAGAAATTTCAATTATCTCTCCATTGCGTTACGAAGATTGTGTTCGTCCCTGTCTTAATACAATACAATAGTGTGTGGAATGTGGAATAAATAAGTGTTTCAGAATATTTAGAATATTTTGAAAAGGTTATTTCTTTCAATTTTTAATTATTTATATCTCAAGTATACTTGTACACAATCCTTTTTTATGTGATCTTTTTTGTGCGAAACATTAATTATAATAATTTACTTGGACAAAATTACTTATTGATGGTTTTAAGTATTTAATCAGTATCTATACATTGCATAAGAATATAAGTTATTGCATCATTCAGTTCTTTTACAGATGTATTTATCACAATTTTCATAATATTTTAAAATGAAATAAATTGCTCTCATGTGTAAATTAATGCTCTAACGTATTTAAAAGGACAACTTCCAAGGAAATCGTGAGATTTTGAACGTTTTGAGTTATGTATTTTCTATTAAACTTTTTTTTTGTCCGGTCCCTATCAACCACATAAGAAAAAGTTCAACTGTATAACATTTATTTTAACAGAGACTCCTGATTTAGATAGTAAAAGAATAGTTTATTTATAAGAAACTTGTTAGTGTTTCATACCAAAATTGGTAAAACGAAACACTTATGCAGCCATTTTGGTGTCTGTTCGCCTGTCATAGAAAATTTTCTCTGAAACCATTCGAAACGAAAACTGTAACTCTTTGCTAAATTGAAATTTAGCATAGAGATACAGTGCGGTGATCCAATTATTATTATAGGTGTGAAGCTAAATTTCGATTCTAGTGGTTAATTTTAGTGAATAACCTGAAAAAGAGAAAAAAAAAGTTTCCCCAAGAGCATTGAATAGGGTAGGATTTTGGATAAGCATATTATTTTACCAGGTCAGTTCATAAGTTTGTGCGTATTAATGCATAGAATTCACTATGATTCATTTATTAAACCAATACAATTTTGAACCTGTCAAAACTTGTCATCGTTTGACTAACATATTATTCAGTTCATCACACATTTTAGTTCCCATAGAAGATAAATATCGATAGTCAGTACAAACGCGCTGTGCTACATTTTTTATTTTCGTGAGGTGAATCTGCTAGGTCTGCAGCGATAAAAATTAATAGTGTACATGGTGAACACACTATTACTGTAAGGTCTGCCCAGAAATGGTTTAAAAAATTTAAAGTTGGAGAAAGTCAGCATTTATGATGAACCCCGTTCAGGACGTCCTGTTAATTTTGATGATGGCATTCTTCGAAATCTTGTGGAGTCAGAGCCACAATTAACAGTGGATCAGATCGCAGAACGGATGAATTGTATTTAATTGTGTTTTTTTTTTTTTTTTTTAATTTAAAAATTTACCAAAAAAATACGCACGAACTTATGGACTGACCTGATATATTAATATTATGATTCTATAGAAGCGCTCATTTTCGTTGTGCGATCTTAACCCTAGAATCATATGTACACGTCAAAACGACGAACGAACTTCTCTACCTGCTCCAATGCTACAACTTTTCGGTACCTGCTTGCTGTGAGATTTCTGTTATCTAATTTATTTGTTGTTATAACAGATAAGACGTATTTATTTTGTTTATAGTCATTGTCATTCTGTTTGTATTGAAATAGTGTCCGTCAAAAGGACGTCGATGTCTGATTACGAGATGTTTTTTTTTTTAAAGATTTTGTACTTCACATATAAAAGTTTTCTTAATTTTTCTAAAATTTATTAAAGATATGCATGTTATAATTAATTTATTCAATGATTATGATAATGTGAAAGATGATTACAGCTGTTTGACTTATAGAGACGACATAATACTGAAGTTTTAATATATTGAATCGAAAACTAAAGAATGCATTTCGAACGACTTAATAAAAGATTAACAATTTATTTTGTGGAAAATATTTTAATTTTTATTATTATTTGAGATCTTATTCGAAAAATTACTAACAAATTTTAGAAAATTTACAAATGTGCCTAATGGGGTAATAACTACATATCTATAGGAATATTTATGACTGAGAAATTTCACATTCTGTAAAGTCACACATATCCACTGACTCATAATAGTTCATAAATTAACTATTTGAAACACATGTTTTATATAACAATTGATGTAATTATCTATTTTTTAATTTTTATAATGAAAATATGCTTTGATAAAAAAATTAAAAAAATTAATAAATATTTACCTTAAGAAATTTTTCCAAATCCAATTTTTTTTCCAAATCCAATCGCTTTTGTAGTATTGTTATGTAAAAAAAAATGTTTTTTGCAAATAAATTCTAAAACTCTCCGTAAAAAGTCCATCCGTCAAAACGACGTCGATCTATGATTAACGTTTCTCGTAGACCAACTTATGATTCTAGAGTTAAGCATATTCGGAATAGATCATCTTACGTTCAGTTTTAATTTCGATCAAATTTTTAAATAATATCAGTGTCATTACCATTGCCATAACATCACACTGAAACAAATTTCATAAAAATGAATTTTAAACGAAAATTATATTCACTCATCTAAAATAAAATGTTCATTACTATCTACATTTGAAGAAAAACTGTAGAATACATTTTTGTGAAAACTTGAAAATGTAATTTTTATTGAAATCAGAAACATTAGTAGAGAATAAATACAGTATAAATTCCTCCATTGCTAAGTACTACATACAAACATATAGGTACGTATAGATATATATGTAGGTTCTGGTAGGTTTAAACAAAACTATACAAACCTCACAAAACGTTTCTCTCATAAATTATTGTTACTTATATATACTTCAGTATCTCTTTCTTCATACCGTCATAGTATATAGGGTCGAGTTGCATATATTATACCGCTCTTGTACTAGGTACCATAATATTTGCTAAACTTAAAGGCTCCGCGATCATAGCACCCCAAATGTGAAATATCGAAAGGCTAATTAGTTCAATCAGAAGGTCAGAAAATGGTCATAAATGGTCAACTGGTTCGACTAATTGGTCAGCGACAGAAAATTTTTTACTACACGGAGAGAAAAATCATATAATTTTTGTAGATAAAATTTCAGAAAAATTACCATGCTCTCTTATAATGTGTGCGTGATCGACGACCAAAAAAAAAAATATGTGCTAGCATGGTAAAATTTAATGTGCTAACACAACTTTTATCACACTCTTATGCATATATGTTATAGTTTAATTCTTGTTGTCGTACTCTTTCATTTGCGCATCTGACCCGCAACCTTAGGTTGCTTGGGCGGTACCTGTAAAAACTTCGAACCTGTAAGAACTTTGTGATGCATACGAAAATGATTGCCAACAATATACCTATTTTAATACTAAAGATAGTGAAATAACAAAATGATGAATTAAACGGTGACATCCCCGTCCTCTAACACAGTGTAATGAATACTGCTTGCTGCTTGTAACACAGTCTAATGGATCAAGGTGCTTGGTCCGACCCGTCCGACCAAGTTGGTCCTCCAAACCTACGGTTGGCTATGTGAATTGCTATGAGTGAGGTACATTTCAACAGCGTTCACAACAAACACAACCGTCTTTCTATTTTTTGCTTTCTACTATTAGCAGATAGCATTTAAAATATTATAATATAGCATGGTAATTTTTGTAAGAAAAACAATTAAAAATATTTTTTTGTCGGCAATGGAACTTTTTACTGTACTGTTTTACAAATTTTACGGAACAATATTACGGAAACAATATTCTATCCTTTAAATTTTCTATGATTAATTATAATTTTTATATTTTTACCGTACAAAATTGAATATATTCGCTTTTTACACGTCGATTGTAGTGCTGAGCACAGTAATTTTTATATGAATTTTCTCTCCGTGTAGTGTTTAAAGTTTTTTCAGAGTCATTCAAAAAATGTTAGCACCTCAAATGTGAAATTTCGAATAACACCAATTAGATCATTTAAAATGTCAGAAAGTGTTCATAAAAGGTCAATTGGTTTGATTAATTAATTTTTTAAGGCCATTCAAAAATTTTAGCACCTCATCATTAATAAAATAAAATAAAAGCTATGTTTGATAGGAAATTATCTCCTGACAATTGGTCATCTAAAATAACTGGTCTCTCTAAATGATAAGTATTATGGGCGCAAGCTCAAAAGACCTCCAGAAACTCAAGTGAGGGGAACACAAATTGTATTAATTCCATAGTTGCCAACCAAACCAGTAATTATGTTTTTATATGAGTGAGTGAGTAAACTTCTATTTATTAATATGATAGACAAAGATAAATGCAAATGTAGATAAAAAAGTTCTTTTTAGCTTGACTCATAATACTAAAAATTGTACTAATATTTTTGAATAGCTTTAAAAAACTTGAACACTTGAAAACTTGAAATTTTCTAGCGTTGACCAGCTAATCAAGCCAATTGACCTTTTATGACCATTTTCTGACCTTTTAAATGAACTAATTGGTCTTTCGAAATTTCACATCTGAGGTGCTAAAATTTCTGAATAACCTTTCTATCGCGGACCAATTAATTGAACTTATTGATCTTTTATGACCATTTTCTAACCTCTTGAATCTAATTGATCATTCAAAATTTCACATTTGGAGCCAAACTTAAATGTATTTTTTTCGTGATGGTAACACAGCAAACACCACAACATTTTGTAATCGATTGTATAATGTGGTTGTCCCCACTGGCTCTCTCCAATAGAATCATCAAATGAAGTCATCGATGTTCTTCAAAGATGTTGTACTCGCCAAAGATGTTGTAAAGCATTTTTGAAATGAGTGAAATTATTCAAAGTTGGTTATCACCAAGAAAACACCAATAATAATTTTTCTTTCCATGTCGTGAAATCAAGTTTTCGTAAATTTATAAAATACTAGGTGGTACAGTATAGGCGACTTTCCCCTACCTATATTTTGCTTCTCGTTTTGGCCCCTGTTCATTTTCCAACCTCGCCGTGACCGTACCGCGGTATACTCTTGGTCTTCTCTGTTAAGTAGAGAGAGCAAAGCGTATACTTACTACACAACATATTCACCTACCGTTTATTGCTTTAATTATTAAAACGAAACGAATTATGTGCTAGATATAAATTATAAAAACAGAGCAAAAAATATGATTTTTCAGAGGAAATGGATATGAAAATTTACATACCACTAATTTTTTTTTACACACACACAAAAAGAGTGGGAGGAAAATTTTTTTTAAAAAAAGCACGAGATTATAAATAAATTTTTATTTGTATTTATTTAATTTTTTTGTTTGGAATATTTCCGGGTGAAGTTGTTTGTTGTGTTTATTTTTGTGTTTATTTCCTAGCCTTGAGGTTGATATTAAAAAAATTTACAAATTTTATTTTAGCGAATTTCCAGAATGGAATTCAGCTATTACAGCCACTGGAATTCAGCTATAAAAATAAAACTAAACTCATGATATTTTCACTGCGAAAGCGCATATTCACTTTTAATAGTGATGTTTTGGATGTTGTAGACAAGTTCAAGCTATTGGGTATAACTATAGATAAAAATCTTAGTTGGGAAGGTCATGTGGCTGAGCTTAGTAAGAAGTTAGCTAAAGGTATTTTCGTAATCCGAAGATTAAAAGTTATATGTAATGACGTAAATGTCTTGTTAACAATTTACTATGCATATATATATCCACACCTAAAATATGGGATACTTTGCTGGGGCAACTCTACTTCACCGGGGAAAATATTCAAAAAACAAAAAATGATTTTAAGATTGATTTTTGGCATAAATAGACGGGAAACATGTCGGGAAATTTTTAGAAATAATAGCCTGCTAACATTAGCGTCGATATATATTTATAATACCGCCTTATACATGAGGGCAAATCGTAATGACTACTCTGCTCTTGGGGACAGACATTTGTACAATACTAGAAACCGAAATAAAATCTTATTACCAAAACATGAAACGACAACAGTCGGTAAAGGTTTATACGTCTATTGTGTTAAAATAAATAACAAATTATCAGAGAAACTAGTAAACTACTATAGTAATGATGACAAATTTAAAAAAGAATTAAGAAATTTCTTGGTTTCTAGTACTTTTTATACCATAAATGAGTTTCTGTAAATCTATTAATTTATGTTTTCTTGACGATGACACGTATGTAATACATCAGTTGTCAAATAAATATATTATTATTATTACACACACACACACACACACACACACACACACATATATATATATATATATATATATATATATATATATATATATATATATATATGTGTATATATATATATATATATATATATATATGTGTATATATATATATATATATATATATATATATATATATATATATATATATATATATATATATATATGTGTGTGTGTGTGTGTGTGTGTGTGTGTGTCTGCGCGATAACTCTCGAACGGAGTATCCAATTGTTACGAAATTTGGTAAAAACATTGGAAGTCCCAAACCCTTGGATGAGTTTGTCAGCCAGACACGTCGGATGCCAGGAACATGGTTTTTGTTCTTGCAAAAAATTAGTGTTTTGCCAAAATTTCCACTTATTCAAAAATGTTTGCACAATTTTTTTACACCATTTAAAAGAGGAGAAATAATTACATAAAAAAGTGTAGTACAACAATTTAGATCGCATCTTTTTATACCGCACCACGCCTAACTTCAAAATGCGTGCTACTAATTATCTATTACTTTTTGAAGTCGGTTTTTAAAAAAAAGTTTTCTTTATTCATAAAATAAGCTTTGCTAGCAATAATTTAATATAATAATTGACTAACATAATTTGACTTGACACTAAACTGAAATTGAACACTCGATCTCCTTCAGTGATTGAAAAATTATCAAACTAAATCGGTTGAAACTTACTACATTCGAGTTTGATCGAATTATCAAACTCGAACGCAGGATTTTTCTTAACTAGTCAAACGCTCTGCTACCAAGATATCGATCCCTGTTTGAGAGCCATTCCAAATTGGAAACCAATCGACAGGGATCGGTAGCTGCCTCCGGTAAACCAGGCTCAAGTGACCAATCGGTAGGAAATTATCAAGCAAAAATATAAAAAATGCCTTTCAAACATTATTTTTTACGATTCATTTGAAAATTTTTCCTGTACAGCTTAAGAATTTTTCCTATACTGCTCCGTAAAATTCGATGGGCTAGTACAATTTCAAGTGGATAAAAGGAAAATTTACTTAATTTTTGTTAAATTGAAACCTGTCTTTCAGCATCTCTCTCACACTAGCATCGCACCAACCAACGTAACGCTAGAGGACAAGCACATACCTAACTGCTCTGGCAAGCGTAACTGTCCGCACCAAACCAAGGTCATTTTGAATACGGCTTCTATTGCAAACAGGCAACTAAATTATTGTTGTGTGTGCCTTGAATGTGATGTCTACCATGAGTGTTATCATTTTTTTTCTGTTTTTTGTTATAATAAACTATTTAATGGACTTTACATTTAAAACAAAGAATTGCTATTTGTGTTTCATGAAAATCACATTATTTTATTATTGATAAAGATCTAATAATTAAGATATAACAATTAAGATTTTTATATGTATTGATGTTTATTGAAACATGTTTTTCTACAAATAATAAAAAACCACAGACCATTTTTTCAATATTAATAATTTGATTTTAATCCTTACCCTTCTATCAATATCTTTTTAAACTATTTTAATTCAATTATTTATTAATAAACAAAAAAAAAGCAGCCTTATAAGTAATACGGTAAGAGAGTAGAATTTTTCCTGTACAGTGCCGAAATTTTTACGGAGTCACAGTGTAATTTTTACTATACTCATCGTACTTTCTCCTTTGCCTGTCACTTATGCCCGCATTACCAGAGAGCTCCGTAATTTTTTACTAGAAATTTCCGTAAAAATTACCGTATTTTTTTCTGAGTGTAGATGCCAGTGACAATTAATAAAGTCACTTCTTTCGAGATTTAGAAGAGGAAATTGAAGTATATTTTTATCCGTTGATATTCCCCTTTTTTTCGAATCTAAAATTGAAACATTTCAAATGATATTTCGGGTGTAACTGGTATCACACTTTTATTTTTATCTTGTATGCCTACATTTGCCTTTATTCTCACCGCTCAAGTTACCCATCTAACTGTATATATTCCATTTTAAATGAAAAAAATCCAGTTACTTTAATATATTTGTTGTAAAATATATCTACTTTTCTTTTTACGTTTGATATAAATAAGTTGTTCCTCACTTTTTCCTTCGTTTTGGCTTACATATATATACACGTATCTCTATTTTCCCGGCGACAAAAGAATCATTTTTTTCTCTGAATATACGCATTATGCAACTAGCGTATATATATTTCTCTGTATGCGAGATACATATATACTTGAAGCAGTGTTTGCGTAATCTAATACGATGTATTTTTTTTCTGGAGAACGAAATGTTCTTTTCTAGATATTTCTGTATTCCCGCGAGTATTTTACTCTGACACACACATACAATGGAAATATATTTGTTTGAAGTGCGAGGCCATATTGAAAGTGAATTTTATTTTATTTTTTTTTATGTGTGTAGGTTTTATTTAAAATGAACTTATAATTATTTTAAAGTAGATATGTCAACTTAATTTCTTTTGAATATCAAACGTTGATGTTCTAATTCAAGTTTTATGAGAAAACTGGGGGAGTGAATTAACAAAAAACTGAACATTTAGTTTCAGCCAATATCACCTTAAAACTTAAAAGTTCCAAGGACACAAATCACATTCAGAAAATAAGTTAAATTTTCTGGGTGAATATGGCTATTTATACAAGAAAAATAACATTTTCGGTCGCAAGTTATCCCGAGTTCTATAACAAAACTAATTCGTTTCATTTTTGCAGCTACTAACTGAACTTAAAAATATTAAGCTTGATGACGTCACCCCAGGTATTATTAAATTTTTCAAAAGCAACTAAGATCACAGTTTTGAGGTTAGAAAGCAGAAATTGAAAGCTGCTCGTGTAGATTTTCGGTTTAGTTTAGAAAATCGGAGAAAAAAAATTTGGAATTTGTTCGGAAATTATAGGTTTTGGAACTTGGGAAAAGATAGTAAAAAAGGTTGAACACCACTGATATATAAAATTTATGTAGTAGCAAAGTATAGTGCATATAAATTTGACGCAAGGTCCGTGGATGGCACTTTAGGATGATTTTCGGCATTATTTTTAAAAAATGAAAAATATATACCTGCATAATACAGAAATATACCTACGTATTTTAAAATAGTCTCTCAAATTTAGTCGAATACCATAATTCTGTAATGGAGAAAAACAAAGTGCACCAAAATAACGAATTCCCTTAAATGTGTTAGGGCTAAGTGGGCCCAAGGAGCGGTATCCATAAGGTCCTATTTTCGCCCCATCCCCTCCATGAATTCTTATATATGAATTAGGTTTACATGAAGGTAAATAGTAAGATGGAATAAATATTATGCCGGAATATTCTCATTTATCATTTATTTTTCAGTTGATCTCATTATTATAGGAAGGTTTTATGAAAAGGCAAAATTATAAAATTAATCAACTATATTTGGATAATTTTAAAAGTTTCAACATTTTTAAACTTTACACTCCTTGTCTAGTCTTCATTCTCGTCACTCCAATAGCCTTCAACATTTGCATCCATTAAAAATTTTTTTAAGTCGCACGCAACTTTTCGAATAGTATGATCCTGATATCTGTTGCAACTTAAGTACCAGATTACGGAGACAAGTCTTACCCCTACTTTGCACTGACAGTACCAAGTTAGTACAGTGGTGGGATTGTACTCTATCCAAAGGGAGTATATTTTGAAAGCTGTGTGCCTAGACTGAATTTTTATTCTTAAAATATCACTCGATTCTTTATGTAAAAATATTTTATCAAGACCTTGGTCATTTTTGTAAAAGTGGGCAATTTCCATTTTTGTCACTCCTATACGCCGTCAAAACGACGAAGTGATATGTTCCAACAAGTTTGTGCCGTGGTGGCACTTCAATAAATTTATTTTATGCATTTATATAATGACGAATTCTTTAATTGTAAAATCATCCTATTTGTGTTCACCTATGAGCGCAAAGTGGAAGCAACGTAATTTTTAAATAAATTGTACAGTAACATGAGAACATTAAAATAACATAAAAAAGAAACTGCTTCCTCCATGCGCTCTATATAAAAAAAATTGAAATGTTATTGAAAATGTGTTATTTTGAACGAAAATCGCAGTTAGAACAAAGTTCGGCGTCCCACAGGTAATACCAGTTGTAGTTTTTTTCTTTTATATACATATTTTCTTGTCAGGCATATAGTCTACTTTCAAGATATATAAAGAAAATATTAAATCGTAGATATTTTTTTTCGCCATTTTTGGTGCGGAAATAAGGCCCTATCCACTCCTTCCAAAAAAAATTCTTCTACTACCTACTTTTTTGATTTAATCCAATTAGCGGAACATAAATTTTATTCAAAACAATTCCAGTATTTACTTACTAGCAAGAAACTAAAGATATGCACCATATTCGATATCTATATATTAGAGTGCTGTAAATTTGTGCGGAAAAACCCTGAATATTTTAGCCAATATATAGCTAAACACGAATATGATACCCGTCAAAAGGAAAATTTTATAACAGTTCCGGCAACTATTGATAAAATGCTGAAGAGTCCATTGAACAGTTAATCTAATACGATGTATTTTTTTTCTGGAGAACGAAATGTTCTTTTCTAGATATTTCTGTATTCCCGCGAGTATTTTACTCTGACACACACATACAATGGAAATATATTTGTTTGAAGTGCGAGGCCATATTGAAAGTGAATTTTGCATTAGACTCTATAACTCTCTTCCAAATGAGTTAAAAAATACTAGCAAATATCATCTGTTCGTTAATAAACTTAAAGAATTTTTATTGGACAACAGCTTTTATAGCGTCAACGATTATCTACATTACAAAGCTTTCTTAAGTTAATTTTATTTCTGACTGTCTATATTATTATTATTTATATAATATGTATCAGACACATTTAAATTTTATTCTTTGACGTGTTCTACACTACTTATGTAAGCAGTTTTTTGAATAAAACATTATTATTATTATTATTATTATTATCATTATTATTAATATAAAGCCTAACAAAACAATCAAAACTCTAAAAAAAAAAAATGAAAATTAAACAAAAGTTATTAAAAATCAATAATAATGATAAACAAAAGATGATATAAAACAAAAAATTGTTAATTAAAAAAAAAAAAAAAAAAAAAAAAAAAAAAAAACAAAATTTAAAAATAATTGATTGAGTGAAAAAAAAAATGTTGAACAAAAACATTACAAAAAAAGAAAAATAATTTCGATACGGAGATATTTTATAATATAGGTGCTTCGTACGATAAAGGTGTATAAAATTACAAGAGTAACTATATGCCAGGATTTCAAGTACTGAACCATATAGAAACAAAAAAAAATTTTTTTTTATTACGTAGGTGGTAATGTTCAATCATAAATAATTGCAATAAGTACCTATCAGAAACAGTGCTGTTTAAACTTTTTTTGCCACCGTATTTATTTTATAATATTGCACTTGACAAGTTATTTACGATAACCGAATGGCTGCGTTGTATGTATACCACGACAAAAATAATTATACTTTTGTGCGAAATGAGATGTGCAGTGACCATATTTAAAAATAATTTCAACACTTACACCGACTTTTGAAGAATCATCTTCAGTTCTAATTCTTTAATTAGATTTTTTTTAAAAATTTCAAGTTGATCCGATTCAAAACTGCAAAAAATATTTTATGCAACACATGCAAAATAAGTGTTTTCTTCACTTATTGTATTTGTCCAACTTATTGGGGGCTTGTGAGAAAAACATCTTCATTTTGCTATTTTTTGCCTTAATAAAAAAAATTTGTGTCCATTTTGAAGGTTAAAAGATTATGGTGTTTTCTTTCATAGGCACCACGATTCCTTAACTGATTCCTTTTCTTCCGTTTTTCTTTTTTTTATCAAATCCACACGGAGAAAAAATTCATAGAAAAATTACTGTGCTCAGCACTACAATTGACGTGTAAAAGGCGAACATATTCAATTTTGTACGGTAAAAATAAAAAAAATTATAATTAATCATAAAAAATTTAAAGGATAGAATATTCTTTCTGTAATATTAGCTCCGTAAAATTTGTAAAACAGCACAGTAAAAAGTTCCATTCCCGACAGAAAAATATTTGTTAATTGTTTTTCTTACAAAAATTACCATGCCGTCTTAAATTATTTAAATGCTATCTGCTAATAGTAGAAAGAAAGAAAGAGAAAGAAGGTATCAACGCTGTGGAAATATACCCCACTCATACATGCAAGTCATATAGCCAGACTGGTGAGTGGTGTGACGATCAACACGACCAACTTGGTCGGACCAAGCACCTTGATTCATTAGACTGTCTTACAAGCAGCAAGCAATATTCATTACACTGTCTTACAGGACGGACTGTCACCGTTTAATTCATCATTTTGTTACTTCACTATCTTCAGTATTAGAATATATTGTTTACAGATTTGAATACGTATATTGTTCCTCAGTGCGTACAGCCCAACCAACATAAGGTTGCGGGTCAGATGCGCAAATGAAAGAGTACGACAACAAGAATTAAACTATAATATATATGCATAAGAGTGTGATAGAAGTTGTGTTAGCACATTAAATTTTACCATGCTAGTAAATATTTTTACCATGATCGTAAAATATTTTTTATTTTGGTCGTCGATCGCGCACGCATTATAAGAGAGCATGGTAATTTTTCTGAAATTTTATCTGCAAAAATTATATGATTTTTCTCTCCGTGCAGATTTAATTTTTGTCTTTAACAATTAATATAATTTTCATAGGCCCGTGTATTTGGTCGCTCTAGCCACATAGCATTGCAGCATTGCAAGCAATATACATACACAGTTTGCACTCAAATTATGCCATTATTGTCACACTTTCCATTCTTTACTCCTTGCACTAACACTGTCTTATTCATTCTCTATAGTTTGCGTAACTGTTGGTAAAATTATTTACCTACAAGATAAGGCGGTATTCGCGTATACTTAATGATACTCAAATAGAGAAATATTACATAAAATGTATGTATTTGAAATTTATAAAAGTAAGGAAAGTGGGCGGACTTATGTAACGTAACTAACTACCAGACGTTTTATTAATAAAGTCATAAATATGGGATATGATTGGTAAGGATGGATAACGACTTGAACGTAGGAAAATTTATTATTTTTTTCTTTATACTTTCAGGCAATATTTACGCCGACACTTTAATTTTCAAATTTGAATATAATTATATAGAACAATACAGATGAGATACACATTTTCGTTATTAATAAAGCTGTCGTTGAAAATTGGGAGATTCGATCTATCGACATCGTAGTATTTTAAAATATAATTGACACTGATTCACTTTACTTTAGGACTGAGTGGAAATAAAAAAATTAATTTATAAGATTTGAAGCGGAAGGAAACGGGCCTAAAAGTGATAAATCGGATGGGAATGGAGTAGAACAGGCTTTGACAACCTTTCTTGAGATTAAGAGCAAACAGAAATGGCAAATCAATTTGGGACGTTAGTGAAAATGGATCAAAAAATTACTCATGGTGGAATCTTTACACTCTCAAAACGATTTCATTTTTCAAAGATTAATAATTTCTTTGATTTTTTTTCCTTTCACCACTAAAAAAAAATAAAGAAATATTTTTTTGAATCCAAATATTTTCTCAATTCAGTGAATTATTTTGTTGATTCATTTCAGAAATTTCAATCTTTGAACAAAGAAATCATTTTGAGAGTGTATTTTGACTTAAGAGTCCAGAAAACTTTTGTAAATGTGTGTATTTTCATAATTTTTTATCATTTTCATTCTTACCTTTTTAGGGAGCTTTAAGCTTCCTCTTGTAGAATATGTGTATACATGAGCCGCAGGTTAAAAATTGATCCAACAGATCTTTTTTGGTCTCTTCTGTATCATTAAAAGCAGTATGAAAATATAAAACTTTGTATCTGCTCGAATTCAAGGTTATTTTACGTATTGTCACTGAATTTTATTACGGCAGATTGACAGACACTTTTCATGATACCTAGTGCCCCCCCCCCCCCAATTAGTGTAATTTATACCGTAATTGAGTTCTACTGGTGATACGAAGTTGTAGTAAAATAGCTAGCTCTGGTATTACCTATGAGGAAATCTACACGGAGAGAAAAATCATATAATTTTTGTGGATAAAATTTCAGAAAAATTACCATACTCTCTTATAATGTGTGCGCGATCGACGACCAAAGTGAAAAATATTTTACGATCATGTAAATATTATTAAATTATTGAAACGTAAAAAGTATTAGTCATGGCTTCACAGAAATTGTTGTGCTAGCATGGTAAAAATTAATGTGCTAACACAACTTCTATCACACTCTTATGCCTATATGTTATAGTTTAATTCTTGTTGTCGCAGTCTTTCATTTGCGCATCTGGCCCGCAACCTTATGTTGCTTCGGCTGTACGCACTGAGGAACAATCGATCTTTTCCGACCTTCGATTCTTTATGATGCATACAAAATGATTGGCAACAATATATTCTAATACTGAATATAGTGAAGTAACAAAATGATGAATCAAACGGTGACCGTCCTGTAAGACATTCTAATGAATACTGTTTGCACACTACACCACACCAGCAGTGACCAGCCTGGCTATGTTACTTGCCACACCAGCAAGGCTATGCGACCTTCATGTATGGTTGTGTTGATACCTTCTGCAGCCTATTTTTTTGTCGGGAATGGAACTTTTTACTGTGCTGTTTGACAAATTTCACGGAGCTAATATTACTGAAAGAACATTCTCTCCTTTAAATTTTCTATGATTAATTAAAATTTTCATATTTTTACCGTACAAAATTGAATATGTTCGCCTTTTACACGTCGATTGTAGTGCTGAGCACAGTAATTTTTATATGAATTTTCTCTCCGTGTAGATGAAGTGTGCTCCAAATGATTCGTAGGGATAGAACAATCAGGTCATGATGTCATCGTGTTGATGTTCGCCAAAGATATGTAACCACGTGGAATTGTGGTTTCCAAAAGAGTATATTATATTAAAGATTTAATTAATGTTATGTCAATGTCTCACATGCGGTCCTAACAGATTCTGTATCGTATGGTGGTTTCTCGAATTATGAACTAATATAATTGAGGCTAGCGCGAGACATAATTATGTTAATCATACGTTTTCTTCAAATAAGTAAAAAAATTTCTTGGCCGTCCTATATAATTTACTTCATATAATAATTATATTATGACCAATATAATAATATTATTTATTTATTTTCGATAACAATCTGCTTTAACTTTAGTGTTACTACTGTCCCGAACATGATAATCCCATGAAAACTATGTTACGAATATTAGAATCTCATATACGTATCCGAATATACTATAATAATATAAACATAATCTGGGAGGAAATTATACAAAGTATGCATACACAAATACATACCCTTCAACTTTATATTCTCTCATATGTATCAGTCGAAAATATACAGCGTGTTTACCTTGAAAGTCTAGTGGCACGTTACAATAAATTTAAATGTTATTTGGATGCAGTTGTTGTGTGCACTGTCGTATTTTTGCTAGTCAACAGTTGTTCTCGTTAAATATATAATTCTAAATTTTTTTGGAAAATAAATAAATATCGTAAAACCATCTAGACCCGGACACTTTGCACCAGTCTTCAACGTAAATAATTTCTACATTAACCTGCAATTAGAGAGAGAAAAACATTCTCTAAACAGCTGTACCAATAAAAACTACGGATTTCAACTTTTACTATCTCATTTTACAGGATTACTATCCTCCAGTTTTTCAAAGAAATAAAATGTGTGTCTAACTTAGATATGTAATTTTCGTCATAATTGTCATATTGTTTTAGTTTTGATACGTATGTGTTCAGAATTTTATCGCGCATCATTTAATGCTGTTTGAAGTTATATTAGATGTATATAAAAAAATACATGCTATATATTTATATCCGTTTAGACCCGAACACACCAGTTTATTTACACTATGGCCGCGATTCGCACTAGCTGTAACTTCCAATATCCATAGGTTATATTGCCGCCAGAATTACGCGGTTTATGCCTCCTTCTGGTGTCATATTGTGTGTTTACTTCGTAGGGAGGCATACTATACATT
The DNA here is from genome assembly GCA_035578155.1 of Brachynemurus nebulosus. Lineage (NCBI taxonomy): Eukaryota > Metazoa > Arthropoda > Insecta > Neuroptera > Myrmeleontidae > Brachynemurus > Brachynemurus nebulosus. The sequence goes on from JAPWDM010000002.1 coordinate 65,715,904, forward strand.
AACCCCTCTCCCTCCCTACATAATGTTTTGATGTCTTTGACAGGTTCAAAGATATCAGACGATATAAAACACTGTCCTAACCCCGACGAGGGAGGTTAGTTGGCATGCTATTACATTATTTAAGTAAGTGTCCGGGTGAAGACCGATTTAGGGTGTAGACCCGGACACTTACTAATGATTTTTTAATTTTTTAATTTTTTTTTTTTTTACTTATAATGAAACAAATGGGTCAGGCATATAACAAATAATATACACTCTTTCTAATGGTAATACTTTTATTGGTGATATCTATGAAGGAAACATGTATAAACATAAAATTAACCAAAAAATGTAAAAAAATGTCCGGGTCTAGACGGTTTTGTGGTAATATATTATGCACCAAGAGATTAAAGGGTTATATTTGATCCCGAGTGTGAAGTTCGTTGCTAGAGGGGACCTGTAAAGGGTCGACGACAACAACTTAGCCCACGGATCAAACGAAATTCTTTACTCCCGTGGCGCATATGTAATTTTTTGCATTTTCAGATAATTAAGCTTATAAAAATTAAGAAAAAACTTATGTAAATGTCATCTAGATTGCGTGAAATAATATTAAATCAAGTATACTCTAGATCAATCAATCAAATTGGACAATACAATTTAACTATTTCTCTTTATCTACAAATTTGAATTTGTTAATTATTTTTTGAATAAGTAATTCATTACCTGGCAACGGCTCATTACTTACGTAAGTTAAGTTTCGCTTGTTGATTGGTAACATTCTATAAACTTCACTTGTTAATTGACTCAAAAGTGACAGCAAAAGAGGCACTTTACTTCCTATTATTAGGGACCAAAGCATGTATTTTAGTTCGGAAATTACAAAAATAATATTTTTTTTTCAATAATCACTCTGTATATCTCGTATATCTAGTTGTATTATACGTACTTATATATGTATGTTTTAAGCTGAAACTTTTCTCTGAGAAGTCTATAGATAGAATATTTTCCCATGTTGTATAAACAAAATTTTAGATTTTCAGATTGGATATCGAATTATATGTTTATAAAGTTTTAACTGTTTTGTTCCTTTTACATTTGATACATGTTAGAGTGCCTATAAGGAGCGGGAGGCGGGGTGTATGCAGGTGTGTTAGTTTAAATATGAAACTTTTCAGAACGTGTTTATATATTTGCGTTTACCTTCTAATAAATTCAGGTAGGTTTAATAAGTTTGGTAATTCATTTCAATAAAGGAGTAATTTCATGTTCTTTCTGTTAGTTATTTGTTAATTGAGAACTTCCGCGTCCTTACTTTGATGAGTTTGAAAACGACGTCTTTGAGAATTTAGGACGTCTTCGATTTTTGTTATTTCAGTTTCGGTAAGTTCAACCGGGAATTCCCAAAGTGCGACCCGTTAATTATAAATATTTAAAAAAAAAAGTGTAAATAACAACGCTCTTTCGAGAAATTATTCAATGAATTATTGGCCTGCGATTTGACGCCAATGGATTATTTTTCTCGGGAAAACATAAAATCGCGGTTAATCAACTGTTAATAAAAGACGCTTTGATCAATTACCTGATAATGTGGCCTAAAATTACCTTTATTTAAACATTAATACCATAAAATCATCTTCCAAATTAAAAAGATTAGGAAATTGGCTTCTAACTTAATTCATAGTTTTGTATCCATTCAAAAATTTTTCACATTAAAAAAAATGATTTATAACCGACCCACCCTAGCCCCAGATTTAATTGAAAATCACATAGTGATTGAAAAATTGTCAAACTGGATAGGCTATGACTCGAACCCAGGATCTTTTGATAATCAGTCAAATGTTTTGCCACTGAGCTACCGATCCTTGTTCCAGCGGCCATTCCCCTAGATTTCTTTTACATTATGTTATCTTCTAGCCTCAATTTCATAACTTTTTCACGGAACACTTATTGATGATGGTTGCTTGCGGAACACAGTTTGAGAAACACTGTTCTACATATTCTATACAAATAAGACTTTTCACATTTGGTTCATTATTAAGGTATCTGTTTAATTTTTGGGAAACATAAAAAGAGTCGTTTGAACAGAATCGTTTTTAAATAATTAATTGGTATTTGAAAAACTTCCTTTGTGAAAATTCTCATTAGAAAATATGAAAATATTTCCTTTATTAATTTTCACCAGTGAATAATTTATACGATTACAAACGTATTTCCAATTCAACCTCATTGCCAGGGAAAATACAATTAATTTTATTCTTCGTAGTTTTATAAAGTGACAAAGAAGACATATTGATATTTTTCAGAAGTGTTTAATCTCGAGTAAGGTATTTGTGACTTTTTGATAATTTTTTTTTTATTAATTTGAGTGCGTCTATACAACTCTAAGGAAATTATGGAAATTGTGAATATTATTCTGGAGTACGTTTAGTAGGGGAGACCGGGGCATGTTGACACAGTTTTTAGTTTTCGATTTTTCTAATTTTTTGTATTACAGCTTTTTACATTCTTTTTATACTCAAATATAACTTGATTATTAAGCTTCATTTTGACACCTATAAAAACCTTCCTACTATCATACCTTTTTAGATAATTAACTTTTTCTTGAGTGATGTCGCCTGTATAAACATGCCCCCTTTACGGGACATGTTTATACAGTACCTAGGGTAAGTTTACACACTTTCTAAAATGGGAAAAAATAGGGTTAACAACTGTAAAAAACAAAAAAAACAAAAAAACAAATAAATATGCGAATCAGTTTTATTAGCAAAAAAAAAAAAAAAAAAAAAAATAACACAAAACTTCCAATTCAAATACCAAAAAATATAAAATAACGAAAAATTCATAGGATCTACAAATCAGTTAGGATGAGTCACAGTCAAAATCACTGTTACAATTCATGCACACAAAAAAAATTGAATCAGTTTCAATAAACCTAGAATTATCATATGTGTAAACATACCCCATGTGCCTTGTGTAAATTTGCCCCTTCGGCATATTTTCAACAAAATATAACCTATAAATTTTTTTAATGAGATTAGTATTTAACAAACTATCTTAAAATAGCCGTAAAAGAACGGCCTAACAAAATAATCCATTATGAATTGTAAAGATCTAATAGTATAATTACTATTCACATCAACATAGTAGTGTAAAAATTTACTCATTTCAAAAAAAAAAAATTCACAAATTCTGCTCTACGTTGTTTGTTACTAATAGTATTGGTTGCAAACTGATGTACTTGCAAATGGCAGTCTCAGTAACTTGTTTGGCCTGACAAGTGCTGCAATCCGATCAACGCTTTGTGAGTAATAAGGATTGTGTAAACTTACCCCTGTACCAAACTTGCCCCGCTCTCCCCTACATTTGGTGTACTGTTACATCTGTCCCCGCTAAGCCCTATAATTATTTCAAACGGATAGTATAATAATAAAAATATTCTTACAGAAGAAAACTATATTCCTTACTAAAGTAAATTTTTCTAATTAATTCAAAATGGCATTGCTTCTGTTCCTGCTCTAATTGTGTAAGTTCTATTTATATTTAAAATAACTCAAATTACTTTTTCTCTCTACTGTTAAAAATATTTCCCTACTTTGTAATTATCACTAAAGTGCAAATAATGATAGAAAGAGATGTTAATAGACAGTTCCGTTTTTCTGTTCGTGATATTCAGTTTTATTTGTAATAAACTTTTTTTTTTCAAAGCAGTAAAAAAGAGTAGGTACAATGAACTTTAGAATGAAAAAAAAAAACTAAAAAAGGAAAAAATGAATTTATTACTATCATATGTTGAACAATAGACGCGGAAGTTAGAAACGCGTTCCATACAAAATGGAAATAATGATTTTATTCCAGGTAATTTTATAGACCTAACGGAAATACGTCACGGTTCTATAAAAATAAAATTTCTTGGAAAAAAGGCGGTATTATGTAGTTGTTAAAAGGAAATTGTAAAATCGATTTTTCTGTCACCGGGAAGTTTGGTTACCTAAATGCCAACATTTGTAACGAAGTTTAACATGTGGCCCGCCTTGAACTTTTTTTGGACCGCGGGATTCACCACCCTTATACAAAATGTCTACTTAACAAATTTCTAACACTGACTGACTGACTGACTGACTGACTGACAGACAACACACAGCCTAAACCGTTGAGTTTAGAAGAATGAAATTTTGCATAGGAGTTCCTTATGTACCTAACGTAGATGAGCATTAAGAAAGGATTTTTGAAAATTCGTCCTCGAAGTGGGTTTAATAGCGGATGAAAATTTGTATGAAAATTCGTCGTTTCTGAAGTTAGAGATATATAATAAAAATATGTTACTATGGCTATTAAAATTTAATATCTTATTTAATAAATCTTTGACACTGACTGACAGAAATTTAGCACCTCAGGAGATATGAAAATTGACTTAGGCTTCTATTTATAAATAAAAATCAATTGTGTAAACGTTTCTGGAAATTTATTAAAGAGGTTAAAACAGGACATAAAAGTTCGTATAGGAACTTCGTCATTTTTTAAGTTAGAAATGTGGATATTGATTTAGGCTTTTGAAAAACATTAAAAGTGAATAGAAAGTGAGTACCTAATAAAAATATGTTGTTGGTGGGAATCCCACCGGGTATACGGCTAGTATTTATTTTATAATGACCAAGGTAGTGGAAGCCAAGTATTATAAAAACACATAATATATGGAAACATAATTTTATATGCGTCCCGCGGTGTTATGATGCGCTTCCAAAGTGGCTCGCAAGATCATTTGAGTTGGCCACCCCTGTTATAGCGGTTCCGTTTTTCCTTTTAAGCTACGTAACCTCAAAGACAGAAGTCTAGAAGTCAGAATACAAATGAATTTCTATGACAATTCTGTTATAAAATGTCGAAATTCAGTTTAAAAATGTAATTCTACTGTGATGTAAATTGACCGGTGGAGTGGTTAGGTACTTGTCGATTGTCGAGGGTTCGAATCCTTTGGTCGGTTACGCTTATGAATGTTTTCTACAGTTTTCTTTCACGATTCCAGATGACTGTCAGTATAAATCCTATAAAGAAGTCAGTTGTAGATGCATTCCTTACAAATCCTAGCCGCCTACCACTTTTCGTGTCCTCCACTGACATCAAAAAATGTATAAGGTAAAGTATAAAAAATCAAAAGTAAATAGAATACACAAGTAATGACGTGTGTGGCGTCTGCTTAGAGACAAGAAAATTCAAAAATGGATTTCTAACTACATTATTACAAGTTTTATGAAGGAGGTCAAGAAAACAATTTTTTTTACTGGAAATGTCTTTCACTTCTTTTATTTTAGTAGTCAAATTAAGAAAAAAAAAATTAAGTCTTATTGTATAGAAATTAATCGCATACGAAGCCAAATATGGCAACTTCAAAATAAGCCCCAAAAATCGAAGAAAACAAGAAAACACACACGAATCACAACTATTCCATGTTCTTGAATATTTAAAGAATGTGTTTTGAAAATTTTTGATTTTAGTACTTACCGTTTTATTGTTTTTAGTTTTCACAAATAAAATTAGCACCATTTAATTGCACTCTAACGGTCGGACACTCTGAACATAACTTCAAATAATTTGACAACCCGCACTTACCAAAGACAACCAAAATTACGTTCCGTTACTGGAAAGAGTATAAAGTTAGGATTTAACATTAGTTCCAAAAAAAAATAATTTAACTCTTTGCACTCAAGCAAAAAAAAAGTGAGTTGTAAATAGGCTGGTAAGACATGTAGCACCGACGTTCTTTTTTTGACGGATTCTTTTGACGTTCTAACCTTGTTTCCCCAAAGTTGAATACTAAATGCGCTAAATACGTCCTCAATGCTGTTTTTATTAGTTTTTAATTTTAAAAAGATAATTCAACGTGATATTGTATTATTTTATTTACAATTTTTCTAATTAATGAATGTGTTTGCAGTTATTAAATAAAATATTCATGTAATGTGAAGTATGAGCAGTCATTGCAGTTCAACATTCAGTGTGTCATGTGGTACATGTCTTATGATCCAACAGACAAAACACCTTTAAATATGGTAGAGTTAATGGACAAACCACCTTGTCATGCTGTACATGTCTTATAAGCGCAAAGGGTTAATATGTTGAAAAAAATAGTAAATCCATATATGGCTTCGTATGCGGTAAAGGGTTAAATGCTTAGAAGGAAATATCTAGTAATAATCGAAACTTCTTGAATTTATAAAATGCTCAGCCTACTGATTTTTATAGTTTATTTAAATTATTTGACTAAAATCATAAAATTACTAATATATTCAAAACGACTTTTATTAAAAAATGAAATACTATGTTATAGTAAGCCACCCTTTAAACATTCGAGAAATACAAAGTATTGAATAATAGAATAGAGGAAGAATGATAATTATCGTCAATATTAAACCAGTACCTACAAAAAATTAAATAAAAAGTCGTAAAATATGAACAAATACATCTATAATAAATTTCAAATATATATTTCTGTTCCATTTAGTATTTATATGAGTGAGTGAATTACATTAATAATATACTTTATCATCTCGTCCTTAGTTTCCCCCCACTATTACGATATTCCGTTTATCTTCTGTTTGATGCGTTTATTTGTTTAACTCTACAAATTTTTTTTTTCTTTTGTTTTATGATTGATTTATTAATGTTTAACTTTGGATTGTCAATTGGTGGATGTTTCCATTTTAAATGGACAATTATCATCATTTAAATGAATATATACTTGAAATCAACGAAAGAAAATTGGGTGGAAAGATAAATATTGATCTTTAATAAGTAATTTTTAAACGTTTCGAATAAGTATTATCAATTCTTGCATCGTTGATTGCTAATTTTTTTTTTTTTTTTTTTTTTTTTGTACGGATCATTTCATTTGAATATGGATTATTTAATGTGATTTATGTGATGAACACGACTGTGTTTTTCTCGAAACTACGTGCTCCAAAACGAAGAATAATACCTATAATTTTTGTAATTTTCATTCGATTGACTTAAAATTTTAACTGTGGTTTCTTAGATTATTTTGGGTTATATACACAGTTTTTACTCACGATAGGGTTATATACACGAATACTATATCATAAATAATATTGATAATCGAAACGAAGAAAATATTAAAAATAATATATACCTAATAAATAAGAAATTAATTAAAACTAATAACGTTTTAAAAAATATTATTTGGTTATAAACAGCACTACAAAAGATCGCGATGCCTGTGATGTCATTATGGTCACTATGTTAAGATATTCAACATAATCCATTTCATTTAAGTTTAACCATGATTCATCATTTATAAATTTAAAGAATTTCCCTTTTCTTGGTTCTATTTCTTCCATTATTGCACTTGCGCAAAATTTTAAATTTGCAGTTTTTTTTTAGAAAAGAATAGAAGATTGATTTGTTTAGGATAAAAGAATTATTTAATTCTTTAAAGATGACTCATGCACAATTGTATTTGAAATTGGGTATACAAATATTTGTAGCAAGTAAAAATTGCATAGAAACAATAATTCAAAATAAAAGACATTGTACTTTTAGATAAGTTACCACTATGACGTCATAAATGCACTCGAGAACTGTCGGCCCGTTATCGGTTCTAAGTTTAAAAATTTATTTTTAACTTGATATAACTTTTTAAATATTACGTTTAAATAAAAAATAAAAAGAGTTTTCTTATAAAATTTATATAGGTAGGTACATATTATTTTTCCATTTATGACAAAAAAAATTTTTCTTTGAAAACCTGATTGGTTAACAAAAATATTTTTTATAAGCAAACGTGTTGATTTTTCATCGATTTTTAATTTTTCTTCTTAAATGATACCAGTTATCGACAAATTAATGTTTCTTAGGTATTTTGTGTACCACCTTAATAATAATATTGTGATACTACTATTTGAAAATTGTTACATTGCCCATCAGTATCTAGATTGAGTTTGCGTTCACGTCGCCATTTTTTTTAAAGCTTGGAAAACATTTTCTTGCATATTCCAAATCACGTTTATACTTTAAAAAGTTTTGTATTGATTGCATTATTCGTTACGGAGAACAAAATTCTCGAACAAAACCTTATTCTTCTGGAATTTCAAAGTGATCTAATGCCTTAATTCATATGTCTATTATTTCCATTTAAAATTTTATCACATTAAAAAGCATAAACACCAGAGTTGTGTGTGAATTTACTTCGGGTATATTACGCAGTTTTTTACATGTAAAAAACTTTGTGATTTACACATACTTGTTTTGATAAAAAAACTGTAAAAAAATGTAAAAAATGAAAAAAACTAAATTTTTTAAATTTAATAGATATGTAAGCGTTACTGATGGTATTCCATATTTGCTATTGAAATATTTGTTGTATTTGCAAAGTAAAACTTAATAATTAAGTAATTTGAAAATTAAAAATATAAATGGGGACAAACAGGAAAAGGAAAGGTTAGTTTTGATAGAATAGTTTATTTAAGAATTCAATATTAAAAATATTTTTATGAATTCAGTTAAATTTTATTAAAGATATCAATCATCTTCATCATCATTATCATCAGTGATTTTATTGTTATTATAATTTAAAGAGAGGTAAATATGTAGTAGTTTTTTTGATCTGTCAAAACTCAGTTTGTTAATTTGGAAATTTAAAGCTTTGTAGTCAGTTGTGGATGGCCTTCCACCAGCAGAAAATCATTTTTGTGTCGACATTTTGTTTACACGTTTTTTCATGTGAACTTATAAACAAGTAATAACCGTCAAATTAAATTTTTTGTCAGTCGAATGACAAATGATTTAAATATTTTACATTTTTTACAATTTTCTACAATTTTTTACGTTTTTTTTTTACAGTTTTTTACGTATTTTACAATTTTTTACATAAAAATGTAAAGAAACTGGTTTTTTACATCACATGGCACAACTCTGATAAACACCATGTATGTGGTTCATTACGTATGTGAAGTTATGTGATATTTGATAAAATTCAAGGTGCATATAATAACATTGTTATAAAAAGATGTAAATTAGTATTTACAAGCATTCTCATTGAGATAGGAAGAAAGTTTTGCAAATAGTGTATAGAAAAACGTACAGATACTTTAAATTGAATACATACTATGTTCGTGAGTGAACATAATAATTTTATTCCACAACAAAAAGCTCCGATTGTTGAGTTGAAGTTAGTTAACAACTATAGGTATTTGCTTTTTTGCATAAATAGTATGCAACTAATTTCATATTATTACATTATTTCACATAACTTCGTTAAAATTTTCTGATGTGAACAATAAATTATATAATTTTAATATGTTTTTTCATCACATAATATTAAGTCCATATCACGCGAAGCTTGTTTCACCGCTAGAGATTGACTGTTTGATTTTGTTGCTGGACTCCTGTACTGGACATTGTGATTGCTTTTCTGCAGTACGAGTGTAAAATTCGTAGTTAGATCCTTAGCTCCGTTAAATATAAACTATATCGGTATGAAAATATTTTATTGAACTGAGAGTGAACCAAGATTGTATTGAGAGCGGCACTATAGTGTGAAACGGGTCTAACTAAGATCTTTTATTGTGAGAAATACAGCGAAACACTCGAGTCGAAAACTCTCATCACTAGAGAGCGGAATTATATGCACAAAAATATTGAAAAATATTCAATATAATATGCACGATTTTATGGTAAAATATGCACAAATTTTTTCAAAATATGCATAAATATGCAATAATAAATCTAAAAATAGGGCTTAATAATTTTGATGTAGGTAATAATTTTGATGTAAAATAATAAAAAAAGAATTTTTTCTAAAACATAAAACAGAAATAAGAGCATAATGTACTTACAAGCAGGGCCAGATTAACCTTTAGTGCTGCCTGAGGCACCGTGAAAAATGCAGCCCGTGTCTTTTGCTTAAAAAGAAAAAATCGTAGCTTTTCTACTTTTTTTCGAATTTTTTCTAAAAGAAAATAACTGACAATCAAAAAAAACAAAAAAAAAAAAAAAACGAACGCCTAGTGGGTAATCCGGCCCTGCTTACAGGTTTTCCACAAACTTTACAGAAAGCATTGTTACTTCTTGTATCAAATTGAAGTTTTGGGATAGATTTTATTCAAGACTGAATTAATAAAATCTGGGATTTTAGAAAATTTTTTGCAAGCTCCGTTACAAAACGTTTTGGAACAAAATTTTCTTCACGAACAAAAGCAATATTAACGCTTTTGTTTCCAAATTTTTTTATTTTTAGATATTTGTGGCATTAACACGTTCGTTGCCAAGCTAAAAATATAGACTTTGTGAGATGGCCAAATATTTTATGTTAAATAAGTAGGTCCTTATATTTGTCACACGATGTCGCATGATTGGCCATATTGTAAAGTAACTCTATCATGCGATATCTCGTAATCGTCAATGATCGTTAAGTGAGTTTGATAAAATTTTTAAATATAAAATTGCTATATTTCTTTCTTGCGCGCCAAAATTTTAGGAATACAAAATATTTACTTTTCAAGAATTATTCTGCTGATTTCAGTGTAAAATAGGAAAGCATAATTCTATGTTTTGTTATGGAAATTTGTATCTCTTTTATGAAAAGTGCTAAATTTGATGAAAATATGCATATTTATGCAAAAAACTTGAAAGTATGCAGAATTTTGTCAAATATGCAAAATATGCAAATTTTAAATAGTCTTAATCAATTCGAAAAGTGAAGATATGGGATACATCCGAAGTTTTATTGATATACACATATGACCAGAACTTATCGATATGTAAAATATGCAAAATCCGCTCTCTACTCATCACTATTAACCTATTTTAATCCGGATAATTTTTTTGTATATTTATTTTAATCATTTATCTGTAATGTACACAGTGCAGTGTAGAAACTTCATTTTTCCACTAAATAAAGTTTACTTAAAGAAATCCCCCAAAGGAATTGAATTCACGAACGTAGTGAAAATATTACAGTTACATGAAAATGAAGTCTGTACACATAACAAACACATCGGAAAGTAGTTCCAACAATATTATCATAATATACAAACCTGCAATATATATGTTTGTTTAATTTTCAAAATAAACTTTAACCAATATTGACATTTTGTTTTTGTAATTCTACATATAGGTACCTACATGTAATAGCCCCATATATGAGTAACCAATATGTGAATGGAGTATTTGAGTAAATTGTATGTAACTAACCACCAACGAGCAAACGGCAAACAAATATGTCATAACATTAGCATAATTTAACATAAATGAATATAAAATATAAAATTTCATCAGTAATGCCCTATTAACTTCGCATGTACGATCCATATTTAAAAAATTTAATCCAAAACCAACAAGTCTATGAGCTATTTATATAGTGCCATTTAGTACAATATAATATGTTATAATACATACAAATCAATATTGTTGTACATAATGAGATTGGGCAATGTGGGATAATTAGGACAAACAGTATGGTTGGGCAGTTATTGATACGTATTGAAATATCTTTGAATCAAAATATCAGGTCAGTCCATAAGTTCGTGCGTATTTTTTTGATAGATTTTTAAATAATTAAAAACAATTCATCCTTTCTGCGATCTGATCCACTGTTAATTGTGGCTCTGACTCGCCAAGAATTCGAAGAATGTCCTGAACGGGGTTCATCATCAATGCTGTTTTCTCCAACTTTAAATTTTTTAAACCATTTCTGGGCAGTCCTTACACTGATAGTGTGTTCACCATGTACACTATTAATTTTTATCGCTGCAGATCTGGCAGATTCACCACCCGAAAATAAAAAATGTAGCACAGCACGTTTGTACTGGTTATCTATAATATTTATATTCATCCTCTATGTGTACTAAAATGCGTTCAATATTTACGAACGTTGGTGATGAACTGAATAATATGTTAGTCAAACGATGACAGGTTTCGACAGGTTCAAAATTGTATTGGTTTCGTAAATGAGTCATAATGAATTCTATGCATGATATTAATACGCACGAACTTATGGACTGACCTGATAGACCATTTTCACATCGAGGCGTTAAGTAAGTTAATTATTGTATTCACCATGCTATTCGGTGTAAACGAGGTCTTAACTGTGACCTGTATTGTTTGTATGTGACCTTACGGCAGTTTTAGAAGTGAAGAAGTAAAGAGAACTTTTTTTTCAGATTTATAATCTACCTCTCGTACTTTACATACACTTCCAAAACGATTTTGGTTCAATGTATAAGAATTTCTTTAATTTTTTTATCTGAATCAAAAAAAGAAATTTTATTTTGGTTTCAAAGAAATATTTTTCTTTAATTTTTATAATTCAAAGAAAAAAAATCAAACAAACTTTTAATCTCTGAATAAAGAAATCGTTTTCAGAGTATACCTACTAAAATGATATAGATAGGGCCGGATTTGCCCTAAGTGCCGCCCGGGGCACTGCGGAAAATGCCGCCCCTACAAAAAAATTTCGTAATACTTTCCCCACTTTTTTTCCTTTCACTCTCAGTTTTCATTTTCCTATCAAAAAATAAGTGACGAGCAAAAAAAATAATTGTCACATGTGTTTCAAATTTTGCCGCCTGGACCAGTGCCCCGCGTGCTCCTACTGTAAATCCAGCACTGAACTGGATATAGACAAAGATAGTTTCTAACTATGGCGGGGTTGCATCGAAGCCTTCAGTTCGCAGACAGGTAATAATTTAATCTTAGAGAATGAATGATTGTCCTCTTAAGTAGAATATTCGAGATTAGTGACAACTTTGATGTGAATTACTTAATTAGTCTTCGAATGTACCAATACAATGCCAATTCTCCATAAAATAGTTTGTGATGTCTTATCCATACCCTCAGGGATATATCCATCTCAACTACCTCAGAATTTAAATGTTCCATTACTTCCAAAAGTAACACAATATGTATAATTTCGAGTTAAAACCTTCCGTCAATATTGAATAAAATATTCAGAACGTTTCTCGTGGTCCACATTTTAAAAATCCATGTGGTTTACTTAAGACTATTTAGGTTGGGAAGAAAAGAGAAGTGTTAAGATGAACATAGCTTCATCTTCAGCAAAGTATGGATACACTAAATAGAATCTCCCGGTAAAGACAGGTATTTGACCTAGGAGTTAGCTACTAATATTGAATAGCTGCGGAAACACTCACAGATTTAAGAGACCTACAATATTCAAACAACCAAATTTGCCTAAGTTCCCCTATTTAAACATTTAGTAAATGTCATGTAATCAAGAAAATCAAAATAATATATTATATTATAATTCAACTATCAAAAATATTCAATTCAAAATTGAATAAATGAAAATTTATTGTTATTTAATTGTTATATTGTGAATAAAAATATTTAGCCTATCACGAAAACTTATAAGTTCTAACCGTATTACAAATCGGCTCACTTTACTAAAATATTATTTTATACTTTAATGTATACTTACTACCATCCTCCTCCTTAACCCATTCACATACAAAATAAAAAAAAAAAACAAAACAAAAAGTAACCGACAAAGTTTTACCAAAAACAAAAAAATTCTGTAAATAAAATTAAAATTTTTTTTAGCCTCATTATAAATTTACGTGTATTTAAGTTTTTAATTTTTGTTAGCAAAAGTTTTTAATTACAATATATAAATTTTTTTCATTTTTCAAGTAAACTTCACAAAAAAGACGGGATAAAAAAACAAAATTTATTAATTAACTGAAACAACAGTTTTTAAAAAAAAAATATTTTTTTGCAATTTAAAAATTATTACATCTGCATTGCATAATTTATAGGAAACCACCATTTGTTGATGAATGTTTTGGAACGATGAGTAACAGGGGCAAGGGGGTGATGCGGGTGATAACAACGTAATTGGCAATTCAATGGCTGCATGGTCTTTAGCTGAATGGACAGTGTGTTACAGACCGATTAGTAGTTGATTTCATAAATGTCTCCATATTTTTATCAATCTAAGAAGGGGGAAGAGTCCCACGTCTGAGTCGCCAATTTGGACCAGCTTTATTCCACAAGTTGATCTCTGTGAGTAAAACAAAACCCTAGGGCGGTTCGTTTCAATATGGCCTCGTTTGCAGGGAAATTAATTTTTTAATTTTTAAAAATTTTCATTTTCTTGTTCACTATTTTATTTTATATATATTTTACTAACCGTACCCGCGACGTCGTTCGCGCAAAGCATTGTTTTAAACTCAATGAGAAATATATATGTATTAAGTGTAATAATTATACAGAACTTGCAAAGAATAATAAGTTTTGTGTAATCCATGCACATGCTGAAAATGGTTTTTCTATTTTTACGAGGGAATGAGGAATTATCCCGGAGTAAAAAGTATCTTAAATGTTGACCCAAGTAATAAGTTATCACCACACCAAATTTCATCAAATAGTTTTTGCGTAATGTGTGCACATGCACAAAATGGTTTTCCTATTTTCCCGTGGGAATGAAACATTTTCCCGGAGTAAAAAGTATCTAAAATGTTGCCTTAGGTAATAAGTTATCACCTCATCAAATTTTATTAAAATCCGTCCAATAGTTTTTGCGTAATGCGTGCATATGCACAAAATGATTTTTCTATTTTCCCGTGGGAATGAGGCATTTTCCCGGAGTAAAAAGCATCTTAAATGTTGCCCTAGGTAATAAGTTATCACCTCATCAAATTTTATTAAAATCGGTCCAATAGTTTTTGCGTGAACAGACAGACAGACAGACAAAAATTCTAAAAATCGCTGTTTTGATATCTACATCGATAACTTACTATTTACAGTACCAGTACAATTTTTCAAAAATATTCCATGTACAGAAATGGTCTCGTTACAATTTTATTATATGTATAGATTAGTAAAATATATGAAAACAGACCTGAGTAGAGGCCTCCTTTTGTGTAGATCCCCTAGAGAATTTTCGAAATTTTCCCGAAAAATTGGACTGGTGAGCCAAAAAACCGTAATCCTTACTATTCCATTCTTCTGTTTTGTGGAGACCTCCTTTCTGTGGGAGGCTCTGGCACGTCTCACAAGAACCCCTGTGCAAATTCGGCTCTGTAAGCAAATGTGAAAATTTTAACAATAGTTTACTATAATTTTTAAGGCTTACAGTTTATGGTGATTCAACGTTAAAGTTGTTGCTTTGTTAATAAAACAGGAGCGTTTACTAATTAAATTACGATACCTGACGATAAGGATATACATTACAAAGCTGACAAAGTGAGATAAATCTTCCAGGAATGATTTTAACTGTACAAGTTACTGCTCCTCTGCTGTCGTAGAAAACGTTATCGTAACGGGATGAAGGTAGGGATGATCGATATTAGAAAAACATCGATGTTGATATCGATGTTAACATCGATTCAAGAGTATCGATATACGATATATATCGAAAGAAAGACATCGATGTTCGAAAACATCGATGTTTCTGTAGCAAAATATACAACCATTATAATCTATTATTTTATTTATTGAAAATTAACATTGCCAGTATTTATTTGGTACACTTTGCAAAAAAAAGTCACTTTGTTAGAAGTTTCCCTTTTAATATTATGTTCCTTTGTTGATACAAGTGCTGCCCAGCTTTTGAAAAAAGTCTCTCTGAAGCTGTGGATGTTGCTATAAAATACAAGTATTTAATGGCAATTTTTTTCAAGTTTGGCTAAGTGGATCCTAGAACTTGCCATAAAAGTAATGGATCTTGTTTTAAATCTGCGACAGGACTTTATAAATACTGGATTGCTTAGAGTAATATGGATGTTTCGATATTATTCTCATAACACCGATGTGTCGATGTTACCGAGGACATAACATCGATGTTTTTATATCGATGTTTTCCCCCTAAACATCGATGTTTTTCTACCATCGATGAATATCGATCATCCCTAGATGAAGGGTGATATCAGTTTGACCCATAGACCAATGAACATATTATATACTATATAGACTATTTAAATGTATAATTGAAGCAGCCACTTACGACCAAGTTCCGACCTTAATAGTATTCTGTAATATAGTAATGGATGGTATCCGTAGTAACGTTTTCAAATAATTATTGTAAAAAAATAATATTGATAATAAAATTTTACTTTTGTGAGAAGACATTATAATTATTTTCCGTAAATCTCACCCGTCTCACCCTGTTACCTACTTCAAAAAAAATGCCTACAAACTGGCTTTACGCTTCATCGCGTATAATATAATAGTGTTCATTGGTCTGTGGTCTGACCTTTCCACGGTAGGCACAAATATTGGGAGCAACAATTTGAAAATTCGATTTTGTGAGATAGCGAGTACTTGTAAATGGAAAGCCTACTCAAGGGGTACGTGAGAGAAAAAAAGATGGGAAAACCGCTGTTTCGTGAAAAATCGATCCATTTCATATATACCTATTTATTTCAATATTATTGCAATATATGTAATAAAAGAGGGCTAAAATTCCGACACAGAACACATACCGCGCGCTTGTTGATCCGACACAATATTGTTGGTCAAACCGTGTTACTGGTAAATATTGAATGAGCACGAGAATTAACACCGTTTATTCACATATATGTATTTGCACATACACACATTCATATATACATATTTACACCTAGCGATATTGTACATAGGTACATACGATAAATATTATGTACCGAGTAGTAGCCAACCAACAGAAACTGGTGAGTACTGGTTGAGTAGTCAGTGTTGAGTAGCGAACACGGAGTACTTACCGTTTACGAGTATTTTAAAATTTAATGTGGTTACATCAATTAAGCCTTTCAAAAACATAACATCGCGTCGTTGGTTACTACATTGGGTTACACTGAAACACCAAATCATTATTCGAATTTTTTCAAATTAACTTTGATATTGAAGTTTGGTATGTTGGTGAAAGTTAGCTATCGATTTCTGAAGAGAGAACGTTATGAAGAAAATGGTTTTGTTTACACACAAATACCTCTATATTCCTTTAAGGGGGCTTACCAGTGCAGAAATTTCAAAAAATCGACTTTTTTGTTTTTGAATTTTCTTATAGCTCTACTTATCAGAATCAATTTAAACGCGTTTTTCTCGAAATGACCGTTTTCGACACTTGTGTCGAGATTACGCTAAATCTATTCATTCAAATTAGCTCAAATTTGGACAGAATATTGACAAAACATTTCCTTATTGGCTATACCACAATCAGATTTTTGGATAATATACCTATGGCCATTTTATGACCATTTTAATCCCCAAAAAATGATAAAATTCCAGAATTTTTTTTAAACTACCGACATTTTGTTTCTATACATGCAAAAATGCTAATTCTAGTTTCGTCAATAACCATACTCATATAGATTAAGAATTTTTTTTTACTTTTTTTCTTTAGATGCTCCTGTGTCACAAGTGGAAGCATACCTGTTTTTAGACACTTAGCTATATATGTAAAAGAAAAAAATATTTTTGTAATCTTGAATATGGTTAATAAAAGAACTGATATCATTATTGTTATTTGTTTCCATTGTCCAATTTATCTAAAAAAAGATCGTGAAAAAACCTGTTTTTTCCATCTCTGGACTGGTAAGCTTCCTTAAGTTGCATTAATTTTCCATGTAAGTATGCCCTAAAGTGTGCGAAAAAATTCTATACAATTACAGGAAAAGTTAAACAATCATCCAGTAATTTGCCGTGTTGGAAAAAAATGAAGAAAATCAGAAAATATCATCACCTTTTTAAGAATTAGAGAAATGTTAAAAAGCAATTCCTTAACTATGAATAAATTTATTGGAGCTAGGAAACATTTCCGTCATTAATTGAAATAACATTAGGTCGTGTAATATGAAATGTCGCTTTGCGACCATTTGCCCTACCATGTAATTCAGATAATTGTCGCAAATGTAATTTAGCCAAATTTCGACACTTTTTTAAGCATTAGAGATTAGAGGAATGTTTAAAAGCAATTCTTTAATTTTAAATTGAATTTTTGTAGCCCGGAATTAATCCCGAATGTCGTTTTCCGACCACTTGGTCAAAAATATAATTCACACAAATATTGATGCACAGGGCCGGATCTCGCATACATAGATGAGACAAATGGTTAGGGTTTGATTTCTTGAAGGATTCGGCCAAACTGTCTAAATACTGTGTAATACATGGTAAGCAATACGTTCAACTTAACTGTACTGTCGTTACATGAATTGTACAAAAAATTGTATTGAAATATGATCTAAATTTTTTTTTGAAAATCACTGATTATAATTTTCACTTTAACACAAAATTATTTGTTGTTTTTTTTTCTTTGTTTAACTTTTGATTTAGCAAATGTATAATTTTTTGTACTATATGATGTGGCCTCTCTAGAAAGTTCACTGTAAACATCCGTGTTAAAAAATGGTTTTGTGGAAAAAAAAATAGATTGTCAGTATTAATAAAAACTAATAATTATTTGTGCTTTCAACAACAAAATATATACTGTGACCGGGATTGGTGTGATAACTGAATAAAAACAGAATTTTTGTTCTATGGTTGTTATTTCAGCCAAAAATGTTTTAACATTAATATATATTTTTTTGACTGGAAATTTTTTTCGATAATTCTATTACATGCTTACATAATTGTTATGCCGAGTATCTATTGGAATATTTCTACTCTAATTTGTATTCTAATGAGTAATCGAATTTTTATTGGAGGTTGAAAGTTGTAGTTACAAAAGAGTTTCCAAGTAGTAACAGTAAATTAGAAATTTAATAGATTTGAGCGTTACTTTATGGTATTCCACATTTGATATTAGTAAATAAAAACACTTTTCTTTGCAAAATACCACTTTTGCTCCCAGAGAATGGTCATATTGACCAAAACATGTCATAAGAGTTTTTATATTCAATAAAAGTGGTATTTTGCAAAGTAAAGTGTTTTTATTTACTAATAGTAAATTAGAATATAAATTTAAATTACATTAAAAATTGTGCGGTTATGGTTTTCGTTAGTTTTCCAAACCAATAAATGTAATTAGAAAAGGAGTTATAGGAAGGATATCCGTGAAGCCTAATTACAAACATGGCCAGTTCTGTAAGAACGGTTAGAACTGATTCTAATAGTATTTTTTAAGCTGAATTCAAACTTGGATTCGGTTTGTTGAAAAAACCATAACAGCCTTAAAAACGCATTTAAATGTGCAGCTACGCAGATGTTTTCTTACAAAATCGCGAGATTCAGAAGAGTCAATCAAAAAACGAAAAAAAATAATTTATGGACGCTATTTTTTAAAAATAAATTTTGTAATATAAAGAAATACAGTTAGGAGATATAGTTATCGACTCTTATAGTATGGCATTAAAGTATTAAAAATAACAAGACAATAAAAATAGTTATGTAGTTACAAAATTAACAGTTACTAAACTAATCTGTTTAATTCTCTAATTTTCTAATACGCCAGTGATAGACAAATATAAAAGTGTAACATCTGTGCATTTATTTATGTAAAAGAATAAAAACTACAATACATTAAATTTTCTATTTCCAATGTACAGGAAAGTTTTGAAAATTCGGGCGTCCGACAAATGGAATATGTGAGCCGTTTATTTGGAAAGTGGGGCAAGTCTATTTTTGAAAAAAATGAAGATAATAGTAGTTATAGATAAGACTTAGTATGATCTTTTTATTTGTCAACAATTTATAGTCAAAAAAATTCAGATGCCTAATATTTGGAAGATTTAAGTTTCAGCTTTTAACAGTTTTGTAAATATGTTTATTTTGATAGTGGTGCAAGTCCATCTTACAAGTAATGTTCCCGAGGCCGGACCTATCGATTTTGATGAAACTTAGATATGTTGTAAAACACTAAAAAATAAGTAACACGTATTTTTTTTACCTGTGGAAAAGCGGATTGAAGGGGTGATCGTCCTTCAAAAATTGGGGTGAAAATTTAATCTTTCAAGTATCTCGAAAACGGTAAGAGATAGAGTAAAAACTTAAATTGGCGATATTGCCCTTTCTTAAAAGTTATCTATTGATATGTAATTTGTTCAAATTATGCCAACAGGGATAGTTGGGGGCTAAAATTTAGGGATTAATTTTGTGAATAGGGGAAAAAATTTATAATAAAGTTTTATTTACCGATTTCAAATGTACTTAAAAAAATCTAATCGACCGGTTTCTACTCAACTTCCTAATATTATATCCAGAGGTAGTTAACTACGGGTGTGCCTATGTCGACATAATCGTACTATTTGAGTAATTAAAAACTTCTTCAGGGAAAATAGTTTAAAACAATTAAAGTAAATTTTCAAAATTCTTTTTAAGCAACACTGTAGAGGGGGTGAGTCGCCCTTTTAAAGTACATACTAATTTTCATACACTCATTCCTACTACTAAGCCACTGGTAGGGGGTAACAATGTCACAGTACGTGCTTCTGAAGTTGAACTGTCGTATGAAAGTTTCTTATTATGTTTATTTTTAAATGATACAACTGAAATATTATCCATTTAAATTAACGATTACAATAATTCATTAATTTTGAAAGTGAGGCAAGTCCATTTAGTTATAACAAAACCACTATTTTTAGTTTAGCCGGCACTATCAACACAATTGGATTGTAAACTTGCATTATCTAATACCACAAAATACAAAAAGTATGTCTATTAATACTTACCAATATTTTGAAATTGATTGAAACGCAAACCCTTAAATATCTCGTAATAACAAAATATGGACGTGCCCCACTTTCAAAATAAACGGCTCAATTTTGATGAACAACGCATTTGGAATTTGCAGGCAAGTACAAGACAATTCCAGATATGTTGTAGACGTTGTTATTGTGATTTCGTAGAATAAAAAAAATTTGCGTTTTTTCATCAGTTTTAGTTTTTTATTTTATTTTATATTGCTACTGATGAATCAGGCGCCTACTGTACCGCGTCTATTCGTTACGATTTACAATTTTACATTCTTTCGTGGTTTGTTATATTGGAATTAAGACCATGTTACCTGTCAAATTAGTGGCATTAAATTTTAAGAATTTTACTTAATGGTTACTAACCCATGTCTGTGCTCATTCGTATTATATAGTTGAGGTTAAACGCATTCTTGTAAATCTAAATGATTCGTCTAAAAATATATTTATTGTTGGGAAATAAATTTACATTTTTCAAATTTCCCACATATTTGTTTGTCACGTCATCCTACTCATACACAACATACAAAGACAAAAATACATATAAATGTGTAAAAAGCAACATGTTATTTGCTATAATAGTTTTATTTGTTCAAGCATTACGTATATGATTTATTATGCATGTGAAAGTACATCAGCAAACAAATAAAACTGGACGACTAATTGAACAAGTATTTTTCTATGAGTATGGGCTTACATAGTTTTCAACATTATAAGTTATAACGTTGTATGGATACATTAACGTAGTTGCTCTGAGATAGTCAGGTACAAAAGTATACCTCAGCAAAAAAATTTTCTTTTGTCAAAAAGTAAATAATGTACTTCTATTCTTCAGTTATTGTATTTGTATACCACTTGTTTTTTTTTTTGTTTTTTAATTTTTGCGCGCGCTTATGTTGTAGCAATTTAAAATAATTGTTGAGAAAGCGTTCTAAAAACGTTGTAAAATGATGTTTTTAAATTATATTTCAAAAACGGCGTGGTCAATAACTTTAATTTCTTATTAAATTTGGTTTGTAATTTTGTATTAAATAACATACTAAATTTTTGTCAAATTCTTTTGGCACGTTTTCATTTTATTCAAAAAAAATCGAGTTTTTCCATTAGAGCCCGTGTTAAAATTACAAAACTTTAAAACCGTTTTTCTCAAAATGGGGATGGTAAATTTTTTTGGGGGTAAGGGCTCGAATTATTGGTATTGGATTAAATAAATATTTAGAGAAGTTTCGTTAAATTCCTTTGAAAAAATCGTTTTATCGACCAACTACCTTAAGTTAACTTTAAAGTATTATTTTTAAGATGTAAGAAAATTTAATAATTTTTTCAATAGAAATTGCTGCTTGTTAAATGCAAATATCCATAACTCTGTAAGGCAATGTATTTTTTCCTGCTGCTTCTAATAGCTACTTAGAAACAATTTTTTATGATTTAGACGGGGAGTCAGTTTGGTCTCAAAAAAGTTTTGATTAATATATTATCATCATAAAGTATCATTTGAAAAAGCTACCTGCAAGGATTTTAAAAATATTTTTTTTGTAATAATTTTTGGACTAGTAGTTTTAATGGTATTATAGTTCAAAATTCTCAAAAAATAACCGTACCTTCCACCTTGATTTACGAGATTTCTAAAGTTTAAATTTTGATTTTTATAGGGCTTGTAGATTCAGAAAAACTGCGGCTATTTTCAGCACTGTAAAAATTTTAGTGCAACAGTAATAATTTTTAAAATCGCCCGACTCGCCCTTGATCGATTTTAATTTTTGTTAGATTACTCAAGGAAACGAGACATTCTGAAAAATATTATTTTATTTGTTGTCATAATTTTCAACTGGATCCCATGCTATGACCGGTGTTGTACACATCACATAAGTATGTATGTACATATATATGTAAAGTAAGAAAAAAATCACATTTAACTAGAGTTGCATGCAACAAGATTTATAGACGTGTACATCTAGTCACACGTTCAGTATGCACAATATGTATATGCACTCATACTTGTGACACATTTATCTTGATTCCATCTCTGTTTCATTTTTCGTAAATTAATTTATTTATCTCTGTTTCAGTACAAATATAAAACTAATTTATCTTGTGTCCGTGACGAAGATTTAGATAGTTTGCTCTCATTTATTGGAATCATTGACAAAGGCACATTTTATAGTATAGTATAGTTTCGTATATAGCTTGGTACAGTTCACTAGCTTTTTGATGCAGTTTCGTACGTAATTTGCTAAATTTTGAATACATGCATATATGTCGATGCACACTGTTAGAAATTTCGAGGTTATAAAGAAGAATCGCTTATTCATGTGGTAAGGATTATCTATCTATACAGTGAAAAAATTTGTGTTAAAATTAAGACATTTCACATGTCCAGAGGGGTCCACTCAATTTTTTGTGTTTTTTTAACACAAAGAATATATGTGTCAAATCTTTACACAAGATTTATGTCAATGATTTAACACACAATAGGACATACATTTTGTGTTAATTTTTCAGATTTATCAGAGTTAGTTGTAGTAATAAATTAGGACACTACATTAACTTTTAATTAAATACTACTCACTCATAGCTTATTAAATAGATTTTCCTAGAGCCTGGATGGCACTGCAAAACGCATGTCTGGGAACATCTATTTAATGAGCTATGATTGAGTGATATGTAATTAAAAGTTAAGGTAGTGTCCTAATTTATTATTTAATTCATAATCAATGTCACTTTGGTGCCCACCAACTTAATGAAATTTTATAGAAATTTTGAAAAATCTTCGATTATCTTAAAAATTCAAAACTTGGTAGCGACCCCTAAAACATTTTCTAAAAATCTAAAATTTTTATGCAAGTCTTTTTTCATATTGTGGAACAAAGTGAACGGGTGTCCCTAGTAATTTTTAAATATTAGTTTTTTAAGGACCATCCTAGTAACCACGTGTGAAATCAAACCTGTATTTTTGAATAATTTTGTAAATTTATAAATTTATATTAATAAGCCCAATGTCCCTAATTCTAGTAGCTCTTCTATGTTTTTAAAAGCAACAATTTCCAAAAATTCAAGTGTATTACCTTTACTTAAAAATCAAAGAAAGTAAGACTATTATACTGAACTGTCAAAATAACGTACAATAATTTACGGTAATGTTGCAAACACTCTAAAACTATATTTTACGGTAAATCTGAATACGGTAATGGTCACGTGACAAATAGCGTTACCGAATAACTTACGGTATTTTGCAAAAACTCTCTAATACTGTTAAACTGATAGGTTTTTTAACAAGAAAAAAATGTGGACATTAATCTTTGCGAATTTGAGATTCCAGACGTTTTGACATCACGGACCGCATTTGACTCGTAGTGTTCTTCAAACAAGAATGCAGATACGTTTTAACAACAAATTTTAAAATATTACGTGGCTAGAATTTGCCCACTTTAAAGTTTAAAGAATAGTTACTAAAGTACAAGACATTAGCGTTATTTCACTAAGCTAATAGGTACTATTAAGCTCATAAAATAAATGTCTCCTCCCATACATAATTGTCACTCAAACCTTGAACGGTACTGTACATATCTCTCCAACAATAATAGTTACATTAAGCTTTCTATGCATCGTATCACTTTTCGAAAAACTAATCAAACTTTCGGTACCTAAAATGTTACAGTTAAGTAGTTAACTGCGAATGTTCGAGTTGAAAGATGTCTCCCAAGTAATTTACTGATATGTTATTAAGTTAGTTAGTTAATAGGGGGGAATTGCCTCGCCACCCCTGCCTCTGCTAACATTTAACAACTATTTAAATTTTAAATAGTCACCTAAAGAAATCGTTCTTCTTCATCGTCTTTTGCCAATAGTTAAAATAATTTTTAATTGAAAGATTTTTCGTACGAAACTTTTTCATCACAGTTTACGAATGATGAAAAACTTTAGATTAAATAAAGCTTTAAGAAGCTTTTTGAAAGGAACTTGGTGAACATTTGTGTTGATTTGGTGCTTTTAATCGAAAAGTTTCTTATTTATTACATGCGGATGTTATGTAGGTATGTATGTACGAGATATAGAACTTTTTCGTGTGGAGCATTCAATTGACATTTATTAACGAACGGACTTGAGCACAAAAGACAAAATTTAAAATTAACGATCATTTAGCTTGTTTTCAAATGATAAAACTTTAATTAGATACACTGGTAATGATATTTTAAAACTGTTCCGATAAAAATACTGAGTGAGTTTTTGAATACCGCAAAACCGTATAGACCCGGACACGTTGCACCAGTCTTCAAAGTAAATAATTTCTACATTAACCTGCAACAATAAACATTTGTTCTTGACGTGTTTAGAGAGAGAAAAACATCCTCTAAACAGATGTATCATTAAAAACTACGGATTTCAACATTTACTCTCTTATTTTACAGGATTACTATCCTACAGTTTTTCAAAGCAATAAAACGTGTGTCTAACTTAGACATGTAATTTTCGTTATAATTGTCATATTGTTTTAGTTCTGATATGTATGTGTTCAGAATTTTATCGTGTATTATTTAATGATGTTTGAAGTTATATCCGATGTATATATAAAAAAATACATGCTACATATGTATATCCGTTTAGACCCGGACACATCAGTTTATTACACTATGGCCCCAGTTCGCACCAGCTGTAACTCCCACTATCCATACGTTAATATTCCTCCCAGAATTATGCGGTTTATGCCTCCTTCTGGTGTCATATCGTATGTTTACTTCATAGAGAAGCATACTATGCATTGCCCCCCCTTCCCATAAAATATTTTGAAGTCTTTGACAGGTTCAAAGACATCAGACGATATAAAACACTGTCCTAAACCCGACGGGAGAGGTGGGTTTGTATGTTATTACATTATTTAAGTAAGTGTCCGGGTTAAGACCGATTTAGGGTCTAGACCCGGACACTTACCATTTATTTTTTATTTTTTTATTTTTATTTATAATGAAACAAATGGGTCAGGGATATAACAAATAACACTTTTTCTAATGGTGATACTTTTACGGGTGATATCTATGCAGGAAACATGTATAAATATAAAATTAAGTAAAAAATGTAAAAAAGTATCCGAGTCTAGACGGTTTTACGGTACGTAAGTTTATCGAAACTTTCGAAAACAATTTTTAGTCGAATTTTCTCCGAAAAATTAGACTTATACAGTCTATACGATAAGAGCTGCGAGAGGCGAGACCAGGGGCGCTATCCGTTTTCGGACCCGTAGAACACGATTATGTAAAAAAAAAAGATGTCTGATATATATATATATATATATATATATATATATATATATATATATATATTTTCCCGCAACCTTTTAATATGTGTAGGGCCCCCCTATGGAAGTTAAGAGATGAAATTTGGTAAGTGGGGCTTATTCCGATGCACAACAATACTATCAAAGTGGGGTCAAATTTTGGGCAAATTTTTTTCCGGACCCGACCTTTAAGGGGGTGGTGGGGGGCGGAAAAGCAATAAAACTTTTCCAAACCGGTTTTAAATAATGTTTCGGTCAATTATCTACAACATATCCAAAATTCAGCTTCCTAGGATGATATGGTGGGAGTAGAGGGGGGAAAAACGATTTTCGCTGGATCTAACAGGCCCCCAGCCCCCCAGAATTAACGTAGAGGGTTGAAATTTGGTGTGTTGATAAAGTTCGTACCTAGGTTGTGCTTTTTGGAGGTTTTAATATTTTACCCCCACCCCCCTCATTTTTAAGCTACAATTTCATGCATTTTCGACGTTTTCGAAGTTTGTACCACTCGCACAGGTCACCCGAATAAACCTAGAGGGCTGAAATTTTGTATTCGGATTGAGTTAGTATCAAGGGGGTGCCTTTTGGGGGTCTCGACTTTTAACCCCTACCCCCACCATTTTTATACCCAAAAGAACATGATTTTTCTTGTTTTTTAACAGTTTCGTTCGGGTCAAAATCTCCCCAAATAAACCTAGAGGGCTGAAATTTGGTGTACAGGTTAAGCTAATAGCCAGACACTGTTTTTTGGAGGTTTCAACTTTTAACCCTTACCCCCACGATTTTTACGCCAATATTTCCTTAATTTTTTTGCTTGTTTTCTAACATGTCTAGAGACTCCATAAGGAAACCTAGAGGGCTGAAATTTTGTACGTGTATTCAGTTAGTATCCAGCTAGTACCTTGTAGGGAGTCCGCATCACTTTTCCCCCACTTCTCCCATTTTTACATCGGAATTGAATGCTATTGTTAAATGTGTTTTAAAAGCATTATGTTTATTCTAAATACAAGTAGGCGAATAGTAATTTTAAAAAATTTAAAAAAAAGTGAACTTACTTTTATGACAAATGAAATACATACATATTAAGTAATTTAAAAATGTTATTAAAGTCACTGTTTATTTATAAATTAGGAATTTTGGATTTTTAGTATTTATAAAATAGAAATTTTGGATTTTTTTGGAAAGAAAAAATATCTTTATAAAGGCCTTCTAGTTTACTATTTAAGGTCCTTTTTTAATTTTTAAAACTAAAACATAAAGGCAATTAGCGGATAAACATGGGCAGGAATGTCCTCGTACGAATTGTGTTGGCTTTTTTTCCGCTACCTGTTTTCGGCACAAAATTGAAATTTACTGAGATACAGCCCTTAAATACTTAAAACCTTTTTTTAAAGCCTCGATCAGCCGAACACTCATCACCAGTTTTGAAACCAACAAAATGACAATTCGGTTGTAGACTTTCAATCACATTTCGCTTGTAGACATTCAATACCGAAGATGAAGGGGAAAATTCGACTACCGTGATGGGGCCCCGCTGCTCACGGCGTTTTTTTTTTCCTTTTAGCGAATTTTCGAATTGAAAATGTTCGCACGATTGCCCAAGAACGAAATATATTATTTGCAGAAACGGTCGAAGTTCAAAAATTTCGAAAAATGTTCTTCAGACAGATGGTTTTTTGAGTATTTTTTGTGAAAAGAATAAGTTATTTCCCCAAGTTTTAAAGTTTTTCTTATACCATTGGAAAGAGGCTAAAAAATCACATAAAAAAGGTTTTTGAACCATTATTCTGTGTCGATTGGTTTTCGAGAAAAGCTGATTTTTCTAAACGGAAATTCGCTATGTTATGCAGGATGCTGCGACAGGAGTATTTTTCTCATCTCTAGAACGATATTTAGAAAAAATTTTGATTGAGAATTTTATTAACCCTTAATTGGTCTACTGGGGTACAAATCCAATTTTAGTTTATTTTTTTCTTTTTAAATAATTATTTTATAATCGCTATTACTGAACTGAAATTTTCGGACTTCTTTTCTCCTTTGCGAATACGCTTTTGAAAATTTTGTTAGGAATTTTATTTTCCAAATTGGGTCAATACACATCGTAGATACTGTGCCTGTAAAAATTCGAATGGGATTTTACAAACAAGCTAAAGTTTATTATGAATAAAACTGCTTGGTGGTGATCAATTTTAAATTAAGAATTCACAATTTCACATTCAATGATTGTGAATATAACAGACGCGGAAAAAATACCTCTGATTCAAAATTATCGCAAACCAGCCCGGAGAATAGGCAGGAACAATAATTGCAGTTAATTCTATTTCACTATAATTTTGCGAGTAAATTCTTGCATAGTTTTTATTGCACGCTTCAACTTTTCTTCTCCGGAACATTCCCATTTAAAATTAATTTTCAACTCTTTGAACTATGACAATGACGACCGCACCACATCTACATATAGTTTAATATTGTGCCAGTAAGTATACTCGGCTAACAACTAGCTATTCACTCGTTTACTTGGCTCACTACTACCGTTTACCCCCACTACTCCAATACCCCCACTCCTCACCCCACCTACTACTGAGCCATATGTAATGATGTTGTGGTTAAATTCTCAAATGGAACACATTATGAATAGATATTAGTACATTATAATAAAGTAAATACTAATTTTCTACATATATATTTATGTCTATCAGTCTGTTCGCCTGTCCGTACGTCCGTCCGTTGCTATTAAGCAAAAGCTATTTCTATTTAAATTATATTCAGTTAACGTATTATTGTACGTACATAACGTAATGAAATATATTTGTAGAAATTTGTTGGAATGTTCGGACGGGAAGTGGTGAAATGGGCATAAAAAGACCACACATGTATGGGTAATTCTATGATAATGGGAGTCACTTGAAAAACTCATAGGTTATATAACCGTTGATTTGATTTTGGAAAATTTGATTTCAGTAGGTTTATACATGGGTCATTTTGCCTAGAAATTATGAGATATTTCACAACTTAGAGCTCAACAAAACTATGGTTTGCTCACGCAAACAATTCTAAAGTACAAAACGACAAACAATTAAAATGTCACCCCTATAGATAGTAAGTAACTGATCGTGCTTTGTTCAAACTGAAGCGATATATCTATACATATAATAAAACTGTAAATCTGTCTCTGGCTGTGTGTCTGTCTGTTCACGCATCACCTAAAAACTACTGGTGTGATGATAACTTATTACCTGGGTCAATATCTAAGACACTTTTTATTCCAGGAAAGTGTCTCATTCCCACGGGAAAATGGAAAAACTATTTTGATCATCTACACACATTACGCCAATTTACATATTTCATAACTATAGTAACAAATATTGTAAATAAATTTTGTAGTTTGGATATTTTTCTGAATTTTAAATCAAAAAAAATGTTGCTAATTGTGTACCGAAAAATACAATAAATACACGATTGTCAATTTGGGGACAATTTAATGCATTTTGTGTTGCAAGAAACTACAAATTGGAAAAAGAAACTACTCAACGTTTCGCGTGAACAACGTCACGGGTACGGCTAGTATTAAAATAATATTTGAACAGTAGATAATTACCAGAAGAAATAAATTCAGCAATAGTAATTTTTCTGTTATGATTTAATTATGTTTCATTGATACTATTTTCGTATGTCTATTTTAAAAATCATAGGGACTAAAATGTACATAATTGTTAAAATTCTAAAAAAAAAATTAATTGAATTGTTTCTGTATACAGTGATTTGTAAGTAAATTAAGATATACTAGTCCATTTAATACCGTTATAATTAATAAAATTCAACCTTCTAAATATTAGCAATATCTGAGAAATAAATGGAAATTCATTATATAATTTATCCATTATATACATATTTATAATAAAATAATAAAATAGTTTCAGTTCACATATTACCGTGTATACTTACTCATTTGTACTTGCTTCATAAAATATATTTTGCGCGTCATCTAATTTGTACTTTACGTATCCATTTTTGAAATTTCAACCAATAAAAATATAATATGGAAGTCACTTGATTTTGGTTTGTAGCTAGGAATTGTTTTGGTGAACAATCTATACACAACACTTGTAAATTATAAAAATGGACGAATCATCAAAATTTAAAACTATGAGTTTTTCGGCTTGCTCTCATTGCCAGAGAATAACCCATATATAAATACACATATAGCAATACAGTTATGTATATTATTTAAAATATTTTATAGTACCGTATCAAGTAAATTAATTTACTAGGTTAAGAGTGATTACAAAAAGAATTTCGTGACTGAAAATTTAGTCGATTAATTGACTATTGTTGACTAATTTTGTTCAACTACTCCCCTACTTGATATTTTAGTATTTCCAACAATATGTTCAGAATATTTCTTAACAAGGAGGGGTCCAGGTATGGTCGTCACCGATTTCGATCAAATTTCGTCTACTAGTAAAACATACCACCTATATAAAAAATCTAAAAAATTAAAGTCCACCTCTCAAAAATAAAATAAAATATTTCAATTTAAAGTTTAAATAATTTTATAATATAATATATAAAATTTGATAGCATAATTTTGGCAATATAATTAATAAATATTAAAAAAAAAATATTAAATTTTAAAAAAAAATCAATGTCTGAACTGGGAATCGAACCAATTACCAAAGCATCCACACCATACCAGACGCGTTACCATCCGGCTATTTCACGTTCTTATCAATGCCACTTAATAACAGGCATTATATTATATTATAAAATTGTTTAAACTTTAAATTGAAATATTTTTTTTTATTTTTGAGAGGTGGACCTTAATTTTTTAGATTTTTAATATAGGTATTATGCTGTACTAGTAGACGAAATTTGATCGAAATCGGTGACGACCATACCTGGACCCCTCCTTAGCTTTTAGTCGTAGGGCCCACTCGATATATGTAGGTACATACAATGTTGGTATATAAACCGCGATGGTGCATTTTCCAATTGCCGAATATAAATCCTTCCACTGTACATTGCATTGAGGTAATTCAAGCATATTATTGCGCTATAAATATTATAAAATAGATAAACTTCTATACACATAGAAGTAATAACCAAACTCTACCCATGCTCTATAAGTCTATACCATAGCATGAATGTTCGTTCGTTCCGAGAGTAAAGTAGTTGTTATGCAATAATAAAGTTATGTGACCTAAATTATACCAATTACTCTAATTCATTACAACAGTGGTGGACTGAATCATTCTATAACGATGTCCCCACTCGTAGCGAGGCGTTCAACTCGTTTCATGTCGGTATTAGGTACACTACATTCAGTAGTGATGGGTATGAATGTGTTTTTTTACTGAACGGACTCGTAAATTATGAGTAGCTGGGGATGGTAACGTATTAAAAATTTTTTTTTCATTATTTTTTTTATTGTTTCATATGATAGTACAGCATCTTAAGATTGTTGTGTCAAAATTTGAAACAAATCAGAGTAAAACTAACTAAGATATAGAACTTTGAGCGTTTGTTGCTCCGATACGTTTTCGTATCCCTGCCCAGCAGATACGTGGCTTTGTGCTCTCGGAATCCCTGAATTCTTTTATTCATCGATGGGTCCTTGTAAGTATACTAATGTATGCTATAACCAATGACGTAGGTATGAAAAAATTTTTCATATTTAATATTTCATTTTCAGGTATACAAAACTTTAAAGTGATTTTCTGACACTTGTCATTTTTGAAACCGGTGAACAGTTTAAATCAAAATCTACTCGACCGATTGTTTTGAAATTTTGTATACAGCTTCCTTACATAAATGCCCAGCTTTTCTTTTATTTTTCATAATTATTAATTTTACAATAACAAATAGATCAATTTTTTAAACGAAAATCGGTGTTTTCACTTCTGAGTGTCATCAAAAATTAAAAAATTTGGGGGACAGGTCTACCCACACTGTTAACTTCCCATTGGGTGTCCTTAAAGACTAGTGACTACTGTACCTAAATAATTCTTTTTTCTTTCAGGCGACTCCTCCTGTGGGCCCCCGATAGAGGCTTTGGCCCTTGCACCAGACCGGGTGCTTCACCTTATGTATCTAAGGGTGGGGGTTCCACCCTTATCAAACAAATGATAACATCATTTGTTCTCAAGATATGCGAGACAAAATATATTTTGGCAAAAAACTAATTTTTTCAAGTTTATTTCTTCGTTTTTTTTTCTTTTTTTTTTTAAATTTAGTCATAATAACGTTATAGTAAAAAATGCATATAATCTATGTTATCTTAATAAAGTTAATTCCGTTTTTTTTACCACAAAAAACCAACCACTAATCCGAATTTGCTGAAAACTTTATCCGGTCTTCATTTTTTGATTACGCATCTAATGAAATTAGTCCGGAGTTGATATCATCATTTGTTCTCGAGATATGCGAGACGAAAAAAAAATTCACAAATGAACGAACGAACGAACTAATGAACGCACACACAGACATCACGCTAAAAACGATGGATTCGGATTCTAGTGACCTTGAAACGTGGGGTTATGTCACAATTAGCGATTCGTAAAATCAGACCCATTACAATAACTTCCTATGGGAAGTTAAAAATCGAAAAAATAAAAATTCCTCCCAGGGATACCTTAGGTAAGAGGTTATCGATAATATTCGAATGTTACCGGTTATTTAAAAATTGGAATTATCGATTATTTTTAATTCAAATTATCCCATCACTGTAACATTACATTACGTTCGTTGCAATGTCGGTAATGTAGATGTCGTAGTTTTCGATCGTATTCGTATACCTACCAGGCATGGACACGAGTAATTTGAATGTTCGCATCAACAATAACACCTTCCTAATTGCAATTGCAATTTTATTTCTGCCGTCGATAGAAAATTCGCACGCCCCCGGGCACAATTCGAATAATATCAACGGCACGATAAGCCACATTGATCGCAAATTACCATGTTATTGTCAAATGAGAGGGAATTAACGTTAACATAAAACGGTACGTTAGTGTTTCAAAGAAATCGTTAAATTTTAAACGGAGATTTCTTAGTGTCGAAGAAACGAAATTGAAAATGTATAGTAAATTGTGAATTCGGATTTTTTTTACATAATACGTAATACGCAGTAGAGGTTTGGAAATGTATTATTTTTTTCTTTAAGGCAGTATTTTAGTTTAGAAATTCGAAAAAATCGAAAACTTTTTTATTTTTAATAGTTTTAAAGTTCAGACCTTTAAGAATAAGCCTCTAAAAGGATTTACGGAAATTCGAATTATTTTTGGAGTTATGGTTATTTTTTCCTGGGTGTATCTTTGCACTGTTAAATTAAAATTTTTAATATAAATTACTAGAAACCACTTTTTTCGATACGGTTGACATGATATCTACAGTTCTAATGCACTGATTTACCTGAAATTTGGTACAGATCTTCTTAGTACTATCAAAATTGGCCCGACGTAGGGGTTTTCGGAAGTTATTATTTTTTTTAATAATATTTTTAAAAAATTTCCAAAGTTGAAAAAAGGAGGCGAAAAAATGATTTTTCTGTTTAAATGGACGCCATTTTGTAAAAAAAAACTATTTTTTCAAATCGGCTATGTCCGGCTAATTCTACATCCTTGTTTATTAAGAGTTAACTAAAATTTTATGTTTCAAATCAACCAGGAGACTCCTTTTTTTTGAGACCTCACTTTGCCGGTCTGTACCGATTTCAATTTTGCATTTTTTTTTTTAAATTTTTATACATTTTTATACTTTTCAAATATTAATAAAACCTGGTGAAGAATGGATACTAAAATTGTTCACTTTTTTTTTTATTACGCCCGTAAAATCACCTCATAATCAAGGCTCTAGATAGTGATGAGCAAATGCAAGACCAAGACCAAGACTTGGCAGTCTCGGTCTTGGTCTTGTTCTTGCATTAAGAATCTTGGTATTGGTCTTGCTGGAGCAGTTTGAGTCTTGGTCTTGGTCTTCGTCTTGCAAAATGCAATTTTGGTCTTGGTCTTGGTCTTACAAAATGCAGTTTTGGTCTTGGTCTTGGTCTTGGTCTTGCAAAATGCAGTTTTGGTCTTGGTCTTGGTCTTGGTATTGCTAAAGAATCTTGCACTTTCTTGCATTTTTTTATTAGCGAATTTTTTCCTTCCTAAATCAGAATTTTCTCTCTTTACGGTATTAATTATACTTTTAACTATTTAAATAATTTAGCAAGAGTCTTGCTTTTTTCTTGCTATAGTCTTGGTCTTGCTCACTTGAGTCTTGGTATTGGTCTTGCAGCCATACTTATAGTCTTGGTCTTGGTCTTGGTCTTGCAAAATGCAGTCTTGGTCTTGCAAAAAATGCAAGACCAAGACAAGACTGCAAGACCAACACTAATTTTGCTCATCACTAGCTCTAGACTAGAATTCCCCTTTAAATATTTTTTGCACTAACAAATATTTTTTGTTGCATTAACAATAGTGAAGTAGTTACAGAAACTATTAATTTTTTATTGTAAACATACAGTGTCAATTAATAAATTTTTTAGTTAAACCCTTTTAGTTATCACAACTAATTTTTTTTTGGTTTGGGTGACTTTCTTTTTAGCACAATGAACAACTAAAATTTCTACTGCAACTATTTCAAGTTAACTAAAATTGTTTTAGTAACAGCAAATATACAGGTTTTTCAATGTGCATTGAGTATCCTTAAATATATCAAAGGAAATCTTACGTTATTTTTAACAAAACAAATTTATGTGATTTTCGAAACATTTACAATTATTGTAGAAATTTTTCGAAAAGTTTCTATCTAGTCCAGACAACATAACTTTCGGCAAACAAAATTAATGTGTAAAACAGTGAAAATTTCTCTTCCAACGTCTTTGTACAAAGACGTACAAAGAATTGGAAATATTCACGTATGTTTCCGATGATGTTTCGTTCTTCGAATAAACTTTGAATTGTGCTAGAAACAACATATACAAACAACATACGAGATGGAGAATAAAGTATATGATTCTGTTGTAAAATGTAATACCAGAAGAGAACATAAAGCGTTTCCGTCGGTAGTTCCTCGAGTAGAAAGAAATGTTGCTTTATTGAAAATAAACTTTCAGTATTTTCGTACTTTTTTCTAATTCACGAAGACGTGATATTCATTATTAAAGTAGAACACTACTATACCTACTAGTTATAAACTTGCGTTTGTGTAGTTTTATGTATTGCTTACGATAGATGAATGGTCAGGTATATCAGGAAAGTATACGAATTTTTGATTGTATTTTTGTCATGAAAAAAGAAAATATAAAAGGAAATACAAAATGTTGATTTTAAGTTAAAAATTTAAGAATGTATGTTGGCCAATTTAATGTACAAAATTTAAAAATTGTAACTGCATTTCCAGAAACAAAAAACTTGATTTTATTTAACAAGATAGAAAAGAAATAATTTTGGCCAAGGCAGTGAAACTGTTTTCTTGCTATGTTAAATAGGTACATTACTTTTTCTTCCCAACTAACCCTTACCTTATTTTTTAAGTACTCGTACAACTATTTCCATATTGATTTCTTTGAACTGAAATCAATTAATTATAAAAAAACCCAACTTAACCTAACCAAACAAAACTTCAAATAAAATCTAACTTTACCAAACCCAACCTAAACTAACGGAACTTAGTAAATTAAAAAGAAACCCAACCTAATCTAACCAACCCGAGTTTGAAACTAACCCGAATTAACAAATTATAAACAAACCCAACCTAACCTAACCAAACCTAACCTAAACGAACCGAATTCAACAAAAGGTAACCAAATCCAACACAACCCAACCAAATAGTATACCCTTAAGGTACCATCACAGTGTGATCTGCGGAAAAATAGTCAATTTTCGCAATTTTTTTCGGATGGATAGGATGGAGGAATGAGATTGAATTTTTTTTTACGATTAATACCACTATTTAACAATACGAATATATTTTTCATTTTTATTTATTTTTTTATAATTGTGGAGTAGTCGAACAGAAAGTAACATTTCCACTTTTTGGCTTTTTGCTTTTTTTTGCAGAATCGTACTTATATCTATTAAGTACACATCCTAGTTGAATTTGGCGTGTTAAATAGCAATAATTCTCCCCTAGAAACGAGTCCCATTCTCGGTTTTCAAACAAAAAGGAACATATCCATTTCTTTATAAAAGTATTTATTATTTTAATTCTAACAACAAGTGACATTTTCTTATGTAATATTAGATTTAGATTTAGATTATTAGATTTAGTAGCTGAAAACACTAGACAAAGTTAATCAAAGTTTCTTTGAACGACTCAGTTTTATCATGATTCATTACCACTATCTGTAAGAAAAGGTAACATTTCCATTCAATGATCATCAAAAAGTGATATTTTCAAGTTTTACTGACAAAAGGTAACATTTCCAAAATTCAAACTCAGTTATCTCCTGTAATATGAGAATTTTTAAATTGACAAAAACAGTGACGTAAGGTAACTTTTTTCAATGTACAATTCTGCATAAACAATATATTTGCAAAAATAAATGCTTACTCTTTAATCACATTTTTAGTGATTTCTGAACAAAAAGCAACGATGCAAATGTTACTTTCTGTTCGACTACTCCTCTATTATTTTTTTTTTTTTTGACAAAAAAAAAATTGACTTTAAAAAAGAGTGAAAATCGGTCCCCACGATTGCGGACGCAGTTTTCATCCGAAAAAAAAAATCCAATACATTATAAATCTGTAGATAAGCCGCTATGTACCTATGGGAGCGTTTTTTTTTCTTGAAATTTGAAAATATGGCGGCGCTTTGAATAAAAATTGCAAAATTTTTTATAGATTTTCGTGTGGAAAAATGAGAAGATTTCAAAAGGAAAAAAAGCTCCCATAGGTACCTACATAGCGGCTTACCTACAGATTTATAATCTATTTGATTTTTTTTTCGGATGAAAACTGCGGTCGTAATCGTGGGGACCTCTATTTTGGCCCTTTTTTAAAGACACTTTTTTCAAAAAATTATAATAATTATAAAAAATAAATAAAAATGAATAAAAAAAATATTTTTGTATTACTAAATAGTGGTTCGTATTAATCGTAAAAAAAATTCAATCCCATTCCTCCATCCTATCCATCCGAAAAAAATCGCGAAAATTGACTATTTTTCGGCTGATTAATTACACTGTGATGGTACCTTAATGTATATATGCACTTATCTAGTCTTAAGTCACAAGGGAGGAAAATTTTATTGTTGGATAAAATTCAAATAATTTTGTTCTTGTTAGTATTAGTAAATTGGTCGATCTTTCGTTAGGTTGATCTGTCGTTAAGTTGATCAGTCGTCCATTGAACTGTCTGCGGTTCACTAGTTACGACACCGATTTTAGGTGGTTTGGTCATTTTATTCATATCGCAAAACTTATAGCCCAGCATAACTACACAACACCTGTCGATTATAAAAATATAACAGTCATCAAAATGCCTCCTCATTTTGTTAGAGAATTTTCCTGTAGTTAGTATTACCACAGTTTAAAGAATAGTTTGTTTCACAAACAGTTACGAAACGAGATGACGTCAGAGTGTCATTTGGAATTCAAAAATTCCAAAGGGTTATCCATGTTATGTAAATGTAATAATAAATAATAAATATGACGATCTAAATTCTCGTAAAAAATAATAATAAATGTGACGATCTAAATTCTCGTGTTGACTACTGTCATCAATTTCGCGTTTGCTCAATTCATTTTGAAGAAAGTTGCTTTTAGTTGTTCATATAATTTAAAATGACCATTATCAACCCTCAATCTCACATGTACAAACACATGCAATCATATAAGTAAAAAAGGACATACATAATTGTTTATACTTATATCAAAAAAGGGTAGAAAGTGCGTTTCGCTACTGTCTATGGTAATAATCTTTTATTTATACTATGGTATTACTTTATTAAAATGAAAATTACGCTTTTATATTTTGAGCGGAATAAATATAGATTCAATTCAGGACCAGGAACCAATCAAATTTATTTCCGGTTAATTGAACGTTAGATATGATGGAAAATGATGAACAACGCCTGTGATGTGAGATTTTTAGGAACACCTGTGTTCAAAACTA
The DNA here is from genome assembly GCA_035578155.1 of Brachynemurus nebulosus. Taxonomy (NCBI): domain Eukaryota; kingdom Metazoa; phylum Arthropoda; class Insecta; order Neuroptera; family Myrmeleontidae; genus Brachynemurus; species Brachynemurus nebulosus. The sequence goes on from JAPWDM010000002.1 coordinate 65,753,892, forward strand.
ATCATTAAAATGAAATTCTGATTTATTTCTTAATGAATTGTATAAGGTAGGTACAAACTAAATATAGAATATCACTAACACTCAACAGTAGGTATCTTTTGGTATCTTTTTAAAAGCAATCAAAAGCAAAAGAGATTCACTTTAACTTAATGAAATACGATATTAAAATGAAAAACCTGCAGAGGACACAGGACAGGATAACGCAAAAAATGCTTTTCCTTTACTATGTAGAAAAACCACTTGGAATCTTTGGTTGTGACTGATTGATAACGTTCGTTTTAGCTTTGTTTTTAATGAGGTTTGGTTTGATCTATAGGAAGTATAGATAGATAAATACATGGTTGATGCTTTTGTGAACGTATTTCAATTTCTCAAAATCGTATCATTTTTATTCTTTAGCAATCAAATGATGAAAGCTGTTTACAAATTGTGAATCAAAGACAATAATCATCGTAAAGTATTTATTAAAATGTTTTCTTACATAATATTAAAGCGCAAATAAAAGGGAGAAAAAACAATTTATTTATTTTTTTTAGGGGGTTAAGATACAATGAATTTGTATGAACTTTTGGAATCAATTTTATTAATACTGAGAAAGGGAGTATTAACCGTGGGAATCACAGGTTTGGAAGAAATTAATGTATATTTTACAGTGGGTCCAGCTCATTACTATAATAATAATAATAATAGTTTAGACCAGTGGTTCCCAAACTTTTTTATCTCGTAGACTGCTTGGCATCGTTTTCGATTTTTGATAGACCTCCTGTACAAATTCAAAAATTCAAGAACAACTTTCGAAAATATATCACTGGAAAAATGAAGGTGGCGGATCCCAAAAAAAGGCCATCAGTCACCAACTTCTCTTATTTTAGGACAATTTGGGACAAGCAAAATACAGATGGAAAGCAAACAGAAAAAGGTCACTAGCCACCCGGGCGAGCAATACCCATTCTACGTCTACTCTGCTGCTGTAGACCCCTGGGCGTCGATATAGACCACTTTGGCAAATACTGATTTAGAGCAATACCCCTTCGTTTGGTAATTAAGCGCTTGAAAAATTATGAAAAAGGTAGCACGTACCCTATATATCAGTTAGTTTGTATCGATCACAACAGTGGCCATAGCTAAGTGTCTAAAGTGTATTGACTTGTGGGTGCGCAGCTGAAAGGTTCGAGGTTCGATTCCATGTGTTTTCTCTATAACTAGCCGTATACTCATCCGATACAATTTACCTTCGGCAACATCTCAGGATGCCAGTCAGTGTTAAGGATTTATTAAATAAAGTAGGTATTATTTATTTTAATCGTTATCCTTATCCTTACTAAAATTATAAATGCAAAAGTGAGTTTGTTTGTTTGTTTGTTTGACTGGCTTTCACGCCTCAACAGCTTAACCAATCAACTTGAAACTTTGCACAGACGTTGCTTGCGGGCCAGAGACGGTTATAGTCTACTTTTTATTTCGGGAAAATATTTCATTCCCGAGGGAAAATGCATTAAATTACAACAGCTGACTATTAAAAAAAGGATAAATGATTTCAAACTTTGTATATTGCTAACAGAAGGGATGAGAAAGGTCACAAACTACTTTATATCCCGGGAAATTTCCCGTGGGAAATTTAATTTCTGTGGAAAAATATTTTTTAAATGAAACAAAAAACGATGATAGACAAATATGACGATATACAGTGATAAACATAGCTTATTTTTTATCCCGATAAAATATCTCATTCCCGAGGAAAATGTATTTAAAACGAAACAATGAAATAACAACTAATTATTATAAAAAAAGCATGTTTGATTTCAAACTTTGAATATTGTTTACAGAGACGATGAGAAGGGACACAGACTACTTTCTATCCCGGGAAAATATCTAACTCCCGTGGAAAGTCTTATTCCCGTGGGAAAACATATATTTAAAACAGTATAAAAAAGAATCATTGATATCATTTGAACTTGGCATGTTGTTAAAGGAATGTTATAGTCTGTTTTTTACCCGGGGAAAATATTGTATTTCTGTGGGAAAATTCCAAAGGAAAAACGTAACAGTACCTACTCGACGCGTAATGGCAACGTGATGAAAGTACACTTTATATGTTTTAACTAGATGCCATAATTTCAAATTCCACGCGGGTGAAGCCGCAGGTAAAAGCTAGTAGTAACATATTTTGATATATCTCTAACTTCAAAAACGACAAATTTCCATACACATATTCATTCCCTATTTAATCCACTTAGGCGACGAATTTTCAAAATACCTTTCTTTGTGCTCACCTACGTTACATAGAGAATTCCTGTGCAACTCTTGACTATGCCTTGTCTGTCAGTCAGTCAGTGTTAGAGATTTATTAAGTAGATATTACTTTTTAATTTTTTTTTTTTTTTTTTTTTTTTTGTTTATTTTGGTAAGATTGTACAATTTTTATTATACAATATTATCATTTTTTTTTTTTAAAAAGAAGATTAGAATATTTTTTTTTCATCTTACGGAAACTAGACTATAAAATTATTTATTTTATTTAAAATGTATTCGTTAATTATTATATTTGTCTTCACAATCAATTATATTCGGCCATCATACTGTTTCGGTTGTTACGTTATTATATTTACTTGGGCATTTGGAGAGTGGAAATTAAAGTTGATAAATATATTTAATTATTTATTTAAGATATTTTGACAGTTTCGAATTTGTTTTGACTGAAAATCCAGAAATTTTATATGAAAAATGAATAATTATACCCACAAAAAATAATTCATTAATTTGATTTTAATTTATGTAGATAAAACGATTGTCATTTTATTTAAAAATTAATTTTAGTTTATAATTTTTCTTCGGGCAAAGAAGATCTATAAGAAAAAAGTTTATGGTATATTTTATTTTAATAGTTCTATCAATAATGTTTTTTCGTACTGTTTTAACCTATTTCATTTCTTTTTTTTCTTTAACAAATAAATAATTTTTTGGTCGTTCTGTACTAACAAACAATAATTATAATAAAAGATCAAATTTTACAGGATGTCTACAAAAAGTTGCTGTGTACGGCTAACAATTCCAATCAAAGACCACAACGTATAATGAATTGCGTCACAGTGAACAATTGGTATATTATTGTAAACTATAGCCATCTGTTATTTGATCAAAAACCATTTATTTATATTCAATCAACTTTTCTTGTTATAAATGGATATCAGAAAATTCTATTATTTTTTTTTCTTTTTCGTGAAAAAGATGCCAGCATCCATAGAAGTACTAGACCACACATCACGCAGGTCATTGTATGGTACAATTTTCGTTTGATACACCACTCTATAAAAAGCTTGAGCGCTCCGCTATAAAAAATTCGGTTGAATTATTAAAACTAAAGTGATTTGTTTTTATTTTTTTTTAATTAGCTAAAGTGTATTGATTATTATTCATGTTCAGAAAACCATGTTGTAAGTCTATTTATGTCTTGGAGTTAAGATAAAGATCAATCGGTCTTAGTATATAGACAAGAAATTGTACGAATTGACGTTTGAGTTTTACCATATTGTCAGGAAGAATATAATTTTGGAAGGTGTGCGTCTGTAGTTATCTTATTAAAGAAACTACATTGATATTCAACTGGTATTGTCTCTGCAACTTGACACAATCCGGCTTGGTCTTGGATTTCTTGCAAGATATTCGGCCCCTTACCGATTACGGTCAGATTGTGTCTATTAGTAGAGTATCATTTTGATTTAGTTTAGATAAAAATAAAGGTAACATAAATAAATTGTTACCTCTATTTTCGCCAAAAAATTTTAAACTTGTAATTTCATTATTTGACTTTATTTGGCAATAAACCTCAATATTAAGACCAGCAAAAAACCAAACAGAATTTTTTAACCAATCTTCAACATGTCGACCGGTTTCGGTGTCTCAAAACACCATTATCAAGACAAGAATATTTCAATAAAAATCAATAAAAATAAAAATTTAAAATTTAAAAAAAAAAAAAATTTTCATAAACAAAAGAAACTAAAAACCTTTTAGTTTGGATCAAAACCAATCAAATCAAACAATGTCAAATATAGCAACTCGTTGGTTGCAAAAAAGGAAATACGTACGGAATATACGGTCGAGCTGATTTTTTAATGAGGTCCACCGGGATCTTGCAGATCCGAAAACGCCAGTAATAAGCTATCGAACCGATGCTAAAAAATTTCTCACTGCTAGAGAACTAAATTATTTTAGATGGATACAACTATGCTGCACAAAATTCGTTCGGGTTCTTGGGTCCCCAAAAATACCAAAACTAATTACCCAACCGATTTTAAAAATTCTTTTACTCTTAGAAAGCTAAACTATTTTAAATAGGTACAGGTCTTAGATGAGATCCGCCAGTGCTCAAGATTTGGAAATTCGCTATGTTATGCAGATGCTGCGACAGGGGTATTGAGGTTTATCGCCAAATAAAGTCAAATAATGAAATTACAAGTTTATATAGGTAACATATATGTATGTACAAGTTATTTAGTGTATTACATTGTACTTGTACGTAGGCCAGCGGTTTGTGTGTCTTTATTATTCATACGTATGGAGAGTGGGGTATTAGGTTCAAATCTCAATTCTGATTTATTAATTTTTTTTTATAAAATTTATCAGTTTATTAATTATGTTATGAAAATTGTGCTACTAAATATTATTTGTTGCAAAATTAACGAATAATAAATTATATTTTAAAAAAAAATGTAGGAAATCACATACACGTATAGATTCGAACCGGGTACCTTACTATTCATTCTCTATTAGTAGACAATTTAAAAATTCCAGAATGAGCAAAATTAGGTCTTGTTCTTCTAATATTATATTTTGGAAAAACCCAAGACCAAGTTTGGAATCAAGATTAACCATTATTAAGGTTTTGGTTGTATTTTTGTATTTATTCACCATTACACTGAGATGTTTTATCTCACAATATTTTTGTTGATAAAAAACAAAAAAAATACAAAAAAATTTTCGTTGAACAGAGTCGGTTTCGAACGTAGGACCATTCTATTGCGAGGCAACAAGTTTACCTCTGAACCATTTCGCATCTTACGTACATTAACTTTTTTTTAAAGCCTATTAAGTACATTAGCTGCATTAAAATTTTTAAATATTTTTTTTTTACAGGTTTTTCTAGAATATTTACATACTAAGTGTATTCTATCATCAAAAAAAAAAAAAAAATTCAGCAAAATTGGTGACCCCAAGGCTGTGCGGTCCCCTTGTCAATCGCATTTTACATTAGAAATTATTTTTTATATCTTTTCTATAATTCGTTCAAAAAAAATGGATTATCTACTTAAAACAGAGCAGTCAATTACAAGTTTTCGTAAGAGCACTACATTTCGCATATATACGAAAAGTCAATTTTATAGTTTCATTTGATTTTTTCTTATACATTTTACTTGTATATATATTTTATTTATTTATTTCTGTTGTGTGTTTAGTCAACAAAAGCACAACCAACCATACATATTATGTTGTTACTCGAGTGTGCGGTGATTGAATTCAATTGTATGATAAATGGATTTGTTCATCGAAGACAATTGTTGTTCATTTTTCGAAAAACGGATGAATAAGGCACAATTACAGCCATGGCCAGTGAGCCGAACGATACGAACAACAGAACGAACAACAGAAATCCTTTTTTTTGCCAAATAAATGAAATTTTTTTTTGTTTAGCCGCTGCCAACAACGGCTGCTGATTCATTACAGTTTTTTTTTTCTATATCCTCTCCGAAAAAAAGGATATCTTTATTTATTCATGTGTTGATAAATTTGAATATTTTTATTTAATTTTCATTAGAGTCGAACACAAAAAAAAAAATCTATGGAAAGTGTGTATTTTATTTTATTTGGTTCAATTGGACCGAAAAAGGAAAGAGTGAATTGAATGAGAGGAAATTGATTTTCAATAATTGAACAAGCAAGAGTCGAATGAATGTGTTGGAAATGAACGGTAAAAGTAGCCCCACCGAATCGTATGTACGAGCTCGGGCCCGGATGTTACGGAAACAACATATTGTTTTAAATGATTTATTTATGGCTATTTTATTATTAACTTCTTGTGTATGTTGGGTATATATATTGTGTGATACATATGAGAGTGAGGTCAAAATATTTAGAAAATGATACTGTTAATGTTATTGCTGTTTTATTGTCAATTCAAACGAAATTCCAGTGGGAATATTGCAATCGTTGTGGAAGAATTTAAACAGCTTGGATAAATTTAATTTTGTATTCTGTACTGGAAGTTCCATTAAAACTGTTTGAATTTCTTTCCAGTATCCAAGGCAGGCTTGCTGATTTTTTTATTTTTATTAAAAATTATCCTTAGCGAGCAAAAAACAAAAATACCCCTGTCGCAGCATCTGGATAACATAGCGAATTTCCAAATATTGGACACTGGCGGATCTTATCTAAGACCTGTATCCATATAAAATAGTTTAGGTTTCTAACAGTGAAACAATTTTCAAAATCAGTTCTGTAGTTAATTTTTGGCACATTTAGGTCCTTTGGAGCCTAACCGATCTCAAATAGTGGCGCATATATCCATTTAACAATATATTATTAGATTACATAACTACAGTTTTCGATTTTTTTTCTAGGTATGCAAATATATATAAATTATATTTTCTCTCTAAAGGAGGACATCATACAAAAATTTTCTTTCCATAACGTACTCTTAAAAAATCTGGCCAATTTTGATTTAAAAATATGAAACAGAGCTATTGTTATTATAACACATACATATACATATTAAATAACTAACTAGCACTTGTTTTATCTAGAAAAGAATTGCTAAAACGATGAAGCATTTATTGTAAAAAAATTCAACAAATTTCTTAATTTTTCTCAAAAGTTAGCTCACTCAGAACAATGTTTTGAAAGCTTATCTTATGCAATTTTTTACGCTCTTTCCGATGGTATAAAAAAAAATTAAAAAATTTTTGAATTCTGGCCAAATTTTGCAAAAATGGCGAAAAATGGCCGAAAAACCTACTTCTGGGCATCCGAAGTGTCTGGCTAACGAACTTAGTCGAGCCAATCTCCGGATTCCAGCTCGCATAGCATTAAACGTTTCGTTCGAGTGTTATCGTGCATATATATATATATATATATATATATATATATATATATATATATATATATATATATATATATATATATATAATAAAATAATAATGAAGATTATTAAAAATTATTAATAAGACAAATTTAAGAAAAAAATTAAATACAATTTGGACAGGAAGCGCTATCATAGTTAAAATCTATCTTTGCCTTTTTTTATTATGTCAAGTAAAAGTAGAATGTTTATAAACAATAGTTCGCTTCACTCTTTTGACCCCTTTTAAAATTGTCGTGAATTGATGTATAAACAATTTAATTATGTTACCTTTTATTTTTGTCTAATTTATAAATAAAAACATCAGTAATTTGAGAGGCAGAAATTAGTATTGTAGATTTTGTTATATAAATATGATTCTCTACTGATAGACGAAATTTGATCGAAATGGTGCGGGGGCATATTTGCACGTGTCTTTATTAATGTAAACTTAAAATACTAATAAATCAATATTTAGACGTTTAAACCATTATTTTGTTAATCATGTCTTTTAGCTACGCAAAATAATATACCTATATTTCTTAAGACCACGTGTGACACTTGGTAAAGAATACCTAAATGAATAAAAAAAATTTTTAACCCTAGAATTATACGTACTCGTCAAAACGACGAACGAATTTCTCTACCTGCTCCAATACTACAACTTGTCGGTGCCCGCTTGCTGTGAAACTTCTGTTATCTAATTTATGTGTTATTATAACACATAAGACGTACAAATTTTGTTTATAGCTATTGTCGTTTTTTTATACTGAAATAGTGTGCGCCAAAACGACGACGATGTATGATTAACCTATATTTTTTTTAAAGATTTTGTACTCCACATATAAAAGTTTTCCTAATTGTTCTAAAATTTATTAAAGATATGGATGTTATAATTAATTTATTCCATGATTATGATAATGTGAAAGATGATTACAGCTATTTGACTTATAGAGACGACATAATACTGAAGTTTTAATATATTGAATCGAAAACTAAAGAATGCGTTTCAAGTGACTTAATAAAAAGTTAACAATTTATTTTGTGGAAAATATTTTAATTTTTATTACTTTTTGAGATTTAATTCTAAAAATTACTAACAAATTTTAGAAAATTTACAAATGTGCCTAATGGGGAAATAACTACATATCTATAGGAATATTTATGACTGAGAAATTTCACATTCTGTAAAGTCACACATGTCCACTGACTCATAATAGTTCATAAATTAATTATTTGAAAGATATGTTTTATGATACAATTTATGTATTGATCTATTTTTTAATTTTTATAGTGAAAATATGCTTTGATAAAAAGATTAAAAAAATTAATAAATATTAATATTAAGAAATTTTTCCAAATCCAATTTTTTTAAATATTTTGTTCGCTTTTGTAGTATTGTTATGTAAAAAAAAATGTTTTTTGCAAATATACTCTAAAACTCCCCGTAAAAAGTCCATTCGTCGAAACGACGCCGATGTATGATTAACTTGACTCATAGACTAACGTATGATTCTAGGGTTAATTATCTTGAATTTACAAAACATTTTACGTTCGAGACAAAACACATTTTTTTTATTCTTGTATTAAAATATACACTTTATTTACGAATTATACAAGACAAATGAATAACATACCTCGAAGTTGTTAGAAACATTGTTTTAAATACAAATGAGAAATGTAAAGTTTGGTTAACTTATATTTTATTAATAAGAATAGTTCTACTACTAGAAATAATATGCGCAAGGATAATCTGCGGTGAGCATGTGTTTGAAGTGGTAACTTCCAATTTGCAATTACATATGAATAGAATTAATAACAAAATAATTAAATGTAAAATCAAGTTTGCGTTCCGTAACAAGTTTTAACTTCTAACACAAAATTGTGATACAGGAATGCTGGCTAAAATAATTGTTTCGAAATTTAGAGTTTTCTATCATAAATGTACAAAATATTATCAAACTAGAGTCAAAATTAAGATACCGAAATTTGTTTCATAATTTTCGGGCTCAATGAGAGGCGGCAGGCGGGATTGTAGTCCCGGTGCTACAGAGTCCGAAAAGGAGGCTGCGATATTTTTTGTTTTTTGCGCCTTTCCCTGGAGCCCGAGATTTCTCACTGCGGTCCCGATGATATCGGTGGCTCCATCACACAACTCTTGTTTCACTGCGAGGTTCCAAGCGAGCTGCTGCGATGATACCGTGATGGCACCTCTACGAAGTTGGCTACACACGATGTGTGTCACTCTCCTGGATCGGTAAATTGTTTTAATGCATTTACCAAAACTATCATCTATCGGTAGTGACGATAAAATTTCTCATTAGTTAACAGTCAAATATAGCAGAGAAACAAGCATGGGAATAAGGATAAATTTTTGTTTGAAATCTAGTAAACATTCTTCATCGCTACAGTAAGCAGGCTTTCGACCACGGTTGTAAGCAGAAAGCAGAAGCAGTTTGGCTTTTCGGCTTGCAAAGAGTACAAAAAGAAGACCTTCTTTCTTTATTTGAAACTATTATTTTAAGTTTGACCTAAATTGACCCAAAAATCGAATTTTTAATTAATCTACTTAACTCATAGTCATAGACAGAATTATTTTACTTCAAGTATAAATAATTTTTATTACTCATGCGGGAGAAGTACTAACTTGACGCACACATTTCTGTACGCAAAATAGATGTTTGCCCACTGTACTCTTCCCGCATACTTTTTTGCGCGTGGAAAATAACTTTCCACACGCAAATTGACAATAAAACACGCAAAATTTAATCAAAACATACAAAGCCGCCTCTTAATTTTTCATTTAATAAATATTTCATAATTATTTCTATAGAAACCACCAACAAAGTAATCTAAAAGATAATTAATTCAGAAAAAAAAGACCAACACTTAAAAATATTATTTTAAAAAATAATAAAAATGTCAAAAATAGTGATAATAATAGAAAAAAGTATGTGAAATTCGTAATAAAAAATAGTATGTGCAACTCGTGCGGGATTGTCGATTGCCCCACTCAAGCGAATGAGCACACTCACTACGTTCGTGCGCTCAACTTCACTTTCGTGGGCAATTGACAATTTCCCGCACTTATTGCACAATATACTATTATTTTAGTTATAAGTAAATGAAGAGGGTAAAATTTCATCAACTCATAACATATAACTCACCGTGTGTCAATTGTTTGTAGAAGATTGAAATGAAAACATGCTTATTCACATGAAGCTTCATGAGCCTGGCGAGGAAAAAAATTTTTATTTTTTTATTGGGAAGAGGTACACTATACGCTTTATTATGTTTGTATGTAGGTACTTGGACAGTACACGTCCAATTTTTGTTTGTTTTATGCAAAATGTTAACTGAAATATTTGCAGAGCACTTCAATAAAAGTTTATACATGTAAAAACATTCGCTCCCGCTAATAGAAGTTAATTTTATAAGTTCAATTTTTTCAGCAAAGATAATTTTTAAATATTTGTGTAATTGATGTAAAAGTCTAGAAAATCACTTAATTTGTTGAAAAAAATTAAACCTTAGCATAGTTTAATTATTTTAACTTATTATATGTAGATAAATTGAGACCATCACTACAAGTAATATTTCTTGAGATTTTTCATTTTATTTTTTATTTTTTATTAAATTTGTTGCTATTGGGTTGTCACAAATTAATAATTATTATAAGAAAAACAAGGTTGAACTTCCGTTTTTTATAGACATTTTCCATAGCTATTATATGTTCGTATTTTGATAAAGCAAAACCGGGACGCACTTTGCACCAAAAAGGTTTAACCTTTGACAGAGAATTTTGAATTATTCTTCACAAAAGGTATTCATCTGCAGAAAAATCTTCACAAAAGGTACTCATCCGTGGAAATTAAATTCCGATTAACCAAACAGTACATCAGTAGAATAAGTAAGCTATGTATATAAAGCTGTAAAATATTCGGAAAAACGCAGAAAATTTTACTTAAGCTACAGACTATTTGTACAGCTCTTTTTCTACTTTTTTAGATTGTTTAACTTCAGTCATTTTCAAAAAGGTTGAAACATTCGGAAACAAAAGACATGAAGTGAGAAAGATGACAAGTGTAAGGATTAATGCTAATCCTATTTGTTGCTGTCAGATTTATTTCTCTATTATCTGTAAACAAACGATCCTGTTAATTGTAAATAAAGGCAACATTAAGGCAAATTTGATTAATTATATCTATCTTTGTTAGTGACTACGACTTTTTTTCATCATTGTTGTAAAAGAAATTGTGAATTGAGCAGTGTTTAAGATTACGAAATAGAAAAGACTATGAAAACTTTTTTTTTTAAATTAATTGTTATCTACTTCTTTCTCTTATGTCCAGACGCACTATTGACTACATCCTTTTTAGTCGTTAGTTGATATAGTTCCGTAGTATTTCCTTATTATTTGCATCTAAACTTTCACTTTAAAAAATGTCTGGCTAAAAAATTTAAAACATAAAGTTTACAAATGTTTTAAAAGATTATTTATAGACGGTGGATAATACTTTAAGAGACCAGCGGAGTGGCCGAGCGTGATTAAGTACTCACACTTGCCGGCTGGTAGGTCGAAAGTACGAATTTCACTGCCGGCTATGCTGCCGGCTAGTTCCTTAAGAAGACGGCTGCAGACGCATACCTACCAAATCCTAGCCCTCACACCACTTCCCTTGTCCGCCACCCACATTATAAATGTATAATGAAAAGATATAAAGATACAAATAATGAGGTGGGTGGCGTCTGTTATAGACTAAATGGTCTCAAAAACGGACGTTAAACACATTGTTATTATTATTATTATTAATACTTAAAGTGATTAGTGATTAGTAGATCAAAAAGTGTCTTGTAAAAATATTTAGAGACTACTGTGGTGTTTCAAACAAGAGCACACAGGTTATGTCTTCTGTCCAATACTCAAAGTTTTTGAATCTTACTGTATACTAAATTTTTGGTCGGTAGTAAAAAAACTTTTTTTATTAGTTAAATTAAAAATTAAATGAAAAAACTTTTATTTTCTCTCCTCGAGGCATTCACTTCTTTGCAGCCTAGAAAAAAATCTTATTTTGTTACAACTATATAAATTTTATTTACTTAATAGACACAGTGTTTCCTAAACTTTTGTTATTGTGGAACGCTTAATCAAGTTTTAAATTTTTTAAAGGAACACTTGTGTAAAATTGGATTTTCGATAAATTTGTTTGATAGCATTAGTGAGGTTTTATGTTCATTTGTAAGATTTCCTGACAATAACTAGACACTATATTAATTTTCATTAAATGGTGTCATTTTTTGGTGACAGAGCTTTTGCTAGGGATCTCCGTGGCATTGAAAATAACAGGTGACAGGTAAAGATGAGAAAATTATCACAAAAAGGTTAACTTTGTACAGAGGCGGATCCAGCTCGTAAACTAGGAGGGAGCTGCAAATTAAGTTTTATGATTTTAAGTAGAGTGACTGATTAAATTAGGGTAATCTGGGCATCAGCTTTTCACAATTGATATAAAAACTACCCAATTCCTTTTATAAATGTAACCGATTCAACAGAAGGTTGTTTGAAAAAATTAAAAGAGCAACTTTGAAATCATTCCCGTATTTTATTTCCAGTTTTGACTGTGGCTGTGCAAATTATTCGAAATGTCGAATAATTCGCACCGAATCGAATAATAATAATATTCGATTCGAATTTCGAATCGAATAATTCAATTTTTCGAATAATTCGTAAAATCGAATTATTTGAAAAATATTCGAATTATTCGAAAGAAAACGAATAATTAGAAAAGTCGAATTATTCGTTTTTTTCGAATAGCTCGAATTTTTGTTATTTCCTGTGATTCTTAGAGATTTTTAAACATTTAATTTAAATATAAAAAAAAAAAAAATCGGATACATTACAATAATTTTATAAATGAAAAGTTACATTATACCTAAATAACAGGATGTAGTTATGTAACGATGAATCAATATGTAATTATATTATACTTATATAATTTTTAGTGAATATCATTTTCGAGTTTCAAGGACCTCAAAGCAAATTTCTGCCATTGTCTCGGACTTAAGTTGCCCCATGACAGTGGCTGCAATAGCTGAATTTTCGATTCGAAAATTCGTTGAAACATATAAATGTGACAAAAGAACACAATGTGACTTAAAAATACTTAATTATTTTTTGGATGAATCTGCAAAACTATATAAAATACACAAATTATATTATTAAAGTTCTTAGTATGTTTGAGTCTTAAAAGTAAAAAATGAAAAAAGTTCGAGCTATCCGAAAAAATGAAACGAATAATTCGAAAAATCGAATTATTCGTTTTCTTTCGTATAATTCGATTTGAAATCGAATCGAATAGCACTATTCGATTCGATTCGATTCGAGCACTATTCGCACAGGCCTAGTTTTGACGGAATTGAAACATTCTAGTAGACTTGATGACGTCACCAAATCGAAAAATGTTCTTTTCCTCAAAGCAAGCGCTATTGAAGTGATTTAAATTAAAGTGATCAGCAGAATTAGCGAAATTATAGCAAAGTGACTGAATTCCTTTAATAAGGGATATACATTTGTTCAATTCTGTACCTGAGAAGCATAAAACTGTAAGTTTTATGCTTCTCAGGAAGTGTTACAGTGTTATGTTTCTCAGATACACAATTATGTTAAACGCATAAAGTGATATTATGTTGTCTTCTAACCTCAGTTTCGCAGGACAGAGTTTGAGAAACGCTGCAATAGGAAAACGAATAAACAGTTTATTTATGAATAAAAATAAAATTTCTTCCGCCTGTAATGAGTTCTAAACAAAATTTTTGGGTAATTCAGTTTTATTTTATTTCCAACAATTTATTAAATCTGTTTATCTATATTTATTCGGCTTTTTGTTTGGGTTCGTTCACCATATGTTATGTCAGATGTTAAATTAGTCATTATTAAAGTACTATTTTCTTTATTTTGAAAATTTATTTGAACGAAATATACATATGCCAACAAAATTCGTTTTGGCACTGTAACGGTATCATAAAAATGGATGAATATAATAGTTTTATATTTCTTTGCAACACAAAAGATTCTTGGTAATGCACTAAACGGTATGGTCCACGACGAAATTTATGCATACTTAAAAACAAATATTGTCACTATAGATTTAAAAATATTTATTTAATATTTGACTCTTTCCGTACTAGATTCTTTCAGTGGATTGGATAATAAGACATTTCAATTTTTACAAAAGTTGTTTTTTCGAATTTTTACAAAACAATTTTTTTTGTTTGCTACAAAGAGGGCCTGTGAGAGACGGGGCAGCTTGAGAAGTTGACCGGGGGTCCAGAGGCTCATATTATGGGACCGGCTGAAGTGTTTTTTGCTCCTCAACGGTATTTCAGAGGAAAAATTTAAATTTTTTTTGTACCCGGGGGCCTGTCATCTTTTCTCGCCTTTTTTCTATTGAATAGATTATCGGCCTACAATAACATTAGAACATAAGATTTAATGATTCAAATGCCATTACATATTGACGAAAATAAAGAAATAAAAACTGATAGTTAACATCGTTTTTAATTTTTCTTGAAGACCAGTTTGCATAGAATAATGTTTCAAAAACTTGTCTTATATAATTTCTTTCACTCTTTATGATGATACAATAAAGTTTGTGGAAAAATGTTCACTTTGACAAAAACTCATTTTTTTGCCAAAAAAAGTCGAAAGTTCCCAGTTTTGGGTATTCCTTGCATTTGGTTAAGGAACTTGTCAAAAAGTTTAGCAAGTTTGGTTTTGGATTTACCGTTCTGACGCGTAACAAATTTCTATCACAATCTCCAGAATTTTTTTCAGGGAATTTTTTTTAAAATATTTCTGAAGAGCTAATCGTATGCAGTTGATAAATTAACATTTTTTTGCTCCTTAGGACATATACATGGTGAGAAAATATATATTTAGAAAAGCCTGGGATTCTAGTGGAACTAACTAGTCGAGATTAGGGTACTGTATAAAAACTTATTAGAAACATAGAAAATAATTAACTTGGAATTAATTTCATGGTAAATAACCCAAGCTCTTCTTTGATAAGTCGTGAAGCTGAAACTAGTTGTAAAAAATGTATCAAATTTTCAATTATTGTCTTAATATCCTAGTACTTCACCAGAACAATGCATATGAACTTAGTTGCTGCACATTGATTCAATAAAAGGATTTGAACTTTGGATAAATAAACCAGGAACAGTGGTTCTCAGATTTCTTGGTCCACGACCCCCTTTGGCATTTAAAAATTTCAAAAAACCCTCGAAACTTTAGCAACAGGTAGAAATGGATAGGAAATGTGTAAAAAATAGGTATGTAGTCAATTGTTTCTGCGATCCCCTCAAAGTTTTCGCAACTCCCAATTTGAGAATCACTGCCCAGGATACCCGGAACTTTTTACTTACAACTTACTTTATGTTCTATCATTTACTGTATTTAACTTCTCTAGATTCACCAAATGCTACAGTAAGCAGTAACTAAGGACCAGCACATTTTATTTAGCTTTTTAGAATTTTTAATTTAATATTTACCTTGAAAATAATTGTGAGAAATTTCCATCGTTATTTCCATAAATAACTTTTTTAGAGGATTATTGCGGTATAAAAATCGGCATCGAAAACGGCTACTTTAAACCTTTTCGGACGCGTGCATGGCGCGAATATAAATTGAGTAGTTCAACAATTTTGCAAGTTTTCACATTGAACTTTTATGACCTTTCTCGTGGGCCATTGTGTTACAATGCTACCAGCTGTCAATTTTCCGTTTGCGAACGAACGCATCATCATCACTCGCGTATGTGTGTTTTATATCCGAATTAGGATCGCCCGAAGGGATGAGGGTGAAAAGAGACGAACGAGCGAAGGGTGGGACGAATAAAGCATTAAACAAATGTTTTATCTAACATTTTCCGTTGTCAAGAGACGGTGTGAGAAAGAGATAGATAATATGTGTTTGATATGAAAAAGCAAACACAAAAAAAATTATTATATTTTACAAGAGATAAAAATAAAAGAAAATTAAGGTTTTTCCGAGTGCGAACAAACCAGGATGATGAGGGTAGTTACGAAACGAATGGCTAGCGAAAGAGAAAATTTTATGTTTGATAAAAATACATTTCCTTTTTAGGAGGGTTCGGAAGAAATACATTTTGGAACACTTTGCGTCAAATCCAACTGTAAGTTAAACCAAGGCTCCCGTCGAATGTGTTAAAGAATGTACGTAAATACCCACAGAATACAGAAACGACCTTACTAGCTCTGTGCTAGTGATACCAGCGTGGGCAAAAAATCCTCACAACTTCTCTACACTATATTTTGTAGGTACACATTGTTTGTAGTTTTGTGTGTTTGATGTTGGCATCTTTGTGAGCGGTGACACACACAACTACGTACATGCAGACAGAAGTCAATGCAGTGTAAGTAACAATGATTTTAACGATACATAACAACTGACGTGCATAAGCTGACCGCCATCGAAAGAATGATCAGCTAAACAGTGAGAAGGGCTCGATCGGCCTCTTACTGTCCACATTTTTTTATATGTACCTACGCTTAGGACTTGTAAATACCCTATTTATTTTATTCTGGAAGCTATGAATACCTCTAGGCACTGAGGAACCCTGACTCAATACCTGTCCAACACGCACTTGTCTAATTATTTTGTTCTTGTATTCCATTCAATAAAACGTTAAACACAAAAAAGTAATTAAACAGATGGTGGGGATAAAATGAATCTAAATTTCCAGGAACCACCTTTAAATTTATAATTTTTTTGATATTTTTACTTATTTTTTTTTTTTTTTTTTTTTTTTTAATTTTTTTTTTATGTAAAATGTTGTCTTTGATGTTGAAATTTTCGAAAGAGTATTCTTTTTAATGAAAATGTTCTATTATTGAACTTAATATACGTTAAATAAATGGTATAGCAATAAACAGCTGTTATTAGTTATTTATTCAATTAAACGAATGGTGGAGTAGAACAAAAATTTCTATGGCAAATATAATGTTAGTTAACGTTATAATTTTTTTTTTCGTGAATTGGAGATTATTGGATTTTGTTTTTGCCTTATTTTCTTTTGGGGTATAAAAATAAGCCAAGATATACGTATAAACAGATGACTATCAGAAATATCGAACCATGTCGAATTCGGTCGATATATTTCACTTTCTGTATTTATTTTCATTTTGATAATCTCATGAATTATTAACAAATATATGAAAAAAAATTAATGAATTAGAAATTAAACAGTAAAATTTATTGTTGATTTTGCATTGAAATGTGAACATATTTGAGTTTGCCCGGATCCCTAATATTGAAACTTGTAACGCCAAATATTATAAAAAGTACAGAAAGGAACATTGACCCTGTTTAAACCACGGACGGATTCAATTATAGTTCTCAAATTGAGAGGGGATAACATTTTCTTAAACTTTTAAATGCTACCGAAACTAGCAGTTAAAAGAACGAATTTGAAAACCAATAATTCTCTTTCAGTCTCGTCGTTCTATCATTTCGTTAACAGTTTTTAAGGCACTGAAATTTTTTTTTAGTAAACTTGGTGACATGATCGAATTAAAAAAATGCTTTTCGTCTCAAATCAGGTTGTACGGAAATGATGTGTGTTAGAGCGAATGGTTGAATTATAATATTTTGAATGATTGAAATTACGAAATTTCGTTTAAAAACCGAACTCTACTTTGTGTTGATTCTACGTCTTTAATTTTGTAAAAATGAAAAAAATAACCACCTCGAAAATCAACCATTGGTTTCTAGTTTCATTATCATTTTATTCATGACTTTTCAAGCACTGAAAAAAAATTTAGTAATCTTAATGACGTCACTCATTTAAATTTTTCTTTGTTTAAATCAAGCAATATTGAAGTGATTTGAAATAGGGTATGAAATTTTTATTTTTGCTATTAGAATAATAAAATTTTTTTTAAGAAGTTGATTTCACAGAAGTTTTTTCCTATCTAAGTAGATAGGAGCAATATTAAGGAAAGTTGGAACCACAGAATAAATAAAAGGTTATTACCATAGGCAGTAGCGAAACGCAATTTCTATCCTTTTTTGACATAAGTGCAAACAATTATGTACGTCCTTTTTTACTTATGTGATTGTATGTGCTTGTACATGTGAGATTGAGGGTTGATAATGATCATGTTAAATTATATGAACAACTAAAAGCAACTTTCTTCGATATGAATTGAGCAAACGCGAAATTGATGACAGTATTTAACACGAGAATTTAGATCGTCACGACCTATTGGCACCAACCACTGTCGAAATCGAAAATATTAACTGAATTATTATAAAATATTAATAATTATTTATTATTTAACGTATTTTTGCATAAGTATTTAAATTATAATAATACTTACAAATTTGCATCAAACGGCACTCAGAAAAAACATAAATTGAAATTTTGTTTTGAATGATTTAAACAAAATTTAGCAGCACAAGAGTTATCACCAAACATTTTAAGCCACCACAATAATTAAATACATATCAGAAATATCTTACAGATCACAAAACACACTAAAATTACAAGGAATTATCAAAAATAACTGATGACAAGCTTTAAATAAAAAAGAATTTAATGATAGTAAAAATTCCACTGCCACCGTTGTTAAAAATTTTAAAAAAGTCAGTGAAACTTAGACAAAATTAAATAATTTACATAATTATCAACTGTAAATTTTCACAAAATAATTTGACCTGCAAATTTATTTTTCTAAATTAAATTTACTTTAGTGATGATATTTTCACTGTATTAGTATGCATAATGTTATGCATTATTTAGGTACATAACATGGATAACCCTTTGGAATTTTTGAATTCCAAATGACACTCTGGCGTCATCTCGTTTTGTAACTGTTTGTGAAACAAACTATTATTTAAACAGTGGTCGGAACAAAGTTGTTGTTAAAGTTGAAATTTTGCTTCTAGGCGAAGTCAGCCGAAAAAGCTTCTATCTTAAATCACCTCACTCTACTGTAATGTTATTTTGAAAGGAAATGGATGCCAATTAAAGGTATACGACCAGTTTTACTTCCTTGAAAAATTAAAAAAAAAAAAAATTATGAAATTTAAAATTCTTTTATATTAGTCAGGTGAATTATGAAGCTGTTGTGTCCTTAAAATAATGGGGAATATGTATTTTTCTTAAAGAAATCAGTAAGAAAATTTATTATTAAGAAATGTTATTTTAAAAAACATAATCAATTTTCACCATTTTATCTTATTAAATACGTGGTGGCGTGTTTTACCCGTTACCAGTTACCATATTGCACAAAGATGGATAGATAATTGACAAGAACTGCCTTCACAGCAAAATGGCTCGTCGACTAATTGGCGCAAACTGTTATTTTATCCATTTGCTTGCGTGTACTTTATATAGTGTTGTAGAGCAAATGGAACGCAACAATGTATTCAATTCGTACAGTGCTCGTTTAATTCCGTTGCGAATTTTTGTGTATAATTGTTATGGGAATACGGTATTATGTACATGTACAGTGTATATGCGTCTATGTTTGAGATTATCCTTTTTTCCCCTTTAAAAATTTAATCTTGTTTAAGTAGGTAGATATTATAATACGCGTGGGACATAAAATACTTATTGTTCTATGAAAAACAGACAAAATCACTGGAGAAGGAAATTTCTCCGACTGGTATTTTTAATCTCGAAAAATATTATTTAACTTTTTGTTTTTATAAAAATATCTGCTTTGAGTGAAGCTATTTATTTAATCCTTAACGTAGTATTCTATAGTCTAGAATTTTTTAAAATTTGATTTTTTTTTTGTTCCATTTTTTAAAAATGTGTCCATAAAAAAAAATTTAAAAATTTCGAAAATTTAAAAAGTTATAGCGATTTTAATACGGTAGGTTTAGGTATGAGCTATTACACTTCAAAACTTTACATGCAGTTTTCTTGAAACTATACATTTTTCAAGCTGGTCGACATGATACTTCGAGTGCGATTTATCCAATCGGCTTCGAATTTGGCATCTGAAGGGTACAGGGGAAAAACGATCATAGTCACAAAAAGCAAATTTTTCAGGGGAGCGTTTTTAAACCTTAAAGTGTGAATCGCGCATTTATCAACATAAAAATTTTTTGCCTGGAAACCACGCATAGGATCTGGTTCAAATTTTCGGTGGTTATTACTAATATAGTAAGCTAGAAGACGCCATGCCAGCAGAAAGTAGATGGCTAACCATTTTCGCGAAATTTGACATTGAATCATGTATTATATGCGCATTTTTCAGCAAAAAAGAATTGTTCTTCCCCTGCATATCATGGACTATGTTCGATTTTTACGTGTAATGTTAGCACGGGGTCAATATTCTGCATACTGCCAACATAACAGCATGAATTTTGGCATTTTTTACTTTTTGTGACTATGATCGTTTTTCCCCTGTGCCCTTCATCTATCTTCAGTACATGTTGCTTTATGGTAGGTTGGTAGGGATTACGAATATTGTGAAATTTTAATTTCTATTATTTTCGGCGTCATTTTTAGGTTTTTAAATTTTGTTTCTTGTAGTTCCGGTCAGAATCAAAACTTTTCTAAAACTAGAATCGTGTTTCGTTTCAATGTTTCGGATGAACACAACTCCCGAAATCATGTCAATCCGCACATCACTTTTTTGTATGGCTGTACTTAAATCGCGATAAGTTTTTGAATTTTAATTTTTTTTGTGTTTCTAAAATATCAGTAAATAAATGGTAAAAAATGGACAACAAAAATATTAATTCCGCGGTTCAACCGAAACCATGTTTTGAGAGTATCGCGTTATAGGAGGTTTACTTGTAAATAAAAATTCTTATACCGAAAAATACCCAAAATTCAACAACACCCACTTATTCAAACATAGTCTCTTGGAATCTTATTCCATATTTGACGAAGAGACCCGTAGCTGTCGGTAGAGAGGCTAAAAAAACTAGAAAAATGTGGTGGAATTTTCAGGATACCATTCTCTGCACGGCATTGATGATTCGTTTAGTCCAATTTCATAGTTTTATTCTTTATTCATTAAATTATGATTCCAAATAATTTAGAGGGCATTACAGTCGATTCTCATATAGTCTTATAAATATCATTCATAGGATTTAAAAGGATTTTTATTAATAAAAAAACTAATTTCGACGGTTTTTTTTATTAATTGTATATAAGTATATTATAATTTACGTTTACGAAAAAATCGAAATTTATTAAGAAGTAATCTAAAATATTTTTACGGTGTCTGAATTAATAGAAGTATACTATTATCTTATTTGACGTCTAAGGGTAACGTGGAACTTTTTTAGTATTTGGGGGGTTCGTTATAACCAGTTTATTTTTCCGTATTTTCGAGTTTATTATTAAAATTAGCCCCTAATATAACCAAATGAACTATAAAATGTCTATCTGAGATAATAAATTTTATTAATAGTTTTTTTTTTTTTTTTGTTAGTATTTCGGCTCCTTTTACAAAAAAAGTAGGTGCGCTCTTGAACATTTCAACAAGGAATCCGACCTTCAAAATACGGAAATTTTGCCACGATCTTATGAGTGTTTCAGTTTACAACTTTGCTGTACGGAACATTAATATACTTAAATAACACCGTTTTCTTGTATTATTAAAATATATTTGCCGATATAAGCCATTTAGTGTTACTTAAAATACATTACATTTATATTCCAAAAAAATCAAACATTCTTTTATCTTAAATTCCCAATCTCTCACGCCTTTGTCAGTAATGCGTATACACAATTTTTTATTTCTTTTCAATAAAATTCCCCATAATTACCCTATATACATTTATTTCGATAAGTGGTTGAAACGACGGACGGAAAAAAACAGAAAGGCAAAACGAAAGTTACAAGAAAAAATAAAACTTTCTATTTAAAAAAAAGTTTGATGCATTCGAAACGATATTGTGTAATTTAAATTTATAGAAACAGTTTCCTTTTATTGGTGTGTCTACACGCCGATACCACTTACTTCAATCGGGTCCCTGCTCCGGTAGTAGTCACCACCCGCATCGCGGCTGTCGCAAAATTTCATATCAAATGAGAGCCGAGAAGAAAAAATGACGATAATTTAAAATTCACAAATAAAATACAAAAGAAACTTTCTGTTCTGTATTTTTATTTCTCCTTTTTTTATGGGTGTTTTTTTTTTCTAGTTTCTTTTGTTTGTTATATAGAATGGCCCGAAAGTTGTTTAAGTTACAAACGTAAGTTTCTTACGGCTCTTTGAAAGATCAAAACAAAAGAAAAATGCATTATCAATAAGAATAATCAGGGCTAGCTCAAACAAAAGTGAAGCAAATTTGTGGCCACAAAAATAATAATTTAGACAAGTTCTAATTGAGGTAGAGGTTTCAAATTTTACATACGTGTACAATCTTGATGACTTTAATGACAATGCAATATTGTATAATTAGTTTTGTCCTAAAATTGTTTTTCTACTTCTGTTGAAGAACACACTCATTACATATTCGTTAATTGTTGAGAATGTTACGCATTATTCAAAGGTGTGGAGGAATTTTTATTACTCACTACCATTTTGACCAATGAAATCACCGTATTAACCATTGTTCAATAGGCTGGCTTTTGTTTTGTGTATAATATACGTATCAATTTTTAATTTCAAATATGTTGCGTAGTAACATCTATAAGTAAACAAAGTAGCTTGTATTTTGTTTTTATCGTTTGTACATAGGTATATAAATATTTAATGAAATTAGAGATAGATTAAAAATTGTATTCTTTTGATTTAAAAATATTCAATTTTATTTAAGTCAAAAAAATATCGTATTCTACTCGCTTGCAATGGCTATTACTCACTCAGATGCATTACGACACTCGCCTCGCAAGCTCGGCTTGTGTCGCAATTTCATCGTGAGTAATAGCTATCATTACCAGCTTGTTGAATAATATACTATTATTTTCAGTTTTGTTTTTGGCATTTCGAATTGTCAAATATTATCCATTGATTTTATATTGCAACTAGCTGTATATCCACCCGATGGAATTTACCATCGGCAACATCTCGGGATGTCAGTCAGTGTCAACGAAATTTATTAAATAAGATATTATTTATTTTAATAGCCATTTAACAGCCAACGGTTTAGGCTGTGCGTTGTCTGTCAGTCAGTCAGATTTTTAGTTTCCATAGTTATGTTTGATTAGGGTAAAATAACCGATTCATATAATTTGATATTTTTAAGTCCATTTTTAAATAAAAGCTTGATCAAAATATTTTTTTTAATTAAAATTTTTGTATTTATTACTTATATTTGTAGAATTATATCCAAAGATTCTAAAGGCGGCACATCATGATCTGGCTGATTTAACGATTGATCGTCGACATAATATATGTATACCCATGTACGTGAGGAATAATTTTCGAGAACTAACGGCTGAGTAAATGAGAGGGGTGAAGTGATAGTCGAATTAGGTTATTTCGTGTTATACATCATTAAAATTCAATAATACTTTTGTTATTATAATACTAACACCATAATTGTGATATATTTCAATAATAAGTATTTTTTTATCACATTATATCTAAAAGTTTTCCATCAAGGGGATACAAAATAGGTGTCACATGATTAATTTATAAAGGTAATTATTTTTTAAGCTTTCCGAAATGAAGAGAGAAAAAAGTTTTGTTTTCCTTATCTATATACAGTAGAACCTCTGTTAACCGGACAGTAGTGTCACTCAAAAATTTGTCCGGTTAACACAGGTGTCCGCTTAACAGAAGCAGAGTAAATAACAGCATTATCTAATGCAGTGTTTTTTAACCTGTGGGTCGCGACCCCCTGGGAGGTCGCAAAGCCTTTTTAAGGGGGTCGTAGTTACTTTAACAATAAAACCACTCGAGTTCCATATATAATATTTAATAAAGAAAAGGTTAATTAAAGGTTACATTAATGTGATGGTTTCATATTTTCGCTTGATAAAATTTCAAAACAAATAACTGCGGCTTATTTTCAATAACAGTATATCCGAGTGTTAAATAATTGTCGTCATATAGACACTTTTTCTTTGATTTTGTTTCATTACTCTCATTGGAACTTGAAGTTGACGGTTGTGCATGTCTTTCCAGAAACGCATCCATCTTCAACAATTCCAATGAGCACAGAATTTTGGATATTTACAAATAAAAGATAGTGAGTAACTACTAAACAAACAAGTCACTTCAATAAATTTAAACACAATTCAAAGCGAATTCACAATTCAAAGAATTCAAAAGTGCCAAGTCCTTTACGCGCCTGATGCTCCACGCAGCGCTCATCCCGTTGCGCTATGTCTCTTTCACACAAGTCACGCACGCGTCAGAAACTACTATAAGTCGTCAACTTCGATGTCGATATAGAAATATTGGTCATGCTTAAAATCCTTTGTTATGTATTTAATTGGTACCTAACGAAAATAATCAATAATGATAAACGGATTCGATATTTATAACATAAAATAAAATAAAAGTTAGAAATAGCAGGGGGTAGGGGTCGCGAAATATTTTTCCATACTAGGGGGGTTGGGTCATGTAAAAGGTTGAAAAACACTGATCTAAAGGAACAACGTAGTAAGTATTGATAAATAATTTCATTCAGAAATTATTTAAACAAAAATATTAATATCAATGTATTATTCAAAACATGGAAAATTTAATTTTTTTTAAATTTTTTAAAAATTTTTTTATTGTAATTCTATAAATGTAAGGTAAACGAAAGTTCAAATAAATAAATTAATTAATTCAAAATTAATAAATTTGTTTGGGAATTCGATTTAAATTTATTTTTATTGGAATACAAAAATTTAAAAATTTTTTTTTGTATCCTTCATTGATATAACCGAATATGTATAATGTTCGATTTAATCGAAAATAATATTCTAAATATCCAAGTAAATTTATAATATTTTCTCTCAAACTGCCTATTCGTACATTTATTTAGTGAATGAAAAAAGATTACGCCCTTTTTGTCGTAAAGATAAAATTAATACAAGCCGCTAATGTTACGTATATAATTTTTGAACAGAACTTTTACTTCATCAACTTAATGATGCGTGCTTTATTAGCGAATTTCGAAAACTCGAAATTCAGCTATTACAGCCGGTGTCATGGCGCGACCTAAGACCGGGACCATCACAGAAATATGTTTTGAGGTCCCTAGAAACCGAAAATAATACTCACTAAAATTTATATGTATTTAGAATACGAAAATAATATTCATTAAAATTTATATATATATATATATATATATATATATATATATATATATATATATATATATATATATATATATGTGTGTGTGTGTGTGTGTGTGTGTGTGGGTGTATGTGGGTGTCGCCACGATAACTTTCGAACGAAATGTTTAGTGCTTATGAAATTTTGTGTGCGAACTAAAATCCGGATTGGTTCCTCAGCCAGACACGTCGGACGCCCAGAAGTAGGTTTTCTGGCCAATTTTTATCATTCGATCCTATCATTAGACACTTCCATTTTTACATCGTTGAAAAGTTAAAAAGAATTATGAAGAAAATGTTCTTATAATTTTCTTTCTATGTTAAGTATTTTTCGAGAAAATTGTAATTTTTCACATTTGTATTAATTTTCTCTCTTTGTCAGTCTAATAATTAAATTGTATTTTTGTCTCAATTCATTACAAAATATATAAAAATTTCTTTTTTGTTTACGTATTTTTATGGAAATTAATATGTATGTATGCACGGAAAAAAATTTTAAATGAATCGATTTTGAAAATCTTTTCACTAATAATTATTAATGTTAGAAAATTAAACAATTTTAAATGGATTTAAGATATCTTATGTGAGATCCGTCAAGGTTTTGGGGGCCTAAAAAGGCCACAAATGAATTATCCAATCGATTTTAAAAAATTTTTCACAGTTAGTAAGTTAAAGTATTAGAATTAATTAATTAAATTATGTCCACAAGAACCTTACGGACTGTCATAAGTTATATGAGATCCCTAGAACCCTTTTCTTACTGTTAGACTACTAGAGTTGTATGAGTTCCGCCAGGGTTTACTGATCCCATAATTGTAAAAAATACAAACGACCAA
The DNA here is from genome assembly GCA_035578155.1 of Brachynemurus nebulosus. Classification (NCBI taxonomy): domain Eukaryota; kingdom Metazoa; phylum Arthropoda; class Insecta; order Neuroptera; family Myrmeleontidae; genus Brachynemurus; species Brachynemurus nebulosus. Next base: position 65,780,108 of record JAPWDM010000002.1, read on the forward strand.
TTTTGAAAATTTTTTCACTGTTACAGAGCTAAACTATTTTAGATAGATATAGATTACACTATGTAAGGTCCGCCAGGGTCCATAGGACCCAAAAGTGTCAAAATTAAACTGACCGACCGATTTTGAAAATTTTTTCACTGTTAGGGAGCTAAGCTATTTTAGATAGATATAGATTACTTTATGTAGGGTCCGCCAGGGTCCATTGGACCCAAAAGCGGTAAAAATAAGCTAACCTACCGATTTTGAAAATTTTTTCACTGTTAGAGAGCTAAACTGTTTTAAATAGATATAGATTACGTTATGAAAGTTCCGACAGCGTCAGTGGGACCCAAAAGTGTCAAAAATAAAATAACTGAACGATTTTGAAAATTTTTTCACTATTACCGAGGTAAACTATTTTAGATAGGTACAGGTTGTGTTATCTGAGATCCACAAATATCCTATAGATAAATATATAAATATCCTAGAAAGGTAAAATATCCTATATATATATATATATATATATATATATATATATATATATATATATATATATATATATATATATATATATATATCACATAAAGTCCGCCTAAGATATACGGTTGAGCTGATCTTTTAATGAGGTCCACCGGGATCTTGCAGATCCGAAAACGCCAGTAATAAGCTATCGAACCGCTTCTAAAAAATTTCTCACTGCTAGAGAACTAAATTATTTTCGATGGATACAACTATGCTGCATAAAATCCGTTCGGGTTCTTGGAACCCAAAAATACCAAAACTAATTACCCAACCGATTTTAAAAATTCTTTTACTCTTAGAAAGCTAAACTATTTTAAATAGGTACAGGTCTTAGATGAGATCCGCCGGTGTCCAATATTTGGAAATTCGTTATGTTATGCAGATGCTGCGACAGGAGTATTTATAAAAATATGTTTGCGTGAACAAACGAATCAATTGGAAATTTTGTCAGCTATAAAAATTGTTAAAAAAAAAAACATTCAATAATGATATAAATCCGTGCCTAGTCAAATAAAAAATATATTTAAGTGAATTACAAAAGGAAAAAAATCCTATTTTTTATTCAATTAATTTTTTTTTTAATTCTCACTAACGATCGAGCTTGGCTTCGTACGGGAGATGTAATTATTCTTATGTTATTTCCTCACTCTTCTACATATTTTATTGCAGGCAAACATGAGTCCAGATACACGTAAGTCCAATTATTATAGCTTAATAGAATTCACACGTTCAGAAATTTTTTGGTAAAATCGATTATATCAATGTTGTTTTTCGGTCACGGCCCGGTAAAATCTCGGATAATTTGGTGAGGATCGGTCACATATAACAATTATCAGGTTTTCAAATTACAGTCGGCACTGTGAAAGTGCTACAGCACGGGACTAATATAACAGTTTCATAGTGAGATAAAAAAAATATGTAGACGCTAGTAACTAGTTTACTGCTATGTACCTGTATTACAAGAATAACAAAACAAACATTCTGCGTGTACTTACATGCAGCGTTTGATTGTGTTTGTCACACGAGAGTGTCGAAAGTAATATTGGTTGTAACACTTTGGTAGTGCACAGTTTCATAGAGGCTACTGTATATTTGTATTTATTATAAAATGTGATTTTCCGACTGCTTGGCCCACAATTCAAATTAATATTGACACTTTCTTCAGGGCCGTAATTAGGTCTTCAGGGGCCCCGGGGCAGAAAGTATATTCGGGACTTCACGCCGCTCCGGGAAAAAACAAAAAATTCCGCCCTCTGGCAAAAAAGACTTTCTTTTTGCTCGTCAGTCATCTGCCGCCCTAATTTTACAAAAATACTGCCCTTAAAATTACTCTATCGGCCAAAAAACGGCGGCGACCTTTTTTTTTGCTTATCAGTCGTTTGCTCGTTTCCTACACAAAAATAAATACTGCCCTTAAAATTTGCCAAGAAAATTAGAAATTTGGAATTTCTTGTATTCTCTATGGGGGCCTCCTTTGGCTGAGGGCCCCGGGGTAATGTCGCGGCTGCCCCAGCCCAGTTACGGCCCTGACTTTTTTGAGAATTAAAAAAAATGCTTAAAAGTAATTCATTTATTAAGCAGAATTTTTCTAGTATCTGCATTAGATCGTGTAATAATAGCATTATTTCGTGTAATATGAAATGTCGTTTTCCGACCATTTGATCGACCATGAAATTCAGAAAAATTCCGACACTTTCTTAGGCACTAAAGAAACACTTAAAAGCAATTCTTTAATTTTAAATATAATTTTTGTGTATTGGAATGATTTATGTGATCAGTTGAAGTAGCATTATAGGGTCTCTAATAAGAAATATCTTTTTTCGACCACGCATGGTCGATCATGTAATTCAGATTACAGAAAATTATCCGTCAGTAGATAAAGTTAGATAGTCTGCGACGGTATATATCGGGCGGAGTATTCTTAATGCAAGTGGAAGGAATGCACTAAGGAAAACCTCTGGGCACATCAGATTTGATAAAATAAATTTCGCTAAATAATTTGACGAAAATATAAAATTCGAGAAAGATTCCATAGAAAACTATCCTAATTCCAAAGCAATGTTCTCCTTTAATTTATTACAATTTAATCTGTATTGTACGTACTAAAATTTCAAATTAAATAAAAAATTTATAAAGGGAAGATACGCCAAAAAGCATATCAAAAATCGACCTTTTTTATTATTTTTTTTTTTTTTATACAAATAAATATTTAATTAAAAAAACTAAATATACAACATTGTTTCTATATGTCTTGAGATTAAATTTTTTTTTAAATATTCAAGAATGAACTGAGTATAAATGGCTTTGAAGTCGACACTGCGAGATTTTTCCGCCTTGATGGTTCCTCGCGTTCTGAAATCCCCAGTGAACCAAAATAAAAAAATCAAGAATTTTCTGAAAATATGTACATACACAGTTATGGCACTAACTAGGATCTAAGAAAAAAAAATAAAAAAAAACCAGCGAGAAATCGCATTCTGAAAATAAATTTTTAAAAATCGCCGTTTTTTCTCGACTATAAACAGCTGCCATTTTGAAAATATATTACGGAACCAAAAGATCCTAGTGTCTGTATCGGTATCGAGGAATAATTTGCACTTTGATTTATGTCGATATCTCAAATACTTTTTGAGATTCATAAGGAACCGTACTTTCGAGAAAAAAGCATTATTTAAAGTTTCTTATTTAAATTGAATTAGTAAAGTGAACTTTTTGACTTTTAAATAAAATTTTAGGACAATATTTCTAGTACCTTAAGGAACATAATTATGAAGAAAATAAATCGATTTATTTATTTATTTATTCTTTCTTTTAGCGAATCTTCCCTTAAATTACATAATTTATAAAATTACTGTTAATAATAAAAAAAAAAAAAAATTATGTATAAAATATTTTAGTGCTAATGATAAATTTTTTATTGTTTCAGATTTCCTAAGAATTTATTCAAGAAGTATACAACAAAATGGAATTCAAGAAGAGCAACGAAATTGCAAGCAGAATGAAGAATTTGAAAAATCTTAACAACGTAGTAATCTAACAAAAAATAAAATTTAAAAACAGGATATATTCTGTAATAAAAGCAAAACAAAAAATATGAATCGCTCAAAAAAGTTTAAAGAAAAATAACAACTATTTTAAAATAAACATTAAAAAGAAAAAAACAGTTTTCGAAACAATGGACTAACGTTAATTTTATTTAATAATAAAAATAAGTGAAAAATGTTTCCAATAGAAATATAAAAAAAATAAAAATAAAAAAATAAAAACAATTAAATTAAAACAAAACCTTATCGAATTACAAAAACAGGTGTAAATTTTACAAATAGTTATGAAATATGTGACGAATATATATTAAATTTTCCACGCCTTCTAATACATTAAAAAGTGTGTTTTTAGTGTTGTACCTATTTAAAATTTTCCGTTATTTTGTATGCATATTGGCATCACTCTCTAACTACAATGACAACTTCTTTGCTCATCTTTCTCTTCATTTTTCATTCCGGTAAGTGCTTTTCTTTTAACACTACTCGTGTGTACGTAACGAATGAGAATGTGAGGTTTCTTTTGTTTCGGTTAGATTGTGTACACGAATTGGATTCATTCATATGTTTGCGAAATATTATGTATGAAAGTGGAATAAAAAATAATTATAGGGTGTTTATATTAAGTGTGATAGGTGTAGATATGATGCAGTTTAATAAATGTATTACATTAAATTACATGGAAAACATTAAATTTATCACAATAAATTCAAATATTCAACATGAGTAAAGTTGATAGTTACGGAACATTTTTTTGGAGGGAACGAATTATGAACAGATCGGAAGAGAGCAAAATTTTCTAAGCGCGATTTCTTGTTTTTTGAAATTCAATGGAAAATAGCGAAATTATAAGTATTTATTTAATTTTATTTTGCTTATTATCATGCCACACGTACCCATATAATTTCAACTTTCTGATTTGAACCAACCTAGTCGCTTAGCTGGTAAAAATTTCGTTCCGAACTAAAACTGCTCAAATTTAGTCTCTGAAAAGAAACTTTTTCGTTGAAGAGTTTGGTGAAATAAGCAACAATAACTTCTTCGAAGTAACTAATGTATTTTTGAAGTATAATACTGGTAACTTGTTACCATTTTAGTTATTTTGATAGAATCTGTCTTTACGAGTATATATCATCTATTAATTGAGAAAGTTCAAAAATTGAATCTGATTTTTCTGAATGATTGGCTATTTTAATTTTAGAATATAACTCCGTTAGACTTTAAAAACAAGCGCATACAAAATCTGAGGAAGGGTATTTACTGCTGATTTTTAATATTTATAATTTTAAAAAAATCAAGTTGCTGTACTTTACAAAATACATCAGACTTCAAACCTGAAAAGTGTTTGCTGATTCTTTCAATAAATTTTTCAACTCACTGTCTCGTTACATACCAAATAAAGGTTCCGTTGAAATCAAAAAGTCAACATCTCTGTTTGAGGGGTCGTTTATATAACTTGCTATAATAATTTTAAAATAAGTACCTACTAAGTTCATGTTAAAATATGGACTTAAACTTTAACTAGATACAAAATAATTGTTTTTTTACGACAATCGTGGACGAAAAATATGCTGATTTCTACCTACCTCCGTTTTTTCACTCACTTCTTGTATATACGTGCTATCTTATACGAAATACACTGTAATTTTTCCACTTATATATTTAATATACTTGAACACCTAACATTATTTACAACAATTTAACATTAAATAATAACAAGCAGTAACATATGGCATTATATTATTTCGGAAAATTTTCACATGATTTTATTTGTGCAAAATTTCCGGCACAAAAACAACGCCAATACGGAACAACGGCACGCTTGGAAAACATATTAGTACACCAGCACCAGGTTGGTTTGTGTTGTATGTTTGTGATGTCAGCCATAGGTTATGTGATTATAAAGTTATTGTATATTTCAACATTAAATAATTTTATACTTACTGTATCTATGCTATGTAGTAGAATGTTTTGTATATAGTGTTATAATGTTATAATGCGATCACGGAGATAGATATAAAATAGTTTGGGGGCGAATATATGCGGTTTCATGGGAAAGTTTTCCATGAGAATTTGTTACCGTTCTGTTAGTGTTCAACAGCAGTTGGCATAGACAGTTACCAACCTCGAAAAAGGTGTTCGAAAATGACGATTTATGTAGGTATATGTGCTGTACACGCTATGATAGGTACCAATGGTATAATCGAGATCAGAAATTGGATACCTTAGCAAGGACACATTCGTTTCTCTCAGATTTCCATCATATTACCGTAATTACGGGTTACTTGAGCCCAGATTTGCAAATCATCTGATAATTTCAAAAATTGAGCGTAACTGTTATACTTATTTGGGATAGGAAATTCAGTATATTAATCTATATATGACTACGGTTAATTTATAATATAATATAGATCTTTTCTTATGGCTCATAAATTTTATAGCTTTTTAGATTTTGGGCTCAAGTTAACCTCAAGATCGGGTTACTTGAGCCCAAACCTAAATTTCCAGGTGATTTTCATTTGAAAACAGTTTGAGACCATGTAGGATGTTGGTTACTAATTAAAACATTGTACAAACATATAAGGAACTTTACTTATTCAATACTCTTATCGCAGCATCCTGCATAACGTAGCGAATTTCCGTTTACAAAAATTAGTTTTTCTCGGAAACTAGTTGACATAGAATAATAGTTTAAAGACATTTTTTGTGTGATTTTTTCTCCTCGTTCCAATAGTGTAAAAATTTTTGAATGAGGAGAAATTTTGAAAAAAAGTTAATTTTTTTCATGAAAATTTCCAAAAATAACATGTTTTGGGCACCGGACATGCCTGGTTAACGAACTTGTCTAACGGTTTAGGACTTTTGGGAATTTCTGCTATAGTCTTGCACCATTTTTAACCGAATTTATAATAGGCTCAAGTTACTCTAATTTTAAGGTTATTTTACTGATTTATCAAAACCTTAATTTAAAAAGTTAACGAAATGGTTGGCATATGAACATATCTGAATTTAGTTTAGTAATGAACAAAGTATTAATATTATACACTTGCTTTCCTTTGTAGACTACCACAATTATTTTTACAGTCAAAAGTTAGCAACGTAACAAGACATCAATTTCAAACAGAGAGTAAACAACACTTGCCTCACCTCTAGTGTTAATTTTCAGAACTACCTAAACTTAAACACCGTAAACCTACTGCTGTTACCTATAAGCTTCTAACTTACTTCTACTACTGACTAATATAAGCACAAAACAAAAAATAATACTTTTTCCGTTTTGGGCTCAAGTTACACCACAGGGCTCAAGTAACCCGCAATTAAGGTATGTTCTTTGTTGAAATCCAACAGACCCTTAGTTTTTTTTATCTGCAGATAAACGGTTTGAAGGGGTGAAATCGCTCTCCAAAATTTGGAAAAAAATTCAATGCTTCAAATATCTCGAAAACGGTAAGAGAGACAGCAAAAATTTAAATTGGTGATTTTAAATGCTTAAATTACATGTTTGAAGGGAGTGAAGGGTGGTTAAAATTTGTGGGGTAATTTTATGGGTGAAATAACTACTAAAATTTTGCTTCAATTCATAATATTAATTCTAGGAGGACTGGAGGAGTTAAGTAAGGAATGGTTGTGTCAGCATGATCGTATTATCTGAATAGTTCCAGGAAATATGTTTTTATAGTAAATAGCTTAAAATAGTTAGAATTGCCGAAAAATAAGATTCTTGAAATCAAAAATCAGCTCGAGCAATATTACGGGGATCAGTCAGTCCTTTAAGTTACATGTTAATTTCCAAGTATCTTTTATTATGTGTGTTTTTAAATGGTACTTTTCGTTATCGAAAACTTTGATTGTAAATATCTCATAAATACATCACAAGCGATGCACCCTAGTGAAAAAATAACGAATTTTCTTGTTTTAAAAGACGAATTTTCGTAAACTACGGACCCTAAAAAGTCCATGTTCAGGTCACTTTTTATTGTATGATATATTAAGTCATATGCCCAATTTCGTGTTTTGAGTGTACGTAAATTAACACGTGGCATTACTACAACGTGTTATTAGGAACATAAATTTATCACATTTTATATGAAATGATTTAATTTATATATTCTAAAATTAGCAAAACAAAAATTAACACATAAGTAGAATCCCAAAATAATATTAATTAGAGTAATGTATCTCTTATTCCAGTCAGGTTTCACATTCAATATTTTTTCGTTCAAATTTATCTTTAGGGTAGAAATAAATTCATAGCTACTTCAAAACGAATATTACGCGTTTTAACATTATGTTAGCTTGCACCTTTATAATTAAAAAAGAAAATTGGGTTTTTGAAATATTTTGGTTTAGTGAATATTTCGATTCTTTATCAGCAGTTTCTGTACGACTAATAAAAAGGTATGGTCACGTTGTTTTAAAGGTGTCTTTCAAGATTTCCGATGGAAATTAATTTTTGAAAATAGTAGTTAGGGTAAAATTTTAAATTAGAACTCTTTGTCTTTTTTAACCCTAGAATCATATACGTTGGTCTACGAGAAACGTTAATCATACATCGACGTCGTTTTGACGGATGGACTTTTTACGGAGAGTTTTGGAGTTTATTTGCAAAAAACATTTTTTTTTTACATAACAATATTACAGAAGCGAACAAAATATTTAAAAAAATTGGATTTGGAAAATTTCTTAATGTAAATATTTAGTAATTTTTTTAATCTTTTTATCAAAGCATATTTTCATTATAAAAATTAAAAAATAGATAAATACAATAATTGTATCATAAAACATGTGTTTCAAATAATTAATTTATGAACTGTTATGAGTCAGTGGACATGTGTGACTTTACAGAATGTGAAATTTCTCAGTCATAAATATTCCTATAGTTATGTAGTTATTTCCCCATTAGGCACATTTGTAAATTTTCTAAAATTTGTTAGTAATTTTTAGAATAACATCTCAAAAAATAATAAAAATTAAAATATTTTCCACAAAATAAATTGCTAACATTATATTAAGTCACTTGAAACGCATTCTTTAGTTTTCGATTCAATATATTAAAACTTCAGTATTATGTCGTTTCTATAAGTCAAACAGCTGTAATCATCTTTCACATTATCATAATCATTGAATAAATTACTTATAACATGCATATTTTTAATAAATTTTAGAAAAATTAGGAAATCTTTTATATGTGGAGTACAAAATCTTTAAAAAAAAATATAGGTTAATCATACATCGTCGTCCTTTTGACGCACACTATTTCAGTATAAAAAAAAACGACAATAGCTATAAATAAAATTTATACGTCTTATGTGTTATAATAACAAATAAATTAGATAACAGAAGTTTCACAGTAAGCAGGTACCGACAAGTTGTAGTATTGGAGCAGGTAGAGAAGTTCGTTCGTCGTTTTAACGAGTACGTATGATTCTAGGGTTAGGGATACTTTGATACTTGTTGATGTGATATTTGTATAGATTACGTCAACAGGAGTGGCTGAAGACTTACATTTTCGGATTGGTTTCCTCTCGGCAGACGTGAAAGAAAAAAAATATTGAAATTCTCTTATTTACTGTTATTACAACTAGTTTGCTCTTGGGTAATTGGTAATTTTGATGAGAATTTTTTATTTTTACTATAATTTTTTTTTTGTTATAATTTTGGGAACAATGAAAAGAACGACTACAAATTCCTATATTTTCTCCCAATTCCATCGGTCTCTGGTGCTATTTCCAAAACTTGTTGACATCATCAAACATAGTACGATAAAATTTGAGGGCGTAGGGTAATGACCCGCACGAATACCCCTCTTTAACTACGCTGATGATCATTTTTTTTAACTTGAATTTATTTTCTACTTTTTAGTCAATTTAAAAAAAAATTAAAGAAGTAATATTTTTACGTATATTTTAATCGGTTAATTGATCCTAATCAAACATAACTATGGAAACAAAAAATTGCAATGTAAAATCAGTGGACAATATTTGACAATTCGAAATGTCAAAAAGTTGCATAGGACTAAAAATTGAAGAAATTTTGGTTTGGGGCGATTCAGGGCAAAACTAATTATACAATATTGCATTGTTGTTGGTCTTATACACGTATGCAAAGTTTGAAACCTCTAGCTCAATTAGAACCTGTCTAGATTTTGATTCCAAGATTTGATCTAAACAAACATACTCACATAGCAAGTTAAATAAAATCTTTTAATAAAATGTATACATTTCTACTTCATATTTATTTAAAAATTTATGCAAAAGGGGAGACACAAAATCAATATACGGTTCTCCTGTTGATTTAAATATTCCGTATCAAAATAAACAAAGTATTTAATTTCCTTTTCACCGTGCGGGGGGCCATTGTTTTTGATTTGACAATTTCCTAATAAAATATGATGATATACATGTAAATAATAGAACAGACACAAACATTCTTGTACACGCGTATGTATATATGTATTTATTCAAACTTTGTCAAGCTCTTTACAAATGTTACGTTGTGAATTGAACCGGTTCCGGTATTCTCAAGAAAATAATATTTTACCATTAATGAAAATTCTTTGAATATATAGATAATTACGTACCTACCGTGGCATTCAAAATTTTAATTTTTTCAGTTATACCTAATTTTAACCCTTTGCACTCGATAGGCGCCGCCGCGGCGACACAATAAATACCCTTTGCACCCGAAAGGCGCCTCTGAGGCGCCATCCTATTCTTTACTTCAAATATCACACTAAGGAAAATTATAAACTTTAATATTAAAATATAATGTTTGTAATATGCAAATAAAAATAAAATATGTAAGTAAACTACTTTTGTTTAAAATACTTATCTTTGATGTATTACAATTTTTTATTAAAACTAGTGTGGAGTAGCTGAGTACCCATACTAAAAAATGGTTCGAGTGCAAAGGGTTAAATAAATAACCTGCTGTGCAAGTTTGAATATTGCTTGATTTAAAAGTTTTACTTTCAAAACATTTTTAATTTTATGTTATTATTTAGTACGGTTCTGGTTTAGACATGTAAGTACATACTTTGGTAACTGATGCCTATGACTTTACTATAAATTGGATATATATATATATATATATATATATATATATATATATATATATATATATATATATATATATATATATATTATACAAGTGAGCCTCAACTCCAACCACAAACTAATATTTGCAAAAATAAATATGAAACTGTAATATCACTTGTTGTCGGGTTGTATAGTTTTGAAGGAAATAACTTTAAAAAAATTTTGATAGACAAGCTGGTTACCTTACAAGCAATATTGCATATAGTCATTCACCTTCCGACGAAGATGCTCCGAGATATGTAGAAAAATATATCTCAGCGAAAAAATTTATTTTATTAAAAATTAAATAATGTATTAATATTCTTCAGTTATTATATACCACTTGTTTTATTTAATTTCCACGCGCTTATGTTGTAACAATATAAAAGCATTGAAGAGAAAGCGTTGTAAAAACGTTGTAAAATGATCATTATAAATTATATTTCAAAAAGGGCGTAGTGAATAATCTTTATTTCTTATTAAATATAGTTTGTAACTTTGTATTTTATAATATATTAAATTTTTATCAAATTCCTTTGACACATTTTCATTTAATTTTTAGAAAAAGGAGTTTTCCCATAAGAACCCGTGTTAAAATTACAAAACTATAAAATAGTTTTTCTCAAAATTAGGGTAGTCAGTTTTAATCGGAATAGTCTCGTATTATTGGTATTGAGTTAAATAAATATCTAGAGAAGTTTCGTTAAAATCCTTTTAAAAATCGTTTTACCGACCAACTACCCTAAAGCAACCGGAATTATATTTACGTATTAATAAAAATTAAAAAACCGGTTTAAGGTAGTCGGTCGATAAAACGATTTTTTCAAAGGATTTTAACGAAATTTCTCTAGATATTTATTTAATCCAATACCAGTAAATACGAGCCCTTACCGAAAAAAAAAAATTGACCACCCAAATTTTGAGAAAAACGATTTCAAAGTTTTGTAATTTTAACACGGGCTCTTATGGGAAAACTCTATTTTTTTTTTGAATAAAATAAAAAGGTGTCAAAGGAATTTGACAAAAATTTAATATGTTATATAATACAAAGTTACAATCCATGTTTAATAAAAAATAAAAATAATTGACCACGCCATTTTTTAAATATAAAAACATCATTTTACAACGTTTTTACAACGCTTTTTCAAAAATTTTTTTTATTTGCTACAACATAAGCGCGCCGAAATTCAAAAAAACAAGTGGTATACAAATATAATTTCTGAAGAATATTAATATTTAATTTTTGGAAAAGGAATACATTATTTAATTTTTGATAAAAGAAAATCTTTTTGCTGAGATATACTTTTGTACCTGACTATCTCAGAGCAACCACGTTAAGAGTATTCCTTCCTCCGGTAATCGTGGGTTTTTTACACCCACTGTACACATGAAATAAAACAATAATTACTCACCATACAAGATTTGCGTAAATATTTAAAAGGATTATCTCTTAACAGCTTAAATCCTACGGAGGAGCACATACATATACGTATTTTGATCCTATTTTATATTATAATTATCCTGACTATAAATATATGTTACGTATTATGAGTATTTATGAGTACAAAATACTTCATATTTATACATATATTTTCAAAAAAAGCCTGCTATAGTAAGTGTTATAAGCATAACGTAATTGTAAAAATGTGCTGGATTAAGATTAAATTATTCTTTAAAAATAATTATAAAACAAAAGAAAAAGATAAACAAATGATTTTTAATTATAATGCCGTTAATTGCATTTGGCAATAATTTATTAAAAATCATTTAAATTTTAAATATGTTTAGTTGATGGTGGACGTGTCGGGTACATGTTAAAAGTACTAATACTAATAAGGCCTGACGTCCACTCGGTGCGAAAAAGTGTAAATGCTCGTCCGAAATGATAGTCTGCTATCCGCTTACAAGCCCAGAATCGTCAATATTTTTCAGCGATGAAAGCAGTCGCTCAAATTTATCCAATAATGAATTTTTGCATTTTTTTTTTTTTTTTTTTTGATTACAAGAATAAATATTCAATGTCTACGACAAATAATATGTGACTGAATATTTTATTGTTAGAGGTGACAAATAACAGCTAATTTTTTTTTTAGATTTTAACGATTAGCTACCGTCAAAATTATAGCAGTAAATATAAAAATACAATTTTTTCTCAAACTGTGAATGCTGTAAGAATACGTAAAAAAAAATTTATCATACGTTATACATAAAGGAACATAATTATACAGGGTGTAAAAATAATAATTATCGTCCTTTTAAAGGGTGACTCATTTCACTCTGTAGACACTAAAACCACAGGAATTTTTTCGGAATTAGAGAAAATTGCAAATTAACTGCTTACAGGATGTTTCAAAATTTTTCTAAGTACGACTCTGTCTAAATTATGCATAAAAACCTTTTTAATGTCAAAGGTAGAAAATAATTTCATTGACTAAAATTCAATAAAAATTTGTAAACATATTTAGGTCGTCTCCCAGATGTTTTTTTAAAAACAGAAAATTTATCTTATAAAGATGAGATGGTCAGTGTCAGATTAAAAAAAAATTTTAAGGGCCCCGTTTTTGACCCATATTTAGTATCAAATTTTTTCTAGTAAAAAAATTTATTGACAAATATTAATTACATAAGAGAGATCTACCCACTGTTTTCGTAACGACATTTATATACTTTACACCCTGTAGACACAATTTAATTTGAATTTAATCTCAATAAAAACAAAAATCGGATGAAACGATGTCTTTGCGCGAAAAAATCCAAAGAAAATTGGATTTGTTCGCACCTGGCAATTCATTCAGTGTATGAGGAAGTACTGCTTCACAGCTTTTCGAATTGTTTGCGCATTTCTGCGCGTAATCGACCGAATTAAATTTTGTAGCTTTCCGCATCCAAATTCACTGCATCCATACTGTGAAAAATAGGTTACAAAAATATTTAAAATTACTTAAATAGTGGCCGCCTTTCAAGGGTCACATGTGACCTCCAGTGATAAATCTCCCACATAGTTTGTTTTAGTACTTTACTCACAAACATTACAGTAATAAGATGTGGGTGGAGGACAAGGAAAATGACAGCGGGTTATTATTTTGAAGTTATGAACCTTCTTAGAGGAACTGTTTCAACATTCATCTGGGAAGTTGACGAAAACAGCTACAGAAGCATAGTTGACCCAGGCATGCAAATTCTTGACTTACCAATCCGCAGATATCCAAATACAAATATCAATAACCTTGAGCAAGCTCGATTACTTGGCTGATATGTTGAAAGTAAGTTATGAAGCTTTTTGTAAAAATTTGCACATTAAAATTAAAAATAGCGCTATAAAAGTTATCTTAAGACTTTAATCTTTATCCCGTTGTGAATCTCAATGGAGTAAGTGAAAAAAAAAAAAACCGAAATCGTTTGAAATGAAAAATATATACACATTAAATAAAATCAAAAGAACATTTGTACGAAATATAATATTAAAGTCAATTTATTATCTCCCCATCTTCGTCTTTTTTGTTCATTTCATCGTTGTATTCAACAATTCTTTAGACATAATGACCTTACGTAAAATACTTTAATGAATTTGGTGTACCTGATGTTTGGCAAAAATTTAAAATTTAACGTTGAAAACTGTGCACCAAATTTCGTATAAAAATTACCCGCTTTGGGCTACCATCCCCTACTAATGTAACCTTCTAACACCGACTCCCCGCCCTAAATAAGTTTCAAAAAATAAAAAGGTGATGGGAAACTGTTACTACTAGGGTGAATGCGGGAGAGATGCCGCACATTTTGAAAACACTTGATAATTCTTAAAGTATGCATTTAGTTGACTTGAAATTTGGTACACAATAAATGCAAACACTGTTCTTTAAAAATATTTATAAATAATTTTGAATTTTGAGTCATAAAGGATTCATAATTAACATTTTTGTAGAGCCTGCAAAGCGGCATCTCTCCCACACCTATGGGAGAGATGCCGCATCAAGGAAGGTGAGACGCCGCATAGTTCATATCAAAAATTTTGTATTTTACACACATCTCCATACATGATGCATGCCATATGTAACCATTTTTGGCACTTTATACATCTTAACCAGTCAACTATTTTTGTTTTTGAATACTTTTCAAAACATTCAATACACAGGCAATCATCATTATTTTCGTTATCTTCACTAATATGAGAACTCTTCCTGATCCATTAGTGAATCTTTTTATATTTACGTGACCCTTTTTTCAGTCAAGAAAAAAAAAATTGCATAATTAAGGTATAAGTCTGTGTTTTAACATGTAATATGATGCGCCATCTATACCAACTTTAAATTCGGCATCTCTCCTTTTTGTTGGGATAGATGCCGCATGTTGCTATAGCAAGCATAGTGCGGAATTCTAACCTAAAATTTTATACAGTACTTTTAAAATATGCATAAATTAATATCAAAACTCATTTTCATTAAAACAATAAAATATCCATTCTTAAATTCTAATGAATTAAATGCTTGAGAAAATATTATGTTAAAAAACTTACTTTTCAATAATAAAAAGTTGGATAATTACTAAACTGATGGACTAATCATAAATGTTACCATATACAGCTTAAATAAGTAGCTTATTTTAACATATAATCCATTAATAGCGCTATCTGTCAATCAACGGACGAACTATGGCTATTGCGGCATCTCTCCCGCACTTACCCTATGCGTTGTCCGCTTTTATTTATACATATAATTTTATCTACCATTTTTATGTCCATAACTAATAAGTAGGTAATAGTAATAAATTTTCTAATCAACTAAATTACTATCCTGTGGTAATTTAAAATCTAATCATACACGGTATCGATATGGTTTGGTAGCAATAAAGATGCATAACATATGATTATTTTTATCTAATTTCGTATAATTTTATTGATATACCTATTTTGTTACAAAACAAATGTTACTTCAAAATGTTACTCATTCATCAATTTAGCACAGTTACGTGACTTCAATCACTTATTGTTTCATTTTGTTTCAATCTAAATAAATTTTTATTATTAAGGCCGTTAGCACACTGACGACTGATCGGCAACGTCGATCATGTGTGTGGCGTCATTTAAATAAAATTGGTTTTAATAACACTACACTGAAAAAACTGAACTGTTGCTGTTATTAAAGAAATTTTAGTTAACTTGAGAAAGTTGTTCCAATAAGTTTTTATAGTTTTTTGTACTATAAATAGAGTCAACCAAACAAATTAGTTGTGATAACTAAAAAGGTTTAAATAAAAAGGTTTAATTGTTAAGTGATACAATATGCTTACAACAATAGATTGGTAGTTACTGTAAGTAATACACTATTTTTAATACAATAAAACTGTTTATTAACGCAACAAAAGATATAAAAAAAATATAGCAATAACACCTTAATATTAGCTAATATTAAGCTAGCCGGCTATGGGCGTGTTAGATCCAGCCAAAATCGTTTTTTCCCCCTCTACTCCCTCCAAACCATTCTAGGAAGCTGACTTTTGGATATGTTGTAGATAATTGACCGAAACATTATTTCCAACCGGTTTAGAAAAGTTTTTTTTGTTTTACCGCCCTCCACCACCCCCTTAAATGTTGGGTCGAATCCAAAATTTGCCCAAAATTTTACCCCACTTTGACAGTATTGTTGTGCATCGGAATGAGCTCACCTTATCAACTTTCAGCTCTTAACTTCCATAGGGGGGCGGGAATATATATATATATATATATATATATATATATATATATATATATATATATATATATATCAGACATTTTTTTCTACAGAATCGTGAACTTTTTTAAGGGAAAATTCGACTAATAATAATATATTTTACGCCAGAGGACTAAAGTATATTTTTTAATCCCTTTGGCATCTAACAACAAATTTCACACTCGAGGTTAAAAGTCACACTTTAGTTCCTTGATGTGTTATATACTATTTCACTGTAGAAATAAATACTTTCCTACAACTACTTTGTAAGAAATGCCAACCTACGCAGCACGCAATTATAACACGCACCGATATGAAACGGGCTTTAACTTTACTTACGTTTTATACAAGTACGTATCATACATAAATAAAAACATAATGTAATTCAAAATACAAAAACAGATGCTACTTACTTTCTATAATATTCCACCACTGACTGTCATGCCATCTATGTTGGCCGGGTGTATACATTGTAGGTACGGGACTGTATGTGGGTTGGTAGAATAATGCTCATTCTACTTTCTGGGTACAATATGTTTGTATACGGATATTACGCAACAAAATATCTACATTAAATATATATGTACATATTTACGTAACACGGAAATGTTACTTTATACAAAGAATTGTATGCCATCGTACCACTGTAATGTACGTCTGCGAACGGAAAAAGCTCATGTAAAGCTTCATTTTGTAATACATTAAAAGTATAAATTATGTTTGAGATTGATGTTAACGCGTAATAGAATAATTTCGAAATTTTTATGAATATTTTCACCTAAATCCTCTCAAATTATACTAGTTAGTCAAGCTTTGGTACACTTTGCACCTGTGTGCGGTTACTGTCATAAACTGAACTTCATTTTGACGCGACTGAAGAGCTTTTTAGACGGTCATATCAGTTCTCAGTTCAGTTTCAGTTTCAGTCGAACTGTCAGTTTTTCCTACGTGTAAAAATCAAAATCGGAAAGGAGAACTGAAACGGAGACTGACAACTGACAGGATGGATAGACCTATTTGTTTCGTTTCAGTTCTTAGAAATCGTATTTGTAAAGAAGCGCATCATGCCTCAGTCCGTTTACTCAGGTTATTTTTCTTGAAAACTGAATATTTGAGATTTTCCGAACGATCTTTCTGGTAATAAGGATCGGGGACAGAGCTTTTCCCCAAAAATAAAAATGGACAAAAATATACAATAAATTGTACTATTTAATTCCTGCTTTAATGTAAGCTTTCCTTTGCCCTATTCGATGCTCTTGGCGAATTTTCTTTTCCACTTTTCAAGTAATTCCCAAAAATTAACCCCCAGAATCAAAATTCAACTTCACATTTATAACTGGACTTCTGTTCTCAATTTCAAATTTCCACGTCAAATATTTTCTTAGAAAATCGCCTGTGACAATCGGACAGACACCGATGAAGTGATTTTGTAAGTGTTTCATTTTGCCAATTTTGATACGGAATACTAAAAATAATTATTTTAAATAGAATATTAGAGAAGGTGCTCTCTGATATTGGAAGATCGCTCAATATTTTCATAAATTGTAATTTAATTTAAAAAAAATTATGCACGCCCCTGACGATTTCTGCTTATGTGGACATTTTCTAGACTTTGAACAGTATAATATTTAATTCATTTTTTGCCATGTTTTTATTTTCCAGTAATGTCTTCCAGTTGCTTAGCTGACAGTTCTCATAACATCATTTCATTTTTGTTTTTTTTTTTTGTCAAATTTCTCTTTATATTCGTTAGACAATTATTGAGATTTCAGATTCCATTATTTTAAAACAAAAAACTTGTGTAGGCTTAAAATTGTTATTTTTTGCATAAAAAACATCATTATTTGTGAAACGAAAAAAAAAGCTATACGAAAACAAAAAAGAAGCTTGGAACACAATAATAAAAAATTATATTACTGAATTCTAAGGAAATATACCCAGGTATACAACAAAATAAGTAAGTAGGTATAATGAAAATGGCCCCAAGAAAATCCATGAAATATGTAGGTATTTGAAAATAAAGGAAAATATTTAGTGTAGGTATTTAGTGTGGGTAGGAAAATATTCAGTGCAGATAAAAAATCTGACAAGGAATAAACAGCGGTAATTATTGATTTATTCAAAATTTGATTTTATAAAAAGGGCTGGTATTTTTTAAAATCTAAAAAAAAAATCATTGTTAAAACACACTAAATATTTTTAGTAATAAATAATTAACCATCAATTTTTAAAATATATTATGTGGACTATAGTATATAGAATAGACGGCGCATAATATCAGTTTGTAGGGTATTTTACTAAAGCACCTGGCAAGATGTGTTATGAGAAACATGCTGTGCTGTCTATTATTTAGTAACATAACCACGTTTAACACTATAAGTATAAATTGTATACATACGCATTTTGGAAATAAAATCTATACACCCAGAAAAAAAACAATATCAATAAAAACCATATTGATTCAATATAAAACATTAACGAAAGTCTAGTAATGTTGAAATTTATTGTTTTAATTTATTAATGAAGTTGAATAATATTGATTTCCTACAAAGTTCCCTATTAGTCCAATAGCACTAATTGTGTCGTCTAGTATCAAAATCTACTAAATGCACTTTTCGAATTTTTTGATTTTATAGGGCCATTAATTTTTAAATGCAACAAGGCATATGCCCCTTAACATTTTTTGTTGTAATTTTAACTGATTACTAAAAAAATCTGCAACTGAAATATAACATAATTTTCAAATCCTGCTAAAATTACATTGAAAACTTTACAAATCCTGCTAAATACCCATAGCCTATATTTTAGATTTTAACCGTCCAAATTTTAAATTTTTCACTGGCATGCCGGACGTACGAAGTATAAAATTATGTAAAAAATTTGTATTTCAGTATTTATCTAAAATTTTAAATAATGAAATCGTAGATGTAAATGAATTACTAAGTAAGCACTTTGGTTTTAAGTGACAAAATGAAAATAGTTTACAATATTACAAAACAAATTGTATCGTCTAACCCTGATACATCCAATATTGCTGAATCAAGCTTTTTCTTTTTTTTTTAATAAATTTCCCTTATAATTTCTGTTTTAAAACACACTTTATATAAATGTTACTATCAAAACCTAATAAATTCAAATAATTTTTATTAAAAAAGGGGTAAAACGATAATTTTGTTTTTTGATAATAGTACTAATCATCTACAGCTATTTACACATGTAATACATGTCCAATAAAATAAAGAATATTATTATTATTATTAATGATCGTATTTAATTTTAAGTTGCCATTTTTCTCTCGGTGTACCTACTAACTAAGCTTTTTTCAAAATTTTCTAATCCAATTAACAAAATTCATTCACCCCCAAGAAAGTAATTTCTGGTACAATTAATTGTATTTGGCAAAAATGCGAAGAAAACAACAAATTTAATCTCTATTTTATTTTTATACGTATATATCTTCCTTGTATTTAATATAACTGAATTTATTGAATCAGTTTTTACTGATATTATTAACAGATGGCACTACGATTGTCACTTATTTAATACAGTATATGTATTGGGAATGAGATAAAATATAATAATGTATAGGTATAACTAAAGTAAGACCTGTCTCATATTCGGTTTGACATGGCTATAAAAAAATTTTATTTTTTTGTTTGTTTTCGGATTTTTTGAATTTCTGTATACAGTGGTATAAATTTTTATGTATGTCATATTTTTTATTTTAATTTTACAAACGAGAATTATACATTTAAAAAAAAATTGGTTGGCATTTTGGATAGAAAAATAAATTTTGTAGAATTTTTCGAAAGTGTATCTAGATATATATGTTTCGTTTTGTTCAGTATTTGGTTTCGGAGTACAATCAAACCTATATATAGTTGACAATAAAATTTGACGGAAAAGTTTGGCTTTATGAAAGATAAATTAGTTCATTATTTATTGATTTTGTAGGGCCTGCTACATAATATGATACTAGTGCTTTTTTATGGAATTATTATTGATATTTTATTTTTGCTATCAAAAATTATATAAACTTTTAATTAGATGATGTGTTGAGGATGTGTTTTTATAGCAACAAATATTCGGCAAATATTCGATATTGTACCTATTCTATATTGTGCCGTTTTTGTTGTTCAGTCGAACACCGAATACTAAAAGACTATTCAATTGAAATCTGCTTAAAGTAGACGGAAAGATATTTCTCAATTACCTATGTATATAACTATATCTAAATTACCTAAATATGGTAACACAGATGAAACAGATCAAGCCTACATATAAAAAAGTGAAATCTTAAAGTTGCAATAAGTAGCAATTTACACTACTACTACTTTAGTCTATTACTGACTGCCGTGGTGTTCATGTAAAAATAAAAATTATGTTTTGTTAATCAACTCGTGAAATTTAAACAGAAAAAATATGAAGTTTGTCGTATTTAATTGTAAAAATTCGATTGAATAAAAAATTTCTCAAAATAAATGCATATCTTTCTTAAAATAAATAAATTTATTTTTAATTGTTGACTGGTGGTAACTTACGGTGGCCATCATAGTATATAGTGTATGTATGCGAACTGCATATATCATCATCAAAATATATTACTAACACATTGGTATATTCGTGTCCATACATCGTGTGTTTTGATCGTATGTGTGCTGTGTTACGTCACCCACTGATTACAGTGGGCACAGTTTGGTAGACATTCTAGTTTGACCCCTTGTATGGTAACATTCACTGCTAACTATTACATAACACCTATATTATTCATACACAAATCCACGTACATATTGCTATATAGTCATGATATGCGTACTGTTTAGTATACATATTTGAAAATTTTCAAATTTGAAATAATTGAAAAAACCGTTAACTGTTGCAATTCATTATTAACAAGATATAATTAATATCTTGTAACATTTGGCAACGTCACATTAACTAGGATATGGTAGGAGATTCAAGGATAACATAAAGTCATATATAATGTGAAAAATCGCAGTTCAGCACAAAGATTTTTCCAAAAATTGTAGATTTTACTGACTGTACACAAAAATCAGACTATACGAACTCGTAGCGCGATTTAACGCCATAATTTTGGTGAATAAATTACTCATCGAACGCGAGAGACCGGTCGATCCCAGAGGTACTTCCGGTCAATCTCCGATTCTATAAGTGGGGATAAAATCGAACATAAAATTCACGTTCAATATAAATGTAGCTCCCATAGTAAAACTGATTGAATACCACTGATATATAAAATCTACGTAATAAGAAGATATATTCTATATAATATTTGGTATTTGATATTTTTAGGAACTTCTACCTCAAGGAAAAGTAAAGAAAACTTTAAGGTGTACAGAATTTTGTTCATAAGTGTATATATTTATGAATATTAGATATTTCTTACTGTTACACTGGCCTGTGTAACATCAACAGAATAACTGACACATACTGTATGCGGCCATAGACATGTACAATGTAATTTTTTTCTGTTTTTTGTCACATGTTCCTGTTTTATCCCACAGTGTTGTTATGTATGTACATCAGTAAAATAGACATACAAGCAAGTCAAATGGATGCATGTAACATAACATAACATACCAATGTCATATTTGTCCATAAAAATTACTATAATAACACATGAGGTGAGCAAAAAAACTCAAATAGATGTACAACAAAAAGTTTTTTTTTCCGCCATCATATTTTGTAATGTTTTTTCCACTATGACAGTTCCTGTTATTTTTATTATGTGCCACAATAGGACATTTGTCACATATTTAAGGTATTTTTGGTGCGCGATAAAGTACTTATTATGTTCAATGTGGACTTCGAATATGACAAAAGAAATTAAAAAAATATTCTGTAAAAGGTTCTATAATTGCAACAAAAACATCAAGTGAGAGGGGCAAGCCACACATCACGTACACACGTACACCACTTTCTTGAGTCTGTGTGTGTTCGTGTGCCTTTACCTACATATTGTTATAGTTACAACAGGTTTTATCTGGATTGTTGTCAGTGCTATACATTGGTGAAGTATTTTATTGCAATTTATTAGTGTTCAATATTATTAAAATACCTAATATAATAGCATCTCTATCTTATATGAATTGGACCAGCTCTCATAATATTTAATCAAATCATGTCAGCCACGTGGCGTAAGTGTGAATATACAGGGTGTTTCAAGCAACTAAGAACATATAAATTTTAACGTAGGGAAAATTTGTTATGATCAAGGGGTGCTTTATTTTATTATTATTAAATATTTAGCAAAACTTTAAACAATATCGTGTCAAAATAATGTTTAAA
Source organism: Brachynemurus nebulosus (assembly GCA_035578155.1). Lineage (NCBI taxonomy): Eukaryota > Metazoa > Arthropoda > Insecta > Neuroptera > Myrmeleontidae > Brachynemurus > Brachynemurus nebulosus. The sequence continues at coordinate 65,802,740 of JAPWDM010000002.1, forward strand.
ATTAATTAAAGGACAATAGCAGTAAATTTATTGAGATAACTATAAATAAATCTTAATCTAATGTTAAAATATTCATTAACAAATAATACTGCTTAGTAGCAAATTGGACACCTGTTGTTTTCAAATTTATTTTTTGCAATTAAAGAAAATTTTAATAACTATGGATACCTATATAAGAATGATAGCCATAAAAAACAAGCATACTCTGATCTCAACAATTTTTTCCCTTGTTAAATTATATATGTTCTTACTTCGTTGAAACAGACTGTATATTTATGGAGTAGAATATTAATTTTACAAAATTTTTCACCTCAATATCATGAAAATGTCATATGCACACTACACAGCTATACATAGTAAAATTAAAAATTGTCAAAAATCACTTTGATGTCTACAGCTATGTCTACAATAATAATTGGTGAAAATGGCCGTGAACTTTCAAAGAAAATGGTGGCTAGACGGTTTTTTTTGTATTTAATTAAAATTCATTCTTTTTATTTATGCTTCAATTGTTGTTATTTATGTATTTCTTTATTCTGATGTAATTAGTAATTCGTTACTTGATTTTGAAAAATTGAAAAGTAAGCGACTATTCGAGGGTATACGTTTGTTTTTATTGCTTTCATTTTTTTTTCAAATGGAAAGCCGAATTTTCTCTTTGTGAAAAAATGAAGATAATGATATAGTTAAACTAGAAAGTAACTATCATGTATTTTTTGTATATGTTGTTTTGAAAGAACAGCGTTTCTCAACCTTTCATATAATTTCTCAAATTTCAAATAATTTTGTACGGACTGGTCACATATAGGAGCACATATTATGGCGATTATCAGTTTTCTGAATTACATTTATATTTAAGATGAAATGTTGTTTTTTGACTGCTTAGTCGACCATGTAATTCAAATAAATATCGACACTTTTTTGAGCATTTGAGAAATTTTTAAAAGCAATTCTTTAAAGGAGGAGTTCAAATATAAAAGCAACTTTTTTATTTATGATTATTTTGCTTGTCGAAATTTTTTTCAAAGTAGGGATGGTTTCAAATAGAAAATTTTGTTTTTGAAACTTTCATTACTCTTCCCTGTAGGGGGAGGGGGCCCTTTTTCACAATTTTTTAAGCGTTTACAAGGAACTCCATATCTCAAAAAGTAATGAATATTTTTTAAATATTTTTTCATTATTTTATTCCTAAAGGACCTGTCCATAAAGCTGAGTATGGGTTTCAGGTAATTTTTAAAATTAACTATAAAATTGTAGGTAATCCCAAAGTTCTGAAAATTATAAAACCCAATTTTTTATTTAAAAAAAAATGTTTAAAAATAGTTACAATTGTTCGAATGGAAAAAGCATACTCCACTTTATGCGCAATATGTTTATGAATAAAATAAAAAAAAATTAAGTCTCTATTTTTTCTAGAACTTGAGATATGATTTTCCTTGTTAGGAAAAACACAAGTTTCGGGAAACGGTAAAAAACAAAAATAATATCAAAAGAAGCGGTTTACTCACTATTTATTAAAACGTCTACAAAGGCATACAAAATGAAAGAACATTATCTCAGTGCATACTATTACTCGTGTACATACCAAAACTAAATATTACTGATCAAATCGCGAGGGGGGGGGGGGGGGGCGAGCGTTATCTGCAACGGAGCAGCAACTTGGCTGTGCAGCGGCTCACAAATAAATATTTTTCTACTTGAAAAAAATTTTTTTGGCCATGTTTTATATATCACCGCGTTTGTAAAGAACCACAGAACGAAATAAAAACAAAAAACGAGATTCGAAAATAATTAGTTTATTAGCCGTTTCTGGCGTGAACTCCCCCCTTAATTTTAAATAGAATTCTTTTTGTCTAGAATCATTTCCGTCACTAATTGGAATAACACTAGGTCGTGTAATATGAAATGTCGTTGTCCGACCACTTGGTCTACCGCGTAATTTAGAAAAATATCGACACGTTTTTAAGCATTAGAAAAATGCTTAAAAGCAATTCTTTAATCTATACATAATATAATAAAATTGTAACGAGACCATTTCTGTACATGGAATATTTTTGGAAAATTGTACTGGTACTGTAAATAGTTATCGATGTGGATATCAAAACAGCGATTTTTAGAATTTTTGTCTGTCTGTCTGTCTGTTCACTAATCACGCAAAAACTATTGGACGAATTGTAATGAAATTTGGTGTGATGATAACTTATTACCTGGGTCAACATTTAAAATACTTTTTACTCCGAGAAAATTACTCATTCCCACGGGAAAATGGAAAAACCATTTTGACTGTGTGCACACATTAGGCAAAAACTATTGGTCCGATTTTAATAAAATTTGGTGTGGTGATAACTTATTACCTAGGGCAACATTTAAGATACTTTTTACTCCGGGAAAATGCCTCATTCCCACGGGAAAATAGAAAAACCATTTTGTGCATGTGCACGCATTACGCAAAAACTATCGGACGGATTTTGATGAAGTTTGGTGTGGTGATAGCTTATTACTTGAGTCAACACTTAAGATACCTTTAACTCCGGGAAAATGTTCCATTCCCAGGGGAAAATTGAAAAACCATTATGAGCATGTGCACATATTACGACAAATTGGTAGCAAAATGAATCGTCAGATTTAAAACCTTCACTTTGATCAGATTTAACAACAGCTAAATAATTTATAAAATAATGTAGGTATAATGATAATGCTTTGTATAATTAAAGTATCATAACAAAAACCTTTAAGCTAAAATTAAATATATAATATGTATTCAGTACACCTACAAATTCACCCTACAAAAATCTACCCGCAGTGGTACACTTTTAGTTATCATATTATAATAAATAATAATAAATAACCACATTTCCAAAAGGTGGTAATTTTAACCCCTATAAAATCACAGTACATCATCATCAAACAAACCCTCTTTCCGACTACATTAAATTTTTATATATTTACTAAAAATATTTTTCAACCTTTTCATCGCATGAATAAATAGCACATCCCCCATCGTCCTGTGCGTCAATTTCGCGCCTCACCGAATACATAAAAAGGATTAAAACTTTCATTTCCCTCTCCACAACATCGCCAGGCGTGCGGGAGGAAGGAGACGCAACAACAAAACAAAAACACAATATCGCATAATTATTAATTCAACGGCGTGAGCGCAACGATGCGCAAGTACCGCTGCTACTAAACTGAAAGAAAACGGAAATACAAGTGTATTGTTTACGTTTCCGGTTCAAGTTTACTACATCATAAAATTGTATAAAGAGAAAAAAATTTTTATAGTCAAATTAAAGTTGACTTTTAAAAACATAAAACAAACCATTACTTCACCTTTCATCATACGTCGTCACATACTTTGAAACATGAAGAGTGTATAATGCCAGGGTGAATGCGGGAGAGATGACGCACATTTTGAAAACACTTGATAATTCTTAAAGTATGCATTTAATTGAATTGAAATATGGTACACAATAAATGTAAACATTGTTCTTTAAAATTATTTATAAATAATTTTAAATTTTCAGTCATAAAGGATTCATAATTAACATTTTTGTAGAGCCTGCAAAGCGGCGTCTCTCCCACACCTATGGGAGAGATGCCGCATCAAAGAAGGTGAGATGCCGCATAGTTCATATTAAAAATTTTGCATTTTACACACATCTCCATACATGATGCATGCCATATGCTGCCATTTTTGGCACTTTATACATCTTAACCAGTCATTTTTTTTGTTTCTGAGTACCTTTCAAAACATTCAATACACAGGCAATCATCATTATTTTCGTTATCTTCACTAATATGAGGGCTCTTTCTGATCCATTAATGGATCTTTTATTTACGTGGCATAATTTACAGTCCAAAAAAAAATTGCATAATTAAGGTACCTATATAAGTCTGTTTTTTACATGTAATATGATGCGGCATCTATACCAACTTTAAATGCGGCATGTTGCATAGCAAGCGTAGTGCGGAATTTCAACCCAAAATTTTATACAGTACTTTTAAAATATACCTAAATTAATAGCAAAACTCATTTTCATTAAAACAATGATATATACATTCTTAAATTCTAATGAATTAAATGCTTGATAAAATATTATGTTAAAAAACTTAATTTTCAATAATAAAAAGTTGGATAATTACTAAACTGTTGGACTAATCATAAATGTTACCGTATACAGCTTAAATAAGTAACTTGTTTTAAACATATAATTTACTAATAGCGCTATCTATCAATCAACGGACGAACTATGGCTACTGCGGCCTCTCTCCCGCACTTACCCTAAATAAAAAAATATAAAAATTCACAAAAATTTTTTTTTATTTTGTAAACTAGTGTTATTTTTATTATATTTATTTTTAAAAATATATTTATATTCCTCTCCGTCTTGTCCAACCGATGGGACCTAATTTATTAACGAATTCTAGCAAATCTAATGAGTAGAATTATCGAATATTAATTTTTTCTGTATCATTGATATAATAGGGACGGACATGTATATGTATTTCGGAACGAGAAGATTATTTGATAAATTATTTATATTTAAACTTTTTGTCGATTATGTCTATTTTGTATCGGATTAATTATATACGATTTTCTTTGTAGAAAAACTTTTATGATCACAGAAAAAAACAAGCAAAATCCATAAAGATGATTAAACTGAAACAAAAAATATTTTGAGTAATAAAATTACATCCTGACCAGAATAATTTTGCCTCAGTTCATTTAATAAACATTAAATTCAAATCATATCGCTTATTTACATTTTCGATTAAAAATCACTTAAAGTTGAATAATATACTACGCAGCTAATTACGAGCGAAAATGATACGCAAGAGCCGCGCAGGAGCGAGTGTGGAATTGAGCGAATGTGTAGGTAATGTGCCGAACATTTGTACAGGCTTTAATATAATATACAATATAAAAATTAATAAAAATGTAGTAAGTTGTGCTTCTTTACACGCAGTCGTGTGTAGCGTACACGTACAGTTGTATGTAAAACATATTTTATTAGATAGTATTTTGTATAATAAATAAGTAATTTCTATGTAGTCGTAGATAAAGTTTATTTTACTACATAATTAGCCTAATTAAATTAGGTCGCTTTACCAGTATCTAAAAGAATCAAACTGAAAAATTCAGCGACTTCTTTCGTTTCATGTTTCAATTGTAAGTGGCCAAATATAACATTAATTAGCTATAAATGTGTACAAAAATGACTTTATCTACAATTACTATGAATTTACTTATGTACCGTAGGTATAAAACGTTATCTAGGTAAGCTATGTTTTACATATAGCTGTGTGAAATTTTGTACTTACACACAAATGTGTGTAAAGAAACATAGTCGTCTAGTAACTGAAAGTCGGTATTTGTTTTTAATAAATTTCAAATTTGACATAATTTTAATCGATTGTATTCGAACCAAATTTATATTATTTATTAAATTTCATATTAACCGTAGCTAAAGTTTAATACGTAACTCGTTTGTAGTGATGAGCAAATGCAAGACCAAGACCAAAACTTGGCAGTCTTGGTCTTGGTCTTGCTCTTGCATCCAGAATCTTGGTCTTGGTCTTTCTAGAGCAGTTTGAGTCTTGGTCTTGGTATTGCTAAAAAATCTTGCACTTTCTTGCATTTTTTTTATTAGCGAATTTTTTCCTTCTAAAATCAGAATTTTCTCTCTTTACGATATTAATTATACTTTCAAACTATTTAAATAGTTTTGCAAGAGTCTTGCTTTTTTCTTGCTTTTGTCTTGGTCTTGCTCACTTGAGTCTTGGTATTGGTCTTGCAGCCATACTTATCGTCTTGTTCTTGCTCTTGGTATACATAGTCTTGGTCTTGGTCTTGCAAAAAATGCAAGACCAAGACGAGACTGCAAGACCAAGACTAATTTTGCTCATCACTACTCGTTTGTAAGACACATTACACATTCGCGCAATTACGAACTTACCACGGCGTTGTTCTTGCGTTACTCTTTTATTCCTATGGAACTCTCAAACTCATTGATGTAAAATACTCTATTACATTTGATCGTTAGGTAGCAAAAAATTTCATTTTTAAGAGCAATTATTCTATATAAATCAAGTGTTAAATTTTATGATTCACAGATTCCAGCACATTTAGTTGTATGTCTTCAAAAACCTACCCAGAAACCCATAAATCATCCAATACCTGACGACTTTTAACTATATTTTAAATTTGGTAAACTTCGGCAAACGTTTTTTCTTTGGAATTATAATCCTACGTTATTTTCATAGGCATAATTATTTTTACTTTTTCTGATACCTATATATTTTTTGTACTGATTTAATTTCGCCTATAGTCATCATTTTAATACCACTCGAAACAAAATTATGTCTGTCGTCAAGAAAATAATAAATATTGTTTTGGCCGTTAAAACAAATATCGTAAAAAATCGTAAAAAAAGAAAAACGCTAAAAAAGAAAGTAAATAAATAAAAAAAAACGAAATTGTCAATAAAAAAAATATAGATGATACGTATCTAGGATATTAAATGAAAATGAATAATAAATAAAAATCAAAGAATATTAAGTATAAGAATAAAATAAAAAAAACAGACAAATTAAAATTTATATCCATGAACACAAAAAAAATTCCCGAATTTTTCCTGATATTTTCCATCTATTCCATTTTCCGCATAAATGAAAATTTATGATATAATATTTAAATTAAATATTTAGCCAGATGGAAAAAAATTTTTGTGTAAAAAAATGTAGAAATCTATTAAAAATTTAAAGACATAAATAACGACCACTATGTATTTTAAATATTTACCTAGGTACTAAACTACGGCAAGGAAGTTTACATTTGAAAAATTACTTTGTCCAAGCATTCTAATTACATCTGGTTTTAGTCCGTGCGTAAGATAATTTGGGTTTCAGCATTGGGACCATACCAAAATTTTAAAAAAGAGAGGCAAAAGTGAATTTAGAAAATTTTCTAATGAGGATACTATCTCAATTAAATTGACCTTATCACCGATCGAATACTGTTTTTCAACGTTACCAAACTGCAGTAATGAGAACTAAAAACATACACTGCCAATAACAGGGGGGCGGGGTACATAGTCACCTTGTACTTGTTTGAGGCTTCTGGCACAGATGAAAGCCAACGGAGAATCAAGAACGATCTTTTATACGTTCATCTTATTTATAGGTTTTTGGAATGGACGCTATATGATATGGAAATACTTAGAATTGGATTGTTAAACAGTCACGATCAACAACTAAATTGACTATTTCAAACCTGAAACATCCACTATTTAAATTAAACTATAGTAACAAACGAAATTATCCAAAAATTCGTGAAATGTATGAGGTAACAATCGAAATATTCGTAAGAAAATTAATTAAAAAATGCATTAAGGGGATATTCTAGTCTAGAAATTCGAAAAAACTAATTTTTCCTTTTTTTTATATTTTCAATGTTCAGACCTTTAAGAATAAGCCTTTAAAAGGATTTACGGAAATTCGAATTATTTTCAGAGTTATGATTATTTTTTCCTGTGTACTGTGTATCTCTTCAACACGTTAAATTCAAAGTTTTAATATATTAATCGAAACTACCTTTTTCGATACGGTTGACATGATGTCTCAAGTTATAATGCACCGATTTACTTGAAATTTGGTACAAACCTTCTTAATACTATGAAAATTGGTCCGACTTAGGAGTTTTTGGAATTTATTTTTTTTTAATAATTTTAAAAAACTTTCAAAGTTGAAAGAAGGACGCGAAAAAATGATTTTTCTTTTAAATGAGCGCCATTTTGTGAAAAAATTTATTTTTTCAAATCGGCTACGTCCAACTAATTCTACATCTTTGTTTATTAAGAATTAACTAAAATTTTTTGTTTCAGATTGTTTGAGTCCCCACTTTGCCGGCCTGTACCGATTTAAATTTTGGATTTTTTTAAATGTTTATTCATTTTTTTTTATTTTTAAATACCTATCAATAAAAAACTGTTAAAAAAAATGGATAGTAAAAATGTTTTTTTTTCGAGTCTCTAGCCTAGAAAACCCCCTTAAGTTTAATTAATGAAAGAATTTCAATAAATCCTATTTCTAAATGATGTAGAACTACAATCACCACAATTAATAATCAGTGTAAATAAATTTATGCCGAAATAAATGAATAAATTTGTAAAATTTATATTTTTTTGTTAATTAATGTTAATTATCTGACGTGTTTAATGTGTAGGCGTTACATGTTGCTAATGAGGAGCAAAGTAGATGCTTACCACGTGTTCTACTGAAATTTTCTAAAATTAGATACTTTAACTTCGAATACCAAGAACGCATCACATTAAATGTTTATCCACGAGAAAATTAATCTAATCAGACATTCTCTGTTTCCTCTTTCCTACTCATAATGCCAATAACCAATAATTTCTATATCCGACTACTTACATATAAACAAACAATTATTAAAACTGACAAAATAATTTGCTGAGCGGTAAACACAATATCGTCAGGGAGAAATAAAAGCGGAAAAAATGACTAACACCTCTCCCCCGTCGCGACCGTTCATTCGGAAAAAATACCTTAATAATGAAAATAATAAATTTTTCGCAACTAATCGTAAATTTTCCAATGACATAAAGTAAACGTTATCAATTTTTTGCACACGACGAATATTACCCAGGAAAATATAATCTTATTTGAAGATGATATGTATGTATGTTTCGTGCGGTGAAAGTTAGAGGAAATGTAAAGAAAATATTACGTATTTTATATAAATGCAAGCTTTGCACGCAGCCATGAGGTGATTTGAACAATTTTGACTGGAAGGTTATATAAAAAAGGAAAATTGTACCCACCGAAATATTATATGGTATGAAGAATTATCTTGTGACGTCGTGAAAATTGTAGTTCTATAAAAAACGTAAATTAAGTACACGTCTGCTTCACAATCAGGTTCCTTCATAAACTGAATACAGAGAAAGAGATGGATGGTTATTTGTTTACCCTATCACAAGTTGTTTTTGCTAAAATGTAGTGTATACAGTATTGTCCTTTAGATGTTTTAATTCAAAATTTTTCTTACAAAAATGATATCGTTATAATGCAAATTTTTAAATAAAAGAAATACGTACATAATTTATGTACCCTCATGTAAGATATGTCATCTGTATATTCTGATTTATTTGGACATTAATTGATAGGCTTTTAGTCACATATGTACATATTATTTTCAAATCTTCAAATTTTCATATGTTTATGTACTTTTTATAGAAAACAATAAATTAATATATTAGATAATTAAATACATATTTAGTTTTGAACAGAATATGTGAGTTTTTAACGATGTTTTTTCTCAGAAACGATATTATAACATGAATATTTAAAAATGTTTTTAACTCTAAAAAATGATATTGTTATATGTGCATTTATTATTACGGGTTTGGTATGTACAAAATTTTTTTTTATTTTATTTTTTATTTTTATCACACTTACACTACCTTTGCCATATATATATATGTACATTTTGAATACTCTATATACTCACTTGTAGTAACATAGAAAGAGACAAACCTTTCTTGGTGTTCCGTTTTAAGAGGCATTCGTGTAAATGTACAGAATAACCAGAAGCAATATTTCTATCTCTATCTACTCTGCCCGCTGTCACCGACAAATGACGTGGACACCGCTATCCCTACTAAGCGATTATGATATACATACAACCAAAACAAATCATGTATCTACACAAACATGCGAATGCGTTAGTGTAATATCGTGATGAATGACTACGCAGTATATATACTATCATGGCCGCTCTATTTGAGTAACAACCAACAATTTAAAATAAATTTATTTATTTTAATAAAGATATCACTTTATTTTGACAAGTTTTTTGTTCAATAGAATTTTTGCACTTAAATACAACACACTTCATAATTTTTTCTGTTTAAATTTCACGAGTTGATTAATAAAACAATGACACTAAGAACGATATGAACGATGTGACGAATAGTAACAGACTAAATCAGAAGCAGTGTAATATGCAGCTCATTGCAACTTACGAACGACAGATTTTTATACGTACACTAAATCTGTCTAGTCTGGGAGTAAATGTTTCTAAGATTTCTTATTTCTATTCACTAAAAAATTACTTTGCCCAGAGTAAATGTTTCTTATTCTCTAGCTAGTCGCTAGAGCATAATTTCCTGCGACAACTATAAGACAATTTCATGGTTTTGATGGTAAGTACACAAAATTAAATATATATAGTAATTACTGTAAATACGCAAAAATATTCAATGTATCAATATGATAAATTTAATGTTGTTAGTAAATTCCGCTGTAAGTTTTCTTTAAATATCTTCTGGATCCATCATCACATCAGCTCAATGGTGCTGTTGTCACGAAACTATCTACGTACGCAAAATTTCAGATTAGAGTTTTACTGTGCTACGTTGCAAACGTATACTACTAACCTGTATACAAACTTGATGATGCTCTTGGCAACCAAAAACCCTCGCGTAAAATCCAGTTTATCTGCTACTGTCGGAGAGAGGGGCGTTAATTTTACAATACGAGTATATTTAAAAATAAACGAATTCGATGATTCCCAACTTGTGCATTCACCTCAAAAATCGTAATGTATTGTTTCATTACGCCATTGTTAATAATCTTGTTTCGTACAATAATAAAACCGTTTCTTTCTGACGAATGGAAGAATGAAATGAAGTGAAAAAATAAATTATTCGATATGTTTTTATCTTTATTTATTAAAATTTATTTGCGAATTTTGTGTCAAGGCAATAAACAGTGTTGAAATACGTTACCAATAAATATTGCTTTTATTTATTTATATTTTTTTTTTTTTTATTTTGACTTTATTTAAGTTGAAAAAATTGTACACATGATGACAACAACTAGAGCGGTTTAATTATAATAAATTTTTATTAGAGTATGTGACACAAGGCATACATAGCAAGCAATTGCTAAAAATTTGTTGATATGGTTTACGAAATGGAGATGTCATGTCGTTTGTTGGATATTTTGTAAAATATAAAATATATGACATTCTCTTCACTTGTGGTAAAGCTTCAATTTTATATGCCCTAAAGCTTAAATAGGGCTACAATTTTATTATCAATCTGTAGAACGTGGCATTCAGAATATTGTGAAAAACCGTGATAATAACCATATTAGAAATAAACGAAATAAACTGTGCAATAATTGACGTTTTTAATGAATAATTTGCTATGGTTCGGCAGCATATAAAAGAATTAGAATATAATATTCCATTATATTATAGGCTAAAGCAACTGAAAACGGTCTGAGTTCATCAGAAAAATGCAACAAATGGAGTAAAATTAGATGTACCTTTTTTTAGACTCTTTTCGTTGTAGTTATTTTTATATTTGAGTAACTATAGTAATTTAAGTCAGACCATTTTTAATTGATTTGGTCTATATAGGGTGTAAAACAAATAACTCTCGTCCTTTTGTGGGGTGACTCATAGCACCCTGTAGACACTAAAACCATAGGAATTTTTTCGGAATTAACAGTCGCGTCCGAATTCCGAAAAAATTCCTGCGGTTTTAGTGTCTACAGGGTGCTGTGAGTCACCCCACAAAAGGACGCGAGTTATTTGTTTTACACCCTGTATATATAAATATTTTCTAAGTAACAATGATAAGAACAGAGCTCTCGGGCAGGGATCGGTGGGTTAGTAACAAAGATTTGGAAATGTATACCAAAGTGAGTCGTGTGTTTAAGTTCAGTTTAGTTGAACATGTTAATTTATGTTTAAATACGAATAAAAGTTGACCATACAATGATAATGTTCACAGCCACATCGACAATGTGAAAACTCTGTTAAAATGGGTACAGCCGTTTCAAAATCACATTTGTGTGATCGCCAGAACAACCGTAGAGGCCGATGACGCATGTGTGTGACGCTACCGCAGGTGGGTATTGGTTGGTAACACACTCTCTGTGTGATGATTTCTCTAAACGTTATAGACCAGGGGTGGCCAACCCGTGGCCCGCGGGCCGCATGTGGCCCGCCTAGAATTTTTTTGGCCCGCGAGATTCACCACACTTATACAAAATATGTTTATTTTATATTGACCAAAGTAGTGAAAACCATTGTATTAAAAAAATACGTAATATATAGGAACACATAATTTTATATGCGGCCCGCGGAGTTATGATGCGCTTCCAAAGTGGCCCGCAAGATCATTTGGGTTGGCCACCACTGTTATAGACGGATAACACAGTGCAATGTGGTCGCTTCAGTAATGATCATACAGAGAAAAAAATATTAAATTTAGGAATAATTTTAATATTTAAGTTTTTTCTTTTTAAGGACCTTGAGTTCTTACGATCAAAATGATGGAAACCAGTTGAAACTAAAAAAATTAGATCGAGTTTAGAATAAAAAATTTGTCATCCAGTCTTATGTTGATTAGGAAAACTCGTCGTGAAGTAGTTTTGCTATAGCGCAATGAAGAATGATGCTAAAAATTTTAAATTTTACCTAGTAAGTAGGTAAATCTGTGTAAAGACACAAAATTTCAAAATGATTAGGAAAAGTAGGTATTATTGAAGAAAACATTAATTTTAGGAATAAATGAATTATTAACCTAAAATCTGGCAATATTGTATTAACTCTTTAAATGATTAAAACGACTTAACTGGAGGCAATCTGGAGGCTCCAAATGCTGTGATATGTATATATTCACTGATGCAGGTGCCGTCATCTGTGACAAATTTTCCGAAATACGGTATAATTCTAAATAATGCTCAATTTTATCAACATAGTTTAGTATAATTTATATTTTGTAAATTCCCAGGGTTCACTTTTTTGATGTTGGGATCTTTAATTTTTCTTCTTTTTCTCCTTTTGTAACCTTATCTATTGTACTTATTACTGAAAGTAAATAGTCCGGCATTTTGGGACAAAAAAATTTTTCCATATAGTTTGTTTAAAAGGGTTAAATGACGCATGACCGTAGATTCAAAAATTAAATAAAGTCATATAATTTACAAAATCGTAGTTCAAGACAAAAAAAAATTTTCAAAAGCGCAGTTTTTTTTTATAAAATGTACATAAAAATCAGACTGTACGTACTCAACGTCCTTAATTGATTATTATTAACAATAAGAGCAATTATAACTATAAACTTGAAGACAATGTGAAACATTGAGAAATTTCACATTGTACTCGTATAACCACAGTTTGACTTGTTCACAATGTGTGCAGTATTGGAATATCGAAGTATTGTTTTAAACTATATAATACCGTTCAGTTACAACTATATAAATTTTATCGGTATAGTCTCTAAACTATCGTATTTCGTATGTGGTACTTACTCTTGTAACTTTTACTTATGCTTACAGTTATTCTATTATTATATCCTAACGGTAGCTGTATGATTTCCCAGTTATGATCTAACAACTCATTTCCACGAAGAAATACAAAACATTTCAAATTCAGTTTCAATTTTCAATTTGCTCAACTTAATTATTGCTTAGTAGATGGGGGAGTAGAGCAATTAAAGTTTAATATGTCATTTGATTTTGAAACTTTATCGAATTATTATTTCTAGCACCGGCAGACAAAAGGACTTAAGTCCATTTTTGACTTTTTATTTTTATTTTATAATAAGAACCAAGAGTGTTTGTCTAACACCATTTTTTATGTACTTGTTATAAAAGAAATTCTTTTCAGAAACTAAAAAAGAAGTTAATTGATTAAAATTCTTAATAAAATAATAAATAAGTACATAGTCTAATTAAATTGAAATGTATTTTTATGGCAACAACTACCGGCTAAAACGGGTTAAGTCCACAAATAGTTTTAACAATAAAATTTATTGTTGTTTTTTATACGTTAAGTCCATAAAAATGTCTTAAAAAATTTTAGTTTAGGGCTTAAAGTTAATTCTGTTTTTATGATTTACTGTGTTGCCTGTTAAGAAAGTAATTTATTTAAAAAAAATGTACAAAATGTCATGTAAACTTGAAAATAATTCAAATAAACTGATGTTGCACGCATTTAATTTTAGTTTTTACACTCTACTGTAAAAGTTGATGTTTTGGACTTAAGTCCTTTTGTCTGCCCGCGCTAGATTTTATTGTGGGTTTACGATTTTATTCAAAAATGTTTGACATATTTTTGGGAATATTTAGTTTATTAGGGTTCGAAAGTTTAGTGACTGGATAGATTTTGTGTGTTATTATATCTGTTAACTTTTAAATGCAAAACATTTCGGATGCAGTTTAATGCAACCAACATAGAGAACAACTATAGGCTATCCTCTTGTTAGATAATAACAGACAGCTAAGCAGATGCATGCCTATGTGTTGCTTTCAACTTTTCTAAAATCATTGAAACCTAGCCTCAAGTAAGTTCAAGGAAGTATTCTGGTCTAGATGGCCAAATTTTAGCTGTTTTTCCAGGCGTAATAAATAAAGAAGCCTTAAACATTTTTACTATCGGTTTTTTTATTAACATTTGAAAAGTACAAAAAAGTTCAAAAAAGGGAAAATTGAAAAAAGCACAGGCTAGCAAAGTAGGGACTCAAAAAAAGCTGTTCCCTGGTTGACATGATTCCGACCCCCTGAGTGATCTGAAACACAAAATTTTAGTGAATTCTTAAGGATGTCATTTTCGTTTGACGAGAGCGATTTGAAATAGTATATGATGCAATAAGTGCGGGAAATTATCGATTGCCCACGAGAGCGAAGTTGAGCGCACGATTATAGTGAGTGCGCTCATTCGCTCAAGTGGGCAATCGACAATCTTGCACGAGTTGCATATACTATTAAATTTTTTTATTACAAATTTCACATACTTTTTTCCATTATTATTATTATTTTTTATTCCTTTTTAAAATAATATTTTTGAGTGTTTGTGTTCCTTTTAAATTAAATATTGTTTAAACTATTTTTTTGGTGATTTCTATAGAAATAATTTTGAAATATTTATTAAGTGAAAAATCAAGAGGCGGCTTTGCGTATTTTGATTAAATTTTGCGTGTTTAATTGTCAATTTGCGTGTGGAAAGTATACTTTCCGTGCGCAAAAAAGTATGTGGAAAGAGTACAGTGAGTAAATAGCTATTTTGCGTACAAAAATGTGTGCTCCAATGGAGTACTTCTCCCGCATGAGTAATAAAAGAATTTTTTTTGGCAAAATGGCGTCCATGTGAAAAAAAGTTTTTTTCTACTGCTGTTGAAGAACACACTGTTAATTGTTGAGAAAGTTAGGCATTATTCAAAGGTGTGGAGGAATGTTCATTACTCAATGCCCTCTTGACCAATGAAAGCATTATTCCATGGGTTTGCGATTGTTTTGTATATATATATATATATATATATATATATATATATATATATATATATATATATATCAAGTTCTAATTTAATATATGTTGCGTAGTAACGTTTATCAAAACTTGAAAGAACAAACAGATACAATTGTAGAAAAATACAGTAATCTGTGTTTGACAGAAGATGTTAGTCGAGCCTTAAATTCACAATTTTGTCATATTTATAAATTTATCTCTGATAAAGAATTTTCTCAAATAATTTTGAATTCAAAAATTCCAATTCAGGCACTAAGGATGTATATTAAATTGCATACATTTCATGGGGACTTTATATATTTTAGGGACAAATATGCATCACATAAAATAAATTTTCGCGAAAACTGTCAAGTATGTAATTTAAATACCTTTGAAACAGTAAATCATTTTTTATTTATTTGTCCTGCTTTTAATATGGAAAGACGTAAATATATTCAAGCATTTGTACCTGAAGATCCTGATTCTGATTTAGGCCTCGCTAAATTTCTCTCGACCTACGAAAATGATTTTATTATAAAATTATATAACTTTATCATTGCCGCTGTTCGAGCAAGATCTATTATTATGGGTATTTTTTTTAATCATTTAAAACTAACTTGATTTAGGCAAACACACTGTATATATATTTAAATAAACCAAAAAAAAAAAAAAATGGTATTTATTCTTATTATTCAACTTATGTCTTATGTAATGTCTATGATTTTTATTTTAATAATTAAATAAAAAACTAATCAACAAAATCAAAACTATTTTTTGAAATAACAAATTTTAATTAAGTATTATTTAATAGTAAAAAAAAGAAAAATAAAATAAAATATAATATAATAAAATAAAAAAAAAAAATTATATTCTTTTTTTTTTTTTTAACTAAATTTTAATGTACTTATTTATGTAGGTATATTTATGTAAATACCACATAGCCACTATTCCTTAAGTAATCTTTAATTTTTTTTTTTTTTTAGTCAAGTAATCAGAAATCTAAAAAGAAAAAAAAATTATTAAAAAAAATAAAAATAAATATTTTCTTTTTGATTGATTGGTTTTAGTTGAAATTTTAATTTAAGTATTAATTTTTCCTTTTTTGAATTACAAAACTGTGATGCCAAGAACACTTAATTCTTAATTAAATGTGGAAGTAATAATATATTAATATATGTATGGGCAAGGAACGAATAATTTACAATCAATGAATATATGTATTACCCAAATTTGTTTATTGTACAAATTCCTTGTTTATCAAATTTTTTTTGTATTTTTCTAATTTATTTGTATTCAATTATATTAAAATTGTATATATGTACGTTTATCGCAACTCATTGTATGCATGTATTGCAGAACAATAAAGATTATTATTATTATTATTATTATTATTATTATTATTATTATTATAGTAACGTTCAAGTACATAAAGTAGTTTATGTTTTGTTTTGATCGTTTTATACATAATATTATACAAACTTTTAATGAAATTAGAGATAGATTAAAAATTTGATTTAAAATTTATATTCAATTTTATTTAAATCAAAAAGGAAAAAAGTCGTAGAAAAAATATCGTATTCTACTCGCTTACAATGGCTATTACTCGCTTCGCAAGTTCCCTTCGTGTCGGAATTTTATCTTCGTGAGTAATAGCTATCATTACTAGCTCGTTGAATAATATACTATTTTTTCATCGTTTTTTCAGTTTGGAAATGTTTTAAAAATAGTAAAAAAAATTTTCAAAATACTTCTCATCAAACGAGTTAAGAAATATATTAAAAAGCTATCTGTACAAAATTTCAAAGCAATCAGTCCACTAGAACTTAAGATATTATGGCAACCGTTTCAAAAGCATAGTTTCCAGAAAAACGAGTTTAAAGTTTGAAGTCTAGACCAGAATACCCCTTTAATACACACTCCAAATAATTTTTGTTGCGTAACTTTTTCAACTATAGATTCACAACCCTAGAAAACTCTTTCGTACCAAACTTAACCTACGTTCCAAATGAAGTCGATAAAAAAGAAAATTTAAAATTTCTAAAAATAAAATCGAAAATACAATGAAAAATGTGTTGAACACCACGCGGACAAAAACCATTGATAAATGCTACTATATATTACAACAAGTTAATTATGTTTTCTCATAAAGTTAGTTAATTACAATTAGGGACGAGTAAATTATGATTAGCTACCGCCGCCCACATCCCATTTCACCCCTTGCACCCCTTTATTTGTGTGGGTACCATGTGTAGGTACAACGCGCATTAATTCGTTATTAAATTTTAATTCAATTTGGTAGGTTCGTTTAATATCAATAAATTTTGTGAAAATTTCAGTAAGTAGGAAGGTACCAACGAAAAAAAATTTTTTTTTTATATTGCTTGGTAATAAAAAGTAATAAATGTTTAAAGGGTAATTTATGGCAAATTTTAGGCTGTAAGTATGATTTATACAAGATGTGAATATATATACAGAACGAGATCCTATATACTACATGACTGTAATATTGCCGTAGTAGCCTGTATATAACTTTGCCAATAATTTATTAATATTACTACACTTAATATATTTAAAATAAAATAAGTTTTTGTCTTACACCAAAGTTCGAGTAATACATATTTCAATTTTTGTGATGGTAAAATTTTTATTGAGTTAAAATTTTATGTTTTATACCGAGTGTTCAACTTAAAACTAAAGAAAAGTATAATTTTATAATTTTTTGATACAGTGGAAGTTTAGTAATAAAATTATTTATTGTCCACTAAGAAAGAATCTGGGATATCTAACCGACTGAGTGTATGAATGAATAAATGAATGCTTAAGTGACGCTGAAGCTCCGACCAATTGCTATTTTCTAATAGGTATTGTAATCAGTGCTATAACCGTGGTATCTGTAGTAACAATTTTGTAACGCCTTTTTAAATACATCATAAATCCAATTTTACGTAGTGGTCGGTGCAAATTTAAGGGGAAGTACGTAAAATCGGAAGACCAGGGGCGTCGCTAAACTTTTGTTTCGGGGGTTGGTAAATATTATTTATCTGAATTCATTTAAAACAATATTATCTTAAGAGACAATTTACACCTAAAATTCGGTTGTGTAGACAAAGAAAATCGAATGTTATACTAATGAATATGAGTGACGACTTTTAGAAAACTGTCGGAAAAACAACTTCACTATCGCCTTCATTAGCGTAAAAGACGCCAAATAGCGGAAGCTGACAAAAATTCTAAAATATTCTATTCGTGAACTAGCAAAGATACCAAAAAACAAACCTCACTATTGAATTGGGCACTAAAAATAAGATTAAGCAGCGCATTTTGACAAAAATTCTAGAATCTTCTATTCGTCAACTAACAAAGATATCGAAAAATCGATTGCATCATTTCATTGGTCGTCGAATAAAAGACGGAATAGCACATTTTGATAAATGTTCTAGAATATTCTATTCGTCAAATAGCAAAAATTGTTTTAAAAAATCGGACATTTGGCTTACATTAGTTTAATTGCGGTTGGACAATTAAATGGTGCAGTAGATTTTCCAATATCTTTGTTAGTTGATACAAATAGAATATTCTAGAACATTCCTCAAAATATGTTATTTTGTCCTTTTTTGGTAGCCAATTCAATGGCGACGTTTGTTTTTGAATATCTTTGCTAGTTGACGAATAGAATATTCCAGAACATTTGTAAAAATGTGTAATTTGACCTCTTTTTCAATGGACAATTAAATGGTACAATTGATTTTTCAATATCTTTGCTAGTTGACAAATAGAACATTCTAGAATTTTTGTCAAACTACACTGTTTAGTCTCATTTTTAATGACCAATTCAACGGTGAAGTCTG
Source organism: Brachynemurus nebulosus (assembly GCA_035578155.1). NCBI lineage: Eukaryota > Metazoa > Arthropoda > Insecta > Neuroptera > Myrmeleontidae > Brachynemurus > Brachynemurus nebulosus. Next base: position 65,821,913 of record JAPWDM010000002.1, read on the forward strand.
TTTTTGATATCTCTGCTAGTTGAAGATTAGAATATTCTAAAATTTTACGTTACTCATTTTGCATTTGCATTTTGCATATTACGTATACAGAATATGTGCATATATATCTGCAGTGAAATTTTAAAATTTTTAAAGGCTACGAGACCCTCAGACAATATTACCTACGGCCCTGACTCAAGCTTGGTATATAAATTTTCACCAACACAGACAAACAACAACATATCTGTGAGAGGAGAACCCCACTAAATCGCTGACGTCACTACGTAAAATCGGAGTACGTACCATTGGATGGCCATTGTAATAATTGAAGACATGAGTTGATGAAGGTGTTATGTAACATGTTTATAATTTTACAGTAGAAGCGTTTGAAAGTTTTTATTTACATATACTTACGATGCAATAGCTCATGTTTGTTATTCAATTTCTACAAAACTATTGGACCTAATGAAACCAGATTTTAATATATGATAGGTACTTCAGCGTAAAATATTTCAAAATTTGGCAAAAAATCCATTTTTTTTAAAATGTTACATAACACCTTTATCCACTCATGTTTTTAGTTGTAAAAATATAACATTTATAATTAAATTTAACTTTTTATGAGAAAAAACTACAAAATTTTGTATTGGTCTTATAACCACTACAATTTGTGTTTTGCAATAAATATGGTCCTGTTTACTAAATCACAGACAGCACATTATGTTCCTCGTATCACACCCCGTCAGATGCGTCAGTGAAACAGTCCAGAAATTGGCTTTACGATCCCTCTATTTACTATAATATGCTATGATCTACGCTTTTCAGGGCCGTGGAAAAAAAAATGGCGGGTCTCGGGAATAAACCACATTTTTAAAAAATTTCCTGCCCAAAAATAATTTCAAAAGAGCAAAAAAAATTTTTATCTTTTCTCTCGGGCCCTCTACCTATAGCTACAGGCCCCATTCTCAAGCCTGGTCCCCAGGCCAACCTCGGCTACCTCACCCTCTCCTCGAGCTGATGTTTTTCCATCAAATTTGGTTGTGCTCAGAATAACTTGTTAATAAAAATTGCAAAGTGACTATTAAACTGAAATCCACATCAATTAAATTATTTCCCCAATATTTTAACATTGTACCTAGTTCATCTTTGCTTTCAATCGCCAGAAAAATTTCAAAGTAAACTTGCTATATAAAATTTTTGATAAATATTTTATATATATGAATATTTCATAAAATGTATATTATTGATCAGTTTTATAATACTTTATAATGGGGTAAAAATTGATCTATAAATCTTGTTAACCAATTTTAAAATATATACATTTTTTAGCACCTCACTAAAACGTTCAGTTTTTCCCCTCGCTTTTATTATCAATATAATTTAAAAAAACATAAATTAAGATTTAACAAAAACAATTTTTTGCTTCCATTTTCAACAATCAACACCATTAAACTCAATAACTAACTTTGTGAATGTAAAAAAACAAAATGCAGTTAGCGTAATATTGAATTAAAATTTCTGTATTTATAAAAAATATTATTTTATGTTTTAGTGATTTTTAATAATTCCTTTGAAAATAACAATTTTCAGTTTATGCGTTATTGCTTTGCTATGATTTTATTTCTTATTCTATAATCAAAATTAACAATTTTTACGGCAGAAATAATAAAATAATTTATTTTTAAATGGAAGTAGCGTTAAAATTTTTTCATTACTGACTATAAAGCAATTAATTTTTTAATTTTTAAAATTTTAGTATTTGATAAAGAGAATTGTGAACAGACGAACTAATTATAGGTGTCAGGTTAACAAACGTGGGATATTTTAGCCGTGTTTTCTTTTTTAATTACCTATATGCCTTTTACACCGGTCAATTTAAACATGTGAGGGCACAAAAATTAGGGGAGGGATGAAAATTGGTATGAATGTTCGAAACACCATTATAAATAAGTGTTGAAAAGTCCTTATCGATCCTCTACGTGGAAAAAATTTTATTCAAGGTCAAAGTGTCAAAAATGAGGGTTTTGGCGTTTTTCAGCAAAACGGTAAGTTTTATCATAAAATTAGGTCAGACAAAAATTGTAGTTCATATAATTATCTATAAAAAATGCCTGAATACTTTCTTCCTAAGAGCCACCGTTAATCGGTAGCATATTATGTATTGTAATATAACAAAACACTGTACAGTGGAACCTCTCTTAATCAGATAGTATTTTCACGCGAAAATTTCTTTTAAATCAAATATTCCGAGAAAATAAATTATTTATAATGCTCTATCTAGTTCGCTAAAGGACGTAATATTCGCGTAAAAATACTGTCCGGTTAAGAGAGATTCTACTGTATAGCATATAATCGTATGTGTGGAATATACAAATTCTAAATTTAACAATGAAATTTGGTTGCGTACTTTTCAAATATTTAAATAATTTTATTAATTTAAATATAGAAACATATTTATGTATAAGTAATATATACAAATATATACATAAATAAGCGTTTCTAATATAAAATTTAAATTGGATGAATTTTATTTTGATATAAATTATAATGTTATTTTTGAAAAATAATTTCTATTTAAGACAGATTTGTATATTTTTAACGTGCCCGTTTATTTAGGTATTAAATGTGACACGACATTGAGGTTTTTCGGGTTTCGTTTGTCTATAATAAATTTTAACACAAATTTAAAACTATAGGTGGCGTTCATATAAATATGAATTTATACTAAAATAAAAATGACCAAGTACGTGTGGAACACGCACTAAAAGAGGATTCTTCAGTGGACCCTTCATTATTATTTTTTGAATTTTCTTGTTTCAAATTGGTAGCAGAGCTTGGTTTTACTCATTTAAAATTAAATGTAAAGATTTTATTGTTACAGAATCTTATTATTACAATAGGCTGAAATAGTATTTTACAATATAAGTTCGGTAAGTTGCTTTTACTGATCGAGAAAATCGAGATCAGTAAAGGCACTTAACGCATCGTGTATTGTATAATATCTTTTGCACGATCGATTTAAAATAAATAAAGAATAAAAATGTATTAAATAAAAAATATAATTCAGGTAATGTACGTGAAATTTATATTTTTATGTTGTGATATAGAATGCCATGAATAAATATTATAAATTTTTATAGAAACTATAATACGAATTTTTGTAGTCACAATTGACAACTATATTTGTAAATAAAAAATTAAGTGTCAATATTTAATTGACCTGAATATTTTTTTGAATTTTCTATTAAAAAAATCGAGGAAAATAGTTTGTTAAACTATAATATTAGTGAGAATAATGAAATTGATGAAGCATTTTAAATTTGGCATAAAAATTTATTCTCGTAAAATGAAAGGAAGATTATGAAAACCACAGAAAATTTTAATGATGGAACAATCTTTTGAAATGCCTTTAAAATATGAAGACTAATGGCAACAATAATAATAATAATGAGCAAACTAGTGAAAATTTTCATATAAATCGATTAATTTTCTTAGTTGTTCAAATTGTAGCATTAATTTTAATATAAATAAATAATTACAATCATTCTTGAGCTAATTTCACTTACCACACTCCTATTCACTTAGCACGCACCTATTTCACTTACCGCACTGTTTGGTTTCCATGGATTTAAACAAACGGTCGGGAAATGCAACTTATCAGCATTGTCAACAGTATCGGTAAGTACATGAAAATACACGATCGTGCAAAAAATATATGAATTATATAGGATGTGAGGAACGTACCAACAGACATGACGACACTATAAGTATTTCGAGATACTTCTTCGGAACCCAAAAAACGCAAATGAAGTTTAGTATAGATAGTTTAACATTTATTTAGTTTTATACCATTCGTTTTATGAAAACTAAAAGCTTGACATTTGAAAATTAATTACCAACAATAAATAATGTACAAATATGTGCTATTTATTATAAAAAATACAATTATTTTGTTGCAATATATCGAGTGATTCGAAAGTTACTTCTCTATATAATAATAATATTTAATTGTAATTCCTACAAATTCCTCGACAAAGATTTCTTTGTTGCCTTAGCCTATACATATGAAGTGCCCCGGGACCTCCTCATGTGTAAATCCGGCCCTCTCTACGGGTCTGATTTTTCAAACCGTATTAATTTTTTACAGTATTTAAAAAAAATTAACAACCCATTCAAAATATTAGCGTGGACTTATTTGTTTAAGGCTAAACTACCTACTTTAAATATTTTAATATCAATTTACCCTACTAAACTGTGTCTCAAACGTTTTCGTAACACATTTTCAATTTTTCAACTTCTTTAATCTCCAAAAACACCCTTCAACAAATATTTAACGATCATATACATATAAATTACTTACTGTATAGCGACTGAAAAAAAACCCTTTCAAACGCCCTAAAATTTACATTTTAATCGAATATTTCGAAAAAGAAAAAGAGATAACAAATTCACATTCGACTGCCGTTGATAATATTTCATTTCAAGAGTCATTGGATGGGTATACATAATTCTTGAACAATGTTAAAATGCCTATTCTGAATAAAAGACATTTTTATTTTTTTGCAGAAAATAATAGAAAATACTTACGATTAGTGCATTTCATCGGAATGAACGAACACTTTAGAATATTGTATGAGATGCACCAAAACGTTCGTTGCCATGTATATAAGATAAAATTTTATTATATTAGTTGTGTTGAATTGCATAATAATAAATATATTGCTCGCAATATACAATTCCGTGCTCCCATGCTCCTGCGCCCCCATACCCTTGTCGTTGCGATGTAGTCATATTGTACGGTATTTGTAGTAATGCAGCTTTACATTGCAGGTTGCAGGTGTATTCTCTACCAAGCATGGTATTCATTTTAACCATATGCTCGCTCGTGTAGTGCTGCTCGTCATTCCAGTGGCGGAATGATTTATACATTTTGATGGTGCAGTGGTACCAATATTAAATTTGATCAAATTGAATGGGTAAAACCGGATGCATTTGTGTTTGTCTGTTTGTAGGTGCAGGTATATTCGGAAAATTGATTGAATAATCCAGTAGTTGGCCACTGAATATCTAAGTAACGTTTCATGAAATTTATGGATTGGTTTTCTTTCAGTGAAAATAAGCATTCAAAACATGCTTGCCGAAGACGTGGAAAATTTCGATATAACATAAAAATCAGTCTTAACTAGAGAAGTTTAATTTTAGTAAGTTTATTCAAATCGATTGACTTATTTGAAAGAAAATCTTTTTTACCATCGAAACACAAAACAGAATTTTGCAACTTGCAAGTATGTTGTTCCTTGTGAGTTTTGATAATTAAATACTACAGACCAATTTTTCAATCATTTATTTCGAAAACTAAATGTAGGAAGCCCAAAAATCAGACAGCTGTCCGATTTCGTATAACCGCTAAACCAAATTTTGAACAAACTGAGTCTAATTTGTAGATGTTATGGAGCTTTCTGTGAAAAATGTAACCACTTACCCGTACGAATTTTTCGTGTATTAGTCAAAAAAAAGTGAGCTTTAATTTCTTTTCAAAGATTTTTAACTAATTATTATTTTTCTTAATTAATTAATACTGAAAGAAATTGTGAGCGTTTTTAAGACCACCACACGACCGAATTGAAAGTTTCGATAGCGAAACCGTCTCGAAGTAATACATATAATTATATTCCATAGATGGGTCTTCATTGAAGGAATCGCGGTTATAGATGAACATGCGAAGCCAAAAACAGAAATGTGGGAAAACAAATAATAATAAATTATTTTCAAATTAAGTTTAACTGTCATCAGGTTAGAATCAGAATCCATTAGAAGTCAAGGTATATGATGTCTCAGTTTAAAAATTCAATTGAAGTTTCTATAAATATAATTTTTTGCTATTTTCAAATAGTTTATTTATTGTCTATTTTTTGTAAAATTTTTTATGCCAGAAGGTCGTCTTTGAAATAATACATATACAAACATTTTGTTTAGTCAGTTGTTTTAATTTAAAAATTTTTTATGATTTATTTTGGCCCCCACAGATTTGTTGAATCTTAGTAGCCTGACAAGAACCGAAATTAATTGATAGGTAATATTAATGAAAATAAAGTGGTTATTTTTACTAATTTTTAGCGAATAGAAATATTAATTTAATCGTAAGAATGCTCTTAGTATATAAAATATATATTCATTTTTATTGTCATTAAAAGAAAAAATTCAACAAATATCAGATTTCTCGGTGATGACATGCTACTACACCTTAAGTATAAATACCAAATTGAACCAAATTAAAAGAAATTATTTTGAACAATATGTATAAACTTATAAAGTAGGGTTGAGACGGGGAATTGTGAATTGAGGCAATTGTGAACGGCGCTTATAATTTCTCTAAAATAACATTAATATTGTTAAAAATCAACTCTTAGTATGCTTTTCTGTCCTTTCTTAATATGCTATTAAAATTTGATAACAATTCTCCAAGTATTAATATCTTTTTTTTATTTTGAAAAAACCCTTGCAAAATTTTGTGTTTCTTACTTCGACCAATCCTCAAAAGTTTTCTTTAAATACATTTTATTTTTTTAAAAGGTAGAAAATGGTTAAACGTACTTCTAAGAAAGTTGTCTAAACCCTGAGAGGGTTCCTTATTAACTGCTAAAGAAATTGGACAATTTATTACCAATTCACAATTATCCCATGATTTTAAAATTGTGGGGTAATTGTGAACGTCATTCACAACTACTCCCATTCGGTCAAAAATTTCAGTAGTGTTCTTTTCAGAGTTGAAAATGTTGATAAAGATGATGGTGACATTATTTTACAAGCTTCCGTTGTACAAACAATACAAAAAAAATTTGTGTAAAAAACGATATGTTTTGTGTATCAATCTACGAAATCATTGCTGTGGTCACTTACTCAATAACAACTTACAAAAACAGAAAAATTACTTGTTTTTAATGTCTCTGTGAGTGTCCAAGAGCAGTAGGATTAACATAAAACCACTTTTCTTTTCATTTACAGTATTAGATCTAATAGATTGTTGTTTTTTATTCATGCTAACTAAATTTATTCCCTTGAAAAGGTCTCATTTTCTTTGTTTTTGTGTGATAATCATGTAATTTTTTGATTTTTTATAATAAATTTCTTCCTAAATTTTTGTTACTTATTTTTATTTAACCTTATTTTTTTGTACAAATTTGAGGTATAGGTAACTTGCATTAAACAAAGAGAAATTGTGACCGCTAAAGTATAATGAAAGATTTGAAAGTGGGATAAATGTGAAGAATTTTAGTTGGGCTTGACTCTGATGTACCTCACTTCTCTTGTAATCCATTCTAAATAATTTTTGCTGATGGCATTCACTTTTACCCCAAAATTCATAAGATTTGAAAAAAAAAAACCGCACCGGGGAAATGTGAATGACTTATACAATTTTTGTTTTTCATACGAATTTGCTCAAAATTCGTGTGATGCATCCTGAATAATGTAGAATTAAAAATAAGTCAACCATAATGTGATATATAAAATAAAAAACATTTAAAACAACGCTTTTATCTCAATTCATGAAAATCCATTCACAATTACCCCGGTCAAGCCTATTCACCTTACAACTATTTCAGATTTCATTAAACTCTCATGAAGAATTACGCTCACCATAGAAGTTTTCACTTGAAAAAACATCTAATAAACACTCTAATAAATACCGCTACTGGTTATTTCTTTTATCTTTTCCCCGTTTTGTTATGTATTTACATATCTACCTATCTATGGATTTATATCTATAGATAGTAAAGTACACTATCAGAACGGCATACCAATACCAACTCGGCAACTTGAAAACCATTAGAAGAGTAATGTGTGCAGTCAGATCATTAAGTATTTACCTCTGCATGCATGCATTGAAACGGAGGCACCCCCGCGCCACACCGCGCCGAGGTAAAATTGTACCTACCAATCGTTACGAAACGAATTCTTGCGTTCATTGTACGGTAATACGAATAGAAAATATACATATAGGTTCGTTAATTTGACAAAATGTTTGCAAGTCATACCAACTAACCAACACAGGCAAGTGTACCTATATAGTGGTGGTAGCGCAGCGCAGCGCCACGGTAATTTTGGGCGCAATTGGGGTGTTGAATGGTTGAAGAAAATAATTGCTTATATATTATTTGTTTTGTAGTGTAGAGTGGTGCACTCACTGTATGCATATAAATAATGTAAATATCTGTTAATGTGAAGGGGTCAGGGTAAAAACTTGATTTGTATGTAAATTTTAAAAATTTTCTCAGAACGATAAGAACAAGCTTTAACAAGGAAAGAATTGATCTATATTTTTGAGATTTGGCACAGTGTTGAACATTTTTTTCTCAGTAAAAATGGCCGCTGTAGAAGCCTTTTATCGATACGCTTGTGAATATTGTCAAGTATGGCGAACTTTTGTTCGTATTTAAATATACGTTAAGATTTATATACTCGCTTCTAATGTTTATATAATCGAGCAAACATGCTTCCATACTTAATCACCATAAACACATCGAAATCAAAATAACTGCTTTTCACATTCAAGAGAACAAGAAGGATGTGATTTTGATTCATTATCAAAATGCAATGTCTCCCGAACCGAAAATCATTGGCCTAGTAGGGGGCCACTGACCTAGTTACCTTGAGAATCTGGAATTGAATCTTAATCGATCCAGTTTTATAATTTTTCGATCACTATGTGATTTGCAAACGCTTGCAAAAAAATATTCGTTTTACCGTTTTCTGACTTCTGACTCTATCAATTTTTATCAGATTGATTGACTTTAAATATCAAAATTGAAGGAGTTAAAAGTCTGACGAAGGAGCAAAATGTGGTCGCTTGCAAGTGCGACGCCATTTTCTATTTTAAAAATGTATTTAAATTGGTGCAAAGTGCCCGGGTCTAGATCCCCTGTCCGGGTCTAGACGGTCTTACGGTACTTTAAGACTTTATTGGTACCATATACAATATCAATAAATTCTTTCATTTCTTTTAAATAAATTTGAGAATATGCAGTTATAATTATGAATCTCAGAACACAATGTAATATTTTATTATTATAGTAGTCAAGTTCTTTCCCTGTACCCTTCGTTTGCGTTATGTAGGTAGTTGCCGCTTTTTATCATGTTATTATTGTTATTTGTGTGACTGGTGCACTATAATACGAGTAGGTACTAATTTACGTAATATGATTAAGTTATTATTTTTCATATGCAATGTTCCGGATGTGTTGCTGAAATTTTTAGTAAGGAAGAGGTGTGTCAGTTATAAAATAAAGAGCCAGATGTAATTTTTTAATTACCGATTAGACTGTTAGTATAATTAAGTACTTCTTCAGTGCATATTTTACCGCACTGACAAAAATTATTCACCCATCGATTTGACAGCCTTTTGACAACTTAAGGGGGGATGGTCCTCCAGACTACAGGTTTTTTAATAATTATTTTTAAGAAACTCGATACATTTATTTTATCAAATGAAGTTACGTAGTATAGTACATGTTATGGTGTATTCGCTCATTATTTTTTATGCAAAAAAAGAAAAAATGGCGGTGCTACGGCTGTTTCAAGTTGACTCTTTTAATTTGCGCCGTGGAATGCCCAGCCTCTTGTAATCAACTGAATTCAATCGAACAAAAAAATTTTATAAAAATAAGTCATTACGCTTTGCATACACCTATTTCTGATGAGAAAATTTTTTTTTCACAATTTAAAATCAAAAAGAAAAAAAATTCACTTTTTTTTTATAAACAGATTGTTATAAACAACACTTAGAGTAATAATTTATGCAAAATTTTAGGTATATGCAAAGGCCAATATCTTAGAGAATATCTGCACAAAATTTCAAGTTAATACCTTAATAACTTTTTAAGTTATGTTCCACGGCGCGGACAAAATCTTGGTTTGAGAAAAACGCTATTAAAAAGTTTTCGTTCTTGAAAAGTAGAGTTAAAAGCAGTTTATAGTTATCTAAGATAATCTTTCTGTTAGGATTAAAACATTAGAAATATATTCCTTAAGATTCAAATTAACTTTTAAAGCAAAACAAAAAATGAAAAATTAGAAAGTCCTAGAGGACCCTCCCCCCTTAAATTTTTTCCGTAAAAGTCTTAATTGCAAAATATTTTTACTGAATCTTTTTTTTTTTTTTGTTCTAGTTGGTCTTCTAATCGTAAAACTTCGATTTAATTCGATTTAAATTTACAGGAAGTTTGTATTATCCTACAAAAACTGGAACAAAAAGAGTAGTCTAAAGAACTATTTTCCTCAAAAAATAAAATTTCGTACAATACCCTGGAAAATTTCCATATTTGTCGACCAAAAGCGCTGTAGTCGATCTTCATATCCCATCCAAAAAAAAAACCTTATGGTGAATATTTATTTAAGAACATAGAATTCGTAGGAAATAAACTGACAACGCAGTTGTTGAATTTTCCAGACCTGTCCTTATTTTCTGAAATCTGTTGTGGAGGAGGGTCAATAACTGATAAGCAGTTGACATGTATGAACATTTATGAAATATAACCAAAAAAGTTCCACTGAAAAGACCATTTTGTTCAAATGTTCCAAAGAATCAAAATGTATTTTGTAATATTAGGGATAGTGGGTGCATTTCTAAGGAAACTTGTTAGAAAAAAAAATTGTTGGATATCAAAATTTCTACCTCGGGTCATACTCAGGCAGGAAGTTCATGTTTTAGATCACCTACACTCACTGTGACTCTATTTTGAAAAACTTTATTGCCGATTAGAAGTATACCATAACTCTTACCTTGTTAAAAATTTCAACAAAAATTTTTTAGATAATGTCTATTCCTTAATTTCGGCCGCTACCTCCTAACTTTAGCGTCTGCTATTTTTTAATATTTAAGGGGAGGTATACTTGAGAGTCGTTAAAAAAAATCGACTTTTTTTTGCAGAAATTGGTAGCTAATTATGTGTAGAATATGTTCCCAAAGTGATTTTGCTGAAAGTAATTTAAGGGAAGGTTTACTTGAGATTTGAGAAAAAAAAAATCGATTTTTTATGCCGCAGTTGATAGCAAATTATGTGTAGAATATGTTCCCAAAGTGATTTTGCTGAAAGTAATTTAAGGGAAGGTTTACTTGAGAGTCGTTAAAAAAAATCGATTTTTTATGCCGTAATTGATAGCAAATTATGTGTAGAATATGTTCCCAAAGTGATTTTACTGAAAATAATTTAAAAACAAGATTCTTTTACATTAACCGAATCCAGCTTTCTATAAAAAAAAATTCAAAAAACGTAGTTCAGGCAATAATGAGTATTAAATATAAAATTTTGAAAATACGTTTCTTTATATATATTTTATAATATCTCAATTAAAGATAATTCAATTTTTCGGCACCTCTACCTAAGTTCGATACACTTTCAATATTTTTTTTATTTTTAAGTTTACTTTAAAGAGCGAAAAATAAGATAAAAATCGTAATCAAAAGTTCAAACATCAGCCATTTTTTTTTCTTTCAGCAATTTATTGATATTATAGGTAGAGGTGCCGGTATTCTTCATATATTTTATTAAATTTTTTTTGTTTTTGGATTTCGGTGGTTTATTACCGGCGCTAGGATGTCCGCCAACAAGACATTGGATTTTCGGATCGTCACATTGCAGTATCTATAAAATGGATAATTTTCTATATTTTTCCTTGAAGAATTTTTTTTTGTATAGTTTAATACTTAGTAAATATGTATACAAAATTTGAAATTGATATTTACTTCCGTTCTTGAGAAAAAAATTCTAGAAAAATACATAATTTTTAAGAACTATCGAGTAAACCTCCCCTTAACCCACTGTTTAAAAATAAACATAAAATGAAAACTAAAAGTTAATTTTCGTAAAATTTTACACATAATAATTTTAACTGAAATAATAACTTGATGCAAAAACACCTCGTGTACGTGAACGAACGAACACCTTCAAGTAGGTACATTCACGACAGAATCATGAATTTTAAACTAAAATCGAAACCGCAGGTGCCGTAGATATTCTCCTTCTAGTTACCTACCTAGTTGTGTGAGCTTTTATGCATATTTAATAAATTTTACTCTTGAATGGCTTGGTGAATTGTATTCGCTTAGTAACACAACACATTCTCTTTATAGGAAGCACCAGGTAAAGGCGCGACAATTTAATGATCAACTTAACTATGTGCTGCTATACCTGGAATAGTGTTTAAGTTTCGTTAAGTCAGAAACGGTTGTCGTATTAATATTAAATTTATAATTCTATTGTTACTATTTGTTGCGAACGCTGGGAAATATGTACCTATGCAGTTGTTGCCAGTAAGAATAATCTTTATATGAAGGAGATTAGAGTATCTATGTTTAAAAATTGCACAGGGAGAATGAAAAATATCGATTTACATAGTAACGCTCCTTTCACATTATACGGTTTTTACCGTACGGTCGCATTTTTTCAGTGGAGTGAAGAAGAGCATGGGATCTTTTCATATTACACGGTCACGGCAAAATGCTGTTGCCGTGACTGGGAAATTGTCGATTGCCCACTCAAGCGAATGAGCGCACTCACTACGTTCGTGCACTCAACTTCGCTTTCGTGGGCAATCGACAATTTCCCGCACTTATTGCATAATATACTATTATTTGTGAAATGGATGAAACTAATGTTGAATGTGATAACCAAAATTTTAACAGATTGTATATGTAATTTCGAAATTGTGTGTTTTGACGTTTTGACGAATCCTTAAGTTCGCCAAGTAATTAATCAAAGCAGATGAAATTGACTGATCATATCCGAAAATAGTTGAAAAATCTATTTTTGTCATTCTTCAGATCTTCAAAGAGTGTGTTAATAAATAATCCTAATTTCTATTTCCTCTGATTTATAGAATTAACTTTAATCACACTTGTTACTTGTATGATGTTGCAAATCAAATGAAGATATTCAGTTTACAACGGCAAAAAACCGTGCAATATGAAAGTAACAATATTACGGCAAAAAGTCTAGATTAGAGAGAAAAGATTAGAGAATGCAAGATATAAATCTATCAGTTAATGAAAAGTCTATGTTAATGAAATTTTGCATATAAATGCTACAGTAGCATGAAAATTCGCAGAAATATTTTGAAGCACTCATCGAACCACATCATGTACCTACGAAATATCGCTAGAAAGAGGTCATAAGATAAAGCTGAGATTCCTGCCATTTTCCATTTTGATCAGTAGCGCCTCTATCTACCATCGTCGTCTGCAGATTTTCCTCTTAACAATCCGAATTTGAAAAAACTCTGGTCCATAATCACTATAAACTTATTACCAGTAATTTAGAGTAGTGATGTCGGATAACTAATTAATTAATCGGTCTAGTCGACTAATTTTGTTTACATTTAGTCATTTTTTAGTCCACTATTTTACCTTCGATTAAATGACTAAGATCAAAGTCGATTCAGATAGGTATGCCGATTTAATTGAAAAATTGTTCAAATAAGAGTTGTAGTTATCGACAGGGGCAACCGATTGCTATAGTCAGGATCTTATTTATAGCTCTTAGCTCTTATCAACGATTTGGCTGTTATAAAAATGGTAACTCTCAAAAAAACTCACGCTGTATAAATATAATAATAAGTAATTATAATGTTTTCTTTTTCTAAAAATTCAAATATGTGACGTATTATAACGTAGATGGCGAAATGCTCAAAAAAAGCTTATTTTGGTCCTGAATGTAGAGCACCTAGCTTAATGTACTTTGACTAAGATGACTAATTTTTTTTTAAATGACTATAAACGACTAATTAACAATTTTTCTGTATTATTTATTAGACTTCAAAAAAAGAAAACTGTAGATAGATAGAATTATTTTTCACTTTTATGTGGTTAACACATTCTGATATCTCATATCTTTCTTTTTCTTAAAAGAAAAATATTAAAAGTTTATAATTAAATTCAAAAGAAAGTCCTGCTTTTGAAAGAGTTACATAGGTTACCCTATTCATGAATTTGACTAAAAATTTAGTCGGTTAGCCAACTATTCTATGCTCGATATTTTCGATTGATGATTAATTTTATCCGAAAAACAATTTTAGTCGATTAATCGACTAACTGCTTCTCGTCTCGACATCACTAGTTCAGAATCACTATGACCTTACTACCTCAACTGTTCATAATCACTATGACCTTACTACCCAGTGGTTCAGAATCACTATGACCTTACTACCCAAGTTGTTCATGATCATTATGACCTTACTACCCAGTGGTTCAGAATCACTGTCAATTTACTACCATTAAATACTTATTTACTTTTTAACAGAGCTCAATTACAGTGATATTTTGAAAGTCATTTTAAATATCGACTTTTATTTTCTACATAAGATCTCAATTTATTCTAGGATCACTGGGATTTCCGTTAAGATTTGTGATAATTTAAGTCGCGGTGTGGCGCGAATAAAGTTAATATCACTATTGTCATCTCTCTCTAACGGTGTCATGTTCAGTTTAAACAATACATGTATGTACCTATATTTAATTCTAATCTCCTGGTAATTAAAACATTTCTAATACAACAAAATAACCTATCTACCTTGTGCGAATAACGCTATTGCAACGGAACGGGAAACGCTTTTGAAACTTAAGACAAACAAGAAACGTAAAATAATTGGGTGTTTAATGGAAATAGACATTTCATTAAGTAGACAAAATTATGGATTTTTTAAATAAAGATGTTTTTGAATCTAATTAAGCAGTTCTTCATTTTGAAAAGTATTAAAAATATTGAGAATGAAAATTCAAAATATTCAATACTTATTTCAAATCGAATAACGTTGTAGTTAATAAGATTTATAGTACTACGTCATTATCGAAAAAGTGACGAAAATTTGCTAGCTGTAGACCTTCCAATTAGTGCTCGATTCTTAAGGAGAGGGTAAGGTTAATTCGTACAAAAAAGGGATGTTTTGTTATTTTTTTGTGACGACGCAGTTAAAATCTCTTTATTAAAACCAGTGGTACATTAAAGTATGACATTCGAAGAATATTGTATAAAATTTTCGCGAAGAAATATTAAAAAATACAGTAATGGCAGCAATTATTCGAACGTGTCTCGGAAAAAAGTAAAATTGCGGTGCCCCTCATAACTTGGTGCTGGATCATCCGAAATAAAAAAATTAACGTTCAATCGTTAGATAATAGTGTTCCTCAGGTATCGCTGGGAGGGTTTTTCGAAATTTCAATTTTCCACTTTTTTGGAACACTTAGAACGGAAAAACACGATTTTTTGCGACAAAAATTGGGTAATTTGTTATTGTAAAATAAAAATTATTAACAAATTTGAAAAAAACGCTCCAGCATTACCTCGTAAATTATATACAGAAATAGTGTTCAAATTTTCAAATGGGTCGGTGATGTAGTTTTGAAGTTATGAGGGGCACCGACTTTGAAAACGTGAACTGTGGATAAATCGCTTTAAAATTTTGAACACTTAAAAATTCTTGTATAAAACTGATATAGAATACTTACTCCTAAACTAAATTTTGTACCCTACATTGACAAAATATACAGTACAGGTATAAACACGTTAGTACTTCCACTGAAATTTCTATAATATAACTGAGAGAGAGATATATATAGAGAGCGAAACATCTGCTAGATAACAACAAAGATGCTTATAACTTCGTCAATTTTACTCCAATCAACTTGAAATTTTGCGACAATATTCTTGAGATATTATGCATTCAGTTAAAAAAATAAAAAAAATAAAAAATTAAAAAAAATTATTTTAATACCTTACCCTGCCCTTAAGTTGCTGAGCGTATCTTTTTCTCAACAAACTTTTGGAGAACCTTCTAATTACTGTAAGTGAATATTCTTTAGTAAGATAATCCATCTAGAAGAAATTTTCCAAATCAAAGTTTTGTCGCAGTAAACGGTAAGAAATAAACACATTTTTTTTTTAAAACGATTCGCGCCTCATCTACTGTAAAATGGTTGTACTAGTTCAGAATTTTTCGCGGGCACACACATAACAATTATTGTCAGAATTTCATCGCAATCGGATGAACGAACATAGAATAGTATATAAAAACGTAATAACAACGATAAAAAAACTTTCTAAATTTGCGATAAAATTCTAAGCATGTGCTGACGATTGTGGTACGAAAGGAGTATGGAAACAAAGGAAATAACCAAAAAGCTATTGTGATTCAATTTTAAATTTGTTATTTATTTGAAAGTAAATTTTTATTTTTATTTTATCAGTCATATTTTCCTGGAAATTGGTACCGTCAAACGAGACTATTTGAAAACGGTGGGACTATTTGGAACAAAAAAAGAATAGGATTTAAGCTCTTATATCTGTTTGATTTCTGAACGATTCATAACGTTAATGCGTCTTTAATAGGGGATGTTCTTTAAGAGTTTAAATCTTTTTTAAAACTCTTCTTTAAGAGCTTAAATCTTTTTTTTAATTGTTCCCAATAGCCCCACCATTTTCAAATAGTTCCGCTTGACGGTATATATATATATATATATATATATATATATATATATTTATCCTGTCCAATTGTTGCCGATCATTTCGTACCATTCGTCGTACAGATGGGGACACTAGCGCCTCTAGTACCAATACCAAGAACTCAGTGTAATGTATTACGTCACATCATGTATAACTTTTAAACTGTAGTCGATTAAAACAAAAATAAATAAAAATTGTTTTCAGTGTTATTGCAATAGTTTGTCAGAAAATTTTCTATGGACTTGGAACTATATTAAGTGAAATTTTCAATTCCACTGTTTGAGCACCTATGTGGAATATTGCAGAGAAAAATGTGAAGGTTACGTCGTTACAAACACAAGGAGAATGAAGACAATTTCTTATATCGAATTTCCAACTTAATAACCGCATTATCACTTACCTTGCCAATTGGGTTTTATCGGCGTTACCTTAATATCTAATGAGATAACGTTGTTGTCCCACAAAGACAATACATTATTATTTATTACCGGCAATAGTACGTTTTCATATATCCCGAGCGGATACAAAAATTCATTCATGCAACTTGTTTAGGTCAAATATTGAGCAATAAATTTTCCTGCAAAATATTGTGAGTGGAACGAAAATATACTACATTAAAACTAATGACTATGATCATATATTATTTTTCCCTGAGAGATAGATTCCCAAAAAAAAGAAAAATGGAAAAATAAAGTAAAAAGGCAAGGAACAGAGAGAGGAGTATATATACGAATTTTTATCGACAACGAGAAGTTATTTATTTATGTAGCAGACCATAAAACATGACCGGCCCATTATATCATATTATGTGATGTGTCAATAAATTTTATAATACACTTTATTGTTAATGTACGTACATGCACGATACATATAGATTGTGTCATGAATATATCTTAAAACGGTATTATACTGTACGAGTTTGAGATATTAACACATTGTGTAAAAAAAAATAGGTTATACAAGAACGCGTAATAGTATTTTACAATATAAGTTCGGTAAGTTGCTTTTACTGATCGAGAAAATGTTGCGAAAACGAGACCCGCAGGGTCGAGTTTTTGCAATTTTCGAGATCAGTAAAGGCATTTAACGCATCGTGTATTGTATAATATTTTTTGCACGATTGATTTAAAATAATTAAAGAATAGAAATATATTAAATAAAAAATAAAATTCGAATAAATATAGGTGAAATTTATAATTCTATATTATGACATAGAATGCCATGAATAAATATTATAAATATTTATAAGAACTATAATATTATGAATTCTTGTAGTGACAAATGACAACTATATTTGTAAATAAAAAATCAAGTGTCAATATTTCATTGGCGTGAATATTTTTGTGAATTTCTATTAAAAAAATTGAGGAAAATAGTTTGTTAAATTATAATATTAGTAAGAGTAATGAAATTGATGAAGCATTTTAATTTTGGCTGCAAATTTATTCTCGTAAAATGAAAGGAAGATTAAGAAAACTACAGAAAATTTTAATGACTAAACAACCTTTTGAACTGTCAATAAAATATGAAGACTAATGTCAACAATAATAATAATAATGTGCTAACTAGTGAAAATTTTCATAATAATCGATTTATTTTCCTAATTGTTCAAATTGTACTTTTAATTTCAATATAAATAAATAATTACAATAACTTTTGAGCTAATTGCACTTACCACACTCCTATTCACTTACCACGCATCTATTTCACTTACCGCACTGTTATTTTTTGGTTTCCATGGATATAAACAAAACGTTCGGGAAATGTAAATTACCAACATTGTCAACAGCATCGGTAAATGCATGAAAATACACGATCGTGCAAAAATTTATTTACGTATTTTACGATAGTAATAGTAGTTTTTGCACGATCGTGTATTTTCATGCACTTATCGATGTTGCTGACAATGGTAGTTAGCTACATTTCCCGAACGTTGGTTCATATCTATGGAAACCAAAAAATAACAATGCAGTAAGTAAAATAGGTGCGTGGAAAGTGAATAGGAGTGTGGTAAGTAAAATTAGGCTAAAAATGATCACAATTATTTATTTATATTAAAATTAATGGTAGGTACAGTTTAAACAATTAGGAAAATTAATCGATTAATATGAGAATTGTCACTACTTTGAACATTATTTTATTACTGTTGCCATTAAATTTGTCTTCATATTTTATTGACGTTTCGAAAGGATTTTCAATCAGTAAAATCTTCTGTGTGTTTTCATAAATATGCAGCCAGTGTTAAAACGCTTCATCAATTTTATTATTCTCACTAATATTATAGTTGAACAGACTATTTTGCTCCATTTACTTTAATAGAAAATTCCAAAAAATATTCACGCCAACATTGACATTAAATTTTTTATTTACAAATTTATGTAGTTGTCAATCTATGTAATAATATAAAAATTTTAATTTCATCTATATTATCCGAATTTTATTTTTTATTTAATATATATATTCTTTAATTATTTTAAATTGATCGTGTAAAAAATATTATACAATACACGATGCGTTAAATACTTTTACTGATCTCAAAAATTGCAGAAACTCTAGAATCGCTAGATTTCTAGGGCCACTGAAGCTAGAGAAGTGAATCCAAGCTTAAAATAATTCTATATATGGAACATTAAAAAGAGTAAAATATTGACACATTTTGTTCATTAATTCTGGAGTTATCACCATTTTTAATTTTTTTTAAAAATCGAAATTTTTGTTTCTCCGGATCTTGTTTATGAAAATCGAAGAAACTTACACGAAAGATAAGTATACTAAATGTCCCAATTTTGTTGAAGGCAAATTTTATTTCATGTCATGTGACTTTGGACAATTTTAATTTTTTTTTTTCAAAGACCTTTATCTTCCTTATAAGAACTTTTTGTGTTTCCGCCTTGAGGAATATGATCTTTCCGCCTTGAAGAGAACCGAGGATAAAACTTCGAAAAATTTCATAAAATATAAATTTGAGTAGTTTTAATTTGCAACTGAACAGAATTGTTATTTTCGGGGATTTTGTTTTGAATTTTTTTTTCTTTTTTGGTTATTATCCATAAATGTTTATTATATACTATATTACCCCTTATTAACTACTAACCTCAACCCCCACCTCACAAACTGGAAAGTCTTATAACTATGTTTAACCTAATTGTTGGCATACTTTCAATTCACTAGTGTAACACTGACACTACACCTTTTACGCCGTTCAAGATTACTACCCCATCGTTATTGATAGCTTTTGTAAATGGTTGAACAGTAAAATGTTCTTATAGTTTTTCCATGTATGTACTGAATTGGTTCGGCTACAAGTTGAAGTCGAACCAAAACATCTCAGTCAGATATTATCATCGTGTTACATACAACTGAGAATTGTTCCAGTAAATATTTTATCCGAACGGGCGAAGAAAAAAAAAGAAGCGAGATTTCATCGAAAAAGAAATATTATCGAACCGTCGGAATGTACTTTTAATGTTAATCGGAGTCTATTTCATTGTTCATTATATTAAACCGAATACAAATGGACTGATCAACTCCTTTTATACGTGTGAAAGAGCGTAAAAGATATTAATGGATATACTTTATGGTTTGAATAACATCAGATACGTGGGGATGGAGTATCTTTTTACATCTGCGTGCCATTTCGATTCCAAAAAAAATTTTGTGCCTATGACGTGTGCAACTGATATCTGAGAAAAGTAAGGCCAATTTACGGACATTAAAATACTTCATGTATGGGGAGGTTTACTCGAGAGTCCTTAAAAATTATGTATTTTTCTAGAATTTTTTTCTCAAGAAAGTAAATATCAATTTCAAATTTTGTGTACATATTTATTAAGTATTAAACCACACAAAAAAAAATCTTTCAAGGAAAAATATTAAAAAGTGTCCATTTTACAGATAGTGCAGTGTGACGATCCGAAAATCCAATGCCTTGTTGGTGGACATCCTAGCGCCGGTAATAAACCACCGAAATCCAAAAACAAAAAAGATTTATAAAATATATGAACAGTACAGGCACCTCTACCTATAATATCAATAAATTGCTGAAAGAAAAAAAATGGCGGATGTTTGAACTTTTGATTACGATTTTTGTCTTATTTTTCGCTCTTTAAAGTAAATTTAAAAATAAAAAAAAATATTGAAAGTGTATCGAACTTATGTAGAGGTGCCGAAGAATTGAATTATCTTTAAAATAAAAAATTTTAAAAAAAAGGATCCATCGAATAGTTTTTGAGTTATCGTGTCCACCAGTTCCAAAAATGTAGTTCTGAGATATTATAAAATATATATAAAGAAACGTATTTTCAAAATTTTATATTTAATACTCACTATTGCGTGAACTTCGTTTTTTGAATTTTTTTTTCTTAGAAACCTGGATTCGGTTAATGTGCAAGAATTTTGTTTTTAAATTATTTTCAGTAAAATCACTTTGGGAACACATTCTACACATAATTTGCTATTAATTTCGGCAAAAAAATCGATTTTTTATCAAATCTCAAGTAAACCTTCCCTTAAATTACTTTCAGCAAAATCACTTTGGGAACATACTCTACACATAATTAGCTACCAATTTCTGCAAAAAAAATCGATTTTTTTTAACGACTCTCAGGCAAACCGTTTAAGGACGATTCTTAGCACAGATAGGTATAGAATTAAATGTTAAAATCCACAGATCCAAGTTGTTGCAGTGTGGATGCTAAGGAATTTCAGGTCCATATTTTGTTGCTTTCAACAAGTTGCACAAAATATTGCGTGAATAGCAAACGCTATGGTTTTCCAACCCTTTCAGTACCAGTGTTGGTCTTGAACAACGTCTGCTTAGACAATACATAGGAAATATGGAATTTTTGGCAACAGCATAGATGTTAGTTTCATATTCTACCGGTGAATGTTGATAGGTTTCTCTCAAATGTCTAAAAACAAGCTGTTTTAGTGGAAGGGTTAGACCATAAAGACCCAATGTTTATATCTAAATAACAATTTATAATGAATTATTTAATTAATTACAAATTAATAAAAGTACGTTTTTTGTGTTAAAAATAAACCATATATTTGAAAAAAATTTAAAAAAAATTATTTTTCAAGTATCGCTTTCATAATTTGGGACTGAAAGGGTTAAATAGTAAGACTTAAGTTCCAAGTTTTCGTTTCCATTGTATTGTATTTCAATTTCATATACAGTATATACGTACCATAAGTTTGCCATCTCAGCCGTAAGAGAGCGTTTTTCAATCTCTTAATGAACTAAATAAAAGAATCATAGCTGGAGAGTTTCACCAATAAATCTAATTTATTTCGCTTTTGTAATCAATTTTTTTTTTAGAAAAGTAAAAAAAAAGAACTCTAACCCGGTTCAGACGCTGGCAGTAGTCGAGTAATTTAGTACTCGCCCAGTTTGAACACATTCATTTTAGTCAAGTAAACTGGCTTGGTCGAGCGGACGGTCGAGTTTAGTAAATAGAACTCTATTCTACTTTTATAGTCGAGTAGCCTCCCCCCACTCTATTTTCAGTGAACTCGTATGCCAACTAAACACGTGTGGACAGAAATACACAAGTTGTTTATACATAATTATTGCAGTTATTGTTGTTTTTTAGTTATTTGGGTTATTGTTTTATTTGTCAGTTTCGGTTTTTCGTAAAAGAAATGTAAAATATTTTATAGAAATAAATATAATTGTATTTAATAATTTTAATTTTATTTTTTATAGATTTCTTATTGAAATAATAACAAATTAATTAACTAATTAAAATAGTAAGATGATCAAAAGGCACCACTCTTAAGCAGGGCCGGACCTACCCTAAGTGGCGCCGGAGGCACGGTGCAAAAATCAGCGCCCCTGTCTTTCTGTAAAATGATAAAAGAAATATTGCTTTTCAACTTTTTTCCCTACAAAAAGCAAGTGGCGAACAAAAAAAAAACGTCAATTCAACAATTTGGCGGCCTTGAATTTGCAGTTTTGGTGCCCGGGGTACGTGCTCCTGCTGCTCCCTAGATCCGGCCCTGCTCTTAAATTCGTTACCGAATATGTTAAATACAAATAAATGCCTGTGGGATGTGAGAAATGAAAATTACAAAAATAAACAAATTTAGCAGCATACTTGAAATTGCAAGAAAACGATGGGAATAGAAGGTTTTGTTCAAAAAAAAAATCGTAAAAAATTAAAAATATAAGATCGACATATTCTCAGGAAAGAAAGAAATTTAAAGATTCAAGCACTCGACTTTATACTAATCGACTAAACTAAATACTAGCTGTATGTGAACGATTGTTTTGACTCGCAGTATTTCAACAAACTCTACTAAATTACTTGTCCTGTATGAACAGTATATCCACTTGACTAAATTACTATACTCTACTAAACTACTGGCTGCGTCTGAACCGGGCTTTAATGACGTCATCACGTATACTAAATTATTTAAAAGCTCCTAAAATTGTAATGTTGGTAGCAAAAACACAAGATTTGAATTATCCGTAGGTTTTCGAAAACTGGATTTTTCATTTCTGATAAAATTAGAACTGTAAAGACAACAGAGAGATCACCTCCAGAAAATAGGTTACAGTTTTTGAGCAAATTGGCTTAGTTTGACACCAAAAATGAAACTCTCCTACTCAAATTACCTAAATTTTACTAAAAATTTAATTCATTTTCTTTTTCACCACCAGTTTAAAAAAAGAAAAAGATAAACTCGATGACGTCACAAAATCATAAAGTTTATTTCCGTTCCGTCCCTGACGAAAATGAAAAAAAAAATTTCTCGAGCAAAAAGAAAAAAAAACAAATTATTACGTGTGTTTCAAATTTTTCCGCCCGTAAAAATGAATCGCCCGGGGCCAGCGCCCCGCGTGCCCGTAGTGTAAATCCGGCACTGTCTATAAAAATAGCGATATTCGTTCAGAAAATGTGACTTATTTTTCAAATGTGAGTATCAGAATAAAATATCGGCTACATATAGTTTGCTCACTCAAACCACCGAGTTGAAGTAAACAAACACATTTCTTATTTATGAAAAATTTCCTTTTTTTTTGACCGGCCAAATATTTTGTTATTTACAATTTGGTCCGCCGACGTAAAACTTTCCGAGCCCCTGGTGTAAAGAATTTAAAAAAAAAATTGAATATAAAATAAAACAAAAAAAAAAAAAGATAAATAAAAATAAAAATAAAATTAAACAAATCATTTCATGGATCCTTTATTATTCAAAACCGAATATAAACTTTATTTCAATACAATATGTTCATCAAATTAACAAATGTTTCAATTTAGTGAAGTGGATTTTTGACTGACGATAGAGAGTATTAGCATAGCTTTTTTTTTTCACATTCATGATGTAAATGAACCAAAGTTGGCCGGTAGGGTGGGGATGGGACAGACACCACGGGGTGATATTGTGTATCAGTGTATCTATTTTCATTTTACAAAATGTATATGGGGTATTATAAATATTATAAATAAATAAATAGCTCAATGTCAAAAGAGTTTTGAAAATATAACAAAACTACATTTATCTGTGTGATCTGATACTATCAGATAGTTTTAGGTTATTTGATATACATTCTGGTACATATATATTATTGTTGATGGTGGTTTAACAATTATTCTAATTACAAACAGATAATTTCTGGGACAACTTTCAACAGGAATGCAACTTGTTTATCAATTAAATACAATATATTTGCCAATAAGTATTTTCATTGGTGGAGCGAAAGTTTAAGGGGAGGTTTACTTGTGAGACGTTAAAAAAAATCGAATTTTTTTGGCGAAATTGATAGCAAATTATGTGTAGAATATGTTCCCAAAGTGATTTTACTGAAAATAATTTAAAAACAAGATTTTTGCACATTAACCGAATCCATCTTTCTATAAAAAAAAAAATTCAAAAAACGTAGCTCACGCAATAATGAGTATTAAATATAAATTTTTGAAAATACGTTTGTTTATATGTATTTTATAATATATCGGAACTACATTTCTGGAACTGGTGGACACGATAACTCAAAAACTATTCGATGAATCCTTTTTTTAATTTTTTAGTTTAAAGATAACTTAATTCTTCGGCACCTCTACCTAAGTTCGATACACTTTCAATATTTTTTTTATTTTTAAATTTACTTTAAAGAGCGACAAATAAGACAAAAATCGTATTCAAAAGTTCAAACAGCCGCCACTTTTTTTTCTTTCAGCAATTTATTGATATTATAGGTAGAGGTGCCGGTACTCTTCATATATTTTATAAATTTTTTTTGTTTTTGGATTTCGGTGGTTTATTACCGGCGCTAGGATGTCCACCAACAAGGCATTGGATTTTAGGATCGTCACACTTCACTATCTATAAAATGGACACTTTTTTATATTTTTCCTTGAAAAATTTTTTCTGTGTAGTTTAATACTTAATAAATCTGTGCACAAAATTTGAGATTGATATTTACTTCCATTCTTGAGAAAAAAATTCTAGAAAAATACATAATTTTTAAGGACTCTCGAGTAAACCTCTCCTTAATAACTTTTCAGGATGCCCGTTTTTTAAAAATTCACTTTTTTGCATAAATAATTTTTTTTTTATAAGGCTTATTTTATGGAACATTCTAAATTGCAACATCTCATATAAACTAACAAAAAAATGTGGCCATATTCCAGGTCCGAACGGCTGTTATTCTCTGTCGATTTACGTCGAGATTATAGATTTTTCTCATGAATTTTTTTAAGGGCGGTTTTGTTTGAGATTTTTTTACTATCTATGTGTCTATATAAGTGTAAGGACAGATTGTGGCAGGTGCCTGGAACGGTAATTAAGAAATTATATTGCATGCTTGACATAAGGGCTAAAACGTGAGAAACTGACCAAAACACGTATTACATTTGTTTTGTAAAAAATTTAAATCAGCTTGACCTTAATTGTGTTCAGAATTTATTATGGTCCATTTCACTTAAATTTAACCATGCTTCATCACTATGAATTTAAACAATTTCCGTTTTCTTGGCTTTACCTCCTTCATTATTGCATTTACGTAAATTTTAAATTTTCAGTTTGTTTTTAGAAAAGAATAAAAGATTGATTTGTTTCGAATATAAAAATTATTTAATTTTTTAACTTTGACTCATGATCAATTGAATTTGAAATGAGGTATACCTACTTGAATGTTTGGGTATAAGTCAAGTAGTAGGTACAATATAATTTTATGTAACATTTAGTTGGCCCGCTGGATAACCGCCTTGGTCTGACCGTGTCTATACAGGGTGTCAGAGAAATAACTCTTGTCCTTTTGAGGGGTGACTCATAGCACCGTGTAGACCTAAAACCGCAGGAATTTTTTCGGAATTAACAGTTTGAGAAAATCGCGTCACCCCTCGAAAGGATAAGTGTTATTTCTCTTACACCCTGTATATATATATATATATATATATATATATATATATATATATATATATATATATAAGTATATATATATATATATATATATATATATATATATATATATATATATATATAAGTTAATGAACCCTTATATTCTAGTATTAATCAATTTTGATAAGTATTAGACCATAACAGAACTTCATTTCTTCAAAAATAATTGAAATTCATGATATCATCACGTATACCAAATTTCTTGAAAGCTAGAAAAATTCTAATGTCGATAAGAGAAATATAAATTTTGGAAGTATTCAGGAAGGTATTCATAAGCTTCTGGTAGTATTTTCGTTATTTCTGATAATATCCGAACTCTTAAGATAACAATCACATCTGGAAAGTGTCTGTTAATTTGTATCTTTGAAGAGTAAAAATAAACATTTCATATCCAAATTATCGAAATTTCGCCAATGTATCTGAATAATCTCATTTTTTTGGCATTTATTTAAAAAGAAAAAGAACTTAGTGACGTCATCACGTATACCAAATTTTTTAAAGGCTCTTAAAATCTTAATCGTGATAGTAGAAATTTAAAATTTGAAACTATTTGTAGATTTTCGATACTTCTGTTTTCATTTTTGATAAAATCATAACTTTAGAGAAAACAAGAGAATCATATCCGAAAAATATAGGTTACTTTTCCTGAGCAAATTTGGTACTTTTACAGCAAAAATGAAAATTTCATACTCAGATAACCAACAAATCTTCAAAAACATATCGAATGACCCAGAATAAAAGTATTTATACAAAAATTATCAGAAAGGGAAGTTCAAAACGAATTAATTGTGGATTTGTTGATTGTATTGAATTTAGAAACACATCCACAAAATACAGAAACAATCACAACGAGACACATGTTTTGGTGGTAGTGCCGATTGGGAATAGTACCAATCAAAATTTATTGTATATCGTACGTCAGTGTGGTTTTCACTGGAAATAAACAAATCGAACTATTCATTTAAACTAAACCAATTATTTGTAAACATTAACAAAACCCTTTGATGTTGATTGCTTTTGTATTGGGAAACAAAACACAAATAGTTTTCGGGATGCGGGGTTTTAAAAATGTTTTTGAAATAAGTATTTTTTGGAATTTTTACATTTTTGTTATAGTTTATTCGTTAAATTTAGCTCGGTAAAAGTTTGTATCAAACTAAGTGTTGATTTTTTCTTTAAAAGATTACAATATTTCCACTATTATCAATATAGAACTCTGAGTGAATAAATACAGCAACTCTCTCTGAATAATTCCAAACTACTAGTCTGCAAGTAGTAGTGCCTAAGGACGCTCGGCTACTCTGCTGGTTAGTGTCGTTCTTAAATATATTCTTTAAGACGAAGTTTGGTTGCGAACAAAATTTTCCTTCTAGAACTACTAAAGAAGTGGAATCATTGTGATCACCTTCGAAATATAAAAATTTTTTTCCCACCAAAATAAAAATTTTCAAGTTCATGAGTTCAAAGTTTCCTGAAAAATTTTCGTCTCGCGTCCGTCTGCCGATCCGGCTGTATGTCGCCAAATTGCACCAAGTGCTATAACTTCTGAACTATTCGATTGTTTTTAATAAAATTTTCAGAACTTATACGTTTTGATTGTTAGATGCTCCGTTGAGGGTCCTCCAGAACTTTCAAATTTTTCATTTTTTGTTTTGTTTTAAAAGTTCATTTGAACCTTCAGGAATGTATTTCTAATGTCTTAATCCCAACAGAAAGATTATCTTAGATGACGATAACGTACTTTTAACTCTAATTTTCAAGAACGAAAACTTTTTAATAGCGTTTTCCTCCAAACAAGTTTTTTCCGCGCCGTGGAATATAATTTAAAAAGTTATTAAGGTATTAACTTGAAATTTTATACAGATATTCTTTAAGATATTGGCCTTTGCATATACCTAAAATTTTGCATCAATTATTACTATAAATATTGTTTATAACAATTTGTTTATAAAAAAAGTGACACTTTTTTCTTTTTGATTTTAAATAGCGAAAAAAAATTTTCTCATCGAAAATAGGTATATGCAAAGCGTAATGACTTATTTTAATAAAATTGTTTTGTCCGATCGAATTCAGTTGATTTCAAGAGGCTGGGCATACCACGACGCAAATTAAAAGAGTCAACTTGGAACAGCTTGAGCGCCGCCATTTTTTCTTTCTTTTGCATAAAAATTTATGAGTGAATACATCATAACATGTACAATACTATGTAACTTCATTTGATACAATAAATGTATACAGTTTCTTAAAAAAAAATTATTAAAAAACCTGTTATCTGGAGGACTCTCCCCCTTTTAACTGATTTCGTTGCAATCGAAGTAACGGTAGCTATACCAGATCGCACCAACTAGCATGACTTTTGAACTATTCAATCGTTTTTGATGAAATGTTCAGAACATATGCAATCTGGTTCCTAATTGGTCCCCTACGGATTTAATCGTAATTGAAGTAGGTAATGAGTACCATGAAATCGCGTCAATTGTCGATATCTTAATGAACATTTAATTCTTTCGTCTTTCTTTTTTTAACACCACCCCCAAAAATTCCTTTATTAAAATATCCTACTGTATATAGGTGTGCAAGTGTAATCTTACGATAAATATCGTATGTCGTATGAATCGTACGATTTGTTTATTTCCAGTGAAAACCACACTGACGTACGATATACAATAAATTTTGATTGGTACTATTCCCAATCGGCACTACCACCAAAACATGTGTCTCGTTGTGATTGTTTCTGTATTTTGTGGATGTGTTTCTAAATTCAATACAATCAACAAATCCACAATTAATTCGTTTTGAACTTCCCTTTCTGATAATTTTTGTATAAATACTTTTATTCTGGGTCATTCGATATGTTTTTGAAGATTTGTTGGTTATCTGAGTATGAAATTTTCATTTTTGCTGTAAAAGTACCAAATTTGCTCAGGAAAAGTAACTTATATTTTTCGGATATGATTCTCTTGTTTTCTCTAAAGTTATGATTTTATCAAAAATGAAAACAGAAGTATCGAAAATCTACAAATAGTTTCAAATTTTAAATTTCTACTATCACGATTAAGATTTTAAGAGCCTTTAAAAAATTTGGTATACGTGATGACGTCACTAAGTTCTTTTTCTTTTTAAATAAATGCCAAAAAAATGAGATTATTCAGATACATTGGCGAAATTTCGATAATTTGGATATGAAATGTTTATTTTTACTCTTCAAAGATACAAATTAACAGACACTTTCCAAATGTGATTGTTATCTTAAGAGTTCGGATATTATCAGAAATAACGAAAATACTACCAGAAGCTACGTATCGTATTACTTAGCCGTGCAGCCGAATTTATTCTCAAGTGTCCACCATATATGTGTCCATTGATGTACATCAATATAGTACTATATTATCAACTTTTTACATTGCGATCTGTTATATGATGTAACATCAGTATAGTGTGATGGAACCAGAACCAGGTACAAAAAGCATTTTTTTCCATTTTGTACACATCTGTGAATGTTATCTTTGGCATCATCTAAAATGTAAATATTACTTTTTTCTGCTACGAGGTGTCGCGGAGCTAGTATGGGTGTATATAGTGAATAGGTGTTTATATAGCTGGTAGGATACACCTTGTAGGATCATATTTTATTTAGGGGTATTGTACAGATGGGTATGTATATGTATACAATTCCCTTACTTTTGAGTAATATACGAATTTCTTCATTTTCGCAAATTATTTGAAATAAAATTTGTAAACGGAATTTTTGCAGATTATTTTTAGACAAATTGTCAACTCCGTTTATGTTTTCAACTGCTTCTTATTTTCCACTTTTAAAAGCAAAACATCATGATTTTAATTTTAATGCAAATGCACAGAAAGCTTCTTTGTTTTACCGTCGTAGAATCTAGTTTGAAACACGCAATATAATCCGATCAATTTAGCCCTAAAAATAGTACTAAAGATACAAAAATTTGAGGAGAGCTGAAAATTGGTACGAATGTTCGGAAGATCATTATAAATAAGTGTTGAAAAGTCCTCATCGATCCTGTACGTGGAAAAAATTTTATTCAAGGTCAAAGGTGTCAAAAATGGGTTTTTCGCGTTTTTCAGCAAAACGGTAAGTTTTATCATAAAATTAGGTCAGACAAAAATTGTACATCATATAATTATCTATAAAAAATGAGCCAATACTTATTTTCCTAAGAGCCACCGTTTCTGAGATATAACTATTATAAAAAATTTCCCACCTGCGCCAGAAAAGCTCCTCAACACAATTTTTTGCAATTGTACCGGAAATTTTTTCAATAATCAGATGCCAATAATATTTCGGAAAGTTACTGTAAAACAATAAATACCAACGTTACACAATATTTCGTTATTTTCGGTACAATATTCGACGACTATGTGCGCCTGTCGATATATGTCTATCAGCGTGAATGTCAACTTTTTTGAAACGGAAATATCAACCATCTTATATATGTGACAGTTTGGTGGGTAGGTACCTAGGCTATGGCACCCCAATTCCAACTTACACATATTACATTTATTCGTTGTCGATATTTATTCATATCTTCGGTGACGCATTTCTATATTACGAAATTTCGTCGTTGTCATCATCATAATATTGTGGATGAGAAATTTTTAAACCAGTCGGAAAAATTGAACGATGAATGTATATTTATTTAAATGATGAAATGCTGTTGGAAAACTGGGAAAAATCTAGTTGAGATATTTTCGTACGTTCAGGTATTGTTTTATTTTTAGAATGTTTTTTCAACGAATATTTGTTTATTTTGAAGAGGTTTTTTAATGTTGTGCTTTTAAAAATTTATTTTATTTTATGTTATTTTAACCCTTTGCATTCGAACCATTTTTTAGTATGGGTAATCAGCTACTCGACAGTAGTTTTAATAAAAAATTGTAATACAAAAGTAGTTTACTTAGGAGAAGGTAGCCCAAAGCGGGTAAGCTAAGATTAAACGCCCAAAAAAGTGGCTTTTGACCTCGATAATTAAATCTTTTTTATATGATCAGATAGAATAGTTATCGAACTTTAAAATGAAACTCTGTCTGAGAAATTTTTATAAAATATTTATTTTTAATAAAGAAAATACAAAACCTCTACAAAAACCCGCTTGCCCGTATAGGTATCCTAAAGCGGGTAATCCTCTTTGAGCAAAGCGGGTAAGTACATTTTGTATAATAGTTAAATACTGTTATTATTTTTTAATATAAACTTTCTTAATCATATAGAACTTAACAATAATAATAATTAAGTAAAAAAAATTGAAAGAAGGCAAAAATAAAAAATTTTTAACAATTAACTGTTACTTTCTTTACAATTGGAGTATATTATTTCAGGTGGTTCCACATCAAAATCACCACAAACAAGGCAGAAATATATTTTTTAAGCTTTTTTCCTTATTCCGTCGTAAAAAGAACATTTTTTATTTTTTCCCCTTCCAATAGTCTTTTCGATTAAGATCCTTCTATTTTGTCTACCCACTTTGCCCAAAAAGACTTAATTTTGTTTACTTAGAATACTTGCAAAATGAAAGCTGATACATGTCTATCTTTTTCTACATTAAAAGTCAAATGATGATAACATAATACGGTAATACCAAAAAGATTACAAATAAAAAAGTTTGTGACTAGTCATAGAATATTTATCGTCAAAATTTTTAACAAAACCATCAAAAAAATTTGATGACGCTTAACTAGGACATTAAACGACACAAGGGTTCAAGTGCAACTGATTGATATTGGTTGATATTCGGTTAATCTCGGTATACACACGACCTGACAAAAACGTTCGATACAACTATATACAAGCGCCTACCGGCTTTTAGAAGGTTACCGGCTTTGGGCGACCTTCCCCTACATATTTTATTTTTATTTGCATATTACAAACATTATATTTTAATATTAAATTTTATAATTTTCCTTAGTGTGATATTTGAAGTAAAGAATAGGATGGCGCCTGAGAGGCGCCTTTCGAGTGCAAAGGGTTAAGTCTTGACGAGAAAAATGATTGAAATTTATGGGAGAAGTATCACTTCACTGACTGTTCCGAACACGTTTAAGACCCCCCTGTATGTGTATTTACCTATAACATTTGATAATAAAAATTCTATTACATTTTTATAACGGTCAATTTCGAACAAAGTTTATAAGCCGTATTGTGACGTGTCATAGGATGAAAAACACTCACTGAATGATAATCGACATATATATGACTGACGAGTTATAATAATATAAAACCACAGAATTTATGTATGTCATGTAAGGTGCGACCACATCGCGTACCAGTGGCGCTGTCTGTCTCAAGCATATTGATACGAACATCATAGACACACAACATTGCATGTGGATGGACCACAATCCGATCTGAACGCGGGCGCGAATGGGGACACAACAAATTTTACGACTTCTTATTACAATCATAAAGTTAAAAGTTTTATAACTTGTACATATATATGCGGGACAAACGGGGAGAGTGTGGTGTAAGTAACGATCATATAGAGCATCATCGAATGAACAGATTGTTTTATTTAAATCAGTCACATTTATATTCAACTGGTAAAATCTGAAAATATTCAAATTCAAATCAAATAACTGTATCTGTCGGATGCCAGATATTTGGATGACTATTATATGTATGTATGTAGATGTGACTGCATCGTTGGGGATTTTTTCTTTTGGGTGGGAGGGAGTGCTAATATTATATGAGAGTAAAAATGATTGAAAATAAAAGGGATTTTTTCGGTGTGACGTTGATCGACAAATATTGTGATTGTACACTGAGAAAAAAAATATCCTCAGAATAACTAAATGGTCTATGTTGAAAATATTGGTTTCTTTTAACTATAAATTAGTAAAACTAAAAAAATATATAAATAAAAACTACTACATCATTTAGTTTGGAATATTTTATTATATAGTTAAAAAATTTGTTTGAAATAACTATATACCGTGTGAGTTTTTTGAGAGTTGCCATTTCTATAACAACCAAATTTTTATGATAGAAATGAGACCGGAAAAGGTTCTTTTCGTGGATGTAATGGAAATGTAACCAAGAAAAACACTATCGGTTCAAGTAGCCTCAAGTACATATGCATACTTTTACCGCCTAACTGATAAATTAAAGAAAAATTAAAAAATTAAACTTGAGTAAAAAAAGTTTTATCGAAAAATTAATATATGGTCTCATTTAAAAATCTATAAGTTTGTATCATAGCTCGAAAACCATAAGAGCTATAAAGCTTCTGACTATAGCAATCGGTTGCCCTCGTTGATATCTACAACTCTTATTTGAACAATTTTTCGATTAAATCAACGGTTTGGCTGTAATAAAAATGGCAACTCTCGAAAAACTCACACAGTACTATATGTATATAGCTGAATCATTTAAAAAAGTCTGTTTCAATTGAAAATTTTAATAAGGCTGGTTTAGTCAACAATCAAAGGTTCTTTTAACTAAATATATTGTTAAATGAATTTGATGGCCATGTTATTTTGCCTTTATCTCAATATAGTTTAGTTGACTATATGAAGTTGTTTATAATAATAATACAAATAGTATTCTTAACAATAAATATAGTTAATTTATTGAACATGCGCAGATTGAAACTTGTATTAAACGCTTTATTACTAACGTCAATGAAATCATATCTGGGTTAGGCAGTTTACATTTTTTATTTGCTACGAATTTTACATTTGGTTTATTATAATAATGTATGCGAAATTAATAATAATTAATAATATTGTTTACGAACTTAATAATAATTAATAATTAATAATATTGTAAGTACTTTTTAATATATTAATATATTAATTATTTAAATATCCAGATAATTTTTTTTTATAGGTTATTGGTGATTAATGTACACAATATAA
This sequence comes from Brachynemurus nebulosus, assembly GCA_035578155.1. Lineage (NCBI taxonomy): Eukaryota > Metazoa > Arthropoda > Insecta > Neuroptera > Myrmeleontidae > Brachynemurus > Brachynemurus nebulosus. The sequence continues at coordinate 65,855,671 of JAPWDM010000002.1, forward strand.
CACAAAAAATATACTGTTTTACTTAAAACATGGTAAAAAGATATATATGTATATAGGTTAAAGTATTTTGTAAAAAATACTTTTTTTCTTTTTTTGATTCAATAGGGAGAGGACAAATGAAATTTCTAAGGTGAATAATTCAGTCATTTACGCCTATTTTTAAAATTTATATAGTTGTTTACCAATTTTTAATTTTTAAAAATTTATTCACAGATTCCAAAAATGCACTGGAAATTATTGAGTCATATATGTGCACCATTTGATCAGATTAGCGAAAGTAAAACCAAAAATTGGACACTATCAAAAGAATTAATTTATCAGTGCTTCATAAGTGCAGTGAACGCAATAGTTATATGCAAGTTAAGAAAATTCGATAGTATCTGTGTACCTTGAAATTACAGTCGAATTTCAAGGTAAATGCGCTTGACCAAGGTCCAAGGTCAGTATAGCAGTCGTCTGCCCGTGTGGCGGGACGCGGGAACAAAACGTTAGGGTTAGGGACAGACTTTTGCATCACTGTGCCACGCGCAGGTGCCGAGCGGTTACGGAGGGGCATAAAATATAAATCTTGCAATTTAATTTGAAATTTTTGTCTTAGGCCGGCCCTGAGAGCAGAGCAGAGCCGGGCAAGGCAGGAAAGCACGAGAAATAAACTGTGTGGCCGGGCGCACATTGAGATGCAGGACAGCGCAGTTTCTTTGACTCTTGTTGTAGAACGAGGTAGCGCGAATTTAAAAGCAGAGCAGAGCAGCAATATTTTTCTTCAATTTCTTCGATTGTTTTAATTTTGGCGAAATAAAACCAACTAAAACTCAAGAACGTGTTACATTATCGAGCAGTTTCTATGTCACATTCACGAGCGTCACATCGCGCTCGTGCAACGCAGTGCTGCTCTGCGTTTCAATTCGCACTGTCCCGTTCTACTACAAGAGTTACAGAAACTGCACTTCCCTGCCTGCGTTAACTGCGTCTCAATGTGCGCCCGGCCTTAACATTATTCGATATGCGGACAGAGAGTACTCTCGCTTGAATCACTCGTTCAAAATGTTACCTTTTTGATTAGGTGCGTAATAGCATCGTCATAATAGGTATCGTATTGTTGAAGTGTTGTATATATGACATGGACCAAGACAAATCCTTATGAAATTACGAAAATCAAATCTTTAGTTGCTACATGTATATTTTCTTTATAATAAAACTTTTTTGTCATTCTGAATTATATATTATCCCACTTTTTACTTGAAGAAAATTTAAACTTTTTTACTCAAAAATTCTTTCTCTGCCTCGCGGAGAAAAAATACAAAAAATAAAAACTTTAAGCTTTTGTCTATTTATTTATTTTTTTTATAATAATAATAATAAAACAATGTTTGATAAAAAATAACATTTGTTTTATTTAAAAAATAAATCTCAAGATACCAATTTACCCGAGAAATCCTCGTAAACAAAAACGTATCACTATTTAAAATGTTTTTTATTATTGTTTGAAAAATGTTTTAAGTTTACTCTGTATATATTTCTTGTTCCTTCCACACGATTTTCAACCAATTTAATGTTGGTACTACTGTATGTAGTTGGTGATGTAGATATCTGCCTGTAATTTAAGACTATATTATTATTATTATATTATGTAATATGAATTAATTTATGTTGTACACGATAATTCTCAATTGTATAATTTTTCTGATGGTACCATCTGTTATTATAAATATTTGTTAAAAAGTTTAAGGTTGATAATTTTCTGTAAAACTGGTATGCAAAAGTTTTTATCACTCGTTCAGAATACAATAAAGCTTTATGACTTCAAGATAAATAACATTTTTTTTTTTAAATTTTTAAAATGTATGTTAAATATTTGGGTTATAGTTACCTCGTGGGTCCTCTACTGTATGCGTGCCGCTCTATGAAACAACTAAGCTGTATTCAAAAATGAAATCAATGTAATCTGATAAAAACTAAGTGGGTGTTCCTTTTTTTTAATTAACAGCTGATTTGGCAAAAAAAAATTCAAAAAATGAAATTTTATTTAATAAAATGCATACATACAAAAAAAAAATTATTGATGCTAATTTTGTTATCTGATACCTTGTTGCTTTTTATTTGTTAATTAAAACGAGAGAAGAACGGATTTTACTTTTATCATATTACATTGGTTTCATTTTTCAATACAGTTGATGCATATTTAAAATAAAAGGATATTTCTTGGAAAATAATTCAATAGAAGAAATCTTCATAAAAACATTTTTAGCTACCGGAAATGAAAAAGTTCTTTACAAACATATTTGAATAAATTAAAATACACAAAAGCACGAGCCCACGACGCAGCGTGATTTGATCCCACAGATAAGTATATTTTGATATTTGGTATAAAAAAATTTCGGTATTTGGTAGATATAAGTAGTTTGCAAAATTTACTGATGAAAGTTAAAATTTATTAATATTTATTTTTGGTATCTGTCGATTGACGGTAGGACATCTGGTGTTAAAAATAATATCCCTACATATTTTTCAGCTAGTTATTTCATGACGTTTACCGTTCACATTTGAGGTTCGTATTCTGTAAAAGTGTAAACTGTAATATTTCTAAATATTAATATAAATATAAAGGTTTGGATGACTGTAATAGTGAAATAAAGGGAACATTAGGAGTAACAAGTCATCAGGAAAATAAAATAAAAGAGATTTAAAAATTGTGCTACTGGTTTCGGAAGAGCATATACTTCCGTCCGACACTTTTAATTAAATATAAAAAATAAAAATACAATGCATATAATTAATAATTTAATTTGTTTTAATATTCCTAAATTACTCACGCATTTTTTCATATTTTTACCGCATTTTGAGTGCTTCACAAATGTAAAATTCTCTATTCTTCGACAAAATTTCTTTGCTTCAGATTTATGACAAGCCAAGTACAAATAGTTTTAATATTTAATCATTTTTTCTTAATGTCAGTGCACTTTTCATTAACCATTTTTTAAGCCACGCCCGCTTAACAAATTCTTATAATGTTAGATCTAAAATTTATTTGGTTTCAAATTTTTCCGAAAGTCTCTTGACCTTTCGCTGAAAAATGTCTCTAATACACTAAACAGATTTTACCTAAAAAATAATAGAAAAAAAATAAAATCTTATATTTCCAGTTAAAAAATAAATAAATAAATAAGCAAATTCAGAAACAGTTGACAAAAATACCGTAGAATTAAATTTTTTATTTATAAAAAAAGAAAATTAAATGTATTTTATTCCAACAAAATTCAAACCTTTTGCAGAAAATTTTTCACAAATATTAATTCAATTTATACAAATAAAATGTATTGACGTATTATTGAAAGGTACCGGCCGGTACGTCGGTACGTACCTACCGTGTCCGTACCGACCGTACCTACATTTATATTTTGTTCATTAATCTGTAACGTATACAAAAACCGGATATTGTGTTTGAACCAATCATCCGATTCGAATCGGATTTCGGAAACGCTCTCTCACATTCATGATGTGTGATGGTTGTGTTTACGCGCGTTACATATATATATATATATATATATATATATATATATATATATATATATATATATATATATATATATATATATATATATAGGGTAAGTCGAGGAGAGATGGCCATAGAGGAGAGATCGCCACCTGGTGTAATTTTGCCTTTTGCCACCACATAGCGCTGTGAGTCGGTAAGTCTCTTCAGTGAATTACAGTGACGCGCGGTAAAAGTTTTCATAAAGTTTCTTATAGTTGTTTGCGATTTATTGCAAAAAACATTTTAAATAAACCTCAGAAAATATAATCGGTATTAAGGTAAGTCTGTTAGCTGTTGTTTATATGTATTTTTCTTAACTTTCTGGCAACAATTAGGTGTATATTACCTTCTTGTGCATTCCTAACCTCAAAATGTTTCCATGTGATCTAACTGGCGGCAGCCAGCGAGGTGGCCATCTCTCCTCGACAAAAAGGATAGATGGCCACATTTTTTTGAGGAGAGATGGCCATATTTTAATTTTTAATGTAACCATTCCTTTGTTGGTTTTAATGCAATGTTCACCTTTTTATATAAATATTTGCCACAAATAGAAGTAAAAGAACAGTACTGGTTTCTTTGGTGACTAAAGAGAATGGGTTAACGGAAGGTAACTTACCCCTTTCCTCTAGCCAGAAGTTTTCAAATTTTTTTTTTTTTTAGATGCCAAACCAATACAAACCCAAACCTGGCAGTTCACGAGGACAGTCGTGGACAGAACAAGACTTACGGAAAGCTTTACAAGCTGTTGAAAGCGGAAGCAGAATTAAAACTGCTGCTGATGCTTACGGGATACCCAGGTCAACTCTTCGAAATCGGATTACAGCTAACACTTTTAAGAAGGGGCGGATGGGTCCTGATTGTCTGCTTGGTGAGACTAATGAAATAAAACTTTGCAACCATATTCTACAACTCCAAAAAGCAGGGTTTCCAATTACTCGTAGTGATCTCAGGTCGTTAGCTTTTGAATTTGCTGAGGATTTAAAAATTAAACATAACTTTGATAAAGAGGAGAAAAAAGCGAGATATGTTTGGTTGAATTCTTTTTTGAGGCGACATCCACAGCTTTCGGTGAGACAATCTGAAAGCGTGTCATTAGCTATGATTGAAAGCTTTGAACCGTGAAGAGATTCAAATGTATTTTAAGCTGTTAGATTCCATTTTAACTAAGAATGACTTGTTAAATAAGCCATCATGTATCTTTAATGTCGATGAAACGGGTCTACAGCTTAACTGTCGGCCTGAAGAAGTTATTGCTGAAAAAGGCTCGAAAGTAGTTGCCTCCGTATCCTCATCTGAACGAGGAGAAACGATTACGGTTATCGCATGCTGCAATGCCGAAGGAAATTTTATTCCTCCAGTGGCTATTATGAAAGGAGTGAATAAGAAACAGGAATGGGAAGACAGCATGCCACCCGGATCAAAAATTTTTATGTCGCAGAAATCGGCTTACGTCAATGCAGAGCTGTTTTACCTTTGGCTGCGAGACTGTTTTGTTCCAAGGAAACCAGAGGGTAAAGTTCTTTTAATTCTTGATGGACATGTATCACATTGCAATTCAGTAAAAATGTTAGAATTTGCGGAAGAGAACGGCATAATTCCCCTTTGTTTACCAAGTCACACTACGCACTACTTGCAACCACTAGACAGAGCTTTCTTTAAATCTCTCAAATCTTTTTATTATAAAGCTGTAAATAGGTGGCAAAAACAGAACGCAAACCGGAAAGTTTCTCGGTTACAGTTTGGACAACTCCTTAGTGAGGCATGGGGCAAATCTGCTACTCCTGAAAATGCAGTTTCAGGTTTTCGTGCCACTGGCATTTTTCCTTTCAACCCAGAGGCGGTGCCTGAGTATGCCTTTGTAGAGATAACATCGCAGGAAACTTCAAATTTCAACGACGTTCCTGAGTGCAGATCACCTGGTTCGCCAGTTAGAAATAGACCTACTCCGATGTCAACACCACAACAAAACCAACGTCCAGGTGAACTTACAGCTGCTGCAACACCTCAGCCATGTTGCTCTAAGCAAATCTTATCTGAAGAATCTCCCTCTAAATTACTTAAGAGAATTTCGCCGATTCCGACAGTCACTAGTGGCTCGACTGTTAGTTTTCGTCGTAGAATTGGAGCCTTAGAACTTACATCAGTTGAAAATATTGAGGAAAATAAAGTCAAGCTAAGGAAGAAAAACAGCAAATCTAAAAAGACCATCCAACAGCCGACTACTGAGAAAACTAGGCCTAGACCTGTCTCAAAGCGTAAACGCAAAGAGTCGTCAAGCAGCAGTGATGAAGCAGTTAATGCAATGGTGTTAGATGACAGCTCAAATTCTTCTGAAGATTTTTCAGATCTCGAATACATTTGCGTTGGCTGTGGAGAAAACTACAACGACACGACATCTAAGGACGATTGGTTCGAATGCGTGCGCTGTAAGAAATGGCTTCATGTTAGTTGCTCCTCATTTAATGACATTTGCAATCCATGTGGCAGGTTTGTTGTAAAAAAGTAGTTCAGTTCTCGTTAAGTTTGTACTATTTCTTTATACAAATAATGTTAGCATTTCTTATTTCATTTTTTTAATTGTCAATTTGAATTTTGAATTTTTAAAATTATTTTGTTGTGTTTTCTCCTTTTTAAATATCTATTGTTAGTTTAATAACCTTAATAAACTCGATAATTCCAAAAAAAAGTTTTTATTTTTAATTTCAGCCTTATTTTAATCTTTAAAACCAGGTGGCGATCTCTCCTAAATATTATGGTCATCTCTCCTCGAGGTGTAGGAGAGATGACCACAAGACATATTTTTTTAAATTTTCAATTATTGTTTTTAAAATATCAAATTTCTAAAATAAAGCTCTAGAATCTTAAACCTACATTATCAATGGAAATAAATCACTTTTTCTTCCAAAATTTTACATAAAAACTAACGGTTTTACAGCTATCTGATAAAAGCGTGGCCATCTCTCCTCGACTTACCCTATATATATATATATATATATATATATATATATATATATATATATATATATATATATATATATATATATATATATTGTATTCATATATTTTATAATTTGTAACGTCGTTTGTTGAAAATTTATGCTTCAATTAGATTTCGATGATTGACGATTTTGTAATGAAACAATTTTTTATTGATTAATTTCGATCAAATTTATTTCATTTATACGAGCGTGCTGCGCATGAGTAGTGTTTAAAGTTGGTATTGAGAACCATCTCCGTACAAAAAAAAAAAAAAATAGATGTAAACTTGGTAAATTTTTTTTTTTCCTGAAAATTTCAGCATTATTTCACTCAGTATATCAATCAGTACTTAAGGGAAGATTCGCTAAGAATAAATAAAAAGAAATTGAATTTTTTTTTTTATAATTATATCCCTTGTTACAATTTTTTTGTCTTCTGAAACTTTTATCACTCAATCGTGCTTAAAGATACAGGATTGGTTAAGAAGAGCATCAATTTTAGAAAAAATAGTTTATTTTTCAATCATTGTTACAATTCAGCATTGTATCGTGTAACATGAACATTGACTGTTTCCACTGAAATTGTTTCGTACATCGTTGATTATAAAACAAAAAAAATTGTATTAAACTATTGTAAAATGTCTTTTGGCGAATTTTTCCTTAAGGGGAGGTCTACTTGACAGTCGTTAAAAAAAATCGATTTTTTTTTTTGGCGAAATTGATAGCAAATTATGTGTAGAATATGTTCCCAAAGTGATTTTACTGAAAATAATTTAAAAACAAGATTATTGCACATTAACCGAATCCAGCTTTCTACCTATAAAAATAAATTCAAAAACGTAGTTGACGCAATAGTGAGTATTTAATATAAAATTTTGAAAATACGTTTCTTTATATTGTAGCAAAAAATTAAATTAAAAATTTTGATTATATTATTATTTTTAGATTATGGTATGTTCATATATGTATTATATTATTATCAGTTATTGAATTGATTGTTGATTAAATTGAATTTCTTGGAGTTATGTGTATTCGGGTTTTGGGTGCTACTTTTCGTGTTGGTTGGGGTTTCGATCAGCAGAGCATTCTCCAGGTGTTACGGAGACGAGAGTATGTGTGGCAGTGGAAGGTTATGGTCGCAGATCGTTTTCCCAAAACCACAAGATCCCCAAATAACCTGAAATTTTCTTTTCGACAACCAAAGGGTGGTTTTAAATTAGAAATACGAAAGTTTATCAATTACAATTTATTATAATAAAAGGGTGACTCGAAAGAATTTTTGAATTACAATATTTGAAATCTTTAAAATTTTACAACAATAAATAATTACTAGTTTTGAGAATTTACACAAATGTTTCTTTGTTATTATTTTGAATAGTTGATATACCATTCCAAATTAATTTTATATGATAGGTTTTAAAATAGAATTTGCATCTTAGTCAATAGAAGTTGCATCTTAATCTTAGGTTTTAAAATAGAATTTGCATCTTATACTTTTCAAACCGAGACACACGATATTTAAGTATATCGCGTGTTCTAGCTATGGAAATGTATTACCACATCAATTGGTAAATTATACACTTTTCACTTAAATATAAAATTGAAGTTTCGAATTTTACGGAACAATTTTTAAATATCGTTATAAAATATATTTTCTGAGAATATGTTATTAATTAAATTAAATTAAAGTCGCTAAGATGAATTTTATGACTGTACCGATTTTCTCTTTAAAATTTATGACTAGAATAACTTGTATGTGTATTTTTTATAAATGTCAAATTTTATGAAATTGTAAATTAGTCAATATTAATTTTGTTTGAGCTCACTAATTAAGAATGAATTTTTTTTTTATTTTTATTTTTTTATTTTTTTGTTTTTTTTTTTCCTTTTATTTTAATTGCTTTTTAGCTATAATTAAAGTGTCTAAGTCACGCTTAAACACGAGACGAGTGGGGCTTCCTTTTACCCAAACGTGCTCCTTCGATTTCTTGAAGAGAAATCGGAAAGAAAAAAATTTTTACGACGAGAAACTATTGCAATTTTTATTGTGATATACGTGTCGGATTTCATACGAGGGAGCAAACTAAATTAAATTTAGCCTGCTAGCGTTTACCCCGGTCCGGACACAATTGAACGCCTTTTGGAAATTTCAGAAATTACAGATGGCAAAAATAAAATCAGATTTAAGTTGAAATGTTTTAGAAAATTACGTTGCAAGTTAAATATTACTAAAGAGCTATATGATTTAAAGGATTGGAGCAGATATCGAAATAATCGCAAAGGTTGCACATGTTCAAAATTTTGTTTATCTAAACCGGAAATAGTTACGTGATTTGATAATGATTAAACTGTAAACACAATCTGTATATATTTGGAAATTTACTTAACGTTAATCTAAATATAAACCTATAAATATAAATCTACACTATTAGCTAAATATATCTATACCTTTTAAATTACAAATTAACTAAATTTTGAGTCGCAGACTTTTGCTGAATCCCCGAAATTTTTTTGAAATTCGAATGAATGCTAAAGTACAAGACGACGTTAAATATTTAAATTAAATTTTAACTTACATGCTATTATTCTATTTAATTATATTATTATATTTAGTTATTATTTTTGCTTATACACCTTAAATTTTTTAAATATAAATTATTTTCATATTGTTTAAATAAATTTCCAAATTTTAATTACAATAAAATATTACTTATCTTAATAATGATGCATTTTTCTTTTCAATAATAACGTTACAATTTTTAATTACATCTTGACCAACTCCCTTTTTTTTTTTACATTTTTGTTTGATGTTAATATCACCACGGTCACTTGAAGAAGAAGTGTGTGTATCCTCCTTTTAATTAATATAAGTTACCTATTTTTAATTATCTGTTATATAATTTGTTTGTTAATTATTTTTTTGAAATAAATGTTCGATCAAACAATGGACAAAGCGTTAACTAAATTTCAGTTTTCTGTAAAAAAAAAATAAGTGATGGTGATACGAAATGTAAACGTCAATTTGAAACCATAACACTAGATGGCATTAAGATATAATTGATTTATTGAATTCTATGATTTGATATATTGGACTGATATTAATTTCAAACGTAAATGTTAGATGTCAGTGTTTTGACATTTTTGCAAATCGATTAATTATTAATTAATTTAATGTTCGTTTTGTTATCGTTTTCCAAAGAATTCAATAATGTGTCGAATTTAATTCGTCACAATATATATATATATATATATATATATATATTTATAATATCTGGGAACTACGTTTTTGAAACTGGCGGACACGATAACTCAAAAACTATTCGATGGATCCTATTTTTTAATTTTTTATTTTAAAGATAGTTCAATTCTTCGGCACCTCTACCTATAGTTACACATAGTCCGATACACTTTCCCGATTACACTAGTCCGATACACACCCATAGTCCGATACACTTTCAATATTTTTTTTATTTTTAAATTTACTTTAAAGAGCGAAAAATAAGACAAAAATCGTAATCAAAAGTTCACACATCCGCCATTTTTTTTCTTTCAGCAATTTATTGATATTATAGGTAGAGGTACCGATACTCTTCATATATCTTATAAATCTTTTTTGTTTTTGGGTTTCGATGGTTTATTTCCGGTGCTAGGATGTCCGCCAACAAGGCATTGGATTTTCGGATCGTCACACTGCAGTATCTATAACATGGACAATTTTTTATATTTTTCCTTGAAAAATTTTTTTTTTTTTGTATAGTTTAATACTTAGTAAATATGTGTACAAAATTTGAAATTGATATTTACTTCCGTTCTTGAGAAAAAAATTCTAGGAAACATTGTCGGCATATTTATTTTTTATCGATGTTTAAGTGTAGGCTGCGGTCATTTACGTGTAATCGTACACGACACTGAATTTAAGTAATAAATATTGAATTTGCCGCAGAAACACTGATGTGTTTTCACTCAAAATCATAATTCAAGTTGTAAGTTGAGACAAAAAATTTTTCAATCTACATCAGGGATTGTGGCACTGGCAACCCGGTTTAATAGTTTACCAGAAAAAAAGCTCTAGAAATTTTCCCGGTAATTGAATAAGTTAAAAATAATTGAGAATTTTATAATTTTATTTTATTTCAAAGAATGGTTAAGTTATTGAATAGATTACCCATAATAGACAATTCCATGATACAATAAAATCATACAGTGAAATAGTTAGTTGCATATAAATATAATAAAACGTCTATTTGGGAGTAGAAATAATGTTTGAAAAATCATATTCTTGCCAAAAAAATTTAATTTCTAGTTTTCTGTCTAAGAAATTTTAATTTAAATTTTTTTATCTAAAAGTTAATTTCTGCAATACAGTTATTCTTCAAAGTATTATGATGATTACCTACATTTACATACCGTCAAATGGGGCTATTTGAAATCGGAGGGGCTATTTGAAAAAAAACAAAAAAAAAGATTTAAACCCTTATGTCTGTTTGATTTCTGAACGTATTCATAACGTTAATGCGTCTTTAATAGGGGATGTTATTGTAGTAGTATTTTGACCAGTACAAACTTGTTCAGTTGTTCCATTTCATTTGTGAAGTGTCAGTTGATAACAACATAAAAATTACAGAATATTATTGCAGTGCAAATTTTCGACTGGAAAATTTAAGTTAAGGTATTTATTTGAATGGTAAGTTGTTCACTAATTATTAGATTTTCCCTTTTTACTTAGAAGTCATTAAAATTTGTTTATATTGACGCCTTAATATTTTAAAGCCCTTTTTCGGAAGTGGGACTTTTTGGAATACAAAAAGGAGCTATTTGGAATTAATTCAAAATTAATTATTATACACTATTAATTAAAAATTTTGCTAATTTTAAAGTTGAATTTATTATTATATTTTATTATCGTTTAAGAGAGATTCTTAATTAAAGCCATTTGAACTCTTTGAAAAATAATATTTAATAATTTTTAAATGCTACTACTTTGTTTTATTTTCCTAAAATGATAAGTTTTATATTGAATAGTTAAATCCTGTTTTACTAGGAAATCCTTGTTTTACTAGGAAGTAGCCCTTTCTTAACCATAAAAGTTCCTTAAAATTGTTTAAAAAAAAAATACTTTTTTTTAGCCTGTTTTTGGTTACTTTTTTTATCCGTTATCAAATAGCCCCACCCCTAGGGTTATTTGGAAAGGCCACAAAATAAGAAAAAAAAATATCATTTAATATTTATTAAATTATCCAGAATAAGGATTAAATTAATAATTATTATGTATTATGTGAATTGCTCCTATAGATTGACAAAATTTTTTAAAATATATCAAGACAGAAGGAAAAGTAGATAATTTTTTTACCAAATAGTCCCAGTTTGACGGTATCAACTTTTCTCAGAATTTCTGTGAACTTGATTTTCATAAACCTCGCTTCTTGACTAGTATATAGGAAATAACAAAGCAAATATTAGTCAACAACAAAACCCTATTGACGAATGAGCAAAAATAAATAATCTTGAACAACTTACTGAATTTTATTAATTCGTAGAAATTTAGTATTGGTAGGTATTTGTATTCAGCAAAAATACAGTGTTTAAAAATACAGTTTTTGGCAAACATGTTTGTAAGTACTTACTTATATTCTTATATAATTCTATTTTTCAATACGTTTGTATAATATATACAGGGTGTAACACAGAGGGGTAATTACGGTAAAGCAGGTGAGGGATTTACTTCAGAGCGCATAACAAAAAGGGGCGCAAGAAGAAAAAAAATTTTTCTAGTTCTGAATTTTAAAAAAAAAAAAACTAACCTTAGTGATAGTATCAAAATAGTTTACATTTTGTTACGCATCATACGATTTGTTTCTTGTGTTCGACTCAGGTATAATAAGTTTCTGAATCCGCTCCTGAATTCAGTTCACCGTTTAAACAGTTTCACCTATAGCTCTTCCACTCTGTACATTATACAGGGTGGGAAGTATATAAGTCTAGCTGCGAAAACAGTGGGTAGATCTCACCCGCGTAATTAATATTAGCCAATAAATTTGCACCAAAAGTGTTTTTTAACAGACCAAATTTTATCCGGCTCTGATCATCTTATGTTTTAACATAAATTTTCTGTTTTTTAAAAAAGCAAAATACAATAAATATTAACTAGAATTATATATGTTTACATTATTTTATTGAATTTTGGTCAACCAAATTATTTTGTACCTTTGGTACTAGAGAGTTATGTTTATTTGTATTAAGGGGATATTCTAGTCTAGAGGTTCGATTTTGAGGTGATTTTACGGGCGTAATAAAAAAAACAGTAAAAATTTTTCGTATCCATTTCTTTTTTTTTTTAACAAGGATGTAGAATTTGTTGGACGTAGCCGATTTGAAAAAATAAATATTTTCAGAAAATGGCTTTCAAAACTCATTTTTTTGCCTTCTTTTCCCAGCTTTGGAAATTTTTTAAAAATAGTAAAAAAAAAACGCCGTGAGCAGCGGGGCCCCATCACGGTAGTCGAATTTTCCCCTTCATCTTCGGTATTGAATGTTTACAAGCGAAATGTGATTGAAAGTCTACAACCGAATTGTCATTTTGTTAGTTTCAAAACTGGTCATGAGTGTTCGGCTGATCGAGGCTTTAAAAAAAGGTTTTAAGTATTTAAGGGCTGTATCTCAGTAAATTTCAATTTTGTGCCGAAAACAGGTAGCAGAACAAAAACCAACACAATTCGTACGAGGGCATTCCTGCCCATGTTTATCCGCTAATTGCCTTTATGTTTTAGTTTTAAATATTAAAAAAGGACCTTAAATAGTAAACTGGAAGGCCTTTATAAAGATATTTTTTCTTTCAAAAAATAAAAAATAAAAAAAATAAAAAATAAAAAATTATTTCTTCGGTATTGAGTGTCTACAAGCGAAATATAATTGAAAGTCCACAAGCGATTTGTAATTTTGGTGGTTTCAAAACTGATAATGAGTGTCCGGTTGATCGGGGCTTTATAAAAAGATTTTAAGTTTTTAAGGGCTGAATCTCAGTAAATTTCAATTTTGTGCCGATAGAAGTTAACAGGGAAAAAGCCAACACAATTCGTACGAGGGCATTTCTATCCATGCTTATCCGCCAATTGCCTTTGTGTTTTACTTTTAAATATTAAAAAAGGAACTTAAATAGTAAACTGGAAGGCTTTTATGAAAATATTTTTTCTTTCCAAAAAAATCCAAAATTTCTATTTTATAAATAATAAAAATCCAAAATTCCTAAATAATAATTAAATAAATAAATAAACAGTGACTTTAACAACATTTGCAAATTACTTAATATGTATGTATTTCATTTGTTAAAAAATTGTATTCACTTTTTTTTTAAATTTTTTAAAATTACTATTCGCCTACTTGTATTTAGAATAAACATAATGCTTTTAAAACACATTTAACAATAGCATTCAATTCCGATGTAAAAATGGGAGAAGTGGGGGGAAAAGTGATGCGGACTCCCTACAAGGTACTAGCTGGATACTAACTGAATACACGTACAAAATTTCAGCCCTCTAGGTTTCCTTATGGAGTCTCTAGACGTGTTAGAAAACAAGCAAAAAAATTAAGGAAATATTGGCGTCAAAATCGTGGGGGTAAGGGTTAAAAGTTGAAACCTCCAAAAAACAGTGTCTGGCTATTAGCTTAACCTGTACACCAAATTTCAGCCCTCTAGGTTTATTTGGGGAGATTTTGACCCGAACGAAACTGTTAAAAAACAAGAAAAATCATGTTCTTTTGGGTATAAAAATGGTGGGGGTAGGGGTTAAAAGTCGAAACCCCCAAAAGGCACCCCCTTGATACTAACTCAATCCGAATACAAAATTTCAGCCCTCTAGGTTTATTCGGGTGACCTGTGCGAGTGGTACAAACTTCGAAAACGTCGAAAATGCATGAAATTGTAGCTTAAAAATGAGGGGGGTGGGGGTAAAATATTAAAACCTCCAAAAAGCACAACCTAGGTACGAACTTTATCAACACACCAAATTTCAACCCTCTACGTTAATTCTGGGGGGCTGGGGGCCTGTTAGATCCAGCGAAAATCGTTTTTCCCCCCTCTACTCCCACCATATCATCCTAGGAAGCTGAATTTTGGATATGTTGTAGATAATTGACCGAAACATTATTTAAAACCGGTTTGAAAAACTTTTATTGCTTTTCCGCCCCCCACCACCCCCTTAAAGGTCGGGTCAGAAAAAAAATTTGCCCAAAATTTGACCCCACTTTGATAGTATGAGGTGCCTCGAAAATGAGCCCCATTTACCAAATTTCATCTCTTAACTTCCATAGGGGGGCCCTACACAAATTAAAAGGTGGCGGGAAAATATATATATATATATATATATATCAGACATTTTTTTTTTCTACATATTCGTGTTCTACGGGTCCGAAAACGGATAGCGCCCCTACTCTCGCCTCTCGCAGCTCTTATCGTATAGACTGTATAAGTCTAATTTTTCGGAGAAAATTCGACTAAAAATAAATTCCAAAATCCCTACGTCTGACAAATTTTGATAGTATTAAGAAGGTCTGTACCAAATTTCAAGTAAATCGGTGTATTAGAATTTGAGATGTCATGTCAACCGTATCAAAAAAAGTAGTTTTGAGTAATTTATATTAAGAATTTGAATTTAACACTGAAAAATACATACACAGTACACAGGGTAAAATAACCATAACTCTTTAATAAATTATTTTAGAGGCCTATTCTTAAAGGTCTGAACTTTGAAAATATAAAAAAAAAGAAAAATCGATTTTTTCAAATTTCTAGACTAGGACACCCCCTTAAAAGGTGTATTTGCGATTTTCTTATACTGTTAATTCCTAAAAAAATTCCTGTGGTTTGAGTGTCTACAAGGTACTATGAGTCACCCCTGCAAACGACGAGAGTTATTTACTGTCTACCCTGTATATCTTCCCTACATTTCTATAACAAAACAATATAAGTATAAAACAGGTATCTGAATATATTTCAAAATTTATTTGCATTTATTGCATTCCCGTTTATTCCCGTCGTCTTACTTCATAAATATTTCCGGGAAAAATGAGAAAAAATAAGAAAAAGCAAAATAGGAACGTTATAATATTCAAACATGCATATATGTATATGAAGAATACGTATATTCCACGTAGGTAGAGAGAAAAATAAGGTAAAATAAAACCGGAAACAATATTCATACATGTATAGGCAAAAATAATAAATTTCGCCAAGGTATGGTTCTATTATCATGCTGACTTATATAAGATTTTCAGTTGCAATTTCATTCACTCATGTATATATAATACAACTGTTGTATATACATTTAATATATCAATACAGATGTACATCATCGTACAAATATATTCGGAAGAAGTAAACAAAATTGTCGAGGGTATTATCAGTTGAAATATTACCTAGATTAAAAATTTAGATGTTATTTCTACTCATCATATATATGGAAGAGTCTCCTGTATTAGACCACTTTTGCCATTTTTGTTTACAACAAGGAAACCAATTAAGATAGCGCCATCATTTTTGGTTGTCTGATTAATCAATCTTTATGCTATAAAACGAAAACGTTAATTTGTCTCTAGTTGAATTTTAAAAGGACCCTACCTTGGGTAAATAAAATTATGTAATTTGGTCAAATTTAGGAAACTAGTATCCTAAGCTGGACCGATTGGTTCTTAATAATGTTTTCCTACAAAAACCGTTATCTATACATTTAATCCATGTATAAATTTTTAAGATTATGTCGTTATAATAAATTACATATGAACGGTAAGTAATGAAAATTTAACAACGGCTTAACAATTTTTCATAAATTTGCGAGTTTTCAAAGACTGCTTACTTGACAATTACCTAAATTCGTACTAAGAAATAAATTCGAATGTTTAATATTTATATTGTTAGATGGCTCTAACTGTCTTCTGATTGCTTAAAACTGACACGGTCCAATATAGGAGACTCTCTCCTATTATTATATATATGTTTGTAAAAAATTTTATAACTTATTATAACACGAGAGGTTTGCATTTTTTCGAATAAATTTAGGTTTGTCTAACGAAAATTTGTTGCCTAGCAATTTAACGAGAAGAATTGTCAACTAACAAAAACGTGACAGCGAAGCTGAAGCGTTTTTGGGTTCATAGTTCTTCGTGTTAAACTGCTTTTAGGCAAGAAATTTGAGTTGTGGAAAACACAAATTTGTTCAGAAAAAATATAAAACTCAAGTATAATACGGTAAGACAATTTAACGAATAAAATAAAATAGTATAATTCATATTATTATTTAATAGGTACTTTGTTACTATGGTTTTGAAATCAGTTAAATTTATCAATAGGAATTTTTGTTTCATCTTTATCGTGTTTACCTACAATGAAATGACCAATGAAATGTTTTTCGTTGTAAAAATTTGTCCTAACTCTTTTTCCATGGTAAAAGTGAAAAAATTACAATATTCTTGATACAGATGAGTTAAATTGTCTACATAAAAATCAAAGAATTGCTTTATAACGTTCCTCTAATGCTTAAAAAAGTATCGATATTTATCAAATTACATAGTAGGCCAACTGGTCGGAAAACGATATATTTTTTTATACGACCAAATGGTATCCCAACAAATGGTAGAAATTGTTTTAGGTTAGGAGAATTATATTTGAAATTAAAGAAATGCGTTTAAACATTTTTGTAATGCCTAAAAAAGTATGAGTATTTATCAAATTACATAATAGGCTAAGTGGTCGAAAAACGACATTTCATATTACACGACCAAATGTTATTCTAACAAACTGTGGAAATGATTCTAGGCTGAGAGAATTGTATTTAAAATTAAAGAATTGCGTTTCAACTTTCTTCTGATGCTTAAAAAGTGTCGATATTTATTAGCATTACATAGTAGACCAAGTGGCCGGAAAACGACATATCATATTATATACGATCTAATGTTATTCCAATTAATAGTGGAAATGATTCCAGGCTACCAGAATTCTATTTAAAAATAAAGAATTGCATTTAAACATTTTTCTAATGCTTAAAAAAGTGTCGATATTAATCTGAATTACATGATCGCCCAAATGGTCGGAAAACGACATTTCATATTACACGACCTAATGTTATTCCAACTAATGGCGGAGATGAATCCAGGCTACAAGAACTATATTTTAAATTAAAGAATTGCTTTTAAACATTTTTCTAACGTACCTAAAGAAATTAAAATTAAATATTTCAAAATAAAATTAAACATCTTAAAAATTTATAATCGTCATAATATGTGAAGCTCTCTCTATATATATATATATATATATATATATATATATATATATATATATATATATATATATATATATATATATATAGCATTACATATTATGACGATTATAAATTTTTAAAATGTTTAATTTTATTTTGAAATTTTTAATTTTAATTTTTTTATGTGCATTAGAAAAATGTTTAAAAGCAATTCTTTAATTTAAAATATAGTTGTCATAATATGTGATGCTATATATATATATATATATATATATATATATATATATATATATATATATATATATATATATATATATATATATATATATATATATAACAGTCCGCAAAAAATTATCCGAGATTTTAACCGGGCTGTGAGTGAATAAAGACTGAGAAATGCTGATTTACTCTTTTTTGTTTTCAGTTAAAATTGTTAGGATTGTAGCAGGAAATTGATTTTGATTATAGAAATCACATTATTGTGAATTTTTTTATTATACCTACTTTATTTTTCAACTGTAAATGATAATGTTTTAAATAACAAGCACAAATTAAAATAAAGAAAAGAAAAGAAAGTCGGATAATATTTTTGTAGATTTTTACATGGGTCACTTTGAATCAGCACAACTATGCAACCACACAGAAAAAGAAGAATCATCAAAATTTAAAGTTAAGTTCTTCGAGTAGCTGGACCTACTTAGCAATTTATATTTGTTCATTGGTGTACATTGCTTTTAAATTTCATTTGAAAACAAGAAAACTAAGTCATCATTGTTTTGTTTACCCGACACTTACCTATATACCCATTTTCATCAAATGAGTTAAGAATGAGTGAGATAGATATTGTTGTCTATTTCCACATATGTAGCTGTTGCAAACAATATTGGACGAAATTTAAATCAGGGATAAGTTTCATTAACCTAAAGAAGTTAATTGTTAAAAAAAAATTGAAAAGGTGAAATCGAATTCAGATTTTGGATTTTATTGGTACCTTAACGACTGAAATTTATAATTTTGAACGATCTTCTGGACTTTTCAGACATAGAATTCAAGATATCATCTCAATGTGGTTTTAAGAGAAATGCATTTAAAGTTTTGAAATATAGTACCTGATACTGGAACTAAGCGTCTTAATATGGTTATAACTTTGTATATTTTCAAAATTTTTAAATTTCCTTTTGAAGATACATTTTTAAAGTTCTATATACTTTTAGAAAATGGACAAAATCGAATTTTAAAAAAAGTCTAGAACAAAGCTTAATATTTTGAGATATTGATTTTCACAAAGAAAATTTTTCAAAGAAGCTCTGCCATTTTTTAAAGCTCGGATTCCAAAAATCTGTCTATACAGTAGATACGTTTAATTGAACCATATATTTTAAGAGGACATCGGAACTCCCGTTATTACACATACGATAACATCTTTTGCATAAAACAAAAGAAAATATACTTAACCAAAAGATATTCCATAGAAAAAGGTGCACATAGAATCGTATATTGTTAGTTTAATTCAAACTATATAGTTTACAGGTATTTTGTTTGATTCTAGTATGCTAATTTATTCATTTTGAAACTTGTTACGTATGCTTAGGCAACTGTAACCTTTCTATGTTCATTCTCATGGTATATAAGTAAATATGGTGAAAGACATTGTCACATATTCCGGTGGACTTCTATACGAGGTGACATAGAAAGTATCTTGTTGAAAACTTAATGCATCGTGTTCATTTTCATTTTGCTTTGGAGCCGACAACTCTTTGGAGCCAATGCCAAAAAAACTATATTCATTTGAAAGCTCATAGTATAAGCTACAAAAGCCTAAAACCGTTATTTTTTTAATATTCCTTCATTGTAGAGTTAGGAATTTTTTTACAAAATTTTATTTTTTATGCTTTTTGGACTATTGGTCGATTTTTATTAATAACGGTTTTAAACCTTTGACTCTGGTAACTACTGGACCATATAGTAGACACTCTAAAAAGTAACTCAGAATTTTTTGAGATTTTTTGGGAGCCCAAAAAACTTTAAAAACACGACCGTTCCTTGAAAGACCCAGTGTACACTCCGTGCTCTCGAAAATATAGTGTACACACGCCGGATTAATTTTGTAGAAATTCTGTGGTTTAGTTCCTTTACCAATTTCATCGCAATCGGAGTTATAGTAGTCACTGCGCAACGATAAAATTCTTGTTTTTGATGTTACTATGAAAACAAAAGATTAACGATAAAAACAACGAAATTCAATTTTTTGACAGTTCGAAACATCAAATAATATCTATTGGTTTCTTTAATTGTTTCTACGGATTAATTTGACATCAAACATTTAAAAAAAATAATATCATAAAAATTACTTTTTATTTTTTTCTTGGTTAATTATTATGAAAACTATTCCATGTTAAGACACTTTTAAGGTAAAATAAGCAATTGTATGGCCTTTGTTAAACAAATTTCAGTTTTCTAATATATATTTCATTCATTTATAATACTAAGGCGACCTGATAAATTGTCAAATACTCACTTGATATAGGTGGTTATAGTTTCGGCTCGGAGCGAATTAAAAAAAAATTAAAAACCAGTTTACCCTGTTCTTGTCTTAAAATTGTTCTTGTTTCAAACATGACCTTAATAATAGGTACAATTAGCCAAGATGTAGTTTATGTACGAAATAATTTTGAGGTTGAATAAAAATCTGTACGTCTCCGAATCCATCTGTACATCCCCCCCCCCCCCATTTACAGTGTATTTTTCATTCCCATTTACAATATCGTCCTTATTGTTTCCTTATTTAAAATCATTTTTGTTGGTTTTTCGTCCCCACCCACCTCATTACTATTTTCAAATTGTTCATCATTACCTACGTGTAGGTAGTAGGTATATGTCCCCACAAAATATTCGAGTGAGATGGCAACATATGAGAATAAGGATAGACATAGAACGGAAATATTTACCTAGATAGTTCATTATATTCATCATCAAAATAAATATGTCGGTTTGTGTAACCGTAGCCATGGCGTAGAATGTGTACATATTCTATGTTGCTAAATATTTCCGTTTCTGTGTATTATTCAAATTCACAACTCAAAAGGAAACCAAAACATTGAATAGGTGGGCCAAGAATACCTACGTACAGAATCTTCATTTTCAACTCGCCTTATTCAAAGTATTTATATAAATTATATAGTTGATTTCGGGAAATTTTACATAAAGCGTAGGAGAACATATTTTATTCTTAGACTAGGCGCATATATAGGGGAAAAGTGGTATGAAAGGGATAGTTCAAATTACGCGCTAAATATAAATCCCGCCAAATCAAACTTCTTTGTGTTGTGTGGCAACACCAGTGCAGATATGTTTGCTCCTGACTTCAAGTCACTGTCATTTAAAACATGGTAATGCTGTGCTTGTAAATTTTTCTGATAATACTGTAAGTATTTTTTGAAAAGTTTGTAATTATATACAGGTAGTTATTCTTTCAACTACAGGAAAACAGCAGATCAGATATCTTTTAAATAAAATTGTAGATTTAAAGGTTAAATTTATAATTTGGGTGTAATATTTATGAAAGGGACACAACAAACAGTTATGAAAGGGACTACCTTTAAGACTAGTGACTTCGAATTAGTTTTATTTGAATATCCACATGTTAAAATTTTTTTCTCTATTATCTCTATTTTTTTAAACTTTCTTTTCGTTTAAAAATTTCGAACAAAAATAATCAAAAGGAAAACAATGATTTTAATTATTGATTACTAAAACCACGCAATTAATAGTCATCGATTACTGAAATCATTTGGTTATTTCCATTATTGAATCAAATTTATTAATATATAAGTTCAGTAAGATGACCTGCGCAATAGTATGAACCGTATGTCTTATGTACATAAGGTTGAAATTTAAACAACATGAATGATATTTATTATTGTCCCTTTCAATACAGTCTATTGGTGAAAGGGACAAAATGCACTTTTTTTAAAAACTAAATAAAATTACAACTAATAAAAAAGAAATGTTTATTATTGGATTTTATTTTAAGAATTAGATAATTGAGGTTTCTAATTCCGTTCGTAACTATTTAATTTGTTATCTCGTTTATTTACTAGACCGCTTAAAACAAAGACGTCCCTTTCATACCACTTCTCCCCTACAGTTTTTAATTGATTAACTGTGTAGTTAGTTAAAATATTTTGGAATCTTATATCCATACAGTGTTTCATAAAGTTGTAAAATTTGTTAGGAACACTAATATTAATTTCGATTTTTATTGAATTTATTACGCGCACGATTTAAATGAATTTGTTTTATAACAGAAATGATGTTTCATGTTCGTTTTTGAGAGCTGTTGACAATAATAGACGCCATTCACACCAGTTTTTTATTTTGAAAAATTACATTTTCGCAATATCCGTAGTTTCTACCATAAATCAACGTTCATGTATTGAAGGTACATGCCAAATTCAAAGTCGATTGGATAAATAGAACTCGAGATATCATGTCAGTTTCAAGAAAAATGCATTTAAAATAAAAAAAAATATACCTGATACCTGAATTTATCGTATTAAATGGCTAGATAACATTGTAGATTTTCAAAATTTTTAAATTTCCTTTTGATAACACATTTTTAAAAGTTTAGATTTTCAGAAAATGAAACAAAAAAAACCTATTTAAAAAAATTCTAGACTAGAATACTGCTTTAAACACATAAAACATGTAGTGCTGTTCTATAATCTTACAAGGAAAGGTTCCCAGGCGTGCGCCTCCGATTTCAATGCCACTGAAATATGTTATTCTACGTCGAAATCTAAAAGAGACACATTTTTCTTTATCGGCAGAAAAACGGTTTGAAGGGGTGAAATCGCCCTTCAAAAATTGGGGTAAAAATTTAATTTTACAAATAATATCTCGAAAACAGTAAGAGATAGAGCAGAAATTTAAATCGGCGATATTGCTCTTTTTTAAAGAGTTGTTCAAATTACATCAACTGGAGTGGTTGGGGGTTAAAATTTAGGGGTTAATTTTGCAAAAGGGGGTGAAAATTAAACAATATAATACAGATTTGAAATCTACGCCAAAAAATCTAATTGACCTGTTTTGCTCAATGTCTTAATATTAAATATATGGGTAGTTAACTAGGGGGTGACTGTGTCGAATAGTCGTACTATTTGCGTAGTTTAAGAAGTTCTTCTTTATAGAAAATAGTTTCAGACGATTAGAATAACGTAGAAATGAAATTTTCGATTTCAAAATTCAGTTTGAGCAACACTGGAGAGGGGGTAAGTCACCCTCTTAAATTACATACCAGTTTATATACACTAATTTTTTACTATTAACACACTGACAGTGGGTAATAATGTCACAATAAGTGGTTCTGAAGTTGGACTATCGTATGTACAGTTTAGGTTAGGCATTATTCAGAGGTGTGGATGTATGATCAATACTCAATATCTTTCGATCAATTAAATCACCGTATTAACCATTATTCAATGGGTTTACGCTTGTTTTAATTTCATATATGTTGCATAGTAACGTGCAAGTAAACAAAACTATTTGAATTTTATTTTGATCGTTTCCATAGATACATATACGAACATTTAATGAAATTAGAGATAGATTAAAAATTTGTTTCTATTGATTTAAAATTTATATTCAATTTTATTTAAATCAAAAATGAAAAAATTTCTAGAAAAATTATAGTATTCTTCTCGCTTGCAATGACTATTACTCACTCAGATACATTACGACACTCGCCTCGTAAACTTGGCTCGTGTCGCAATTTCATCTTCGCGAGTAATAGCTATCATTACCAGCTCGTTGAATAATATACTATTAATATTCCAAATTTTTCCAGAATGTTCTAGAATATTCTAGATTTTTCCATAGAATGTTCTGGAATACTCTAGGACAGGGGTTCTCAACCTTTCAGACATTGAGCCCCCCTTCATACTTTGGTGTGAGGTCACGCCTCCCTTTACGGATTAAGTTAATTTAGACTAATATATGATAAATTTACTTACATTATGTTTGAGTAAAATGACTTTGAACTTCGGCTAGACATACTCTGGTAAGGAATATAAAATTATATTTCTACAGATACAAATTGTTATTACACAAATCATCGAAAAAATGACAAGTCAGCTAGTTTCTCACGCCTGGCCGGACGCTCACTTACATTTTATTGAGTTAATAGCTATGGAGAAATTTCAATTATTGTGTGTTTGTGTCCAGCATCAAATTCAAATTTTTGTTGTTGTAAATATACATGCAAAAACAACTGTTTCAAAAACTACAAACTTATTTAATTTTTTTTTAATTTGTTCACGCCTTCCTTGGAATTCTTCCACGCCCCCCGGGTTGAGAACCGCTGCTCTAGGATATGTTATAATGTTTAAATTGAACTATGAAAGTGTGTTATTGTAGTTGGTCCAGAACCATTAAGTGTGCGATGTATTTTGACCCGGTGTTCGCTGCTAGTAATACTATATTTCGAATTAATTATTGAAGACTCAGTAGGTACTATTTACATATTTATAGCGAATATACACTTGTTTAATGGTAACACACGCAATTCTGTCAACAAACAGAAACAAACCTTTCGAAACACAATACAGAATACAATAACAGTAATAATAATAATAATAATAATAATAACGATAATAATCGTAACAAAGCATAGATGGATATTATTACAGTCGGTGGAATAGTGAGTGAGTGGTAGAGGCTAAAATAAAGAAATACACAAACAAACAGAAGACACATCCATCGCTCCATTCCGAACGTATTAAAGTGAAAACCGCTTTGGTTGTAGCAAACTTTACAAACAAATGTTATATAATAGAGAGTGGTTAGAAAGGTTGGAGGATTATTTTGAGAAAGTATTGTAAAATGTTAAGTGCTTCCTACGTCTCCAGTGTTAATAATTAGACTAGTCCTCGTACAATTATCGAGGTATAAAAATTTAATTTTACCGCAAATTTTCCACGAGTTCCCGGACCAGACTTGGTCTACATCAAGTGGAATTTTGATGATTATTGATTACAGGGAAGTAGTGGCCCTTTTAAGTACCTATAGTTATGGGAATAATCACTCTTTTTAGTGTGTTGAATCTTTTGAATCCGCTCACTGTGGTGAGTCGATTCAATGAATTGAATCATTCACTCACTTTACACAATTGAGTGGTACAACTTCAAATACGAATCAACACAATAAATACACTCATATATACCTCATTTCAGATACAATTGATCATGAGTTTTCGTTAAAAAATTAAATAATTCTTATATTCGAAACAAATAAATCTTCTATTCTTTTATAAAAACAAACTACAAATTAAAATTTACCTAAATGCAATAATAAAAGAGATAAAACCAAGAAAACGGAAATTATTTAAATTCAAAATGACGAAGCATGGATAAATTTAACTGAAACGAACCATAGTTACATGTGAAACACTCACTCAAATGAACGAGTGTTTGGGTACAATTATTGTAACCGAATGAAATTAATATAATTATGTACTTAAAATTAATGCACCGACACAACAAATTAAAAAATTAATACAACATTAAAAATACGCGGTTGAAGAGACATAACAATGAAAATTTTGATTGTGAAAATCTACAATAATTTTATGTAGGAAGATATCCACTCACTGCTGTTTTGAAGAGAAACTAATTTTTGGAGACGTAATAATTTGACAATAAACGGGAAAATTTTATTTTAAAAATTTGAAAATATTTTAAAATAAAACACAAATAGTTTTTTTTAGAATTTTTTTAATATCCATACTTATAGCACTTACAGTGTACATAAAATTGGGTATATTTTTTATTTAGATTATTTTGTTAGTTTATTAGACATCTGGACTAAATTTGATTTGAAATTTGTTTTATGCATTTTAAAAAATAAAGGAGAGTAAACAAAATTAAACTATTAGTTCTAAAAAAAAAAGTTATATCTACCATACCATATAGTATTATTAGTATATATACGATATATACACCTTATGTTATATACACAGTTGTAAAAACAGATGTTTGTGGAAACAAGTCTCAGTTGCTCTGTCTATTGTCATAAGTAAACTGAAACAGAGATTGAAAATTGAATGTTACATTGAATTCCTTTAAATTTACTTATTTTAAAGGGTGGTTAAATATGAAAAGCGTACATAACAGAACTGACATAAAATGTGCGACTCCATCAGGGTCTGTAATTGACCAAATCCATTCGAAATCACTGAGAGTTGATACATACCTGCCAAATCTCATTTTTAACAGCGTCCAGTAAATTCGGAGTGAAACCTCTCTCTTTTTTTCGATTAGGATTCGTTAAGAGGTTTTGGTTAGTCGATTCAAAAGTGTTTCGTGCAGAGCCTTGTAGTTGTTTTCTCTTAGTCGCTACTTAACCTAAATGAATGCTTTATTTAGTGATTGGTATTTCGAATAATTTCAGTTGAGAAGTTTAGCGTTTCCATATATTCTCTGACTGGATACCCTGTCGGAGGAAAGGGCTTTTTCGTGTGGGAATAATTTTGTCTTCAGATGGAAAACAGAATGAAAAATGCTTTACAAAGGTGAGTACTTCTCCCGACAAAAAGTGATAAATATTCTTTTGACTTTAAAAGTTAATGTTTGGTGACATTAAAGGCAAGTAAGTCTTAAACTGAATTGGGTAGTAGGTAGTGGGATATAAACTTGAGGATTTTGAACTTATTTTGCGCACAACTCACCAAAATTTCATCGAAATCGTATGAATGGTATAGGAACACATGCAGGAAAAGAAAAATTTATTTTTATATATACAGATATAAATAAAAAGTACCTCTAAAATCACCCTCTATATAAACATACATACAGCATCTGAGTGTTTCTGTATTGTTAAATATTTAATATGCGTACCTTACGAAAATGTTGTCTCAAAGGTATCTTTGCTACTAACAATAAATGTAATACATGTGTACAAGTACATACCTACATGACATCTTACGGTAGAATATCGGTACTACAATGTAACATTCAATCTATATACATTTTATTTACTATACGGTTGTTAACGCCCAACTGTTTTTTTCCATCGGTGCTATCAACTTATTTATATAAATATTTATGTCGTTTTATCGTCTGTTATGTCGCTCAAATAAAGGATAATTTTCGATAAAGTAGTTGTAATTCGACGAATAAGATGTACGCGTCGTTATGTGGAAGAGATAAGAATATACATACATACATATTTGATGTTGTGTTTTTTCAACAATAGAAATTTGTAGAAAGAAGTAGAATGTGTTGTCTGGAGGTGTTGTTGGTGGCTACGACTAGTAACGTCTTTTAATTTTGGTTCTACACAATGATGTCTGTTTACACAAATCTTGATTATTTATTGAAATTGCATTCTATCTGTTTGTTTTGCAACGATAGTTTTGCACATCAATCACAAAGAGGATTTAATGATAATTATTTTGTTAACAGTTTAAATAATTACCTACCAAAATATTTTTAAATATAATTTTTTTTTGCTTCCGGGATTACTAAAGTAGTGGAACCATTGAAATCACTTTTCAAATATAAAAATTTTGTTCCCCTCAAAATCAAAATTTTTCAGTAGATTCGCACGTCTTAGATCTTTTTGAACAATTTTTGTCTGCTTGTCTGCCTTTACCAGACCACAACAATTGACATAACTTCTGAACTATTCGGTTGTTTGTGATGAAACTTTCAGAAATTATGCGATTTGGTTTCTAGTTGGTCCCCTACCAATTTTATTGTAATCGGAGTAATGGTAGCCACGGCGCTACCACACTTCGCTCAAATTCTGAGAGTATTTGGGCGGGGTTAAACTGTAAAATATACAGTAGGTGGTCTGATATTAGATACATAAACAGACTCGGCTCCCTCTCTGTGTATTTTATATCAAGCAGTAGTATACTGGGTGTGACCAATGGAATATAACACAAGATTTTCAAAAATTATATCAAGAAATAAATTTATTTCTACATATTAAATACAAAACTTGCCAAAAAAACAAATAAAACCGCATTATAAAAAAATATTTTAAGCAAAATAGGAGTTGAACAAGTTGGCAAATGATTGCGCATCAATATGTATTGCGTACTATGCCTGCGGTTATTATACGCATTTTGTATTATGCATTTATGTTACCGTAATTTTACGTTCTCACGATTCGACACATGTCATAAATTGTGTCATCAGTAACCGCACTCTTACATACATACTGTATCTTAATATTAAAAATAAACATTGAAAGTTTAATAAAATAATAAACAAAATCACATCTTATATCATGTTTATGTTACTAATAATAAAAATCATACTGTACAATAAATATGTCAACTATACTATTTTTATAATAAGAATACAATTTTTGATCTATTTTCCGTAACATGGTGTATTTTATGTCAGGCGTATCTTATGTTAGACTTTCCTTGTATCTCGCTATAAATTTAAGATCACAGCAGTTCTGTACCAAAAGTAGTAAGGTTACGACGATTCTATATCAAAAGTAGTAAAATCACAGCAGTAGTAGGATCGCAGCAATTCTGCATCAAAAGTAGTAAGATCACAGAAGTTCTGCGTCAAGAATAGTAGCAAAAGTAGTAAGGTTAGAGCGATTCTGTAACAGAAGTAGTCAAATCACAGCAGTTCTACGTCAAAAGTAGTAAGATCACAGCAATTCTGCATCAAAAGTAGTAAGATCACAGCAGTTCTGCGTCAAGAATAGTAACAAAAGTAGTTAGGTTACAGCGATTCTATAACAGAAGTACTAAAATCACAGCAGTTCTGCATCAAAAGTAGTAAGATCACAGCAATTCTGCATCAAAAGTAGTAAAATCACAGCAGTTCTGCGTCAAGAGTAGTAACAAAAGTAGTAAGGTTACAGCGATTCTGTAACAGAAATAGTAAAATCACAGCAGTTCCACGTCAAAAGTAGTGAGATAACAGCAGCCCTACGTCAAAAGTAGTGCGAGATTCTGCATCAAAAGTAGTAAAATCACAGCAGTTCTGCATCAAACGTAGTAAGGTTACAGCAATACCAAAAGACTTACGAAAAGGAAATAAAAATCACATATGAATATGCGTTTTGTCATTACAATTTTAATTTTATAATACAAAAATGAGAATAACCATATTAAAGTGAAAACATACTATGCCAGTAACTTTATTGAGCAACCACAGTCGCATAAGAATCTACTCTGGCCGTTGAATTATTGTATTGGTTATTGTATAAAATCTGTTTGAAGGCCCGAAAGTTAACTTTGCACTAGGCCCCGCTTTTGTTCGGACCAACTCTGTTGATCACAGAATTCTAACGAAGTAATATATTCAGCTCTTTTGAATTTTGTAAATAAATGATATACATACGTTCATAAAAATTCAAGGTGAAGTTTATTACCATAGTAAATAGAAACAAGAATTCGGTTTGAAAAATACACTGCAGGCAAAATAAATATTATCTAAATTTCAATTTAGCTCACGAAGCTATAGCAGAAAACAAATAATAGTTTATTTTTTCTTATCATTATTTGATGTTCATTTATTTTTTAGCTACTAACTACCAAACAAACAAAACAAACAAATAAAAAAAAAAACGATATTTTCTTTTGTTTTGACTTCTCGTTCATTTCATTGTTTCGCTCCAATCATATTTTTTTCTATTTTGTTTTTTTATTAATATTTTAACGATGAGTTCTAGTCCACACCCACTTACAGATCGCTATTCGTTGTTTGTTTAACTGAGAATATACTCAATAATGTGCCGTGTGAGAGATACGATGATATACAGCGGTTATCCGCAGATTTGATAGATAGGGAGGGAATTACAATACGTGTAGACAAAATTTTGTTGTAATTTATTAATATGGAATTTAATACTTTTTAATTTCAAATGTTATCGAGTGCCTGTGAAACATTATTAGTGTATGGCGAATTTTTATCCGTATTTTTAAACATACACCAATATTCATATGTTCACTCATTGTCCAGCTTTGGCTGACACTTGAACACTCGATGTACTTTGGCAAATGACCAAATCATTATGTTAATTAAAACTGACATAGTGTTTGAAAAACTACCAAACCGGATCGGCTGGGACCGGACAATGCTGGACACTGAGTAAACATATGAATATTGGTGTATGTTTAAAAATACGGATAAAAATTCGCCATACACTAATAATGTTTCACAGGCACTCGATAACATTTGAAATTAAAAAGTATAAAACTGCGTCTCGCATTAGAGAGAGGTTGTGTTTGATTGATTACTGAATTGGAGTGGCACTCGAACAAGTGATCGGTGGCCTAGTTGGTAAGGCGCTTGGCTAGTAACCAAGAGATCCGGGTTCGAGTCCCAGCCGATCCGGTTTGGTAGTTTTTCAAACACTATGTCAATTTTAATGGAATTTAATATTTTTGAATAAAATTTCCCGAAACCTTTGGATCTCACCTCCTTTTACTCTCTGGCTGGAATATAGCTTTTTTGTTCTATTTAATCCCATAATATATTCTGCGTTGATATTTCTTACGAAAATTTACTTATTGTTAGTTATAGATCTCAAAAATGATACACATACTGCTATCTAACATGATTTGGTTTGAATTTTTTTTTTCAAACTTCTAAAATATCATTGTTACTTCTTGATTATACCTAATTTATTAATCTAAGGCCCAGTATTATAAAGCACAACTAAATCAACGAATAACTATTCTACGAATAAAAATAGTTGTGAACTAAATATTGGTTCAGTATTATAAACGTATCTCATGATTAAATTTTTTAGTAGTAGATTAACCTATAATATGTTACAAATATGGTTTAATTTCCATATATATAATATAAAAATTAATTCTGTACCTCTAATTTGTATTACAATGTATATAAAACCTGTTTAATATGTATAAATAAAACATAAATAATGTTTGTAAAAATCTTTCAGAACTGTCAAATTAATCTCCGAATAAAATTTAGTCGGTAGATTTTCTGTCAACTAAAATTTAGTTGTCTACTTAATTTATTTCAGTTTTATAATACTGACATCTGTGAATAAAATTAATTTAGTTCACAAATTTAGTTAGTTGTCTTTTATAATACTGGCCCTAAGAGTTAAGTAAATGGGTGGTTCTAGTTTTAAGTTGTCCTTACCATAAAAAAAAGAGAAAGCTTAAGTATTTGGTACATTTCAAGTGAGTAAAATGTTGAAAAATTATCATAGATTTGTGACGAAGGATACGTGTGACGAAGTAGACAATTTTCCAACAAGATTGTTACTAATCGTGAATAACGATCATTTAGATCGAAAACTTTAGTCTGTCGTAAATATTACGTAATTGTAAATCATATTTATGCAAAAACGATTTGAAATTCATTAAAAAACGTAATAGTTCCAAGCAATACTGAATGGGGGCATGCCGCAATAAAAGTTTGACGCCATTTTTTATAAAAAAATTTAAATTATATATTTAAAGTAAAATGTAGGTAGGTCATCTAAATTGGACTTATTAACTTTATTTAAATAAAATAAATCACAGTTTCTTCATTCTGTATACAGTTTTAACCTTCGTTATTGTGGAGACAATATTTGAAGGACTTTAAAGGTAGAACCACCCAAATATTCAAATGTAATATCTTTTTATAGTAAAATACGAAAATTAAGACACTTTTCTGTAAATTTAGGAAAAAATTTCCTCATTAAATGCATTTCTTTACCGTGAAAATTTAACTGGGCGAACTGTGTGACCAAATGGTAACATGATTTCAAAATATAACAAGTATGTTTCAAAATTTCACTTGGAATACAACTACTTGATGGAGTGGGTAAGTCTCCTTCTGAGATGAGGGGGCGATTTGTTTAGAGTTGGATTAATGAAGCTGCCTATTATACATTGTGAGAATTGCAAGCTCTCTTAGGCCCGATTTACATTAACGCTCTGCTCTCACTCCGATATCACTCCGCTCCAGGTTCGATAAAATATTCTTACACAATAAATAATGAGTGTATTCACATCATCGCTCTGATATCGGTCCGATATTAGTCATGGTTCTCTCTCGCTCCAATGTCATTCCAATATCAATACCACTCAGGTAATATTTTATCGGAGCGATATCAGACTTGTTATGGCTAATTGTACCTATAGTGTAAACACTTTTTTGATTCCACTCCACTCCGCTTGCATTCAGTTGTTATGAAAAGATATTTGTATCGAACTGAGACCGAACTGGGAGTGTACCCAGAGCAGCATTAAAATGTGAATAGAGAACGAATAGATACCAGCATGATATCAGCACTGTAATGTGAACACAACAAGATTATATCGAATCGGGAGCGTAGTAATATCGGAGTGAGAGCAGAGCGTTAATGTAAATCGGGCCTTATTGCGTTCCTATATGTGGAAATGAGATATAGGATAATACTAATAATATCCTATATCTCATTTTCACTTGCAATCACTGTCCAGTTAGTGAGCAAACGAAGCAAAAGACATTTTAAAACATAATACTGTACTTTGCTTTATTAGTTTGCATGTTTCCCCACATTATTTTCGTATTCAGTGTCGCATCTCTGTCCCATAAAAAATTATTATATATATGTATATTTTTGTTCTTTGTTATTATTTCTATATTTACTTTCGTTTCGTCCAATCGTGCGCAGACATTGTCTTAAAGTGATTCTTGCGAATCTTGAAGTGCTGGCACTATGTGTTTTTATTCATATTTTATAATATATGATAATAATGTTTGAGTATTATTATTATTGCATATTATTTTTTTCTTTTGTCATTGAAAGGAGCTCTCAGTACTTGTCTGTACCTATATATGTCTTTTTATAGAAAGTATTTCGATACCCGGAAAATAAACCGACACACTTGTAAGATGAAATAATGTAAAATACTTCAGCGGGATACTAAGGTAAAAATCAAATTATTTGCTTATACTCTTTATACCTGCTCAAGTTAGACATTGGTTCAACTTTCTGGTAAGGAGTTTCAATTTCGAGACTTCCTCGTCGAGGCTATTAGAATTTAACTTTTGACTTTTCTGAATTTTATGTTTTATAATCTTGCTTCTTGTATTCTATCTTCTTTTTTTGTGCAGAATATTTAAATATTTTCTAATTATTTCAAAACTTTAAACGTTACTTGAATGAAGAGAAAAACTTTGAATATTTAGTGCAGTGTTTTTCAACCTGTGGGTCGCGACCCCCTGGGGGGTCGCGAAGCCTTTTTAAGGGGGTCGCAGTTACTTTGAAAATAAAACCACTTTAGTTCAATTTACAATATTTAATGAAGAGAAGGTTAATAAAATTAATGGTTACATTAATGCGGTAGTTTCATACTTTCCCGCGATAAAGTCTCAAAATTGCGGCTTTTTTTCAATAACAGTAAATGATAAATCCCAATTTTAAATAGTTGTCGTCATATAGACACTTTTTCTCTGGTTTCGTTTATTACTCTCACTGGAACTTGAAACTCACGGTTGTGCATATCTTCCCAGAAACTTATCCATTTTCAATAATTACAATGAGTACAGAATTTTGAATATTAGACAATAAAAAACAAGGCAATTCAATAAATTTAAACGCCAACGTGAGTTCACAATTCAAAGAATTCAAATGAATTTTCCTTGGAAGTGTTAAACGGCGACGACCGTCGCCTATGCGCATGTGACTTTTTACGCCACGCGCGCGTTTAGAAGCTACTATAGGTCATCAACTTCGATGTCGATACAAAAGTTTGCCTATTTCAATTCCTTAATTACATATTTAATCGATACCTAACTATGAAAATAATCAATAATGATGAACGGATTCGATATTTATAGCATAAAAAATAAGTTAGTGAATAGCGGAGGGTGGGGGGTCGCGAAATATTTTTCCATACTAAGGGGGTCGCGCCATGAAAAAGGTTGAAAAACACTCATTTAGTGTAACTGAATTGGTAGGTATATGACTTAAACGAATCAAACGAAAAAAAGGATGAAAAAAATTAGTAAAAATAAAATACATCAAAAATGCAATTTTAATAGAAATGAATATTATAGGCATCCATAAAAAAATATTTTTATAAAAAAATCGATTTATTTTTGACGATAAGCGATTACCTTCCTAGGAACGTAAGGCATAAGTGTTGCTTACGCGGTAAGTTACCTGGTATCTAAACACCAACTTAGGATTTAAGAGGTTGAAAAAATATATTGAAAATTTTTTGAAGAAAATTCCTTGAATTTTTTAAACAGAAATTTTGCTTATAAAAGGCAGTATACCTTGTTATATCTGTAACAAGACAATATAACTTATTAAAATTTCTCTTGACTTTAGGAGGGTAAATGCTGGAGAAAAATTATGTACTTATATATATTTTGAAGAGGTACTTACTTAAAAAGAATCAAGAATTAAATAAGGTGTGGTTATATTTAATTTTTCGCAATTATCTGAAGAAGAAAAAATAAATTTGAAATATTTTGACAGGTGTTTAAAGTAATAGTTTGGTAACTTGCTCTGTTTTTGATATCTATTTTTAGGGGCTTTTTTTTGAAAAAGAACAAATGAAAAGTTTTAAATTTTTAAAATGTTTTTGTTTACATCATCTTAAGGTACCAAAAAACAATTTTTTTGAATAAATTAAATTTTGTTTTAATATTATTATTATCACTTGAAGTTGGCACCTCAAAAAAAAGGCACCTGGATCGCCCGCATAATTTTGACTCTTGGGGACATTTGAAATCAATAATTCTTAATTAGTCTTAATCTATAGATATGTCATTCTGGTCGGAACTAGAATTATGAAATTTTATCAAAAAATAACAAATTGGCGGACTTCGAAAAAAAGTTCAATTTCAATTTTTTTTTTGGAATTCAAAACTTTTCATTTGTTCTTTCCTTTTTTTCATACCTTAAAAGATTAAAGCGTTACATCTACCCCCAAAAAATCAGGCTTCTTTTTGAAGTTAAGCCTTTAAATACTCATTTTGTTTAATATTTTTAACAAAAAAAAAAAAAAAAAAAAAAAAAAAAAAAACAAACAAAAAAACAAAAGAAACAAAAAAACAAAAAAAAATTCAAATGAAGTAAGATAAAACTCCTTAATATTTAACGAATGTTAAAATATCTACCAGTGCATTTTCAAAAGTAGTCATCATCTTTCGCAACTTATTTTTAAAAATATTGTACTTGTGGTGCAAAATTTTCGTAAAGTTTCAAATGTAGTTTCTCTAAATACTGTGCTTCCATCAACGGAGCACAGTAACTTGGTTATATTGATCATATTTTTACAAAAATTTTCTCAAAATACAACGAAAGTTTATTCGTAAGTAAATTTAACAAAATTTCAATAGTTTCTGTTACTGTAATTCTACTGTAGAGATAATAATCTGTATATGCATTTTCATATAACAAGCTTCTTCAAAAAGTTTTCCTCTTCACCGTGGGTGGGAATATGTTTCATATTTTCTGCATAGAACGATTACAATATTCTCTTTGAACCAGGCACAAACAATTTTCATATAACTTCACATGAAGTAAATTTTTAGTTTTTCCGCTAAAAATAATAATGTTTAAGTTTTCTGTGTAAAATGAGAAACGTGAAGTTGGCAGCGATACCGTATTATTATCAAATTTTTGTTTTTTGTTTTTGAATTTAGTTTTTGTTGTGCATTTGTTTTTCTTTTTTTTCGTCGTCAAGTGAAATTGTTATTCTTTTGTTTATTTTTCGTCTTTTTTTGTTTAAAAGAGTTTTGTATAGTTTATTATTGAAATAGTTAACAAACAGAAAATGGTGAAATGTCAGATGTTAACATATGTACATAGCATTGTTGCCATTGCCAGCCAGTCTTCTTTTGCAACCTCTCCTTCGCGAGGAAACAAAAAAGACAATGATACCAGCTAACTTGAAAATATGTTGTGTTCAGAAGTAGTTTTTGCTCGAAATAAATTTAATTATACAATTTTGCGACGACAATTTGATTTTGAAATGAGAATTTTTCTTTTTGAAAATTTTGCTTCGAGCGGAGTTATGTAAACTAAATAATTTTTTTGCCAAAAGTGTCGACAAAACTGAATAATTTGTTTTTTGAAACTTTGCGTTCTTTAGCAAGAGGATTATAGGCAAGAGATGACAAATTAATTTAAAGGGACAACATTGCCATCTTTGAAACGACAGCAGCTTGAGGTCAGATTCAAATGGGTTATACATTGGTGATGTCATACAATAAAATAGTTCGTTTCGGCAGGATTTGTAGTTAGTGAAAAGTGCCTCAAGTCAGGATTGGATCATCGCATAGGCAAAGACAAATACTTAGGGCTCGGTCAAATTATCTATTTTGAAACGATTTATAAATAAGATATTTTAGATATATTTTTTTGCGGGAGAGGTAGAAGGTCCGGTAACAATAAAATGTCCAGGGACCTAAAGTGAGTTAATGCGACCCTGCAATAAGAATAGGTAAAATAATAACACAGGCCTGCAAAATTAAGGTCATAAAAAACTTTTTTAATGTTAATAGGTGATCTTTATATTTTTTTGGGTGCTAAATCCAAATTTGAATTTCATTGTTTTGTATCACCCACAGTTTTGTCACATTTTCGCTATGTCAGATTTAATGAAATATGCTAATATTCTGTAGGAGTGGGAAAAAAATAACTTGTACAAGACGAACAGAACTTTATTTTAACAGATAAAATATATATTTATTCCTAATACTAAGTTTTATGAAGGTTTTAAGATTAAGAGTCCATGGGCTTATATTTTCTTTCTATCTTTTCTTTGAAGCTTCGGATGTGGCTTTTTCTTCTGTGTGCCGCTTGCTGACTTTCTCGGTGAAAGGACCAACAGTGATCCTGGTGTTCCAACGTCCCTGATAGCGTTTTTCCATTATCTTGATATCCTGGTGGAAACGTTCTCCTTGTTCCTCACTGACAGCTCATAAATTGTCCAGAAAGTAGTCTAGCTGGCTCTTTAAAAAGGATGTGGCTATTTATACATACAATATGTATAACCAATTGGCTATTTATACATACAGTATGTATACGCAATTGGCTATTTATACATACAGTATGTATACGAAATTGGCTATTTATACATATATAGTATGTATATGAAATTGGCTGTTTAATACATATAGTCAGCTGAGTATTGGTTTGTACCAAGTCAATTTTTAAAAAAAAATTTTCTGATAGTGGTTTCGGCTTCCTCAATGTCCAAAACTAACAAAACAACTATCTAGAAAAAATATTTAAAAAGTTGACTTGGTACACACCAATACTTAGCTGACGATATGTGTATACTGAATTGGCTATTTAAACCTGCAGTATGTAGTTATGTACCTAAACTAAACTGATTACGTAGTTGGCTACTTATACATACTGACTGAATGCGCTATTATTACAATTAATATTTTTATAATAACTACACAATTATAATAACCGAATACCTCCGATTGAGCTGAATTATTATTTACATAATCTTTTTGGCTTAAGAAGTTATCCCCTAAGCGGATTTTTGGCGACGCGGACCGGAAGGGTATTTTTCTACCCTTCGAATTTCAAGCCTAAGGGTTACTAAAAGATGTTTTCCGTTACCATAGTAACAAAAAATAAAGATCGATTCTTTTGGAACTTGGTGAGTAGCACAAAAAAGAAAGAATGAAGTTTTTCAATATTTTGCTTAGTTTTCGTGATATTACGTGTCAAATTTGTCAAACTTACTATATTGGATAGACAATTATTGTAGGTATATTACGGCTTGTATTGATAGAAGTAAGTGGAAAATGGACCGGACGACATCACTGAAACCTCATTTTCAGGAAAAGGGTAATTAAATAATTTTGAAGTGATTACACGCCGAGACACATTTATAAATAATTACCCTTTGCCCGAGAAAGTGGTTTCATTGGTGATGTCCCGGTCATTTTTCACTAATTTCTATGAATAAAAACCAAAATATACCATTCAAAAATTATATTTAAAACTGAGTTTATAATTATATTCGTAAAAATTGATATTACGTATATGTGTATGTGTATGTGTGTAATATACAATCCATTATCTCATAGTAAGTTTTAGAAATACAACACATATTATCTCGAAAACTAAACAGGATATCAAAAAATTTGTTCTTCCTTTTTTGTTCCACTTATCAAATTCTATAAGAATCTGCCTCTATTTTTTATTACCATAATAAAGAAAAACTTTTTTTAGTCCTCAGATATGCAACTTCCGGTTCGCGCCCCCAAAAATCCGTTTTTAAGCTAAAAAAATTATACAAAATTCAATCGGTGGTACGCGAGAAATTCGTTATTTTTTTTTTTTTGATTAAAATTGGGGTACTGCTGCCGGTGGATGGCGCGGTCAGCAGCACCCGGCGGCATCGCCTACTAAGGGCATGCGCCGCCATACACGTTAAAAATAAAACACACAAAACAGACAGGAACACATAAATGCATTAGACAACGGACAAACATACACATGATAAAATTCACCGATGAGCCCTGCCATCCCAGGCCTTCATAACGAGCGGACATTCCTTGGTGGCGGTACGCTAAAGTACTAGCCAGAACGTCCGGTCACCAAGGACTGAAAACCAACGATGAAACTCCGAGGTGTAAAGGGCCTCGGAGTGGAGAAAACTGAGTAAAAATATCACAATAAAACAACATCACAATAATATTACAAAAAAAGAAAATAAGAGGAAAATCTTATTACGTCACTGGGAAGCCACAGGCCGACCAGTGCCGCAATAAGTAGTTAAAAACAAAACCGCTGAGGGGCCACAACGGCAAGCCCACAGCGGCACAATAAAATATCACAGATAAGAATAGAAAGAAATGATGTACCACCTCGGGTGGAAAAGGCCCTCGGTGGTACATCGTTAAAACAAAACAGATTAAAACAATCTTATTAAAAAATAAAAACAATAATATCACAGATAAAAAAAAAAAATTTTTTCTTGCTCTGTGGCACGATTCCGCTCCCCATAGTCTCAACAATTCCGAAATGGCTTCGTCAACACCTAGGAACTCACACGTGTAGGGACAGTGACATCTGATTACTGAGCAACATGTACTGTTCTGTCAGATAACTGATTACTGGATACATGTGCCGTTCTGTCAGATGTCGGGGTCAACCTACACGGGAGACCGGTACGATGACTAGGCCACGTTCGTCCGAGTCGAGGCTACAGAGAACGGGACAATGCCACAGAGTATCACAAAGTCAACATCTGACCTGTGTTCGTATCACTTCGACGGGGTGGAAGCCGCCATATCAACGTCCACGAACGCATCCGTACGAGGGACGACGACGTCTCCTTACTGGGC
Organism: Brachynemurus nebulosus; assembly: GCA_035578155.1. Classification (NCBI taxonomy): domain Eukaryota; kingdom Metazoa; phylum Arthropoda; class Insecta; order Neuroptera; family Myrmeleontidae; genus Brachynemurus; species Brachynemurus nebulosus. The sequence goes on from JAPWDM010000002.1 coordinate 65,894,744, forward strand.
GAGCTCGCTCAAGCTGTTCGGGCAGACGTCGACTCGTACGTGTGACCGATGAGAACGAGTGCGTCGGGAGCCGCATTCCTACCCATCGAAATGACAAGAACAAGGCCAGGGAAACATCACAGTAACAATTAAAAAGTACCACCGCAGGCATGAGAACCCAAGGTGGCATAACAACTATCACAGACACAGATCACAATTTTTACATAAATCACAGACGCAATATCACCTTTTCGACACATCCGAACGGTATCGTCGGACTCCGAAGATCACGCCCACTGGAGTATGCAGCACTGGCGACGCGTTGAATTCCGGTCAAGGTACTAATTAAACCAAATCAAACTGACGCAGGCATAACACTCACTCGGGGGATACAACATCGTCCCCACCACACGATCATTCTTGTCGAAACACAGTACCAGAGCCTCGTCAGCCTGCTAGCCGAAGCTAACAGTTGCCCGCCGGGCACGAACGGGGACGTGAAGGTTGGATTTTAGCCCAGCAAATTCGTTATTATTAGAATCGATAAATTTTTTATTATAAGTTATTTTACTGTCACCAGTGGAAAAGCCCATTTTAATACGTGCACCACGAAATTTGGACGATATTTTTGGTGCCCAATGTGCGCAGTATACATCAGAAATTACGGTAATTGTGAATAAGTAGTCAACTGCGTATACATACTGCATGTTTAAACAAAATATTTCATATACATACTGTATGTATAAATAGCCAATTTCGTATACATACTGTATGTATAAATAGCCAATTTCGTATACATACTGTATGTATAAATAGCCAATTGCGTATACAAACTGTATGTATAAATAGCCAATTGCGTATACATGCTGTATGTATAAATAGCCACATCCCTTTAAAAAATGAACCTTTAAGCTCGTTAAACATCTCAAATTCTTGAAGCGATTAAGCATATTAGATACAATGGTTATATTATAGTTTGGGTCTTTTTTGTTACCCAAAAACTTGTTAACAACTTCCTTGAAAGCAATCCAAGCCTCTATCTCTTCCACTGTTATATATAATTCAAACTCAGAGTCAAACATCATTTTTCTTATATCCGGGCCAATGAGGACGCCCTCTTGTAACTTTTCTTCTGATAAATGCGGGAACTTTGAGCAAAGATATTGGAATTATAAGATATTATATTCATTATAAGATATTGGATCGCTGGTTTTCGCATATTTAGTATTATATTGATTGCATTAATTTTCTGAACTATTTTTTTTTTTTTTTGAATATAAAGGTTTATGATGTAAAATGTAGGGAAACTATTTTCAGATTCAGCATACTAAAATCCATAAAAATATGGTTAAAGCATTAAAAAAGTTTTTTAGTTGTTGGCCTGTGCAATTAGATAATAGAGAATACTTCTTAAAAACGTAATAACCTAGACTGAATAAATAAGTGATGTATATCGAAAACCACAATTCAGAAATGTTTATTCTAAAAATGTTTTTCTTAAAATATATTTGTCAACGATTAAAATAATATCGTCTCAAGGACTTTCTCGTTTATAAAAGCAATATTTCTTTTTTTATACTCAACGAAAAAAGTTCTATAATGTCTAAATCCTAAATTATACAAAGAAAGAACTAAGGCTGTCCACACATTCATTATAATATTTACAACATATCAAATATTTTCAGAACAATATTGACAATGTTTGAATCATTGTCTATATAATATTGACAAAAAGATTTAACACTAAAAGTATAATATTGTTCAATAGTAGGTATATAATATCGTCCTTACAACACAATATTGTTACCAATATTTTAGTTATTATCAATAATATTGTGTGTGCATGGGCAGCCTAAATCATAGAAAATGGATATAATATAATCAGTAATAATTGTGTGGTTTATTCGACAACCGAGAATAAAAATAAATATTTTTAGATTATTAACAATAATTTCATTTTAGAATTCTTTGAAATTTTACAGAAAATGATAAATACCCCTGTCGCAGCATCCTGCATAACATAGCGAATTTCCGTGTATAAAAAATAGTTTTTCTCGGAAACTTGTTGACATAGGAAAATAGTTTAGACCTTTTTTATGTAATTTTTTGTCCTCTTTTAAATGGTGTAAAAATATTTCGCAGAAATTTTTGAATAAGTAGAAATTTTAGCAAAAAACTAATTTTTTGCAAGAACAAAAACCATGTTCCTGGCATCCGACGTGTCTGGCTGACGACCTCATCCAAGGGCTTGGGACTTCCAATGTTTTCACCAACTTTCGTAAAAATTGGTAGTTCCTTCGAGAGTTATCACCGTGAAATTTCACGCTCTTTCAGAATCCGAAATAAAACGTAGGTCGTTCCATTTGAAAAATACGACTTGACCTCAAAGTGACCTTGAAAATGAACTTCAAGGTCAAATTTAAGGTCACCATTTAATGTCCCCTTCGTACCTAACAACTTTAGTAAAGGTGGCGCCTCTGGTGAAATATTTAGATGCAAAAATTAAAATGGCCTACCCTATATATATATATATATATATATATATATATATATATATATATATATATATATATATATATATATATATAAATTTTTACGAATATCATTTTCGGTTTCTACACGGAAGAAAATTCCTATAAAAATTACTGTGCTCAACACTACAATCGACGTGTAACAGGCGAACATATTCAATTTTGTACGGAAAAAATTATAATTTTTATAATTTTTTCCGTACAAAATTGAATATGTTCGCCTGTTACACGTCGATTGTAGTGTTGAGCACAGTAATTTTTATAGGAATTTTCTTCCGTGTAGAAACCGAAAATGATATTCGTAAAAATTTATATATATATATATATATATATATATATATATATATATATATATATATATATATATATATATATATATGGTAGGCCATTTTAATTTTTGCATCTAAATATCTCACCGGAGGCGCCACCTTTACTAAAGTTGTTAGGTACGAAGGGGACATTAAATGGTGACCTTAAATTTGACCTTGAAGTTCATTTTCAAGGTCATTTTGAGGTCAAGTCGTATTTTTCAAATGGAACGACCTACTTTTTATTTCGAATTCTGAAAGAGCGTGAAATTTCACGTCGATAACTCTCGAACGAACCAATCCAATTTTTACGAAATTTGGTGAAAACATTGGAAGTCCCAAACCCTTGAATGAGTTCGCCAGCCAGACACGTCGGTTGCCAGGAACATAGTTTTTGTTCTTGCAAAAAATTAGCTTTTTGCTAAAATTCCTATAAAAATTACTGTGCTCAACACTACAATCGACGTGTAACAGGCGAACATATTCAATTTTGTACGGAAAAAATTATAATTTTTATAATTTTTTCCGTACAAAATTGAATATGTTCGCCTGTTACACGTCGATTGTAGTGTTGAGCACAGTAATTTTTATAGGAATTTTCTTCCGTGTGGGGACCTCAAAACAAATTTCTGCCATAGTCACGGGCTCGAGTCGTGTCATGACAGTGGCTGTAATAGCTGAATTCCATTCTGAGAATTTGCTAAAAATATAATATAACAACGATGTAAAAACAAACACTGCGTTACATATTTTGTTAAAAATTATTCATATTTTTACAAAACGTAAACGTATGTATGCATGCCCTCTGGTTTATCCTTGTGAAAATATTTGTATAATTCAGAACGGGGGAATTTAAATTTTTTTTAATCCAAAACGTACCTAGATGTTATTTCTTAAAATTAAAATTACTGAGAATTTCAGAATTTAATTATGAGCCTATGTACATTTTGTACAAAACAAAAATTTTTAGTTTAGATATTTCACGAAGCACTCGTAAATTTTTCAACAGGAAAAATTGTAAGATTCCCAAGGGAAAAGAAGGGAAAAATTAAATAAAAAAGAAGTATCATTTTTATTTAAAAAAAAAGCTATTTTTAGAGGTAACAGAAATATATCTTGTTAATGGAATTAGTAGTCTGGGCTAGGATTCGACTGAATATCTTTTCTTTGCCGGATGCAATTAATTTTAATGAGTACCTAACAACAAATGTAATACAACAAAACTCTATTACATCACTCAAAATGTTTTCATTTGGTAATTTGGTAAAATTTACTGGTATGGCCAACGGTTATAATTATATTATGGTTACAGTATCCAGTCTAATGTTTTCAATATAACCATTTATTGTATTATACATCAACGTCATTTACATATACAATAGACTCCTACATAATCCAATTAATATGATAGGCATTGTAGAAAATTCATTTTCTTGGAAATCGTGCTCTGGACGGGTATGAAACAGAAGAGATAGGAAATCGCGTTGTAAAATTTCCGTTTATAACAATGCAAATTAAATTAATTTTTTTTTTTTTTTGATTGTTAATAATAACTTTTCAACAATATTTTTCTAAGAAAAAGTGTTGTTTTAGCGTCATTTGAAAAAGTATGCAAGGCATCATGCAGCTTCACTTATCCTTAGTTTTATTTCAGTTTTTATAAAATGAACACTTAACGTCGGTATATGAATGAATGTAGGTAACCTTAATCGTGAAATGGTTCAAGATGAATAAAATATTAGAATTTGTTTATTTTAAGACAATGATACCCCTGTCGCAGCATTCGGCATAACATAGCGAATTTCCATTCACAAAAGTACGTTTTTCTCGGGAACTAGTTCATATAGATTAATTGTAAATAAAAAAACCTTCTTTATGTGTTTTTTCCGCCTCATTCCGCCAAATTTTTTTCGTGAAATGCAATTTTTCGTGAAAAAAATTTGGCGGAATGAGGCGAAAAAATCACATAAAGAAGGTTTTCTTTATTTACAATTACTCTATATCAACTAGTTTCCGAGAAAAACGTACTTTTGTAAATGGAAATTCGCTATGTTAGGCAGAATACTGCGACAGGGGAATTTTAAATATTGAAGCACCAACACAAAAAGTACTTACTCCATTTTTACAGATATCTCCATAAAATAATAAACTGACTTTTTTTTCTTATTTTCTCAAACACTAGCTAACCTAGAATAATAGTTCAAAAACCTTTTTTATGTGATTTTTCCGTCCTTGCAATGGTGTAAAAAAATGTGGCAAAAACTTTTAAATTATAGCAAATTTTGACAAAAAACAAATTTTTTGCAAGGACAAAAACCATGTTCCTGGCATCCGACATGTCTGGCTGAAGAACTCATCAGAGATTTTTGGCCTTCCAACTTTCTCACCAAATTTCGTAAACCTAGAAAGTTTTGCTAGAGAGTTATCGTGCTGATACATAAATACATATATATATATATATATATATATATATATATATATATATATATATATATATATATATATATATTATTTTCGGTTTCTAGGGATCTCAAAACAAATTTCTGCCATATTGTCGGGCTTAAGTCGCGTCATGAGACCTACTGTAACAGCTGAATTTCCATTCTGGAAATTCGCTAATATAAAAAAGAATATTAGTAACACAAACATGTAAAAAAAATGTATTAGTGTGAACAACAAGTGAATAACAGTGTTAAAATAATGGTTATATGGTATTACAAATATATAACATTTCTTATGTGTGCTGCCAATGTAAAGTAGAAAATGAAAAATTATAAATTATTATATCTCGAATGCAAATAGTGCAAACATTTCATTAAAATAATTTAAACCAAAACTTTCTCTCGCGTGGCAAAATAAAATCTTTGGTAATCAAAAGGTGATTCTAATCCAGAGAATCATTTGCAGCACATTTCATCCGGTTCTTCGCAGTACTGGGAATAAATATCAAAGCTGATTATTTCACCACATTATGTAATTCCAGTCCCCTAGCCCGACTATGTTTCCCGACAATTTACTGTATCGTACAAAAGTCAAAAACTTTTCATAGAGTAAAAATAAAATTTATCCCTAATAATACTTTGACCACTTCGAAAAGGATATTTTAACATAAAATACATATAGATACATTTTAAATAAATCCTACTGAAACCGATCGAGTATAATATGTACAATAAATAATATATCTGTCCTCCTTTTTTGACAGCTATAATCCAGTTATTGTGGATAGAAAAGTTTTCACGACTGTCCAAACTATCTATTTATATCTACGTATGTATATATATACATTTCTCAATCTACACAAAAGCAATCGAAAAAGTGTATATTTTCAATAAAAACTTATAAAATATTTACATAGAAAAATACTTACCAAAAGTGATACTAGAACTGGAGAGTGTCTGTCGTCCTATAACGATAAAATAATATTAGAAAGTTTTTTCGATGGCATTAAGAGTACCTATCGGAAATTTTCACTTCTAAAAAATGTATTTCTCATAATGTTACGGGCGTTAATGTAGTTATCGAAGTTAACAATATATTTAAATTATCCTGTTGAAATATGACACGAAGTAGACTGAGAAAAAAATACGGTAATTTTTACGGAAATTTCTAGTAAAAAATTACGGAGCTCTCTGGTAATGCGGGCATAAGTGACAGGCAAAGGAGAAAGTACGATGATTATAGTAAAAATTACTCTATGGCTCCGTAAAATTTGACTGCACAGTAAAAATTACACTGTGACTCGGTAAAAATTTCGGCGCTGTATAGGAAAAATTCTACTCTCTTACCATATTATTTATAAGTTTTTTTTTTTTTTTTAATTTATTAATAAATAAGTGAATTAAAATAGTTTAAAAAGATATTGATAGAAGGGTAAGGATTAAAATCAAATTATTAATATTGAAAAAATGTGCTGTGGTTTTTTATTATTTGTGGAAAAACATGTTTCAATAAACATCAATACATATAAAAATTTTAATTATTATATCTTAATTACTAGTTCTTTATCAATAATAAAATAATACGATTTTCATGAAACACAAATAACAATTCGTATGTAAAGTCCATTAAATAGTTTACTATAAAAAAAAAAAAAAAAATGATAACACTCCTCATACACATCACACACAAGGCACACACAACAATAAGTTAGTGGTCTGTTTTCAGTAGAAGCTGTATTCAAAATGACCTTAGTTTGGTGCGGTTTACGCGTGCCAGAGCAGTTAGAAGCAGACAAGCACATAGTCTCCTAGCGTTACGTTGATGCGATGCTTGTGTGAGAGAGATGCCGAAAGACAGGTTTCAAGTAGAAAATAGAGATAACAAATAGCGTCTACCCTCTACTTTTCCTATCAGCTTAGTAAAAATTACACTGTGCCTCCGTAAAAATTCTTCTATCTGTAGTATAATTTAACAAAAATTAAGTAAATTAAGTAAATTTTCCTGGTATCCACTTGAAATTTTACTAGCCCATCGAATTTTACGGAGCAGTATAGGAAAAATTCTTAAGCTGTATAGGAAAAATTTTCAAATGAATCGTAAAAAATAATGTTTGAAAGGCATTTTTTATATTTTTGCTTGATAATTTCCTACCGACTGGTCACTTGAGCTTGGTTTACCGGAAGCAGCTCCGTAATTTTTACTGTAATTTTTTCTCAGTGTAGGTAATACAGGGAGCTGAAAAAATAATAGGAGCATTTTTAGAAACAAGTTGAAAAAAATATCCTAATATAATTTTGAAGTAGATGCAAAAACAAAATGCCGCCCATAATGCCAAATCATCTGCAATTTCGAATTCGATATTTAAACATCGTTTCGTTAGAAAATATCTAGTTTTATTTATCAGTTCAGTGGTGTTCAATTTTTTTTACTGTGCCAATCACCTTTCTGAAATCCCTTCAGGAAATGATTTTAAAAAAAATGAAAAAAGCGATATCCAAGACCTACGAGCAGCTTCAATGTTTCTAACATTGCAATTGTGGTTGGTTGGTTATGCTTCTAAAAATTTAGTTACGCAATGACGTAATAAAATTCAAATCGTACAAAATCGTACAAAAAAACACCGCATAGTAAGAGTTTATGCTGTACTTGAGTAATATATTTATTTTTTAATACTGTCTAAAGATAATAAAAACTTATAAAAGTCTCTGTTATAATTATATTTTAAAATTTACTAACTTGCATGATATTACTATTCCTACTATAATTTTTTTATTAAAAAATTATTTATTATAAAAAACAAAGGCTTGAAAGATTGATATTAATGGCTTCCAGCAATACTTATATAGTGAAAAAATTAACTTTTAGAAAATACTTGTTTACAAACTGGCGCATACTAATCTATAACTATTATATATTATAACCAAGTTAGTTTAGTTTTATTATTATTTAAAAAAAAAATATTAAGTATTATAAAATACATTAACGTGAAATTTATTATTTAAAGTAAGTCGGTATTTACCCAAAGTCCCGAAGAAATAGTGTAACTTGTTATTGTCCCTACATCCATATTTTTGTTAAAGTTTGCGAAATTCAGTGTTATAGTTTTAAGGTATTCCAGAGTCCATATTTAGTCCTTAAAATATCGGTAAATATAAAATGTTCCATTTTTCCGTACAAGTACAGTCTGTCACACAAGAGCGTCGTCTCCATATTTAATAGAAAAATTGTTATTTCTCAGAAATGAATAAATCGACTTAACGTACACTGAAAGCACCATTACGCATTTACTTAGTAAATTGTCTAGACTTCATAATTGTCTAGAATTTGTGGGCACCGTTTTAGCATACTTTTTATAAGATTTTTCGCATTTGTTGCGGTAACGTCCGCCAGAGAGCTCGGATATGGCGGCACACCAGTGTTATTAAAAGACCAAGTATATTTGGCAGGAGCTCATGTCTAAAAACACACTTCGTCAGTAAAAATTACATTACTCCAATCACAATTCAAATTTTGCATTGCCCACAAGTTTTTACTTTTTGACATGCTCCGATTTAATTGAACATTTCAGCACTGTACTACGCCAAGAAATATTTGCATCGTTCAATGGCCTATTTAGAATCATCATACCAGTATTAACTTCCTTTTTAGCCAATTACTTTTGTCCTTGTCGCAGTGTCAAAAAAGGCTTTCATTGAAATAACATGGAAATGATTTTATCTTCTTTTTCAGAAGGCCCTCGCGTTTTTTCTTTCTCGGGAAAATCTTTCACGTTTTTCTAACCATTATATCGCAACACCTACTTCCATACAAAGGCTTCTGACTTGTGCATATATTAAGCAGCAGCTTTATAAGTCATTTTAAGTTTTTTACTGTGAATACATAAGAACATTGCCTCAAAACATTTTGCATATGACGCACTCATTTTGGAAATGGTATATTCTTATCACAGCACAAAGTAATACTGAAGTCTCAAGCACAAAACGTAGTAGTCTATCCTACCCTTGATCCAGAATATTTTCTAGAACGTGTCTTCACGTGTGAACACGTGAACGTGTGAACGCTTGAAGGATTCTAATTTTAAAATACAATGTAACTTTTAATGGCGTAATCTTTTTAACTGACAATATCTGGCAATATCTGGAGATTCAGAAATAAAATAAAGTCATAAGAAACTCCACGTCTTTAAGTAATCTTTCTTGAAGGACAAATTTCTAAAATTAGACTTTATTACCGAAGAAAAAAGAAAACAATTTAATAACTTTTTTTTTGAAATATGTTGTCAATAAATCTATGGCGAACGAAAAAGGTCAAATATCCGGCGTGATAATCCCAATAACGAATATAATAATCAACCAATACGTGTGCTCAATATCATCTTATTTAATAAACTACCACCACTAGTAGGTACCATCCTGTCCGCTGTCACTAGGAGTTTGTGTTGCATTCACACCATCCATCCTAGTCTCGAGAAGAAAATATGAAACTTGTATTCCCCGCCCGTCATCGGTACAAGAAAATATTCATTACAGAACATTCATACCAGAAGGGAAGGTAGAGCTGCGCTCCCGTCTCGCCTCTCAACGCCCACTAGCTCGCTCTGGAGTCGTTCGTTATCGTTGCCGTTGTGTTATATAATATAGAAAATGTCAGTTTGTCTATCACACAAATGAAATATAGACACGACACGGATGATACCATGGAGCTGGCACACCATATACTTCTTGTCATCGTCGTCACCAAGTTACTTCACTAATAAGGCATATCTACATACACCAGAGTAGATGAGGAAGTGGAATAATAGGACAGCATAAGTAAGGAATATCCTAACATTATGGGCATATGTATATATATACAGGCGGATTTTAAATACAAAAAAATACGGCACTACCATAGAATTTCTTACGGATAATGGTCGTGAGTTTACTGACGGTCAAACACTTTTTCGACAGTGGACACACTTAATTTCTATTGGTACTAAGATATATAAATATGCGAAAATCACTTCATTGGGTTCAGAGGGGGAAAATCTCGTTTGAGATCAACTCAAAGGCGAAAAAGGCGAAAAATCTCTTTTGAGACTAACTAAGAGGCGAATATTTGAGACATATTTCGGTATAGTTACATACTATATTGGACATAACCACAACCAGCAGAAATAAAGAGCATCCTAACATCTTGGGAATATACAGACCCAATTTACATAAGAAGATACGGAGCTGAGAATGAAATTTCAACAGACAATGGTCCAAACTTTACTAAAGGTCAGAAATTTTTCGGAGACTGGATACCTTATTTGAAAGCGAAATCGGCTCTTATTGGGTTAAGGGGTTAAGAGGAGGAAAATCTCTTTTGAAACCAATTAAGATGCGAATATTTGCGACGAATTCTCGTAATAAAATGACCGGGTTTATCCTATACGATTGTACTCGTCCTGAAGGAAAATATATGTATATAAAACTAGATAATCGTACTGAACTAGGGAGATTCTTGGTTATTCCTGTGGACGATCTGTAATTTCCTCTCACAATTTCAGATCAATGTCAGTTTAGTGTCTCTAAGTAAACAACCGACTCTAGACACATACTTTGCAAGTGTTATCCGATTTCCACTCCCCTCTACACCTCCATTTACTCTTAATTAAATTTACCTTAAGTTTCTATGATGGGTAAATAATCTGAAAACCGAAGGCTATGGGTGCATAATACCGTAAGCCAGAAGTATTGTAGCTCCAGCTTTCTTTTCTCAAGCCTCGTTTGATCCAAAATATTTAGCTTCACAGTGGCATATAAAATGTCACTATACTTTTGACTTTTCGAATGTAGACTGGCCCGATGAGAGGGTGGAGTAGATGGGGTTGTAGTTCCGGGGCCCAGGCTGAAAGAGGCGACCCGTAACGGTCGGCATGGGTCCGGAAAAAGTAAAACTGTTTTTTTGCTCCTGATGCTTGTTCCATGTGCTTGGTTCCTGGGGCCTGTCATTTCTATCCACGGCTGTGAATGCGGATCTAAAAAAACTAAAAACAGTGTGAAAGACAGTACCACTGAATAGTTTATTGTATCATTTAGAATTATTCGGGACATCCTGTTTATACTTACTTGAGGTAGTATTTCGATATTAGTGAAGAACAAACTGTATCTATAGCGAGCTGGTGATCATGTTTGGCTGACGATGAGTCAATCATCCAACATGTAGCTACGTGCAAGTCATGCCGTGGTACCTACATAGGTGAAATATGAAATGGTGTGGTGATACCAGTAATTTATATCGGAAATTTTCAATAGTATTTAAAGGTATATGTTCGCTCGGAGCACAGCTATAAATAATATATAGGTGATACATCCATCATACTTATTTTATGTAATGCATCTGTAAAGCCATATTGTGTAGAAGTGTAAGTACCTATATCCAATATGTGTTGAAACCATTTCCTTCTGGTACGGTTTTTTTTCTTCTATTATGTATCATAAACAATATTTTCGTGTAACCTACGAAATAATCACGACAATTTTCAATTATCGAAAATGGTGCACGAAACATTCGGTTTTTTATATCAATTCAGAATAGTTTTCCTTCAGTAAAATCGATATTACCTATGTGTTTTATTAAAAATATTTTTAGAAAATTGAAAAGGATAATTTATTTTGAAAACGTTGTAATAACACCCCTTGAAGACATCCTACTGTCCTGTCTAAATTTTGAGGGCAATGCAGTGTTTTAAATAAATATTTCTTCAAAAAATAGAAATTTTATGGTTACATAATATTTTCATTAATTTGGGTGAATATCGAAGTACCCAAGATAATAAAACCGGTTCGCACATAGGGTACAAACAAACGAAAATAGGTTTTTACACTCCTTCGAAAGTTAGGTTCATTGAGTTTGTGGTTAGATCTAAGCTTTCTTTTATTAACTTGTGCATTATAAAATGTATTAATAACTTACAATTAGTCGTACGAAATTTTTTTTCAAATTTTAATAGTTTTTTAAGCATTTAACAAAGGTAGTGTAAGTTGGATTTCTAGGGAAAACCAGTGAATCCAGGAAGCATGCGTGAGGATTCTTATACACATTCCTTTTATTTAAGTTTTTGTCTGGATCGTAAATTGTTATAATAGGGAAATGAAAGGACAATGCGCAAAATTGCCCCCCCCCCAGCACCCACTGGTGTGATATGTATTTTCTGAAAGCCCCTTCCTAGTAAGTCACAAATATACCCATCATTGGTATCGAGAACCTGGCCCTCAATAGTTCTGACGTGCAGTAGGTTTTGTATACTCCACATGGCCATTTCTTAAGGAAACGATATGTGTATTGCCCTGTACCGGGTATTAGAGTTCCCTTCGGAAGCATGTACTTCGGACTACCTTATTTCGGCAATCTACCAAATGGTCTGCCAGAAATCGTCACCGGTAGGACTCCCAAACTTCTCTTCGCATACTCCCAATCTCTCGGTACGTCTTCTGCCATGGGCCACGTGAAAAAACGAAGTTAGGCCACTTGCCAGGAGTGTGATTTTACACAGTGATAGGCCGGCCCACCACATGTCTCATAACCCATTTGTACCTATACAGATTATCGCGTTTGGCTATGGCCACGTGCAGACTTTCTGTACATTTGACGCCCTATAACTTTTGACGGCCTGGTTCTCCATGAACGTGCCCATTGACAAAGTTAAACTACTTAGCCAGGGCTATCCATCGGCACCGGGCCCAACCTTGGGAGCTAGGGGGCATAAGATATAAGAATAATCGTATTTTATGAAATTTGATGTTTAAAAAAATTTCAATATTTAATGTGTTTATTCAAATTACTTACAAATGAAAAGTTATTGAAGTTTTCTTCCTGGCAAATTTTATCTCCCCCGACCCTCCCTTAAAAAAAATTATCAACTTTTGGCAACTAAAATGATAGTAAACGATAGCTACATTTGTAAACGTTTTAAAACCTTAGCTTAACCATAACTAAGATATCGGAAAATGATAAAACAGCTAATTCTGGCCCTACTATGTATCATATTATGTAGTCTGAGTTTTTATTGTCTCAGTTTATTAACTTTTTGCTTTAAATTATACAAGGTTTGTATCAGAGAATTTGAAAATGCAGATTCTTATACGGCTCCTACCCAGACGTGACTATGGTATTGAATTTGTTCTAGACAATCTAGCTAATTGAAAAATTTCTAAATAAGGTTAGGTTAATCTTGTCATTCATCCCATGTATGAAATCTGGCACAGCCTTCTGGGCTGTTGCCAGTTTTGATAATTTAAATTTCCTTCTCTTTATTGCATGTACACAAATTCAAAATAATAATATACCCTAACTAATTTGTCAACTAATAACTAACGCAGCCCGAGATTAACCGTCGAACTTCCACTCATCCACTTTGACCTCTCGGCTAAGTGTCCCCAGAGAGTGTTGGTAACATTTTTTGTTGACAAAATTTGATAAATTTATCCAACGAAAGACAAAAAGAGTGTGTGACATACACACACACACACGCCAAGTGCTCGGCAATAAATAATAACATAATAGGAAAAAAAACAACTACCATTTGTAACATATTTCTATTTCATCCACAAACAATAGGGTCCCGTGTGTTTCGTATTTTAAAGTTGCCTCGTTTATGAAGTATGGCATATAATCGCATTAATGTTTTACACTGTATTCGGTAACTACACTATGCTATATATATATATATATATATATATATATATATATATATATATATATATATATATATATATATATATATATATACCTAACTATTTGTATTGTACATTGTTGCTTACAATTTAATATATCCATTGGGTAATAGCGTAACATCAGTGTTTCTCAAAATGTTTCTCAATGTTGAACACTTTGTAAGTTCTAAAATTTTACAGGAATAATAGTGTAAAGGACTCCTCCGGATAAGATAGGTGAATCTGCCTAAGGTCCAACCTGGGTCGGAGATGCTATGGTAGGGTTCGCCCTTGCACATGTACTCCATAGCTGCGATATTAGGTCAAGGTTACTTTGCGTTTTCGAGTTTTACCAAAATGTTCAATGCCTATTCGTTACAATTTTGTTTTAATTCTTGTCTTTGTCAGAGGTTTTTTCGAAATCTTACTTTTTCTTTTATTTTAAACGTTTTTTTCTCATTTTTAATTAAAATAATTTCTGAATTTTTCATTTTTAGTTGTTTTTTGACAACTTTCTTTGTCTGACGTTTGGGCGGGGATTTCAACATCCTTTGTTCCAAAATATCCTAACATTTTTCAAAGTTTTCTGTTTTCGTACCACATAGTTTTCGTACCACATAGTTTTTCTTAACTATGTTGTCAAGTTTTTATTTAAATATTATTAAACCTTTTTATAAATACCTTTCTTTTGGCAATTTTTCAAAAATTTTCAATTTTCTGACGATTTTTGGTGTTTTGTTTCTGAAGATGACTACCTTACCAGTTGAAACTAGTAAAACTTGATTTTCTTTATGAATTTTCATTTCATTTCCTTTTGATTCGCTTATGTGGCGATTTTGATGTTATTTGTATTTTGCAGATTTGGCGATATCGATTTAAACTTTATGTTCTCATAATTTCAAAATTAAAAAAAATGACCTCCCACTAATTTCCTTTCAAAGATTTTCCATGCTAACAAACCACTATTTACTTTCCAAAATTACTTTGAAGAGTTGTTTTAAATTGTACTAACGATACAAAACTAAAAAATGTTATTTCCTAACTTCAAATTCATAATGTGCTCACGAAAAACGAGTGTTCCACGGAACACAGTTTGGAATGCGCTGGTATACATGATTGGTACACGAAGCTACTGTGCCCATGTATGGTGAATTTGTGGATGGATCGGATCGGTTGGGTGGTCAATAGTCATTCACTGGGAGTTAGTTCGGGAGTCATGTTGGAGAATACACTCTGTCAGCTTGACTATTTATTTGTTGTTGTTACCTGTATTATAGATAGATATAGGTGGAACAATGATACACAAGTAAATACACACCTATCTCACTTGTGTTGTATGGGTTTGAAACCAATTTTATTTTATCTTTAGTTCGGGAACTAGGGATTTATAGACAGTGGCGGTGGATGCTATTGTTTTCACTTGACGTTACCTCTACTACTGAATGGAAAAAGGATTTTCACGTTTATTTATGATTTTGTTATCTTTTGTTAGTTTTTTGAATTTCATGTAATTCGATATTTTCATTCGATTTTGTCATGGGTGCTTATGCTATTTGTTACGAGTTTGGGTAGAGAGTTTTGATTGTAAGTGCTATTAACTAGGTAGTAAAAAGAAAGTGTACTTCAAGTTTGTTACAAGTTTCTGTATCTCCTAACATGTGTAGTCCAAAAAATACCATTTTTAATCTAAAGTTACAATCTAAGTGTACGAAAACATCAAATTGGATATTACCAGTAAATATTGTGAACTATAGAATGTTTGGGGACAAGGCGCTGGATAATTATAAAATTTTGTCGATGAAGGTGAAAAATTGTTAGAATATTTAATCATAGAGCGTATTCAACAATACAAGACGACTGTTTGGTGACCGAAACTGATTAACTTGATACCCAAGGAAGTCGTTAGGTTTAAGTTGTACGTCCATAAGCAATATTCCATATTAGGGTAAGTGCGGGAGAGATGCCGTGTTGCCATAGTTCGTCCGTTGATTGATAGGTGGCGCTATTAATGGATTATGTGTTTAAAATAAATTACTTATCTAAGATGTATATGGTAACATTTATGATTAGTCCATCAGTTTAGTAATTATCCAACTTTTATTATTGAAAAGTAAGTTTTTTAACATAATATTTTATCAAGCATTTAATTCATTAGAATTTAAGAATGTATATTTCATTGTTTTAATGAAAATGAGTTTTGTTATTAATTTAGGTATATTTTAAAAGTACTGTATAAAATTTTAGGTTGGAATTCCGCACTATGCTTGCTATAGCAACATGCGGCTTCTACCCCAACAAAAAGGAGAGACGCCGCATTTAAAGTTGGTACAGATGCCGCACCATATTACATGTTCAAAAAACATAGACTTATATACCTTAATTATGCATATTTTTTTTTTTTTGGGCTGTAAATTATGCCACGTCAATATAAAGGATCCATTAATGGGTAAGGAAGAGCCCTCATATTAGTGAAGATAACGAAAATAATGATGATTACTTGTGTATTGAATGTTTTGAAAAGTATTCAGAAACAAAAAAGGTTGACGGGTTAAGATGTATAAAGTGCCAAAAATGGTTGCATATGGCATGCATCATGTATGGAGATGTTTGTAAAATGCAAAATTTTTAATATGAACTAGACGCCGTCCCTCTTTCCTTGATGCGGCATCTCTCCCATAGGTGTGGGAGAGACGGCGCTTTGCAGGCTCCAAAAAAATGTTAATTATGAATCCTTTATGACTCAAAATTTAGAATTATTTATAAATAATTTTAAAGAGCAATGTTTATATTTATTGTGTACCAAATTTGAAATCAATTAAATGCATACTTTAAGAATTTTCAAGTGTTTTCAAAATGTGCGGCATCCCTCCCGCATTCACCCTATAATGTTAGTTGTTATTTACGAATTTCAGTAATTATTAGCGATACTCTTTAAGA
Source organism: Brachynemurus nebulosus (assembly GCA_035578155.1). Taxonomy (NCBI): domain Eukaryota; kingdom Metazoa; phylum Arthropoda; class Insecta; order Neuroptera; family Myrmeleontidae; genus Brachynemurus; species Brachynemurus nebulosus. The sequence goes on from JAPWDM010000002.1 coordinate 65,911,622, forward strand.
CCAGGACATAATTATTGACTAACAGTATCTTCATCATAGCAAAATGTGTCAGCAACCTTTATTTCAATATATTAAAAAAGTTGCGTTCGAAAACTCAGTTCTGATAATTTTCATCCAGTCGGCACGTCATTCTTAATGTTCATGAATTTTTTCAGACTTTTATAAGCGATCCTTCCGGTAAGTAAGGGTAATTAATTATATAACACGGTTACGATACCCTACTTGAAACTTTTGGAGAAAAATTTTTTCCTACTTTTCAGGTGGTCTCATTTAATTTCATATCTGCAATCGGGTCACTACACTTTATTTCACAATGGTTTCAGAGAAAATCGCCTGTGACCGAAGTGATTGCGTAAGTCCAAATGCATAAGTGTTACGTTTTGTCAATTGTGGTACAAAACACTAGGGTGAATGCGGGAGAGATGCCGCACATTTTGAAAACACTTGGTAGTTCTTAAAGTATGCATTTAATTGATTTGAAATTTGGTACATAATAAATGTAAGTATTAAAATTACTTATAAATAATTTTAAATTTTGAGTCATAACAGATTCATAATTAACATTTTTGTAGAGCCTGCAAAGCGGCGTCTCTCGCACACCCATGGAAAAGACGCCGCATAGTTCATAATAAAAATTTTTCATTTTACACACATCTCCATACATGATGCATGCCATATGTAACCATTTTTGGCACTTTATACATCTTAATCGGTCAACTTTTTTTTTTGTTTCTGAGTACTTTTCAAAATATTCAATACACAGGTAATCATCATTATTTCCGTTATCTTCACTAATATGAGAGCTCTTCTTGATCCATTAATGGATCTATTATATTTACGTGGCATAATTTACAGTCCAAAAAAAATTGCATAATTAAGGTATAAGTCTATGTTTTTAACCTGTAATATGATGCGGCATTTATACCAACTTTAAATGCGGCATCTCTCCTTTTTGTTGGGATAGATGCCGCATGTTGCAATAACACGCATAGTGCGGAATTCTAAACTAAAATTTTATACAGTACTTTTAAAATATACCTAAATTAATAAGAAAACCCGTTTTCATTAAAACAATAAAATATACATTCTTAAATTCGAATGGATTAAATGCTTGATAAAATATTATGTTAAAAAACTTACTAAACTGATGGACTAATCATAAATGTTACCATATACAGCTTAAATAATTAACTTATTTTATCAATCAACGGACGACCTATGGGTACTGCGGCATCTCTCCCGCACTTACCCTAAAAAAAGGAAATATATTCGGTATAATTTGTATTATATTCTCTTGTGCTTTCACAGTCCATTTATTATAAGGAGTTAGTTGAGTGGAAGGTCTACATTTGGAATGGGGAAGTCTCCAAAAATCTCAAAAAAGGTGGAAACCCTAGTCACAAATAACATTTAGATTACGCTACTGCCCATCCAGTATTATCTTTGTAGTGCATCAAAAAGTAAAAACAATCTATATTATACGTACTTACTGCATCGTAATTCATTCAGCCCATTGTAATTGTTCGAGTTTCGAGTTAGAGAGTTTATATCTGCCTCCATGGATATATACCTACCCCCCAGCCTCAACATAGACATAGGTATCTATATATGATGATATATGCCTTTTGATAGTGTACATCACATATATTTTATGGATAACCAGCAAGCTGGCTGCTTGCACCAGGTGAACTGGATATGTTCTTAGTTTATTGTTACGGAAAATAACGAGTCATCGCTTGTTAGCTTGCTTATTCTATACCGGGCGTTTCAAGCAACTAAGAACATATAAATTTTGACAAAGAGAAAATTTTTTTATGTTCAAGGGGTGCTTTATTTTATTATTATTAAATATTTAGCAAAACTTTAAATAATATCGCGTCAAAATAAGGTTAAACGTAATTAAGGACTTTGAGTCGCTACAATCAAAATGATGAAAACCAGTTGAAATTGACAATAGTCGATAGATATTAGAATAAAAAAAAATCAGTTTTACATTGATTTGGAAGCTTTTAGATGAGAAAAATGCATTATAATATATATGGCAAGATACATGTACTCTTATGGGAAATAGTGAATTTTTGTTATATTTCAATGAAAAATGATGATAAAAATCTGAAATTTTGCATAGTAAACCGTTAAATGTGTATAAATACGTACACAAAATTTCAAAATGTTTTGGAAACGCTTTGTCGAAAGAAAGTGAATTATTTCAGATTTCTGGAATAGATGAATTATCAACCTGAAATCGTGCAACGTCGCTTTAAATGAACTGTACGTAGCGGAAAATTTAAACATAAAAAGAAATTTCTGTAACTTTCAATAGCACAAAAAATTTACGTACACCTTACGATAGTATTATATAATAGCATAAAATAATTTCCTCGGTCATTGGAAATTTTTTAAAGAAAATATGATGTGAATTATATTACACAATAAAAACACAGTAGCAAATCGTCCCTAAACTTAAATAGTTCAGAGTCAATTTTTTGATAACACAAGGTATGCAAATAAAATATATACAACACATTTTCTTAATTTATTAACATAAATCACTCACATAATAAAATAACTTTAAAAGTAACCTAATAAAAACTGTTCGAATACATTATACGACGTAATACAGCTGATTGCTAACAAAAATTTTTTGAATGTATTTAAACTACTTAAGTGACATCTACAATTCTAATATTGTAAATTACTTCAACATTGCCGAATTCAAACATGCATTACTTTTGAAATGGAGTACACGCATTTAATCGGACTGTACAAGCTCAACGTCGTTAAAAGACAATAGCAGTAAATTTATTGAGGTAACTATAAATAAATCTTAATCTAATGTTGAAATATTTATTAACAAATAGTACTGCTTAGTAGAAAATTGGACATCTATTGTTTTGTTTTCAAATTTACTTTTTTGCAATTAAAGAAAATTTTAATAACTATGGATACTTATATAAAAATAATACCCATAAAGAACAAACATACTCTTATCCTAACAATTTTTTCCCATCTTAAATTTTGTATGTTCTTACTTCGGTGAAACAGACTGTATATCTAAATTGTCTAGGATTCGTATGGAAGTTTTATATATGTGTTTCGTTCTTGCAATATTAAATCATGACAATAATGCTTTTGTTACGTTAATTTATTGCCACCAGATTTTAATTCATACTGGCAATTTTCGAAAATCTTCATTGAGAATTAATATAATTATAACCAAAAATATAGAGGGTGTACAAAGTAAAATAAGCTGTGAGCTGAAAACACGAATAAACGTAATGTTAGCTATAACTAGTGTGTTTATATTTTAATAAAACAAAATTGGGATACAACCTGAAAGAGAAAAGGAAACGAACACTGAGCAGTTCTTCGAAACTTGACTTGTTGACTTGTGTGCCACCACGAACTCAAAGTGATATAAAAAAAAAATATTTTTTGTAAAATTAATAATACTAATAACGGAGTCTAACGTCCGTTTTTAGATAACAGTCTATTACAAGGGACCAGGGAAGTGGTGTGAGAACTAGGATTTGGTTGGTATGCGTCTGCAGTCGTGTTTTAAAGGAGAGGGTAAGGTTAATTGGTACAAAAAAGGAATGTTTTTGTTATTTTTTTGTGACGACACAGTTAAAATCTCTTTAATAAAACCAGTGGTATATTAAAGTATAACATTCGAAGAATATTGTATAAAATTTTCACAAAAAATACACTAATGGCAGCAATTATTCGAACATGTCTCGGAAAAAAGTAGAATTGCGGTGCCCCTCATAACTTGGTACTGGATCATCCGAAATAAAAAAATTAAAGATCATTCGTTAGATAATAGTTTTCCTCAGGTAACGCTGGGAGGGTTTTTCGAAATTTCAATTTTTCACTTTTTTGGAACACTTAGAACGGAAAAACACGATTTTTGCGAAAAAAATTGGCTAATTTGTTATTGTAAAATAAAAAGTATTAACAAATTTGAAAAAAAACTCTCCAGCGTTACCTCGTAAATTATGTACAGAAATAGTGTTCAAAATTTCAAATGGATCGGTGCTGTAGTTTTGAAGTTATGATGGGCACCGATTTTGAAAACGTGAGCTGTGGGGAAACGCTTTAAAGTTTTGAACACTTACAAATTCTTGTATAAAACTGACATAGAATACTTACTGCTAAACTAAATTTTGTACCCTACACTGACAAAATAGACAGTACAGGTATAAACACGTTTGTACTTGCATTGAAATTTCTATAATATAACTGAGAGAGAGAAATATATATAGAAAGCGAAACATCTGCCAGGTAACAAGAAAAATGCTTATAACTTGGCATCATGATGCTGGCCGGAAGTTTTTTTGTAGTCAAAATTTAATAATTTCAATCGATTGTAGGCCGTTTGTAGATGTTTGTAGTATATTTATTTTCGTTTGTAGCCCTTTACTTTATTTGTAATTAACAATCAAAATTTTGTACTGAAGTTAGCCGGAAGCAATCGTGAAGGTAATTTTTTTTGGTAACAATAGAAAGATTTTCGTTTGTAGTGTCTAAATATAACGGTAAAATGTTCGTAGGGTCGTCCGATAAAGCATAATTAATTAATAAAATTCACCAAGTGCGTGCCGGACACGCATTATCACAGTTACATGTGTTAGTTACAATATATATATATATACATATATATATATATATATATATATATATATATATATATATATATATATATAACAGATAGTGTTTCTAGGGAAATTAATAATAACACTTCATTTTTCTAAATTTTGTCAGAATATTCTAAAATAAATCATTTGCAATTAAAAGTAAAACATATCAATTATTAAACTTCAAATGAAAGAAAAATGGAAAATGAAAAAAATGTGTGTGGTACTTTAAGGCAAGAGAAATATTGGCTCGTTTTCACGGCAAATATCTCTATAAACAACAATAATTTGTTAATTTTTGATTCTTAAATAAATTATTCAATAAAATTTGCTATTCAGTAATACTAATGTGTAATTTTCAACTGAACACCAATACTTTTAAGAAAATAATAATTGAATTTCCATAGGAACACTATAAATTACCATTGAAATTTTCCCTATGTGTAATTTTGAAGTGGACAGTCGTATACTATATTATATTATGCAATGTGTAATCTTGAAATGAACGCGCTGTATATATATATATATATATATATATATATATATATATATATATATATATATATATATATATATATATATATAATTCGTGGCCCCGTTTTGCATGTGTAGGGCCCCCTTATGAACGAACTGAGCTGAAATTTGGTAAGTGGGCTGACAAAATGGGGAATCAATACTATAAAAGTGGGGTCAATTTTTGGATCCGATCTAACCTTTAAAGGAGTGGTGGAGGGCAACAAAGCAATAAAACTTTTCCAAACCGGTTGAAAATAATGTTTCAGTCAATTATCTCAAAAGAGTGAAAAATCGACCTATACGTGGTTCTAGTAGTAATCCGTCGATACGTACTATTAAATTTCCTACATTTTATCCTAAAAATTGCGAAAAATTAGCTATTGAGCACGTAACTGTGATAATGCGTGTCCGGCACGCACTTGGTGAATTTTATTAAATAATTATGCTTTATCGGACGACCCTACGAAAATTTTACCGTTATATTTAGACACTACAAACGAAAATCTTTCTATTGTTACCAAAAAAAATTACCTTCACGATTGCTTCCGGCTAACTTCAGTACAAAATTTTGATTGTTAATTACAAATAAAGTAAAGGGCTACAAACGAAAATAAATATACTACAAACATCTACAAACGGGCTTAAATCGATTGAAATTATTAAATTTTGACTACAAAAAAACTTCCGGCCAGCGTCATGATGCCTTATAACTTTGTCAATTTTCTCCAATAAACTTGAAATTTTGAGACAATATTCTTGAGATATTATGCATTCAGTTAAAAAAATAAGAAAAAATGCAAAAAAAAATTATTTTAATACCTTGCCCCGCCCTTAAGCACATTCACAATCATTTTTATTACATAATATGTGACAAATTTGTTACAATTGCGGCACTCAGTTATCTGTGTGAACTGGCATGTATATTATGCCAGTTTATAATGTTAATGAACTAATTACTTTTATAATCAGTTTAATTACAGTTCATAGGTCATTATTAATTTATAAATTTATAATAAACAAATTTTATATTAATGTATAGTAATAAATTTATAGTATTAATAATATTATGACACCTATAAACGTACTACTAAGTATGATGGTTATATTATTCATAAACGACTAAACAATATGCATATAAACAGAATAGGTTGGAAAGATTTTGTATTAAAAAGTCGTCAAGTGCTTGTTGGGCACATATTAAACCAGACTTCCTCGGTCATTTCGGATCTAAATGGTCTTAGCAATTTTGGACATTATGTTTTTATGTTTGACCAAAAAAAAAATAACAAAAATATGCCTTTTTGTACGAATTAACCTTACCCCCTCCTTAAGATTACGTGCTCTCACATTACAGATTTCAGTTCACTCTCACCTTTGCTATTTCACAAATTTTCTCTCTCACACTCTCACAAATTTTTATTTCCGTGTTAATCGAATTTCTTTTCCAGTTAGAAGAAAAATTAAATTATTAAAAATGATAATTTTTTTCTCGAAAACTTTCAGAAAAAAAAAAAGATATTCAAAATTTCATTTGATTTTACCTTCTCACTTCGCATTTCCCATTGGGGTATCCCTTATCCCTCTTGCACGTTTCTCAGCTAACCAACATTGCCAAGATTACAAACGGAACACATTCACCAGACACATTTTTAATATTGGACGGAATTTTCATTTTCATTTTTAAAAAACATGTCACGTCTTGAATAAAACTTTGGTCCGTCTGTCCGATATATCCGCGTTTCATTTATATGGTCTGTCCATCATCGTATTATTTGCGACGTTGTACAGTTGAGCCCTGTTATTGGGGATCGTTTACGGCGATGAGGAATTCGGTGTTGTACAAGCACGTGTTACTTGCGTGAATTTCATGAACTTTTGATGTGTTCAAATATTTAAAATTAAGGATGTGTATCCAGTCAAATCGAGTACTACATTTAAAATTTTTTTAAAATTAATCATAATGTTAATTTATTACTAGAAACACTTACTTTATGAACTAAGATGTGTACCGTATAAGAAATTATATCAATTAATAAATTTTTTTCTATGAACTAAAGATTTTATTTGACTATGGTTGACGTTTTTTGTGCAAAAAAAAAATGCACTGTGTCGTCTGTGTTTCCTAAATGGAAAACATTCATTATATGTTGTACCACGTTTCTGGTCGAAAATGGCGGGCACAGTTTTTTAAAATAGTGTTAAAATCGCGTGGTTCCGGCTTCTAATTTTTATTTTAATTTTTACGAAAAAGGTAGGCCGGTGGGTCCGGTTTTTCTTTTCATTAAAAAATAATACAAAGTATAAGGTTCATAAAACTATTTTTTTTCTCAGGAAAGTTGGATAAAATATGATCAATTTTACAAATTTATTCGTAGCTAAGCTACTTCCGGTTCAAACAACACACGACAAATGAGAACATTAACATTAATTATTTCGTTTAATTTGTCGGTGACATACAATTTTCTTTTTGCTAGTCGATACAGAATCGTCTATTGTTTAACATATTTCAAACTCAATGGAAAAAGTTGGAATTTTCGTTTCAGATGTACAACCTTAAATGAAAAATTTGAAGAAAGGTAAAAAGCAGAACCGGATTTACATAAGGATACCTGGGGTACGTGTCTTAGGGTCCTCACAATAAGGAAGCTTCCACAATACTGAACTTTCTTTTGTTCGTTAACAGTATTTTTCGGGGGAAAATAGGGAAATTGCACGAATTCCTTTAATTTCCTTATTCCTTTACCACGTTTCTCTACAGATGTGCTCAGAGATCTCCATGTGCCAAGTACTTAAGGGATCCTCACATGAGAAGTGTTCAAACGCTTTTCAAATGTAAATACGGCCTTGGTAAAAGGTCTCATATAAAAATTTGCACTATTTGTAGCAGGGCTCTTTTTTAAAATCTTCAAAAAAATGAATTTTTTTCCTTTAAACCAAAAATAATTATATTTTTGATTCAAAGACAAAAAAAATCAAAGAAATTTTTATTTTCTGAACAAAAAAATCGTTTTAGGAGATAAGAAAAATAATTTTTTTTCTTAGTTAAAAAAAAAAAAAAAAAAAAAACTGGCGATTTAGAGATGGTGTTGTAACTGGCTGAAAACAAATATTAAATTAATTTTTTCTAAATATTTTTGGCGTCTTTGCACGCATCTTTTAAACTAGTATCTCAAATTTAGTCAAATAAATCCCATCCCCTTGCCATCCATTTGAATAGATATTCAGGATGCTCACTCAAAAGTTTTCTGTAGCAAGATTCAACTGTATCTTATTTCGTACATATCTAGACCCTGCAGCTGTTTATTTTGCTGACTGTTCGTTATGTCAGCCATCACTGGTGTAGATATAGTAGTAGATATCAGTGAAGGACTCTCTCACATATCGAACCAATGCCAACTACATAAACGACAGGGACATATATATATATACATATATACATATTATATAGTCGTATATATGTATGTATAGTATGAAGATTTAATTCACAATGATTGTTTATACGCGAACGAGAACAGTGGGCGGTGCAAACAGGGGAGGTAGAGTAGTGGGGGGAAACTGATGATTACCGATACTTCTCGTTTGATATATCAGAAAGAAAATTATCATATATTTATTATGTATCGTGTGATACAATCGTGGATGTTTTAATTATTATTATAATGAATTTAGGAAAAGACTTTCCAGCTTAATATAATAAATATTGAATTAATTTTCTTACGCAGGAAAATATTATATCGAAAATATCAAATTTGTTAAGATATAAAACTGGTTAAAATAAAAATAAAAAAAACAGATTACAGTGATTGACAAATATTCTATAATTTCAAAGTTACTTCAAGCAATGTAGTTTTAATAATTACCTAAATAAATTTTTTTGGGGGTTTATCAAGAATTTGTGTCTAAGAATTGTATCAAAAATTATATAGACTCGAGCGAGGAACTAGTTAGGAAAGAGGTTACTTCTTTTAAAAGTTTCAAAATATTTTTTTCTGAAATTCCAAATTATAGTAAACTGAATCTAAATTAGCTTGGAAAGAACGACTTGAAAACTCATAACTGACTTTTGATTTGGTCAGTCTTGAATGTCGCTATTGAAGAGTAATAGAAGGAAAAATCTGTTGCTAGATACTGTGGTATTTGTCACTTTACTCACTCAATATGTAAGGAAGAATTCTGCAACCAAATTAATTATAATAACTAACTTGTAAATTCCACTAAATAATGAGTGTTACAATTGAACCTAAGCCCTGTAACAATTGATCCTCTGACGGTGACGATTGAAACATTACACTTTCGTCCACATAAATGCAGTTATTTCAGTTACGGACTAACACAGAATATTTTTGTGTAGCTCATTCAAAACCTGAAAGATGTCCGTATCTTGCGCCAAAAATTTAATTCCCTCTGACTAATAAATACAAAGTTACTAGCCTGTATATTGCTTCCGAGACTACTAAAGTAGCGGAAGCATTGTGATCACTTTTGAAAAATAAAAAATTTTTTCTCTCCAAAATCAAATTTTTTACGCACATTTTACGTTTTAGAGCTTCCTGAACAATTTTGGTTTGGGCCGTCCGTCTGTCTGTCCGTCTGTGTGTCTCCAATTTTGCACTAAGTGGCATAACTTCCGAACTATTCGATTGTTTTTAATGAAATTTTCAGAAATTATGCAGTTTCGCTCCGCGATGGTCCCCTATGAATTTAATCAAAATCGGAGTAACGGTAGCAACGCCGCTACCATGTCATTCCAAAATTGCACCAAGTGGTATAACTTCTGAACTACTCAATTCTTTTTTATGAAATTGTCAGAAATTATGTAGTTTGGTTCCTATATGGTCTCCTATGAATTTAATCTAAATCGGAGAAACGGTAGCTACGCCGCTACCATGAAATCCCATTAAATGTCAATATCTTATTTACTGCTAGTCCTATCTCGCTCAAATTTTTAGGGTATATTGGGGGTTAGTTTCTAAAGTAGTTTTGCTATTATTTTATAATTTAGCCTTTAAGTCTTTTGAGTTACAACAGTTTTTTATAAACTTCAAGGCGAAAATATAATTTCACGATATATAATATGTATATTTGGTAGAATACTATTTTAAAGCCTTTTACGACTACGAGGAAGCTGTGTGCCCACCCTATTGGCAGCGTATTTTTTTTTTGTTACTACTGACACACCTCTCCCCTACTTTTCGAAAAATAATTCACTTCATCAATTGATATTTCGTAATAATTAAAATTGAGCTTAAATCTTGACAAAAAATTTTGATTCGCATTACTTATCATCTATATGGCTGATGTACATGCTTTAGCAAGATAAAGCTCTGCCTCGGACATAATACTATACGTAATAATATAACAGTGTTGTTTGGTGGTTACATTAAATTTAATGTAGGTGGATGCCACACATTGATGAGAATGTATTAAATATTTCGTTTATTAGCCGGTAATGGTGGCCCTTGTGTGTCCGTTTCAACGCACTGTGTAACAGTCCACTTACTTTTAGGTGCGCCTAGTACATACATATATGGAGCTAACAATCTCCCAAAACCGTATCAAGTAAATAACCAGAGCTATAATCGTGAGGTTTCATGAGTTCGTGTTTATATCACTTACTATATGTACATATATGTCATTGAGTGTGTGTACACTGTACGTGTGTGTACAGGGTGAGCCAATTTTGGTCGGAGGGAAGGTTAAGAAACTATTGCTTTACCTACGTATTCGATTTATTTTCGCGTCCATTTGGCTATCAGAAGGGAACGTATAATAACCAAATAAACTAGAGTATATACTGTCCGCACCGAATCTTGACATTTTAGGGTCTAAGAAATCCAGAAAACTGAAATTCGAATAGGAATGTTACGGCAATGGACTTTTTCCAATTAACGCAATAAAATATCTCCAAAATGAGCGAAAATTTAACAAATTTTGTTCAGTGATCCTGAAGTTATCGCCATTCATAATTTTTTGAAAAATTCAAAATCTTATTTTTTCTGGACCTTATTTATGAAAATCAATAAAAGTTAATCAGAAAATATTACAGAAGGCCTTGCTTATTTAAGAACAAAAATATTTTTATAAATCACGTGACCTAGCAGAACTGTTAGAACCGAAAAACATTTAGCATTTTGTAATAAGGTAGGAGTTGCAGCATAATTCCAATCGGCAATCAATTTTTCCCAAACTGGCATCAGTGTGGGTGAAGGTGACTTGATACATTCACTCCCCCGTAGAGCGAACCGAAGTCAAATTCTGTAAAAATATAGAATACGGTACAATGTATTACCCAACAAATAGTTACTCAAGTTGTAATAGTCTTTTGTTATAAAATGATTTTCAAAAATTCTCGCTCTAGTATATCATAAGGATCAGAGGCTGAACATGTGCCAACAGTATATTCATTACTCATCTTACCTGACCCTATCTTAACCGGCTAGACCCTGTCGCTTACTGACAAGGAGATGCACCCAGAGTGAAATTCGGGATTTTGATGAAACTTCGCTGGTGTGTAGTATAGGTAAAAGTAAGGGACCCGTATTTTTTTTATCGGCCATCGTCCACGTTTAGGGGGTGAAACCAGCCCCTAAAGTTGGGGGTTCAAATCGTATTTCTTAAGATATCTCGAAAACTATAAGAGATAGAGGAAAACTTTAAATTGACGAAATGTTACTCTTTGAAAGACCTATTCACCTGTATAGGTTAAATCAGGGCTGGGTTCATAAGGGGGGCTGGAGGGGTGAAAATGGGGGTAAATTTTCTTGCACAGCCTGAATGGTTCAATGTATCAAATTTTTACCACTATAAGTAGAAAGAGCACCAAAAATTAGGCGATACGTGTTTTTGCGTTTTTTCGAAATATGTGCGGTATCCAAGCCACATAAGGAAGAATAACATAGGGTAGATTATATAGTAATAGTATTGATTGCAAATACGTCCTATATTTTTTTATTTTTATGTTTATTTTCATCATGAAAATATAAATTTTTACTTTCCGATAATGATTCATGTATTTTTCAGTACTTACTTAATTGGTAATTTAGCCATGTGTATATTTGGTTACTCATATTCGATATTTTTTATACCTACTTCTGCGAAAGCTCTCTGGTCTGCAAGTTTTGATGAATGTTCGATAAGAAGTAATAATCTTCCATTCAACAACTGCCTTTATCTTTTTACAAATTCGTTTTTAACCAAATAAATGCGGTTTATTTCTTTCTCAACATTCATACTATTTTTCTTATTCTTTTTTGTATGTTTTTTAGGTGTCAACCACCTTTCCTATATGAAAAAATTTATTACAAAGCACTTGAACAGTGAACGAAAGAGATTGCTGCTTCTTGTCGAGCATTTATTACCACAGCCACACCAGAGAACTTTAACTTTCGCAAAAATAGGTATAAAAAATATCGAATATGAGTAACCAAATGTACACATGGCTAAATTACCAATTAAGTCAGTACTGAAAAATATATGATTCATTATCAGAAAGTAAGAAAATACATTTTCATGATGAAAATAAACATAAATATAAAAAAATATAGGACGTATTTGTAATCAATAATAATACTATAGAATCTACCCTATGTTATTATTCCTTATGTGGCTTGGATACGACACATATTTCGAAAAAACGCAAAAACACGTACCCCCTAATTTTTGGTGCTCTTTCTATTTATAGTGGTAAAAATTTGATACATTGAACCATTCAGGCTCTGCAAGAAAATTTACCCCCATTTTCACCACTCCAGCCTCCCTTATGAACCCAGCCCTGATTTAACCTATACAGGTGAATAGGTCTTTCAAAGAGTAACAATTCATCAATTTAAAGTTTTCCTCTATCTCTTATAGTTTTCGGGATATCTTAAGAAATACGATTTGAACCCCCAAATTTAGGGACTGGTTTCACCCCCTAAACGTGGACGATGGCCGATAAAAAAAAATACGGGTCCCTTATTTTTACCTATACTACACACCAGCGAAGTTTCATCAAAATCCCGAATTTCACTCTGGGTGCATCTCCTTGTGAGTGGTGCGTTTTTGAGATGAAAAGGAACAATTTAAGAGATACTGTACTTTAATTCCGGATCTGAAAAAAAAAACTTTGGTATTGTTTAGTGGAATGTCGAAAACGGAATGCCAATCATTTGTAAAATGAAGTTTCCTATAGTAGTTCCGTTACAATTCCACTATACTTAGTACATCCTGTACATTTATACGTATTTAAACGGAAACTATTATGTAGTAACCGATCACCACAAATGTTACACTATGTTTTAGTAAATATCATCAACAACTCGAACTAATTTCACGCATCGCTAACATTTGATGAAATTTCAATACGTTCTTCTATATACATAAGTATTATATTGGATACTTATTACACACACACAAGCTCATGAGGGTACGTACTTAAATGTAGTTCGGAATAAGTACCTCCTATATACAAGAATATATACCTTGTCTATGATACAGTTTTATAGATAGTCGTATCAAATTAGGACTAGAATCAACAATATTACACATGGAAAGAGTGAATATATAGCTTAAGTAGGTAAATTTCTTACGGCGACATCACTCTTTCTAAGGTCGGAAAAATCGATTTTTTAGAAAGCAACCTTTTTGGAAAGTATAGAGACCAATTTTCGAAGTTAAGATGACTTTAGGGGCAAGTACTAAAATGAGTACCCTTTCCTCTGTTCTCTGGCTTGCAAATGTTAATGAATGGTCGACAAGAAGCAAATGCTTTGTAATAAACTTTGTGATTTGGGAGATGTGATACACTAGCAAGCCAGAAAACTTTTGCGTATGTAAGTGTAAAAAATATAGAATAGGACTAACCAAAAATACATATGATTAAATTACCAATTAAGTAAGTACTGAAAAATATATGAAGCATAATCGGAAAGTACCATTTTAGGTTTTCATGATTAGGGGTGTGATACACAGCTTCAGCTCGTACTCGTAAAAGCACCTTGGTAATTTTATTGCTCAATATATCTTTGTATAATTTGATATAGATATATACATTAATAAAAATAAATAAACAAAACGATTCATCAAAAATTGAGCGAAGTGGGATTAGCAGTAAATATGATATTAACATTTAATTGGAAATTTGTAGGAGACCAACTAGGAATCAGACTGCATAATTTCTGACAATTTCATGAAAAAGAATTGAATAGTTTAGAAGTTATGCCACTTGGTGCAATTTAGTATATTAATGGAATGACATGGTGGCGGTGTAGCTACCGTTACTCGGATTTTTATTAAATTCATAAGGGACCATCTAAGAACCAAACTGCATAATTTCTGAAAATTTCATTAAAAACAATTGAATAGTTCAGAAGTTATGCCACTTGGTGCAAACTGGCGACACACAGACGGACGGATGGACAGACACCAAACCAAAATTGTTCAGCAAGCTCTAAAACGTAAAATGTGCGTAAAAAATTTTATTTTGAAAAGAAAAAATTTTTTATTTTTCAAAAGTGACCACAATGCTTTCGCTACTTTAGTAGTCTCGGAAGCAAAAATACATAAAGTATTTGCAATCAATAATAATGCAATACAAACTACCCAATTCTTTTCTTCCTTATATGTTTCGAATATCACGTATAAATATTTCGAAAAAAACTCAAAAACCCTTATCTTCTAATTCTTGGTGCTCCTTCTATTTATGATAGTGAAAATTTGCTACATTGAACCACTCAGTCTATATAAGAAAATTTACTCCCATTTTCACCCCTTCAATATCCCTTATGAACTCGATCCCAATTTAACCAATACAGGTGAATTAGTCTTTCAAAGGGTAGCAGCATTTCGTCAATTGAAAGTTTTCTTCTATGTACCTTCATAGTTTTCGAGATATCTTAATAAATACTATCTGAATCCCCAAATTTAAGGGTTGCTTTCGCTTCGTGAGAGTACAAGTTAGGCAACAAAAAAAAAAAAAATACGGTTCCCTTACTTTTGCCTTTTCTATCCACCAGCAAAGTTTTATCAAAGGGCATAGCCGGGTAAGATAGGGAAAACGGCCCTTGACGCAAAATTGATTGTTTTTATAGGAAATAATACTTCTTAGCCCCAGATGCATTCCTGCCAAATTTCAACCCTCTGAGGCTAATAGTTTATGAATACACAAGGAGACAAAAATTTTCGAAAAAAATTTTTTTTGACGAAATTACTGAGCGGACTTATTTGAGTTTAATATAATATATTGTGTACCCACCTTAGGCAAAGTAATAAAAAAAAATTAACGTTATATCTCTTTATTATACTAATTTTTTTAAATTTTTAGGTGTATAAGTAATATACGTAGTACCGAAGTAATTACTACATAAGTAATATATGTTGTACCGAACACGGCATGCATTTGTATTGAAATATTACTATGTTCTACCAACTAAAATTTTTCCATAAAAATATATGTTATAGAGTACTAAGAGACATATTATTGAACAAAAAATGGTGGGTGTCGCTAACGCGTAAGTGCCAAAAAAAAAATTACTTAAATTTAAAAATTTAAAAAAATTAGTATAATAAAGGGATATAACGTTAATTTTTTTTTATTACTTTGCCTAAGGTGGGTACACAATATATATTAAACTCAATTAAATCGGCTCAGTAATTTCGTCAAAAAAAATTTTTTTCGAAAATTTTTGACTCTTAGTGTATTTATAAACTATTAGCCTTAGAAGGTTGAAATGTCGCAGGTATGCATCTGGGGCTAAGAAGTATTATTTCCTATAAAAACAATCAATTTTGCGTCAATAGCCGTTTTCCCTATCTTACCCGACTCTGCCCTTTGCAAATTTCACCCTAGGTACATCTCCTTGTAAGAACAAAAATCATCAAAACAGATTTGCATCATTATAGCCACAATTTTTAGTATCGTAAATATGAAAGCGCATACTTATTTCGATTAAATTTTCATATCATTACAACTTGTAATAAAATTACCTGATGAAACTCTTATCACTTTACCATACGGTAAACAAATACAGTTGTCGGTGTACCCACATGAAACATGTAAATATTATGTAAACCATTTCATAACATTACCCAACAGGCAAGTACTCAGTTAGTGCATGCACTGTGTAAACAACCGAACATTGGTTGGTTTGATTCGGTAGCTATAAGGTAAAAGTTCAACTTTCTAACCAACATAAACAAAAACATATACCAATAACATATTATGATATCTATAGGATATATGTCCCAATTTCTACACCGGTAAATATTTTGATTGTATATACTTACAAGTTATGAAGTTTACGCATAAATTGTAGAGTTATAAATGTTAATATATTTGTAATTGTTAATATACATTTTGGTTTGAAATGTAGCCGTAGGGAAAAAACGTGTTTCAAAGACTGGAAGTTTTGAATATTTTTGATAATACTTGAGTTATGAAAATAAGAAGTTTCGAAACGAACATTTTCAGTTACTAAGTTTCTTACCTGTTTGCCGTAATGCCTGGAAAATTTTGATAATCAAATTCATAATGTTATGTATTAAATTTGCTTAAACAAGTAACAAGAGATTTTAAATTACAAAACTTTTACAAAAATTATTTTGTTTTAGGATTAAAACCACGAATAATATGATGTATTTCCATCAAAATATATTTTTGCATCCCAAAGCCTATAAATATGAAAATTTTTTCCCTCTAAATCAATTTTTTCCCTCCCTTCGTATTTGTTTGTTGATTCGTCTGGCTCCTAGATGGTTCCCTATAAATTTCATCGCAGTCGGAGTAACGGTAGCTACGGTGCTGCCGTTAAATCTCAATAAATGACAAGAAATTAAGTACCAAACTTTGTGAGCTTTCTCAGGCTATTAGATGGATCTTGGGACGTAATTTCGTCTACGTCATACTCGAGGGTGAATCCAGCTTCCAAACCGGAAGGGGGTCAGATTTTTTCAAAAGTTTCATAGTGCTTTTTTAAACGTTGAAAGTTTTTAAAAAAATGTACCTAAAATTGCCGTAAAAAAAATGACTTTGAAAGTCTATAAATCGCCTTAAATTTCATCATTTTGTCATTTTATTTATGGTTATGATACTAGGAAATTTTAGTAAACTTGATGATGTCATCAAATTAAAAAAATTCTGTTTTTTCAATTCAAGATTAACTGAAATTTCATCAGTTAGTGTAATTGTTCGAATTAGCGTAATTTAGATGTGAACATTTCATTTTTGTTGTCAAATTGAAGAAATTCCTTTTATAAATACAATTGGCCAGACAAAAGTCTTTTTCCTCGTGATTCTATATGGAGAGAAAATTCATAGAAAAATTACTGTGCTCAGCACTACAATCGACGAGTAAAAGGCAAACATATTCAATTTTATACGGTAAAAATATAAAAATTATAATTAATCATAGAAAATTTAAAGGATAGAATATTCTTTCCGTAATATTAGCTCCGTAAAATTTGTAAAACAGCACAGTAAAAAGTTCCATTCCCGATAGAAAAATATTTAAGTATTAATTGTTTTTCTTACAAAAATTACGATGCTGTCTTATAATATTTCAAATGCTATCTGCTAATAGTAGAAAGAAAGAAAGAGAAGGTATCAACGCTGTCACATAGCCAGGCAGGCTGCAGAAGGTATCAACACAATCATACATGAAGGTCACATGCCAGGCTGGTGTGGCAAGTAACATGGCCAGGCTGGTGTGGTGTAATGTGCAAACAGTATTCATTAGAATGTCTTACAGGACGGTCACCGTTTAATTCATCATTTTGTTACTTCACTATCTTCAGTATTAGAAGATATTGTTGCCAATCATTTTGTACTCGTATTCATCGATTGTTCCTTAGTGCGTATAGCCCAAGTATATAAGGTTGCGGGTCAGATGCGCAAATGAAAGAGTACGACAACAAGATTTAAAATATAACATATATGCATAAGAGTGTGATAGAAGTTGTGTTAGCACATTAAATTTTACCATGCTAGCACAACAATATTTATGAAGCCATGACTAATACTTTTTACGTTTCAATTTAATAATATTTACATGATCGTAAAATATTTTTTACTTTGGTCGTCGATTATAAAAGAGCATGGTAATTTTTCTGAAATTTTATCTACAAAAATTATATGATTTTTCTCTCCGTGTACGGGCCCAATTTTGATAAAACTGAAAAGAACGACTGAAGCCTATAATTTACTTCCAACTTCATCGTTTTATCATTTTATTTTGGATATTGGAGGCACTGAATAATTTTAGTAAAACTTGATGACGTCATTAAATTAAAAATATTTCTTTTTTCTCAAATCAAGCTTTATTGAACTGATTTGAGTCAGTGTGATTGGTCGAATTAGGGTAATTTGCAGGTGAACTCTTCGTTTCTGTCATCAAAATGACGAACTTCCTTTTAGAAATATTACTAATTTAACAAAAGTCATGCCTTTTAGTAGTCATACTTACCTAAAATTTTAGTAAAAACGGAAAGAATGACCCCAAAACTATAATTCTCTACCAATTTCAACATTCTGTCATTTTATTTATATTTAGTTTTGAAATCACTGACAAATTTTAATTAATATCCGTTCAAAAGGACTGGGTCACACTTTCTTTGTTTGTTGAATGCTACCACCAGTATTTGCAATCATGCGTTTTATAGTTTTCTAGTATGGTCCATTTCGCTGAAATTTAACCATGATTCATCACTTATGAATTTAAATAATTTCCGTTTTCTTGGCTTTATCTCTTTCATTATTGCACTTACGTAAATTTCAAATTTGCAGTTTGTTTTTAGAAAAGAATAGAAGATTGATTTGTCTGGAATATAAGAATTATTTAATTTGTTAACGATGACTCATGATCAATTGTATTTGAAACGGGGTATACCTAATAGTTATTTTCAGTTGAAACAATTTAGCATATCGACTCACATTTATGGGATCCTACTTATGGTGTAACTAAACTTATAGACGTATCTATTCATGTCAATAACACTACAAACAATATCCAAGTTTGGTAGTAAAATGTCTGTCAGGTAATAATCAAACATTTTCAAAGTAGCCATGCTGTATTGAAAGTAATCAACCATAAACTTTCAGTCAATATTCAAAGGTGCTTTCAAGTAATATAGAGTTATAATTTCATAGAACTTTTCGTTTAGTGTTCCGTAGTCATAGCCATAGAACACTTAGGTACCTCTTATCGCTTGATTAGTTTTTAATAGACGGTGTTGTATATAATATGTTTAATTAATAACAATTTAGAATATGTGCTGTACACACATTAAACTCGGGCTCTGTAGTCAATGCGGTAAAAATTTTTCAAAATCTTTAGAATTAAGATAAGAAATAGAAAGATAAGAAATTTGAGTAAGAAAGAATTTGAGTAAGAAATTTGAATAAGAATAGAAACATAAGAAATTTGAGTAAATATATTTATTAAGGTTTATAATTTTCATAATTTCCATTGAAATGACTACGGAATCCTAGTTGAATGTTTTTGTTATAACTTGGGAATAATTCAACCTCAATAAGTGTTTCGTATAAGGTGCGTTTTTTAAGAGTTAATTAAAAAGTTGTTTAGATAAGACTTGTAGCTACCGCTTAAAAAAAAAATGTAAAATTACTCCGATTGAACGAAGCCTTTACAGATACATCCAGGGCTGGGAACTATTTAAAATGATTTCATTTTTAATAAAATACAAAATGGTATTTTGCATTTTCTATTTTAAATAAGTTCGGAAAAACCATTTTCCATTTTGTATTTAAAATGAAAATTTGAATCCATTTTACATATAAAGTGAAAATGCATGCATACCCAAATTTATGTGTATGTGTATGACTCATATTAATCACAGAACTCGAATCGAACGCAATCTAACAAATTGTAAGTTAAATGTAAGTTGATTCAATTGACTCAAATTTTTTATAATTCGAGTAGTAATGTCACTTGGGTTAAATTTGTTACTAGTTCTCTCAAGTCAAACGTTTCTGACTCAACCTTTTGTGTTATTCTCTTTAAGACAAGTCGATAAGGAATGTTTTGGTATTTTGAGTAGATGATTTTTATAGTTTTAAAGTCGTATATGAGTAACAATATTTCAAGAGTTAAATTTCGTTTTCATATCATGCAAACTTTATAAAATTTTCTCAAAAGACTGCCCTTATTTAATTTCAGTACGTTTGACATTTTCTCAACTTTTTTTATATAAAGAATTATCCAAAGTACATAAAAAATACCAACCTTATAAATAATGATAACAAATTTATAGAACAAATTTAAAGTTAAAAAAGCATTTTGCATTTTATAATCCATTTTAAATAGCTATTTTCCATTTTCTATTTTGAATATGTTCAGCAACACCTTTTTACATTTTGTATTTTAAATGCATTTTTGGAAACCATTTTCTATTTTAAATGGTTTCTATGAACCATTTTCCCCACCCCTGGATACGTATATGATACGCAGAAAAAATTACCTTGGAAAAAAGATTTTTTTTCATTTATATGTTTTATTGATGTATTGAATCAGTTTTATCAACAAATAAAAGGGATATTCTAGTCTGGTGAGCAATAATTTCGGCTTTTTAGGAATTAATAAAAAAAAAAAAAAAAAACGATTAATATTTTTGATGTCCATTTGTTACCGTTTATTTATTGATATTCTGAGAAGATATTAAGAAAATTTGATACAAAAAAATGAAAATTCAAGGACTTGTAGTGATTTGAGGATAACCGTGCAAAAATTGATACTGATTGACACGATTATATGGTTTGAGTTTATCTGAAATGGAAAAAAAGAGAAAAAAGATTCTGGCTTAGAAAGATTGTTATTCTAGCAAGAACTACAATAAAGCAGCATATGCTAGACGTACATGTTAAACTTGAAGAAAATTGGATAAATAGAACTGGAAATATTAGGTTGAGTTTGAAAAATGTAGTCTTGAGAAAAATGTATTAAAATTTTTTAAGTATAATACCTAATATCTAAACCTACCGTATTTAAAATGGTTATAACTTTATAAATTCTCAAAATTTTTAAATTGAGAACACTTTTTTAAAGGTTTATATTTTCAGGAAATTAAACAAAAAATATTGAATTTCAAAAAAATTCTAGACTAAAATATGAAGTTCCATTTGAAAAATAAATAACAGTTTATATAATAGCTCGAAAATTAAAGGAGTTATAAAATTTCTTGTTATAACAATCGATTACCCTCGGCAGTATCTATCATCGTTATCTGAACAATTTTATGATGGCAACTCTCAAAAATAGCACGCTGTATAATATCGTTTTAAAACTGGCTGTGACAACTGCAGGGGCACAGTATAAATAAAAAATTATTACCATAGGCAGTAGCGAAACGCACTTTCTATCCTTTTTTGATATAAGTACAAACAATTATGTATGTCTTTTTTTACTTATGTGATTGTATGTGTTTGTACATGTGAGATTGAGGGTTGATAATGGTCATGTTAAATTATATGAACAACTAATAGCAACTTTCTTCAAAATGAATTGAGCAGACGCGAAATTGATGAGAGTATTCGACACGAGAATTTAGATCGTCACGACCTATTAGCACCAACCACTGTCAAAATCGAAAATATTAACTGAATTATTATAAAATATTAATAATTGTTTATTATTTAACGTATTTTTACATAATCATTCAAATTATAATAATACTTACAAATTTGCATCAAATGGCACTCAGAAAAAATATAAATTGAAATTTGGTTTTGAATGATTTAAACAAAATTTAGCAGCACAAGAGTTATCACCAGACATTTTAAGCCACCGTAATATTAAATACATATCAGAAATATCTTACAGATCACAAAACACACTAAAATTACAAGGAAATATCAAAAATAACTGATGACAAGCTTTAAATAAAAAAAATTTAATGACAGTTAAAATTCCACTCCCATCGTTGTTAAAAATTTTAAAAAAGTGAAACTTAGGCAAAATTAAATAATTTACATAATTAGGTATCAACTGTAAATTTTCACAAAATAATTTGACATGCAAATTTATTTTTCTAAAATAAATTTACTTTAGTGATGATATTTTCACTCTATTAGTATGCATAATTTAGGTACATAACATGGATAACCCTTTGGAATTTTTGAATTCCAAATAACACTCTTACGTCATCTCTTTTCGTAACTGTTTGTGAAACGGACTATTGTTTAAACTGTGGTAGGGGTATCTATCACCAATATCTGAATAACTTTTTGATGGCAACTCTCAAAAATCTCATCCTGTATAATATCGTTTTTAACACTATAAACTTAAACTGTCTGTGATAGCTGCAAGGTTGAAACATGAAACCTTAAAAGCAAAGATGTTTATTTTATACACCAGCAAGTAATACACTGCTGTGTATACACCCAATGCACATTACTGTACGAGGTAATTTTTGGTTATGTTTTTAAGTATTATTATTGCTCATTTACTCGACTCGTTCGTTGTTGTTGGTATAAAACGATATCCACCATTTAAAATGGTGATGATGGTGATCATCATCATCATCATCATCGTCTGGATCATATGACCATTTTAAATGTGGCAATGCTCACTACTGTCATGATGATGTAATGATTGCATTCTGGCACTAGCACTGATTCTGACAGTTAATATATGTAATTATCTGACCTATCTGTGTATGACCTAACTTGATGCATCCAATCCTCGTACAAATATACATAATATTATGTGCTGTTGCATCATTTCATCTGATAATAGTGATAATTGTCGACGTATGCAACTATTTATAGTATATTCATTTAACACTTTACGTTTCCGGCATTCGAAAATAATCACGACAACCGCAGAGGCCGATCACAATCAATGATTACACATTTTGTGTGCGATGTCACCACAAACAAGTATTTATAAAAACAAATACACTCACAAAATAAACAAAACACTCAAAAGTATTTTACGTTATTACTGTTTTTTTTATATATTTAATTTTACCAGTTTATTACCTTACTTCCTGTTATTGGTTTTATTAAAAATATCAATGTATATGTACGTATGTTTACATAGTATGTTAAATCATTTTATGTAGGGTAAGTGCGAGAGAGATGGCACAGTAGCCATAGTTCGTCCGTTGATTGATAGATAGCGCTGTTAATGGATTATATGTTTAAAACAAGTTACTTATTTAAGCCGTATATGGTAACACTTATGATTAGTCCATCAGTTTAGTAATTATCCAACTTTTTATTATTGAAAAGTAAGTTTTTTAACATATTTTATCAAGCACTTAATTCATTTGAATTTAAGAATATACTCGTATATTTCATTGTTTTAATGAAAATGAGTTTTGTTATTAATTTAGGTATATTTTAAAAGTACTGTATAAAATTTTAGGTTAGAATTCCGTACTATGCTTGCTATAGCAACTGCGGCATCTACCCCAACAAAAAGGAAAGATGCCGCATTTAAAGTTGGTATAGATGCCGCATCATATTACATTTTAAAAACATAGACTCATATACCTTGATTATGCAATTTTTTTTTTTTTTTTGGACTGTAAATTATGCCACGTAAATATAAAAGATCCATTAATGGATCAGGAAGAGCCCTTATATTAGTGAAAATAACGAAAATAAAGATGATTGCCTTTGTATTGAATGTTTTGAAAAGTAGTCAGAAAGAAAAAAAACGCCGTGAGCAGCGGGGCCCCATCACGGTAGTCGAATTTTCCCCTTCATCTTCGGTATTGAATGTCTACAAGCGAAATGTGATTGAAAGTCTACAACCGAATTGTCATTTTGTTGGTTTCAAAACTGGTGATGAGTGTTCGGCTGATCGAGGCTTTAAAAAAAGGTTTTAAGTATTTAAGGGCTGTATCTCAGTAAATTTCAATTTTGTGCCGAAAACAGGTAGCAGAAAAAAAGCCAACACAATTCGTACGAGGACATTCCTGCCCATGTTTATCCGCTAATTGCCTTTATGTTTTAGTTTTAAATATTAAAAAAGGACCTTAAATAGTAAACTGGAAGGCCTTTATAAAGATATTTTTTCTTTCCAAAAAAATCCAAAATTGCTATTTTATAAATACTAAAAATTCAAAATTCCTAATTTATAAATAAACAGTGACTTTAATAACATTTTTAAATTACTTAATATGTATGTATTTCATTTGTCATAAAAGTAAGTTCACTTTTTTTTAAATTTTTTAAAATTACTATTCGCCTACTTGTATTTAGAATAAACATAATGCTTTTAAAACACATTTAACAATAGCATTCAATTCCGATGTAAAAATGGGAGATGTGGGGGGAAAAGTGATGCGGACTCCCTACAAGGTACTAGCTGGATACTAACTGAATACACGTACAAAATTTCAGCCCTCTAGGTTTCCTTATGGAGTCTCTAGACGTGTTAGAAAACAAGCAAAAAAATTAAGGAAATACTGGCGTAAAAATCGTGGGGGTAAGGGTTAAAAAACAGTGTCTGGCTATTAGCTTAACCTGTACACCAAATTTCAGCCCTCTAGGTTTATTTGGGGAGATTTTGACCCGAACGAAACTGTTAAAAAACAAGAAAAATCATGTTCTTTTGGGTTTAAAAATGGTGGGGGTAGGGGTTAAAAGTCGAGACCCCCAAAAGGCACCCCCTTGATACTAACTCAATCCGAATACAAAATTTTAGCCCTCTAGGTTTATTCGGGTGACCTGTGCGAGTGGTACAAACTTCGAAAACGTCGAAAATGCATAAAATTGTAGCTTAAAAATGAGGTGGGTGGAGGTAAATATTAAAACCTCCAAAAAGCACAACCTAGGTACGAACTTTATCAACACACCAAATTTCAACCCTCTACGTTAATTCTGGGGGGCTGGGGGCCTGTTAGATCCAGCGAAAATCGTTTTTCCCCCTCTACTCCCACCATATCATCCTAGGAAACTGAATTTTGGATATGTTGTAGATAATTGACCGAAACATTATTTAAAAACGGTTTGGAAAAGTTTTATTGCTTTTCCGGCCCCCACCACCCCCTTAAAGGTCGGGTCAGAAAAAAAATTTGCCCAAAATTTGACCCCACTTTGATAGTATGAGGTGCCTCGAAAATGAGCCCCATTTACCAAATTTCATCTCTTAACTTCCATAGGGGGGCCCTACACAAATTAAAAGGTGGCGGGAAAATATATATATATATATATATATATATATATATATATATATATATATATATATATATATATATATATATATATCAGACATTTTTTTTCTACATATTCGTGTTCTACGGGTCCGAAAACGGATAGCGCCCCTACTCTCGCCTCTCGCAGCTCTTATCGTATAGACTGTATAAGTCTAATTTTTCGGAGAAAATTCGACTAAAAAGTTGAGTGGTTAAGATGTATAAAGTGCCAAAAATGGTTACATATGGCATGCATCATGTATGGAGATGTGCGTAAAATGCAAATTTTTAATATGAGCTATGCGGCTTCTCACCTTCTTTGATGCGGCATCTCTCCCATAGGTGTGGGAGAGGCGCCGCTTTGCAGGCTTTACAAAAATGTTAATTATGAATCCCTTATGACTCAAAATTTAAAATTACTTATAAATAATTTTAAAGAACAATGTTTACATTTATTGTGTACCAAATTTCAAATCAATTAAATGCATACTTTAAGAATTATCAAGTGTTTTCAAAATGTGCGGCATCTCTCCCGCATTCACCCTATATTTGTTTATATATAAAAGGTTTCTTTAAAAATATTGCCAACCACTGAGGAAGCTTACTGTGAAAGTGCTCGAACTGTATTGTGTTAGTGTACAGGCTATGTCAATTTGGATGGGTGTTTTTACGCAAAAGAGTAGATATTTTTGATGTGGGAGGGTAATATTTCAGAAATCTATTGAAAATCTTTACAACTCCAATCAACAATTTGTGTAGTTCATTAAGGAGAATTTAACAAAAGATTTCATCATCTCCAAACTTCAGCAAGCAAGGAAGAAACATTAAATGTTTTTAAACGATTTTATTCAGAACAAAGATAAACATATATTTACAGTAATAATAGTAGTAGACCTTTTTCTTTGGTATGATAATTAGAAGAATACCTTTTTGGTTAAACAATTATTCTTAAAATTATTCTTAATGAAGAATGAGAAGATGTGAATTACATTTAGAGATATTTTTATAGTCATTTTAGGGTAGAAAACATCAAAGAATTCATTTTTCGACACTTTTAATCCAAATTGCAAGAAACCCACCTATATAATATTTATATATGTAATGGAATCTCTGCTAGTAAAGAAGAGAAAATACATAAAAGTAAAGCCAAACGAAAATAAGAGTATCTATTTTTGTAAATTTCCAGAATTGTCAAACAACTATTGAATTTTTAACCAGCAAATCTAGAGAAAGTATGTTGAATGAAAACTAAAATGTTTAACTAATTACAGATAAAAACATCATTGTGAAGTCCATTAAGTATAGCATTTCCTTCGTAAGGTTGATTCCACTACCTCCAAATTCAGAACCCTAGCTGTTTCTGAGCATTCAAGTCTTTTTAAAATAAGCCACAAAATTACGATTTGTTTTTGTATAGAGATTTCTTACATAAAACTGTAGGTAGTTTCTTTAAACATTTATACAAAGTTGTTCATTTTCATGTGAATATACTATAAATTTCATATCATGCAGTTAGGAATATTTTAATAATTGTTTCAACTAATATATCTTATCTATATGGGTATATCGAACACAGTTGCAATAAACATAATAGTTTAGATATATGCGATGCTGCTATGATTCTACAAGATTATCTGTGTACATTAGTTACAATCATTTGGCTGGTAAGGTGTCATTTTGAAATTTTTCTAACTCTCTAATTACGTATAAATAATTACTATGCTTATTGCTAAAGTTTAGCCGATTATTATTGCATCGTAGTTAATTTGTTCAATAATTATCTATGCATAAGTAATGTCACTAATGTCACTTCACAAAATTTTGAAGCTATAAAAATTTATAACTTCATTATTTGATAAGTAATAAGTATACTTCGCAAGCTTATGATGCTGACAGGACCGTACTTATATTTTAAAAATTTAAAACGTTAATGAATGTGTGTAAATACGTTTATTTTTTAAAAAAATTTTAACGATATTTTCTCTATTAATCATTAGCTTTTAATAAAAATTATTTTAAAGGGCCTTTTAGACGGTCATATCAATTCTCACTTCAGTTTCAGTTTCCGTTCTCATTTCATTTCAGTTCGAAAGAAGTTTTGTTTTTACACGGTCCGTTCAGTTCTCGCTGTTCTCACTCGTTTCAGTTCTTTGCATAATCTGAGTTGCCCTAAACAAAGTGTTTCGCTTTGAAAGTTTTCAACTTATATTCTTATACTAGTTTAAAAGTGCTAATATAATAACTCATGGATGAAGACGATTTCACTGCAATAGCGTTAGTTTTGGTGCTGAAGTAAGAGCGGAAGAAAAGAAGCTAGTGGAGTAAAGCTTGGCTCCTTAAAAGAAATTCATTGTCGCATATAAATTTAAGGAAGGAACCATGTGATTGGTTGAATTATTTACGAGTGAACGAACGAAAGGAGATCATAATACCATAGTGATGGTTTGTATACTTCCCCAGTTCCTGTTCCAATTCTTTCACTGTCCTTAACTTTCTTATCTTCTTTATTGTAAGTTGAGCGTAGGCTATTTATTTTAGATTTTACCATAGCGATTTACCATCGTATTCTTTATATTTCTTTAATAGAAGAGTGTAGGCAAATATTTACATTGTGGTAACGTACATCTGTCTTATTCCATAAACACGGTATTATAAATTTCAATCAATTCGACAACAAAATTGTGATCCTTGTTGGACATAGCGACTATTGCCTATACAAAATGTGCACTTTGTCAGATTTTCAAGAAAACTGACCCGAGCGAACGCATTGAGGCATGACGCGCTTGTTTACACATACAATTTCTAAGAACTGAAACGAAACAAATAGGTCTATCCATCCTGTCAGTTCTCAGTCTCCGTTTCAGATTTCCTTTCCGATTTTGATCTTTACACGTAGGAAAAACTGACAGTTCGACTGAAACTGAAACTGAACTGAGAACTGATATGACTGTCTAAAAGGCCCTTAAAGCAACTAAAACGCTTTATTTGAAAAAATTACAAAAATTTTAACTTTTCATTGACTGGCTGACTTTAACTTAAAACTTGTTAATAAAAAAATAAGTTGTCATTTGAAAAAATATTTTTACGAAAACAAAACAATGTGCTCTCTCTCCCACATTTTACTGGAAGAAAAAAGACAATTAATACACATAAATTATTTATTTGTAACATCAAAAAATACCTTACACAATACATATGTATCTATTTGAACTAAAGTTACACAAACAAGTTTTGACAAGAAATGCGTACATACATAATATTTAAAATATATTCAAAATATACGGATATAAAACGGTATATTCATAATAGGTATAGACCATTATGTGTTATTTATTTCTAAATTCGCATCAAAATGTTTTATCTAAAAAAAAAATAAACAAATTTTAATACCTTAAAAAAATAAAGATAATACAGTCGGGCGCGTAACTTTTACCATCAAAGTCTTCTTATTACTTCAGTTCCGAAAACACTAAAAATTTGTATGATGATTTTAACCTCCACTAGATACTGATGTAAAATTGTCTTTTAAAAAAAAAGCTATAAAATATGTATTCCATATAAAATACATCTAAAACCAAATACTCAATACCACATAAAAAGAAATTTGACATTTCGCTTTTTGATAATCGATTTATATAGTCGACTTTGCGTGTTGACACTTTTCTTCTCTTCGCACATACACCAAAATGTAAAAGTTGGATACAAACAATTCAGTCGAGTTACTCTCGAAGATGTTCCCCTCTGTATATATACCGACAGAGTCTTTTTCACTGTTGACAAATAGAATACCCGCTACCATCTTACATTGTAAATAAATTTATATTTCCTTGTTTATTTCTATTTTATTTCGTCTTGACGTTTTTTTTTTTGTGATGGTTTTTGTCGACTAGGTACTAATCTTCTAACGACAGCTCCATCAGGAAATTGTATTTTTTTTTTTTGGTCGTAACAAATTGAAAACAAACATTTTGTCAACATTGTGTGTGCGTTTTCTTTATCTAATAATATGTCTTTGAAATGAGTGCTTTCTTTTAATTTCTGTTTGAGGTGTATTCGTCGATACTGGATATTGGTGTGTGGCCGAATTTGTTCGGTATCAGGAAATAATACGTACGGATTTTCAAAGTAGTGATTAGGCACATGTGACACGAATTGTTTTGTAGAAGTGTCGTGACCAACAGTACCAGATTTTATTGGATGAGTGACGAAAGAGCAAAGTTAAAGAAACCATACATACCTAATATACAAAATTATATCTTACAGATTTGTTTGTACATTTATACTCAATGTTGATGTATGTATTTTTCGATGGCATTTGTATGAATATGATTGAATTATAATAAAAAGACAAAATATCAGTTTTATCTGAGAGGTGGTTTTAGCATGTATTTCTTAACACAGATTAAGATTTTTTTAAATATTGAAAAATATTTAAAGCTTAACTAACAATAAGTTAAGACCATCTTCAAAGTTGGCTGATGATTGAATAAATTTTTATGAAACGTACATTGAAGAAAATATGGGGGGGGAGAGATAATATTATTAAAAGACAGTATATTGAAAAAACCGTTGAGGTTAACAGTTGAGACCACAGATCATTAGATTCAGTTTAAACACAAAATTCTGTGGATCGATTGGCGCCTTCTGGTGAGATGTTATACCACCACAGACCAATGAACACTATTATATTGTACTACTAGACAAAGCGTAAAGCCAGTTTATAGACATTTTTCTTGAATCAGGTAACAAGGGTGAGACAGGTGAAATTTAATAAAATAATATAATGTCAATTTTTGAGCAAATGCGACTATAATTATTGCAGGACATAATTTGTATACGTAGGTATTTTGTAAAACTTTGCTTCTTTCAAAATTTTGCAGTTTCTTCCCAAAAAATGAAAATTTTATTATCAATATTATATTTTGACAATAATTATTTGAAAGCGTAACTACGGATACAAATCAATTACCTACTATATAACAGAATGCTATTAAGGTCGGAACTTGGTCGTATGTGACTGCTTCAATTACACATTTATATTATATGTCTATATAATATAATATATAATATGTTCACTGGTCTGTGTATACCACTCTTCATTCAGTCGTTCCACAAGCAGTGAACGAGTAACATACACTAAACTGAATGGTTGATGATTGTTGTCTTGCTGCACTGTGATTGTTAATCACAGTAGATACGTACGTAGACGCGTATGTGATATGTACGCGAAACAGAATCGATGAGACGCATACCTACAAAAATGATACATAATGTAGAAGCTGAATGTACATACATAACACACAGGTGGGGATTTACGTCATCTTTTGTCCATGAAAATTAGGCCGTATGAGATAGCTTGTTACGTATCTGTAATCTGTGGTTGCGATGTTAATAAAACGTTAAATAAAAATACACCTACTAGGTTTTACACTTTAACCATCGGCGTGTAAATTAATTGGTAACTCAACAATTAATCTCAATTTTTGGAAATAAAAGTACGAAACACAATAATTTTTTTTTTTTATCCA
The DNA here is from genome assembly GCA_035578155.1 of Brachynemurus nebulosus. Taxonomy (NCBI): domain Eukaryota; kingdom Metazoa; phylum Arthropoda; class Insecta; order Neuroptera; family Myrmeleontidae; genus Brachynemurus; species Brachynemurus nebulosus. The sequence continues at coordinate 65,942,436 of JAPWDM010000002.1, forward strand.
CAGTTAATTCAAATTCACTATATTGTTCTTTTCTACAATGATATTATTGTGAAGACAGTCTAACACTTTTTTTTATTAACATTTTTGAATACAAGAAAAATGAAATCCATTCTTTTTTTAAATAAAAAATATTAATACCTTTTGAATGTGATTCAATTTTTTGGAAATATTTATCGTAGATTATTAAATATTTTAAATAATTAGCTAAGAAATATTACGTTCTGTGGAAGTATTTTAATAATAAAATTTTAACGAAATTGAAAATGTATATTCAAACAACTTTCATGTGCAAATATTCCAATCTACATGTTTCCTGTTTGCACATATACATACAAACATATGATATACACATGTCGGCGACCAATCGTTGAATCAGACAGATCATGATGTATCTAGTCGGATCATGATATAAAAATTGTATATTCAATTTAAATAATAAAATGTCAAATAGGTATTATATTTAGGTAGAATATTTTGAACATAATCTTTTTAGCGATGTTTATGCAATATTTCTGGTGGCAATTTCCCAAATTAGGTGCCAACGAAATTTTGTAGATTTTTTCTGTTTTTTTGATTGTTTTGCAAGTATGACAATTAAAGAAGTAGATAAAAATTGGGGGATACGTTTAATTTCCGTTAAAAAGTATTAAAATTGAATATATTAAGCATTGCGTTTAGTAAGTAAATAACCCATTTTCCTTTCTTTTTTTTTTAAATTCGGGCAAATGGAAATAATAAATTTTAATATTTTTTAATGAAAATTAAATCTGTGCATAAACTTTTATCTCCTCATTTTTATTTGTTTTACTATAAAATTAATAAAAAATAAATAAAAAAATAAAAAAATAAAAAATAAAAATTTTGACAACTTTATTTTTTCGTTGGCACGTAATTTGGGAATTAGCCTTTCGGCCAAAGGAAAATGCTAGAAAGCAAACAAAAATGTTTTATTTAATACCATTAATTATTAATTATTATTATCATGTCTTCCAGCAAGAGTTCATTATTTTTTTTATTTAATTGTTTGTTTACAGAATATTAAAAAATTCTTAGTCATATCAACAACTATCCTAACTCGAAAATACAATAATATTTTTCCTCTGACATCCTTTTTGTGTTTAATTTTTGTATGTGATAGTGCAATCATAAACACTGTCAGCGCCTACCTTTAATATTTATTTTTCAAATTGCCTAGCAACATTATACATTAAATCAACCATGCCGTGACATGTCAAATATCATTCGATCTGTCTGAGTTTGAATTAATTTTTTCAATAAAATTGTTGACTTCTGACACTATAAAGTCCGCGCATATATGCTATAATCTTCCCCATCAGGGGCTGAAAATATTTTTAAGAATTAAATAAAAAAGAACTTTATATAAAGAAATTCACAAAATGATTCACATACACATTTCAAAAAAAAATAGTAACAGGAAATACAATAACAATAAACGGTCGGCCTCTACGGTTGCTTTGGCTATGAACAGTGTTAATTAGACATTTCATGACATGCTTGCATATAACTAGACACATCGCAGGATCTGGCTAATTCAACGATCCACCGCCAATATACATATGTATCTATATAGATAGTAAAGACATCGTCAATTTCAATATTGTAATGAACTAAACCTAACCTATCTGTCTCTTTCAACCTCCCGAAATACATACATACGATGTTACCGTATATCTTATGGCGTACATAATTTGGATGTAAAGCAAATATTTACTCACTATTAATAATAAGAAAGAGAACCATTTTATGCTTGTTTATTGTATATTTTCCAACTCGCTCACATATACAACACACTCATAAAGTAGGTAAACACTTTACATCAAAAACCGTTAAACGTATCCTATTTACTTTATCTAACCCGCGCCATGCCCCTTTCACTCCACCAACCTTTCGGTTTTGTATAAACTAGTATGATGTATGTTTATTAACATAAACCGCAAAAACATTATCTAACGAACCATTTATCCATTTTCCGGCAGTAATAAGCAGTTGCGAGAATTTGACCAGAATGTGGTCAACGTTTACTCAAATATACTTGCATCAAACGGTTGGACAAAGGATGTGCTGGATGGACAGTGGTTGTTTCGGGGACTATTTACGTTGATGTGTCGTTTCTGATAAAATTAGAATTTTCCCTAGAGAGTCTAACGGGTTTTGGTTCCATATAAGCAGGTAAATCGAAGAGTCAGTGAATCAAGAAGCGATGCAAAATGTAATGTTATGTTAAATCAAGAAAGATTGTTACTTTATTTTTCAAGTTAAAAATCTTTCGAAAATTGTTCTAAGTCCTCTTGAGTGTTTAAATTTATAATAACTTTTAGTATGCCTTGGTTTGAAAAAATATTGCTGATTCCATCTTTATACACGGAGAGAAAAATCATATAATTTTTGTAGATAAAGTTTCGATCGCTTATAATGCGTGCGCGATCGACGACCAAAGTAAAAAATATTTTACGACCATGTAAATATTATCAAATTGAAACGTAAGAAGTATTAGTCATGGCTTGCTAACATGCTACTATGGTAAAATTTGTAAAAACTATGCTACTATGGTAAAAACTCATGCTAACATGGTAAAATTTAATGTGCTAACAGAACTTCTATCACACTCTTATACATATATGTTATAGTTTAATTCTTGTTTTCTATTATTATCATTATTTTTGACATTTTTATTACTTTTTAAAATAATATTTTTAAGTGTTCGTCTTTTTTTTCTGAATTAATTATCGTTTAACTTTGTTGGTGGTTTCTATAGAAATAATTATGAAATATTTATTAAATGAAAAATCAAGAGGCGGCTTTGTGTGTTTTGATTACATTTTGCGTGTTTTATTGTTAATTTGCGTATGGAAAGTTACTTCCCGCACGCAAAAATTATGTGAGAACAGTACAGTGGGCAAACAGCAATTTTGCGTACAGAAATGTGTGCGTCAAGTTAGTACTTCTCCCGCATGAGTAATAAAAAATAAATTTTGTTGTTGTATATCAGAATTTCACACCGGAATATTATTCGTGTTCGAACCGTTCGTTCAACTTTGCAATACAGCATACGCAAAAATGGAAAACGGAATAAAATATTATTTTCTCCATTTTCATAAACTGAATTTTCCTTTCCTATTAACTCTTCTGTATTCTTTTTCCATTTTTCTTTTGCTGTCGTTAGAGTGAGTCGTGAGCTTGCCCGCCTGCCTGCCTACTTGCAATACCGTCTCAATGGTGATGCTCTCAATTTATAAATCTCTTGTGTTTTGTAGCAGTTTCTTATTTTTTCACAAAGAGAAGAAGAAAAAAATTGGAGATAAATATAAATACGTCCTTTCTCTCTATGTCTCTATCTTGTGTAATATCAATTTTCAAATATATATATATATATATATATATATATATATATATATATATATATATATATATATATATATATATATATAAATTGTATTCATAGAAAAAAAAAAGGTTGGGACTGACACCCACACAGCAACACTGGCTACAACCACCACTGTTGATTCCAAGAATCAGTGAACTTCTTTTTTAGGGTTTCGTAGAAATATATCTTCAAATCTGTTTGCCTACCTGTCTGTCCATTCGCAGCAAAAAATTTTGGGATATCTTATTGTGTGCGAAGGACTTGTAAAATGAAATTGTGGATCTAAATGGTTCTAGTGGTCTGAAATATTGAGCTTTAAATTGGCTTACCTTGCTACTCATGTCAGTGGTTCCGAATCACTATGACCTTACTACCCAATTGTATACATACTAACTATGACCCTACTACCTGTTGATTCATAATCACTGTGATATTACTATTCAGTGATTCATAATTACCACGACTTTACTACTTACAAGGAAAGGTTTTGGAATGTCAATTCGTAATTTTGGCGAAACTTGGTATAATTATGCGTATGTTTACGCCATCTTGTTGTAAAGGGTTGACCCCAATGTACCCCAATTTAAGTATCATTATTTACAAATAACTATGGAGTGTGTCTACAGAAAGGCGTAAATAGTGGCGGCGATACTGTAGCAAAAGGGTAAATTTGAGAAGTAAACAAGGAAAAAAACATGCGCGTTGTTACGGCGCACTTTTAAAAAATAAAACATAAAATCTGTAAACAATAATAGAATATGTAAATAAAGTTTTTTAAAATTTTATTTTTAAACGTCTAATTATGCATAAAGTATTAGGGAAATAAAATGATCCCGACATAAATTAAAAATTGTTATTTGAAAAAATATTTTTACTACACAGACTTTCACTATAATTATTGTTTTACTAGCCGTATGCCCGATGGGATTTCCCATCGACAACACCTTTTTATTAGATACTCACTTTCTGCTCACTTTTAATGTTTTTCAAAAATCAATATCCACGTTTCTAACTTCAAAAATGACGAATTTCCCATACGAACTTTCATTTCCTGTTTTAACCCCTTAGGGAATAAATATCCAGAAACAACTGACTTTTATTTATAAATAGAAGCCTAAAGGCCAATTTTCATAACTCCTGTGCTTAATGTCGTTCTTCTAAACCCAACAGTTTAGGTTGTGCGTTCTTTGTCAGTCAAAGTTAAAAATTCATTAAATAAAATATTATTTATTTTAATAGTCATAGTAACATATTTTTCTAACTTCAAAAATAACGAATTTACATAAAAAATTTCATTCCCTATTAAACCCACTTAGGGGACGAATTTTCAAAAATCCTTTCTTAGTGCTCACCTACGTCACATAGGAAACTCCTATGCTAAATTTTATTCTTCTAAACCCAATGGTTTAGGCTGTGCGTTGTCTGTCAGTCAGTCAGTGTTAGAAATTTATTAAGTAGATTATTTTCAAAATTTTTATAAAACTCAACACAATAAAATTACTAATAGATATTCAAAGTTCACGATAATTATAAATTACTCTCAACTTGTTTCACAGCAATTTTTTGTAGGTTATATTTACTATATTATTTTGGACAACACAACAACATACAGCACACTTCACTCAGTCGATAACGGCAAAGTTCATTTCAGACACTTTTGTTACTCTAGCGCTATTCTGGTGAGTTTTTGAACTGTTACTTAGTACTTAAAACGGGACACTTTTTTAACTATTTTTTTATTGTTTTTCGTACAAGATAGTCCTCCTACAAATAACCCTATTATAATCATTCATGTAATGATTATAAGTTGTGTCTCGCTGCATCTATATTTTAGACAGATAGATGTCACACACGACTATTGAGTCGGATATAAAAAGTTTGCTTGAATTCACTTGTATACATTAGAAATATAGTTTTGATAAAAATAAAAAAAACAATAAAAACGCTTTTTTTTTGGTAAAAGTTGATATAGTCCTGATTTGACTTTCGTATAGTATTGTTCTAATCGCTATATACAAGTAAGGCATCTTTGGTTTGTGTAATATTTTTGGATTTAGAAAAACACATAATATTTAAAGTACACAACGCATAATTTTTACGTTTGATTGTTAAGGGGGGAGGGTAAGGTTTTAAAAGCGAAAAAAAGACATATTTTCATGATTTTTTTTTTTGGAGATATGAATAATGTTGGCTTATTTATTTCATATACACGATATAGTATAGCATCTGAAGTATCTTTGAAAAAATTATCAATTACAAATATCGATAAATAAGTCCGTGACAGCGAACTTCCGGAGGCGCCTCGAAAAAAAGTTGCTTAGCTGTGAATTTCATAACTTGGTACCGGGTCATCCGAGACAAGAAAATCGAAATGCGTTTAAAAGGCTATATGTTTCCCTAAGGAGTCAGGAAGAGGTTTTTGTATTTTTTCGATTTTTTTATTTTTGGCAGCATTTTGAAGTGAAAAACGCAATTTTTGTTATTATAAACTGGAAAAAAATAGCAAAAAAAAAACTCGACCTGATTACCTGTTGATTTATGTGTAGAAACAGTGTACAAAATTTCAACAAAATTGGTGAAGTAGATTTTGAGTTATGATGTTCACGAACTTCAAAAATGTTGTTTGCGAAAAAATGGATTTAAAGTATTTTATACTCAAAAATCCAAAACTTAACATCAATAAAATGATATAGATAAGATAAGATAAGATAAAATTTTATTTGCACATGTAATATAAATACAAATATTTATATTTACAATAATATATTTGTTGATGTACCTATAAAAACCATCAGATAAAGGTTATCACTACTTTTATTGCTTGGTAATTAGTTATTTATTTAACAGAGATGAGTTGGGGAAAAAATACAGTGCTTAAGATAAAAAAACCCCACTATATATAATCAAAATAAGTGAAACAAATCAGAAGAGTGTTATTCAACTTATATTGTTAATTTGTTAATTTTATTGATCTGACTAATTTGTATAGTTTAATATTTATTTATTTTTTTTTTATAATAGTATATGTTTAGTTCTCCTATGTTTGTAACTTTTGTACTTATGATAGAGATCATTAAGTGTGTAATTGCCTATTTCTCTTATTAAAGGATTCTCACTTATTTGTAATTTAGTGAAAAATTTACTTGTCAAATTATATATATAATCTTTGATTAAGGGCATTTCAAGTTCAGTATGTAACAATCTAGTGCTGTATATCCATGGATAGTTCCTAGCTATTTTAAGCGCTTTATTCTGGAATACCTGTAGTTTCTTATACTTAGAATTGCAGATGGAACTCCAGACTGGACATGCGTAAGTTAGTATTGGTCTTAATATAGTTTTGTAGATTATTATTTTATTTTGTTCAGATAATCTGGATTGTTTATTAAAAAAAGGATATATCGTTTTTATTATTCCAGTAAATCTTTCAGTAACTTTTTTGATATGGATGTTAAAGTTCAGTCTGGAATCCATCCACAGTCCCAGGTATTTCACATAGTTACTCCAATCGATTTCATTATTGTTGATTTTTATTTTGTCAACTCTATTAGGATGCCTCTTGGTAAATAGTATGCTTTCAGTTTTTAGGTAGTTTAATTTAATTTTCCAATTAATGCAGTAATTTTGGATCTTTGTGATAGCTGTATTAATCCTGTTTACTATTGTATCCACTCTCCAGGACTTACTGATTAAAGCTGCATCATCTGCGTAGAGTTGTAAATATACGTTTGTTACTTTTGGCATGTCATTAATATAGATACAAAATAATTTTGGGCCCAGTATGGAACCTTGTGGGACACCAGCACATATAACATGTTCGTTGGATGGTTTGTTATTCACATATACAATAAACTTTCTATTTTCCAAGTATGACCATATTAGATTGATTAAATATTTTGGAAATTTATTTGCAATAAGTTTATAGATAAGCCCTTCGTGCCAGACAGTGTCAAATGCCTTTTCAATATCTAGGAGGGCCATACCCACATGCTTTCTTTCATTAAATGCGTCTGTTATAAAATCACAGATCCTGGAGAGCGCCGATACAGTAGAGTGATTAGATCTAAAACCAAACTGTTCATTAATTATTATATTATTTTGTTGCAAGTGGCTTTCAATACGTTTTGATATTATACTTTCTGCCACTTTACTCAGAGTTGTTAGAAGACTGATGGGTCGATAGCTATTTACCAAAGAGGCATTTTTCCCAGGTTTAGGAATAGGTACAATTTTTGACGTTTTCCAAATAGTTGGAAAATAACCGTAGATAAGACAGTTATTAATTATCATAGTTAGATATACAATTGCTTTTTTATTTAAACGCTTAAGTACCGTAGCACTTATATTGTCAACACCGGGACTTTTCTTATTTTTTAATTTTTTAATTGATTGAATAATTTCTTTCGGAGATGTTAAGTCTACGTTATGAAATTTTAAGGGGCGATTATCTAGATAGTTCATTACACATCGGCTGATTTTATTATTATGATTAGCATTTCCAATGTGGTCATTTTGTTTGTGTACAGTCTCAAAGTATTTTGATAGTTTTTCAGCTTTGTCTGTATCTTCATACGCAGTGCTATCATTATCAATAATTGGAGGAATTGATTTTTGTTTTTTGGTAGCATATTTCGTAATTTTCCATAGTGAGTTATCGCTGGTTTTTAGCTTTGAGAGATAATCATTCCAACATTTGTTGCGCCAATCACTAATATGTTGTTTAATTTCATTATTTAATTTGATGTACATATTAAAATATACTGGAATGTATCGAAATTTTTGGTGGCGTCTCCTAAAGTAATTCTTAACTTTAATTAGGTTTATTATATGGCTAGGAAGGTTGAAATATTTCGGTTTGATAGTAGTCTGAGGAATGCTTTCGGACATAGCTGTAGTTATTGTATCTATAAATATTTTTAAACGATTTTCTATGTCCTGTTCGCTATTAATATTTAAATTACGAGTATTATTTAACATTGTATTTAAAATGTTGTTAAATTTAGTCCAATCAGCATTGTTGAATAAAAATATTTTGTTTGGATTTAAAATCTCAGGCTTATTTGTAGGCAAACAGACTAGAACGGGATTATGATTTGACGATAATTCAGACATACTGATTGGCTGCAAAATATTTATGTAATTTTTGGTTAACAGAAGATCTAATATGCTGGGTCTGACATCGATCCTATTTGAATAAAAAGTAGGTTCCAAACTGTTATGTATTTGGATATTTTTGCTTAAGCAATATTCAACAAGCTTGTATCCGTTTCTGTTACTGGAAAAACAATTCCAGTTAGTATGTCGGCAATTTAAGTCACCTAAAACTAATACTTTGTAACCAAGATTAAAAATATGTTCAAAGTCAGAATCAGGAAATTGTCTATCAGGGGGTAAATAGACTGACGAAATTATTATATCTTCACCTTGCAATTTAATTTTGGCTGATATTGCTTCAAGATGTCGCAGATTCGGTGATCTAATTTCATAAAAGTTTAGATTGTTTTTAATTAATAATGCTACGCCACCACCATTTCTATTCCTATCATTACGAATTACTTTATAGCCCGGTGTTGACAACAATAAAATGATATAATTTTTTATACTTACGCGGGTAATTATAGTGTTTGTTTTGTATAAGATTTGTAAGTATAAAATTAAAGTAAATTTTATACTTACCAGGTGGGCGTGTCGTGCAGCTACCAGGCAGGTATAAAAATCGAGCATGAGGGCCGGTCGCTTGAAACGCTGTATCTTCATTACACGGAGAGAAAATTCCTATAAAAATTACTGTGCTCATACTACAATCGACGTGTAACAGGCGAACATATCCAATTTTTGTACGGTAAAATTGGATATGTTCGCCTGTTACACGTCGATTGTAGTATGAGCACAGTAATTTTTACAGGAATTTTCTCTCCGTGTAGTTTTGCTCGGATTTACTTGAAATTTTGGCATCTTGACATTGAGACAACACATTCGATATTTTGTACATTGAGAAAAAAAATTTAAAAAAAAAAATGCAAAAAAGAAGTTTAAAAACCTTATCCCCCCCTTAATTCGCTACTAGTTTTATTTCGTTGTTTTCGCTAATTGTTGGTAAATTATCGGTTTCGTAGTAGTGCAATAAGTGAAAATTCCCTTCCTATTATCCAACCGCCATTTCCCTAATTTTCCCGTTCTTTCTAAGTGCAAAGCCGGCTACTACTTATTACTGGGAGGTAAGCTTCTTTTAGTATTAATTCGCATGAACCAGCATTGACTTTCATCGGGGGAAATATTTTATTTTGTTACGGTCCTTCGAATACACCAACCCCCCGACGGATATAAAGTTTCGTTCTGGACGAAATTTTAGATCCGCGCCACCAATGTAGTACAAGCAAAAATAACAGATCCGTATTTTTTTTTATCTTCTACCGTCGCCATTTAAGGGGCAATTTCGCCCAGTCTGTTATTTTTGCTTCTACTACACATATACCAAGTTTCATCAAAATTGCGAATTGAATTAAATAAAAGCTTTTTCTTAAAAAAACATTTTTTTTCTTACTTTAATTTATTTGTAAGCAACTTCGGAAATCATTTTTAAAAAGAAATTGAGGTTCTTTTAACCAATTTCCATTTTATGAGACCCTTGTCGAATAGATTTATTTATTTATTTTTAGATCAACTGTAAAGTTTGTAATTAACTACCCTCTATTTTATTTCGAAAGCTGTGAAAAATTCTAACCATTGAGGAACCCTATCAAAGGCGTGCTCAACATGAACTTGACGAATTTTTTCTTATATCAAAGTATTTCATACTGTGTATGATAAGATAGTATATCGGTTGGAGGTCTATTTTCAATTTAATTATAGTCTTCTATGTGTGTTATCAATGTTTATTCATAAGAATTTTCCGCTGGCTATTTTCTAATCACATCATATGAATTGTACACGTGTAGCTCGAATTTCCATTTAAAATAAGAGAAAATGGCTGAAAGTATTTTAAGTAAGCGGTAATTGTGCAAGTCGGAAGACATATGTTTATTGACAAATTATTTTCATTATCTACTTGCACAAGAATTTAGAACGTCTGCTCAAAGGCTGTCATAGTAGGAGCATAGAAGAGAGTAACAGTTATATTTTTCAAGAATAAAAAAAAAAAATTGTTACTTGAATTACGGCTTTGCGAAATTTAGAAATTTTTTAGAAAAATTAAACGTAAAATGATAGTATATTGCTGAACTGAAAATCGAAAATGTTATTTTTGTGTCTTAAGTTTCCATAGCCTCAAAATTAAATTTACGGATTGACTATGAAATAAGTTATTTTTTCAATCGAAAAATTTTGAATAAATAAAGTGTAATGGACGCAAGTACAAAAGACCTCCAGAAATTGCGGTGAGGGGAAGACAAATTGTATTATTTTATATAGTTACCAACCAAACCAAGTAATTATGTTTTTATGTGAGTGAGTGAGTAAACTTCTGTTTATTAATATGATGGACAAAAATAAATGCAGATGTAGGTAAAAAGGTTCTTTTTGGCTTGCGCCCATTTATTAAAAATGCAGTTTTAATAAAAATGGGTAGGCGTCTATAAGTAACTAATTCTATATAGAAGAAATCTATTTACTAATTGAGAGTAAAGAATTAATTTTTTGCTTATGAAAGTAAGCAAACTTTTATGACCTGTTATTTTTTATAACCATAGTAACTATAAAATCGAAAATGTTGTTTATGCGTCAAGCTACTTGCTACGTAAACTTAAATTGACGATTCAAGTGGTTGGAAAAATTTACAGTGAGTAAACCGCTTCTTTTGTTATTATTTTTGTTTTTTACCGTTTCCGGAAAGTTGTGTTTTTCCCGACAAGGAAAATCATTTCTCAAGTTCTAGAAAAGATAGAGACTTAATTTTTTTTATTTTGTTCATAAACATATTGCGCAGAAAATGGAGTATGCTTTTTCCATTTGAACAATTGTAACAATTTTTAAACATTTTTTTTTTAATAAAAAATTGGGTTTTATAATTTTTAGAACTTTGGGATTACAATTTTATAGTTAATTTTTAAAATTATCGGAAACCCATACTCAGCTTTATGGGCAGGTCCTTTAGGAATAAAATAATGAAAAAATATTTAAAAAAACATTCATTACTTTTTGAGATATGGCGTTCCTTGTAAACGCTTAAAAACTTGTGAAAAAGGGCCCCCTCCCCCCACAGGGAAGAGTAATGAATGTTTCAAAAACAAAATTTACTTTTTGAAACCATCCCTAATTTGAAAAAAATTTCAACAAGCAAAATAATCACAAATAAAAAAGTTGCTTTTTTATTTAAACTCCTCCCTTAAACAAAAATTATATCAGAAAAAAAAACGAACACTTAAAAGTATTATTTTAAAAAGTAATAAAAATGACGGTGGTGAGGACACCTATAGCAGCTGCTCTTGGCACCCGTGAGGGATATTGTCCCCCATTGGTGTCAAGGAGGCTAAGGGTTCCAGGGGTAGTTTATGCGCAATACAGTAATCTTCGGATTCCATTAGCCTCTGACTACCCATGATCGGCACCTTTCCTTCTCGAGGTACCACTGTTTTCACAAAAGATGCCGGATCAAAATTTTCGACAAGGATGAATGTCGTAGGATCGACAGTGTGGCATTCTCGTATTGAGCTAAACTTCACCGATAGTCTAGATTGTGCTTAGTTGGAAATTGGGGCTGACGCTGCTCAATTGACTGATGAAAGTGAATGTAGTAGCTGGTATGGGCATGTTTACCAGTCTCGTGAATCGCGTCAGACGAGTCGAAAAGTGATATTTTATCTGTGATTTTGTTTTAACCAAGCTGTGACGAATCTGTGATCCTGGTTATGCCACCCTGGGTTTTCATGCCTGCGGTGGTATTGCTCTTCCTGTGATATTTCCCTGGCCTTGTTCTTGTCATTTCGATGGGTAGGAATGCGGCTCCCGACGCACTCGTTCTCATCGGCCACACGTACGAGTCGACGTCTGCCCGAACAGCTTGAGCGAGCTCGCCCAGTAAGGAGACGTTGTCGTCCCTCGTACGGATGCGTTCGTGGGCGTTGATATGGCGGCTTCCGCCCCGTCGAAGTGATACGAACACAGGTCAGATGTTGACTTTGTGATACTCTGTGGCATTGTCCCGTTCTCTGTAGCCTCGACTCGGACGAACGTGGCCTAGTCATCGTACCGGTCTCCCGTGTAGGTTGACCCCGACATCTGACAGAACGGCACATGTACCCAGTAATCAGTTATCTGACAGAACAGTACATGTTGCTCAGTAATCAGATGTCACTGTCCCTACACATGTGAGTTCCTAGGTGTCGACAAAGCCATTTCGGAATTGTCGAGACTATGGGGAGCGGAATTGTGTCACAGAGCAAGAAATTTTTGAAATCTGTGATATTGTTGTTTTTATTTTTTAATAAGATTGTTTTTAATCCGTTTTGTTTTAACGATGTACCACTGAGGGCCTTTTCCACCCGAGGTGGTACATCATTTTTTTTTATTCTTATCTGTGATATTTTATTGTGCCGCTGTGGGCTTGCTGTTGTAGCCCTTCAGCGGTTTTGTTTTTTTTTTTAACTACTTATTGCGGCACTGGTCGGCCTGTGGCTCCCCAGTGACGTAATAAGATTTTCTTCTTATTTTTTCTTTGTGATGTTATTGTGATGGTCTTATCTTGTGATATTTTACTCAATATTCTCCACTCCGAGGCCCTTTACACCTCGGAGTTTCATCGTTGGTTTTCAGTTCTTGGTGACCGGACGTTCTGGCTAGTACTTAGCGTACCGCCACCAAGGACTGTCCGCTCGTTATGAAACCCTGGGATGGCAGGGCTCATCGGTGAATTTTATTATGTGTATGTTTGTCCATTGTCTAGTGCATTTATGTGTCCCTGTCTTTACGTGTTGTTTTTATTTATATTTCTCGTTTCGGCGGAGCATGCCCTTAGTCGGCGATGCCGCCGGGTGCTGCTGACCGCGCCATCCACCGGCAGCAGTACCCCAATTTTAACCAAAAAAAAAAAAAAAAAAAAAATGACAAAAATAGTAATAATAATAGAAAAAAGTATGTCAAATTCGTAATAAAAAATAGTATGTGCAACTCGTGCGGGATTCTCGATTGCTCACTCAAGCGAATCAGTGCACTCACTACATCCCGCACTTACTGCACAATATACTATTTTAAATTAGGTTTTATTAGAGACAATACCATCTTAAAAGTGGTAAAGCTCACTTCTAACTCAAAGAAAATAGACACCCGGTATTTTTGTGAATTTGTAACAGTGTTAAAATGTATAAAGCGATGATATTTGATTTGTGTCGCTTATTGGTGTTCGCCGCTCTTTTTGTTTCTTCATAGGTACCTACATATTTGTTCTGGCGTTTCCGGGCGAGCACAAAAATAAATTGTTATTTAGAACGCAAACTTTCGTGATTGGTTTTTTCTTATACAGTGTTACAATATGTATACATTTGTAAAAGTTATTGAAACGTGGTTTCAACTATTGTGCATACGATAGTAGATAGATGGTGTTGATGTTAGTTTTACTACCCACCCAGCCAGTCTTACATAGTTCACAAACCGTATAAGCTTCGATCAGCCTTACTACTTAAAGTACAATTTAAATTTTATCTATATGTGTAGATAACTTCCGTTTTCCATAGCGTTTTCAATAGTGTTACTTGATGGTGATGGCAGATGAGAAAGAATTATCATTTATATATTAAAAATAAATCTTTTTCTCCTTGTAAGGTAATTGAAATTTTTGGCAGTGGTTACTTTTGTTCTACCAAACTTTTGTCTTGTTATATAAATCAGGATTTTTAAAGATCGAATATTATAAAACTTATTCAAATGCGAATGCAAATGCGGAGTTTTTAAGAGCAACATTTGCAGATGCTGGCGCGAATGCGGATTATTAAAAAGTAACTATCCCAAACGTAATTTTTTGTCCTTTTTGCGAGTATATGTTTTCACAAATATTACACAATGCCATTTCCTGACGTGGCTTCAGAGACTGACTCGCGCTACTCGCAGTGCGGTAAATGGGGTAAAAATGGAAGGTGTCAAAGTTAAAATGTATTAAAAATATATTCTCCATGGTCTATGCTATTTTCTAGCTCTTAAAGAGTCCCTAGAAAGAAACTCAAACAATATTTTAATTAAAACTTTTTTTGGATTAAACTGACCCTCATTTTTAATCCAAGATAATTTTTTTTTCCAATATTTGACTAACGATATATGAAGACTGGAATTCAAAAACATGCTATGTACCAAAACAAAAAAATAAATAAAACTTTAGCATGCTGTCTGGATTGTCTAACTAAATTTTTTTTTTTGGCACAGCCTGTTTTTTAAGTTTAGTCTTCATACTGTATGCACGTCCTGAAGACCTAACATTAGGACAAATTTTAAATTTCTACGTTACATTGTTTTCAAGAAAAACCTCTGTGACAAACGGAAGAACGGACATGAGTGTGATCTTTTGGGCTTGCGGAACGCTGAAAACCTGGAAAAAATTACAGATACTAGAACTTTTTAAAAGTACCTCATTACCTAGTAGTGCTTCGATTGAGAGAAACAAAAATGCTTATGTATTGGTCACACGAATATAAAAAAAAAAATTTTTATGTAAATAAATAATTATATATGCATACAGGGCGGAATTTTAATAACTCTTATACCCTTTGGTGAATTGCGATAAAATTTTACTATGATTCAGAACAGATTTGTGGGAAGATTCACCAAAGGGTATAAGAGTTATTAAAATTCCACCCTGTATGCATATATAATGATTTGTTTACATAAAAATTTTTTTTTATATTCGTGTGACCAATACATAAGCATTTTTGTTTCTCTCAATCGAAGCACTACTAGGTAATGAGGTACTTTTAAAAAGTTCTAGTATCTGTAATTTTTTGAGAGAAACTCGATTGAGAGAAACAAAAATGCTTATGTATTGGTCACACGAATATAAAAAAAAAATTTTTATGTAAATAAATAATTATATATGCATACAGGGCGGAATTTTAATAACTCTTATACCCTTTGGTGAATTGCGATAAAATTTTACTATGATTCAGAACGGATTTGTGGGAAGATTCACCAAAGGGTATAAGAGTTATTAAAATTCCATCCTGTATGCATATATAATGATTTGTTTACATAATTTTTTTTTTTTTTATATTCGTGTGACCATTACATACGCATTTTTGTTTCTCTCAATCGAAGCACTAGTCTATAATTATTTCAGACTACTTCGATTAGTAACTTGAAAATTATTACAAAAGTCAAAAAAAGGAACAGTTAAGAAACTAGTTTACGTTTTTAATTAGTTTTAGTTAGTTTATAGTTATCAACTTGTTAACACAGTTTGTGGCAACTATGCGATGAAGCTAAACTTACATTCTCCGTTGAATTAATAGCAATAAAATTTACAAAATAAACTGTTGCTACAACTGCTCTATCGCACATTATTAACCAGTTGATAATGTAAATTAACTAAAAACGTAAACTAGATGTCGAAATCACCCATCACTATAACCTAAATTCCATTTTTACACTGCAATCGTGGTACGCATATGATAGAACACATCAACATGAAAAACACTGAATGAATACACATGTCAATTTATCCCCCTTCCCGAATCCCCGCTACATTTCAAATATAAGTATACACAACCTCATTTTTTATTTATTGTCGTCAAAGTGGATATCAAGAAAAAAAATTTGACTTTTTCAATTTAAATTTTGTTGATCATTTGTCGTTGTTTTGTTATTGACAGTATCTATCATCTCTGTCATTCGCAAACATCGTCGTATCCTTTCTTTTTTTCTCCTCCTCACCAAAAAAGAAAATCCATCATTATAAATTTATACCGTCAATAATAAAAAGAAATTTTCAAATGTATGTGTAAGTACCACATATGTCAGTACGTATGTGTGTATACGTGTATCAAATTTATTCTCTGTCTCACTCGTTTATGTGGTGTATGTATTTGGCTGTTTCCTTTGTATAAATATATACATTTTCGGCGAAAGTTTTCTAAAACTATTTGTACAATGAAATTCGATTACTATCGCGGAAGTCGAGAACTGCATATATTGGATATAACGATCTGTTTATGGTAGCTACAGATATGCAAATATTTCGCTAAATATATATATATATATATATATATATATATATATATATATATATATATATATATATATATATATATATATATATATATATATGTTTACCGTTGTAGTAGTGATCACAGTTCACAGAACTATCCAGAGAAATTAGGGCAATAATATATATATATATATATATATATATATATATATATATATATATATATATATATATATATATATATATATATATATATATATTTCTATTTGAAAGCTTGCATTTTGTGGAAATGGATATCATCTTATTTTTTGTCTAAATCAAAGAGGAACTGCCTCAATGGGAAACATTTTTCTCTTACTTTTAATCGGATATATATACTGGGAAAACTTTTAAGGAGTTAGGAGAGGAGGGTATATTCTTTTAAAGAGACAACAATCTGCATCCATATTTACCATTTTGAAAACTATTTCTTTTCTTCATTGAGTTAGAAAATACGAGAAAATGGTCACTCCCTGTTGGGATTAATAGGTACGAATTGTGTGTGAAGTAGAAAATTTGTGTAATAGTCCAGAGACATTAATTACTGCCCTTCAGAAAAATTCCCAGAAAGCTGGATTTTGGTATGAAACTTGATGTTGTTGTATGATATTTCGATAGATATATTTTAAGATATATATATATATATATATATATATATATATATATATATATATATATATATATATATATATATATATATATATATACAATATATCGATAGATATATTTCCGGAATTTTCCAGAACTTGGAATTTTTTTTTCACTAGCTTGAAAGGTTGTTTTTATTTACTAACAGTAGGATAAAAGCCCCCTTTGTGGAACGGTATCTAATACTGGAACAGTTTTGACATTTACATATTTATTTCTTTAATTAAGTAAGGAAACTTTAAAAGCGAGGTGAATTTAAATTGAAAAACAATCATTCTATTAATAATAATTTTTGTTATCAGACGTTTCTTTCAGAAATAACTTGATAAATATGTAAATGTTCATAATTAGATACCGTTCCACAAAGGGGGCTTTTACCCTAAGTAGTATTACCAATTAGTTAATAAATTCATATTTTTTTATTACTCATGCGGGAGAGGAACTAACTTGGCGCACACATTTCTGTACGCAAAATAGCTGTTTGCCCACTGTACTCTTCCCGCAAACTCTGCGTGTGAAAAGCAACTTTCCACACGCAAATTGACAATAAAACACGCAAAATTTAATCACAACACTCAAAGCCGGCTCTTGATTTTTCATTTAATAAATATTTCATAATTATTTCTACAGAAACCACCAACAAAGTAATTTAAACGATAATTAATTCAGAAAAAATAGACGAACACCTAAAAATATTATTTTGCAAATAATAAAAATGTCAAAAATAGTGACAATAACAGAAAAAAGTAGGTTAAATTCGTAATAAAAAATAGTATGTGCGATTCGTGCGGGATTGTCGATTGCCCCACTCAAGCGAATGAACGCACTCACTACGTTCGTGCGCTCAACTTCGCTTTCGTGGGCAACCGACAATTTCCCGCCCTTATTGCACAATATACTATTAAAAGGGAAGCGAAATCGAAACAAAAAAGTGACATAAAAACCTAAAAAAAGCTCATTCATTCACTGGTAACTTATGACAAATTTAAATACAACCGTTATCGGATTTTTCCTATTCAGCTAGTGAATCTTATTCGTCCACTCTTTTATACGGTAATTTTGTCAGTAAAAATTTTATAATGTATATCTAGTACGGACCAAATTGTATTTTCCTTGAAGTACGCCTGTATTCCTCTTTTTGTATTGCAAGTGTAACATTTTGCGAATGGTAAAATAAGACACAATTGTGGGCACGGGTAGAAAATTTCTAACAAATCAATAATAATAATGTTCCAACACAGATAATCTATTGTAGTCGAGGATAGTAGTTGTTTAGCTCATAACGAAATAGTTCTGTTATTTTATCTATCTGCTTGTATTGTGCTGTATACAAGTATATTTGTTTGTTTGTATTGGTGGTTTGTTTGAATATTCAACGGTTTGTGTGCCTAGGAAAAGGAATATTGTGTGTTTAGAATTTTGATTCGTGTAACAATTTTATTGGACACGATGATGGAAATTTTGTAGTGTTTTGCATGGGATGATTATAAAATTGGTGTACAGTTTTAAAAAGGAAAGTAATTTTTGTTACTTAACATTTTTTTGCAGCAACTATCACACCACTATAATTTTCCTATTAAATCACAATTTTAGTTTTAGAAACGTGGCAGATCAGCGAGAGGCAACGGTCATTACTAGCAAATTTTGAGCTGTATCATTAGTGCTACAGGACCGAAAACTACAGAAAATAGTATATTGTACAATAAGTGGGAAAAGAGGCTAATTTCTCATGAATATGAGTTTGTTGCGCGAGCCCGCAGGGCGAGTGCAATAATTCGTATGAGTGAGAAATAAGCTTTTTCGACGCATTTTACACTATACTTTTTCTACGAGCACATTTTTTTTCGTAAAATTTAACATAAATAATTAAAATAACACTTAAATAAGTAGTAAAAATTTTTTTAATTTATAATGTCAGGACTAAAGATGTTCAAATTTTTGCCAAAGCATACTTTGAAACTATGGAAACAATAATAAATAATCAATATATAGAAATAATACTAAAAATATACATATATGTATATTTTTAGTATTATTTCTATATATTATATATTAAACTAACGGAACAGCCTACTTTTTTATTATATTAAGGCGTGGGAAATAATTTCCCACTGTATTTCCGCACAATGTGGGCAATTGTTAATTTTCACATATAGTTAGCCATGCACAAAATGTTACTTTTAATAGTAGGAGTAGAAAAAAATATTTTTACACTCTCAAAACGATATCTCGGTGCAAAGAATACAAATTTCTTTGATTTTTTTTTCTTTAAATCAAAAAAATAATTCCCTTTCTTTGAATGGATAAAATAATAATTTAAATCAAAAAATCAAAAAAAAAAAAAAATCAAAAAATAAAAATTTTTAATATTTCTAAAAAAAAAAATCAAATAAATTTTTGTATCAAAAAAATTTTTTTATTATTTAAAGAAACATTTTTTAAATTCAAAAAAATTTTTAATCTTTGAAAAAAGAAATCGTTTTGATAGTGTAAATAGCGTTAATTAAAATTTTTATTATAGACTGGCAATATAATATATGCCTATACTATAATATATGTTACATTAAGATCTAACTCTATGTCAAATTTCAAATTCCTAGGTTTGTATTGATTACATTGAGTTTTCGTGAATCGAATTTCGAAATATTAAAGACGGGGCCGTCAGACATGAGTGTGATTAAGGCTGGTCGTCCTTTGGATGTGGAAACGTGCGATATTTGATTTGGACGGATACGCATGAAAACGGACGAATGAAGCTACACATCCTCGTCCATTGAAAGCGTCTCCTTCGCCCGTTTCCGTGCGTATAATTGCAACGTGCGAACAAATCCAATTTTGTTTGGATTTTTTCTTGCGTAGAAGTCCGTTTCATGAAGTTTTTATTTTTATTGAAATGAAACTGACAGTAAATTACAATTATAACTGTGTAACTTTGCATATTGCGTGCCATAAATTGTTTTTTATGTATTTTTATATCATCTATTATAGTTTGCGAAAAAAGAAATTAACAAGTAAAATACTGACGAATATTGAGCTAGTGGACTGACAACAGACATATCACTTCAGACAAACGACAAACGTACGTAATCGTCTGTATCAAATATCGCAGTTGTCCGCAACCAATGGACGACCAGCCTAAAATTCCGTTCTTTTACTTTTAGGTCATTTGATGTTTCCAATCTTTAGTCATTTTAGAAATAATACGTATTTTATTGAATTTTTCCCCGAAATTTTTAAATTTTTGTTATATTTTTAATATTTCCGCTTGATTTTATTTCATAGTCTGATAGTCTAAGCAATAATAATGCACAGGGCCGGATTTACCTCTGTGGAGGCCTCGGCGTTGGGACTAATATGGTGGCCTCTGAATACTTCACATGTGGTGGCCCCTGAGTATTTTTATGTAGGCCCTATTGGAGAATTTTCGATATTTTTCAAATTTTCCCGAAAAATAGGGTTAGCAAACAAAAAGAAAAAAGATAAGTACACGAGAAAACGCTTTAATTTTGAGATTTTGTTCGTTTTGATCGTTTTTTTGGCGGCCCCAGAGCATATATGTACCTACGCCAAGTGCCCCTATATACCTAAATCCAGCTCTGATAATGCGTATTTTAAATCTCTCGAAATGTTATCCGTCTCTACAATGAGAAATCATCACACTGAGAGTGTGTTATTCATATTACCTACCAATACCTATCCGTGATGGAATCACTATGTGGCTCCTCGGCTTCTACGATTATTCTGATTTCGAAACACATGTTTTGTCATCGGACTGTAAAATGTTAATAAATTTTCTAATCACCTATACTATATATTATAGTAAATCAAAATAATAAATAAGTTTCTCTTGTTTCATACATACACAAACACACACATACACACACCCATATACACATACACATATCCCAATATATACACAGTGAAAGATTATTGGTTATGCAAATTAGGTTTTGTACCTCCAACGACTACTAGAATCGAACGATTGCCGTGTTGTGTTTTGTTTGATAATGCTCCAATGATTCAAGTACAATAACACCTTAATATAGTTTGTCGGTTCGTTAAATTTTGCGGACATGGCTACAAAAATTTCTTTTTTTCGTCGTCGTCCGTGCTTGCTCATTTGTCGTATGAATAAAAAAAAGTATCGAAACGAAAAGAAAATTATCAATTTAGTAAGATTAAGGCAACAAATTGTTGTAAATACCTACAACGGAATTGTTGTAGAATATTAAGCGGTCACGTGATCATTATTTATAGGGAGCTAGCTGGAAAATTTTCCGGCTAATTTTACACGTTCGTGATCGGTCGGTAAATGTCATTAAATGGAACAATAATGGAAATGGGTTGTCAAATTTTTAAAATTTCTTTTTTCGTCATTGTGTTGTTAGTGTAGAAAATAATTTATAAGGAATATCAGGGGAGTATATCCAGGGCCGTGTTAGGATCGTCATAGGTCCTCAACACTTTTATATTAAAGAAAAACAAAAATTATAAAAAATTGGGCAAAGACCATGAATGAGTCAGGTTCGTGAGCAGTCAACAGAGCAAATTAAACTTTTTTAGTTACGTATATCTAAATCTTATCGGCACCGCCATTTTATTTTGCTGGCGATTGCTAAAAATACATGAATTGTCCCGCATAGTACTGAAACATTAGTAAATACGCTGTCTATGTTACTGGGTTTTCACTTGTTATTTAAAGTAGTTTTTTTTTCAGCAGTTATTTCACTGTCGAAGAAACTCTTTTCCTGTAACCTACGACTTTATTATATTAACCCGGTTAAAATCAAAACTTTGACTTTAGAGAACTTGGAGATCAGAAGAGGACGATCATTTTTAGCAAATTTTAAACTATATCATTAAGACCACTGGACCAAAAATTATAAAAAAGAAATATTTTTAGAATCCCGAAAGGTAGCTCTTTTAGTTAACACCTCACACGATATATTAATCAAAACTTTTTGTTTTTGGGCTAAACTAACCCCTCATTTTAATCCAAAATAATTTTTTCCAGTCGTTCCAGAGCAAGTATTATGCCAAATTTCAAATTCCTATGTTATACAGTTTTCGAGACCGATCCCTTCGGCAGACGAAACCAAGAGTGATATTATAAGGGTTCCACTTTCTCTTTTAAGGTACGAAGCCTTAAAAATAACCAATAGATTACATTTTCAATTTTTGTTTTGTTATATAAGGTTACGTTCCTTTATATCCTAATTTTAATTTTACACTTTCGTAGACCCCCGTAGACCCCAAGGCTCAATATTTATTGTGCCCCCTGGAAAAGACGCCCTGAGTGTACCCCTCCGATTTTGTTTATTCTTTGATATGGTGTAGAGCGTTAAAAATGCAGGACGTGCATTTTTTCCTACATAAGAAAACGGTTAAGAGTGAGGTTGGTTGTCCTTCGAAATTTGTGGAAAAAATTAATTTTTTAAAACTAATATACGAATACTACCAATTTCATATTATGCAGTGTAGGGCCTTTATTAGTAGTGACGGACCCAAAACGTACGCTCTATTCGATACCAAAAACAGTTAACGTGAAAACTAAGTTTCCTATCTATACTATTATAACATCAAAAATCCAACTGTTTTAATGAATAAATCAATTCAGCGCCAGCTTTTTCTTTCAATTACATGCTTCAAAGACAGCGATTCCATCGAATTTTTGTAACGGAACTGTAAACTCCACTCTATAAACATATTCTCCGTATAAACCAAACTCTATAAATTTAAATGAACAAATTAATTTTAATTAATATTTAAAGTCGTGTTTACACTACATGTTATGCCGTAATGAAAAACCATTTTATATCCTTTAAAACATATGAATTAGATAAATAATTAAATCAAATATCTATCCTTTTCAAATATACGAGAACATCGCACTGGTGTAGGTACATACCAAGCCGTTCTGAAGTATCCCCCACCTAAACATAACCCCTACCGATTCCAACAGTTCTAGTACATACGTATACGTTCCAGAATGACATTAGATACAGTGACATAGATGATTGATGATATACATATTTATTTGTAATATATCTCTATCTTACTCATCATTACATCATATGCTCTCTGTCTGATGCACGTATATGCCATGAGACATCAATCTTATCTAATACGTCTAAAGTGACTAAAATCAATGAATTTTGTATTTTGGATGAGATCTATTTATGTATGTACGTTGCACGTAGCTAGTGGTTGAAATGGATTAGTTAGTCCTTAGTTTCCCCCCACCACATTTTACTAAATTCACCGGATTTTACTGCTGGTACTGCTACTACATACATAATAGGTAATGTAGAATTGAGCAGAGTAACTAGATTCATTTATTATAAATACAGTATCTTTTTCTTGGATTGGATGGCATATTATGTTTATTGTAGTGTTATGTGTTCGCTTGGCGAGGAATATCGTTACTATGGTGGCCTAAATCACGATTGATAGCAGTGATTCTAAACATTTAATTTGCTTTTAACGGGCTACATACATCTGTGATGACCTGAAAAGTTTATTTTTTTATTAGGTACACGGAGAGAAAAATCATATAATTTTTGTAGATAAAATTTCAGACAAATTACCATGCTCTCTTATAATGCGTGCGCGATCGACGACCAAAATAAAAAATATGTGCTAGCATGGTAAAATTTAATGTGCTAACACAACTTTTATCACACTCTTATGTATATAAGTTATAGTTTAATTCTTGTTGTCGTACTCTTTCATTTGCGCATCTGACGCGCAACCTTATGTTGCTTGGGCTGTACCTGTAAAAACTTCGAATATGCCCGATCTTTTCCGACTTTCAATTCTTTATGATGCATACAAAAGTGATTGCCAACAATATATTCTAATACTAAAGATAGTGAAGTAACAAAATGATGAATTAAACGGTGACATCCTCGTCCTCTAAGACAGTGTAATGAATACTGCTTGCTGCTTGTAAGACAGTCTAATGAATCAAGGTGCTTGGTCCGACCCGTCCGACCAAGCTGATCGTCCACACCTATGGTTGGCTATGTGACTTGCTATGAGTGAGGTACATTTCAACAGCGTTCACAACACACACAACCTTCTTTCGCTTTTTTTGGTTTTACTATTAGCAGATAGCATTTCAAATATTATAATACAGCATAGTAATTTTTGTAAGAAAAACAATTAAAAAATATTTTTTTCTCGGCAATGGAATTTTTTACTGTGCTGTTTTACAAATTTTGCGGAGCTAATATTACGGAAACAATATTCTATCCTTTGAATTTTCTATTATTAATTATAATTTTTATATTTTTACCGTACAAAACTGAATATGTTCGCCTTTACACGTCGATTGTAATGCTGAGCACAGTAATTTTTATATGAATTTTCTCTCCGTGTACATATTCTTTAAGTACATTAACTCATGAATAATCTTTAATCTTACCAAATTTCCTATCGATCGTACCATCAGATCCGAAGTTATAGCTATTTATAGCGCGCTACCTTAAGTAGAGCCCGCGGTTGCTCCTGTGAATCATATAGCTACCGCTCGGTATAATATAATGTAAGCGGTACGTCGACTTTCGCCGCTCTATTGTACTGTTCAAAATTTATGACCTTGAAACTTTGGTGAAGTTATGTATAGGATTTCGAACGTTCAACATCGAACATGAAAGAAACAAACTTGTAACTTTAAACACGATTACATTAGAATCGTATTTTTTTAAAAATACCTTTGCGGTGGACACGATAACTAAAATACACCTGTCGCCGCATCCTGCATAACATAGCGAATTTTAGTTTATAAAAATTGGTTTTTCTCGGAAACCATTTGGCAAAGAATAATAGTTCAAAGACCTTTTTTGTGTAATTTATTCCCCTGTTTTAAATGGTGTAGAAAAATTTCTCAAAAATTTTCGAATAAGTAGAAATTTTGGCAAAAAATTAATTTTTTGCAACAACAAAAACCATGTTCCTGGCATCCGATGTGTCTGGGTGAAGAACTCATCCAAGGGACTTCCAATGTTTTCAACAAATTTCGCAGATATTGGTTACTTCGTTCGAGAGTTATCGCGCGGACACATATATACATATGTATATATTATTTTCTTTTTCTAGGAACCTCAAAACCAATTTTTGCCATAGTCCCGGGCTCAAGTCACATCATGACAGTGCCTGTAATAGCTGAATTCCATTCTGGAAGTTCGCTAAAACTATCAATCCGATAAACACCAAGTTTAAATTCTCAATTTTTTTTTTAAATTATTTAGCTACTTACTTTTTTGGTAACTCCTGTTATTAATCGAAAAAATTTTTCCTAGGAAAATATAAATAAGTCAAGAATTTATATATACGATTTATTTTGGAATTTACCCATCTTCGTAGTCTCGATTTTCTTACCCTCTTCTCTTCTATGCACTATTAATGTTCTTCGCGATGCGGACAAACAGTAGATGGTTGAATTTTATTTTCCAGTGAATTATATTAAACATTGATAACAAGAACGATCAATCATATTTGGGGGATTTTATTATACGGTCTCTAACACATAAGATCAATATCGAATTTAAATCAAAGAGTACTTCAACTGTCAATTAAGCTCTACCCACCGCAGTGATGCACTGAAATAACAACAATAAGTTGTAGCCGGGTATCAAAAAGAGAAATTTCTTGATAATTATTATTAATGGTGATAACACTGAGTTTCATTTTTTTTAAAAATTTCACCACTTGCCACTCGGCACTAAGTCGCTACTGAAAATACACCACAAATCCAATTTTACGCAGTGGTCGATGCAAATTTAAGGGGACGTACGTAAAATCGGAAGATCAGGAGCGTCGGTTAACGGGGGTTGGTAAATATAATTTATCTGAATTTATTTAAAACAAAATTATAGTAAGAGACAATTTACACCTAAAATTCGGTTGTGTAGACAAAGGAAATCGAATGTTATACTAATGAATATGAGTGACGACTTTTAGAAAACTGTCGAAAAGTCAACTTCACTATCGCATTCATCAGCGTAGAAGACGCCAAATAGCGGAAGCTGACAAAAATTCTAGAATATTCTACTCGTGAACTAGCAAAGATACCAAAAAACAAACTTCACTATTGAATTGGCCACTAAAAATTAGATTAAGCAACGAATTTTGACAAGAATTCTAGAATGTTCTATCGTCAGCTAACAAAGATATCGAAAAATCGATTGCACCATTTAATTGGTCATCAAATAAAAGACGGAATAGCACATTTTGATAAATGTTCTAGAATATTTTATTCGTCACATAGCAAAAATTGTTTGTCTAAATCGGACATTTAGTTTACATTAGTTTAATTTCGGTTGAACAATTAACTGGTGCAGTAGATTTTCCAATATCTTTGTTAGTTGACGAATAGAATATTCAAAAACATTTGTCAAAATGTGTAATTTGACCTCTATTTCAATGGACAATTAAATGGTGCAATTGATTTTTCAATATCTTTGCTAGTTTACAAATAGAACATTCTAGAATTTTTGTCAAACTACACTGTTTAATCTCATTTTTAATGACCAATTCAACGGTGAAGTCTGTTTTTTGATATCTCTGCTAGTTGACGATTAGAATATTCTAGAATTTTACGTTACTCATTTTGCATTTGCATTTTGCATATTACGTATACAGAATATGTGCATATATATCAGCAGTGAAATTTTATAATTATTAAAGACTACGAGACCCTCAGACAATATTACCTACGGCTCTGACTCTGGCTTGGTACGCAAATTTTCACCAACACAGACAAACAGCAACATATCTGTGAGAGGAGAACCCCACTAAATCGCTAACGTCACTACGTAAAATCGGAGTACGTACCATTGGATGGCCACTGTAGTACTTGCTTTTCGAAAACAAATGACGGGATATTTTTTTTTTTTTTTTTTTGAAATCCCTAACATCCGATTATTGAAATAATTGAAAAATACATTAATAATTATTTTTTGTGAGGCAAGAACCTTAGTTCCGACCTTCTTGGTATGTTGGACCAATTAGGTCAGTGGTAAGGTTCTTACCTCACAATAGAATGGTCCTACGTTCGAAACTGACTCTGTTTAATAAAATTTTTTTTTTGTTGAAAAATATAAGTATTAGAATTTATTTTTTGCAAACCCAAGATTTCCCTGCACGACTCCGTTTAAGGCCGCAACCCATAGTTTAAAAAATGCCGTCCTATTCTAAATAGCAAATTCAAAATAGGAGTTCAATTTTGAATTTGACAAAATTTAACTCAATGACGTCATCAAGTATACAAACTTTTTTTAAAAGCTCCAAAAACCATAATTTTAATGTCAAAAAACTTAAATTTCATTTGTCACAAAGTGAGAATTGTTTATACCTAACAGAAAAATTACATGCGGAAATTAATTCACATTTTCTGAAGGAATTTGGAAAAAATACCTGTCATGGTAAAAAATGTTGAGCTATTCTTTTACACTGCCGTGTCGGGTTGAGCAGTTCTTTTCTCTAAAACTGTATAAATATTAATAATTTTAAAAATTTGTATTTTTCACCTACAAAATTTTTTGTGCAAACATAACCTAGTTTATTTTAAAATGTCATTTTCTTTTTGTTGCAGGTAAGTTCTTCATCACAATCCTGTTGAAAAAGTGCACCATCTGGTGTGAACAAGCAGTAAGTCAAAATTGTATGTTAAATTTTTTTTCACTATAATTTCAAATTTTCTTTCTCTTTTTATTATTTCTATAGCTAGTTTTTTTTTTGCCTTTTGTTAACTTACGGTATATAAATTGTATATTTAGCATCACGTTAGCGACATTCGTTGTTTCTATACTATTAGTTATAACGAACTATATACCTACAGTAGACTCCCGATTATCCGAGTAGCTAGGACCGAGACCACCTCGGATACGGAACAATTCGTTGAAAATGACGCATGAAAATTGACGCAGTCACATACCCCTAAGCAAATAAAAAAAGAGTTAATTTCTTAAAAAAAGTCTTTGATTGTTTTCTGGGTTAACATCTGTCTTCTGAAGTGATATTAGGAGGTTTATTTTTATTTTTGGATGACTAGTTAGGTTAATCCGTAGGCTCGGTTAACCGGGGTTTGGATAATCGAGAGTCTACTGTATACATAGTCGCAGGAAAATGGCAAGTAATACAATGTAAAGATAAAAGGCTCTATTTAAAGTTGTAAGGGATATTTTAATTTATATAAAATACTACTAATTTAAATAACATTCCACGTAATGTACTCCAGTGACGGGTATTACGTAAAGTTACAGTAGGTATAATAATTAAATAATTCTTAGGCTAATTGATTGATCCCTTGTTACATAGATTGTTAATAGTGGATTACTGTAATTCGTACGTTCCCTGTTAGAGAATGTTTTTGTTCGTAACGAATGCGATAAATATAAAACTTTTCAAACTATATTACACAAAATCTGAGGCACACAAAAAATTTTTTTTACATTTCAAAAAAATAAAATCGCAGCATTTTTCAAAATTGTGTGTACCGCCTTAGAAAATACATCTAAGAAGTTAATTTTTAAACAGCTAATTTCAATTAAATCGAACCCCCAAGCTTCGCTCCGTATCAATATTCAAGTAATAATTTGACTAAAAGAGGCGATAAGTTAGAAAATTTTTATTTCCTTGTAAAAATTATTCGACCGGTTTCAACGCCTAGTTAGCGTCATCATCAGGAAAGACGTATCGCATGGTCTAACAGACCGAAAACATCAATCAAACACATCATAATATCCAATTTTCGAGAGTTTATACACTCAAAATTATAAAGAAGAGTCTGTTTACATTTGAAGAAGATGATTTTTAAGCAAACAAAACAAAAAACATTTTTCTTACGGCATAACTGATGAATCCATATTGAAAAACAAATTTGATGCAATTTTTAGTATGATTATTTAAACAACAGAAAATTCATTGTTGAGGAAAATGTGAGGAAAAATTTTTTAGGAATTTTTAATATTTTTGTTTAAATGAAGAGTCAATCAGATCACAAAATAGATTTTTTCACTATGGTGAAATGTATCATATTGAATTTTGATTTTAATTGTTTCAATTTTTGAATATATTTAAAACAAAGGAAGTATCATCGTTATGGAAAATATGGACAATTTTGAATAAATCCCTTGCCTTAAATTACTTTCAGCAAAATCACTTTGGGAACATATTCTACACAAAATTTGCTACCAATTTCTGCAAAAAAAAATCGGTATTTTTTAACGACGCTCAAGTAAACCTCCCATTAAACATTAGAATTCGCTTTCTGCAAAGTATACGTTTTAGATATTTTTTTACGATATTTTTTTAATAAAAATCTTCTCTAAAATTAGAATCTCTTGAACCGTCCCTGCCTCACTTATACAACACAGCCACGTTTTAAGAAATATAATACTTATCTTTCGCTTATGTGTCTACCTCCTATGTATATTGTACAAACATGAAATCTTAATTCTTATATGGAATTAACGTAGATTTACACTTTACACTTTGAACTCCCATCTACACGTCCAAGCTGTCGTCCCTTATTTATCCCTGTCCCCACTCACACCCTCACCCTCACTCGTGAATCCACCTCCTCCGTTTAACATCTTTATATGTATGAAGAGAGACCGACGTTGTAATACAAAATTTATGCTATCATGTTTTTTAATATAAATGATGAAAATTAAAAGCTAAATTACATTTCTTTTTTGCCGTGTGCTTATATCCTACTTATTTGTGCCGAGCTGCTTTTTAGCGAATTTCCATTCTGGAAATTCAGCTATTGCAGCAGCTCTTATGGTAAGACCTAAGTCCGGGACTATGGTAGAAATTTGTTTTGGAGCCTATATATATATATATATATATATATATATATATATATATATATATATAATATATATATATATATATATATATATATATATATATATATATATATATATATATATATGTATTTATGTGTGTACACGATGACTCTCAAACGAAACGTCTAATGCTTATGAAATTTGGTATGCGTGCTGGAATCCGGACTGGCTCGGCTAAGTTCGTTAGCCAGACACGTCGGATGCCCATAAGTAGGTTTTTTGGCCACTTTCCGCCATTTTTAGTGTGTTTTTTTTGCAAAATTTGGCTAGATTTTAAAATTTTTTTTTATTGTTTTGACACCATCGAAAAGGGCGTAAAAGATTGCGTAAGATAAACTTTTAAAACATTGTACTAAGTGAACTAGCTTTTAAGAACGATTAAGAAATTTGCCGAATTTTTTTACAATAAATGTTTTATTGTTTTAGTAATTCTTTTCTAGATAAAACAAGTGCTACTTAGTGATTCAATATGTATGTATGTGTTATAATAACAATAGCTCTGTCTCATCTTTTTAAATTAAAATTAGTCAGATTTTTTAAGAGTACGTTATAGAAAGGAAATTTTTGTATGATGTCCTCCTTTAGAGAAAAAATATATTTGCATACCTTGAAAAAAAAATCGAAAACTATAGTTATGTAATGTAATAATATGTTGTTAAATGGATATATGCTACAGTATATGAGATTCGTTAGGGTCCTGAGGACTCAAAAGCGCCAGAAATTAACTACTGAACTGATTTTGAAAATTGTTTCGCTGTTAGAAAACTAAACTATTTTAAATGGATACAGGTATTAGATGAGATACGCTAGTGCCCAATATTTGGAAATTCGCTATGTTATGCAGATGCTGCGACAGAGGTATTTTTTTACTGTATTTCGTTATACTGTAATGAGTAAGATTTAGTTTTTAAATGAATGTAGCGCGCGTTAAAGCAAACGAAATATCTTTATTTATGCCTTTCGTTCGCGTTACCGTCTGCTCTTTTTTTTGTTTTTTTAATACGTAATTAACAATTTTTTTTTCTGTAGTGCAAGATCCGAGTGACAGTGTTATTAAGACGGTCGATGTTATAGGAAGAATTTTATTTATTTATTCATAAGCTTCTATTTTTTTGTTGTGTTAAATCGTTTTCGACGAAAAAACATGGTAGTGATCTATTGTGTTTTATTAAGGAAATATGATCATTAAGATCATTAACGGATAAACGTGGAACAACTTGATAACGATGTGAAACGACATGGCGTATAATCGAAGAAAAAAATACTCTTGATGTAGGTTAATAGAAGTAATATTATCACATGCTTATGCAAATCTTAGGTATATTTATACAGTTCTGCACCAGGAGTTTCAAGGTAATGATTTTA
This sequence comes from Brachynemurus nebulosus, assembly GCA_035578155.1. Classification (NCBI taxonomy): domain Eukaryota; kingdom Metazoa; phylum Arthropoda; class Insecta; order Neuroptera; family Myrmeleontidae; genus Brachynemurus; species Brachynemurus nebulosus. Next base: position 65,973,853 of record JAPWDM010000002.1, read on the forward strand.
AGAACCTTGATATTTTGAAAATGTGTAATAGGTAGGCAAAACAAGATTAAGGCCTATAAATGCCTATTAAGGATAAAACTCTGTATTTTCTTCCTTTTTTACAATAACATCCTATTAAAATAAAACCAATATATATATATATTTTTAGCGAATTTTCTAATCGAAAACTCAACTATTATAGCCACTGCCATGGTAAGACATAAGTGCGGGACTATAATAGAAATTTATTTTGAGGTCCTTAGAAATCCGAAAATGACATTCACTAAAATTTGTGTATATATGTGTTCGCGTGATAACTCTCGAACGAAACGTACTATTTTTTTATAAAATTTGGTGAAAACATTGGAAGTTCAAAAATCTTGGATGAGTTTTTTAGCCAAACACGTTCGATGCCATAAACCTCAAATTATAAACCATAAATTTCAAATCGATTCGCGTAAAATTCTAAGAGATAGACCCTTCGGAAGTTCCGCCCATCAGGCCACGTCAGTGCAGCGCAGTAAACTTAAAACGTGTTTATCTCAAAACTCAATTTTTTAAGACGGTGGACATGATTTCTCGAAAAATTATGAAGCGATTTTGTTCAAATTTTGCACACATCTTTAAAATAACATTATCTAGTCATTGAACGAAGGATTATTTTTATTTTTATTACAACTAATTTTTTCGAGCCAATACATGGCGAAAATTTGACCAAAAAATGTGTTTTTTTGTTCAAAGTCTGTAAAAAATTCAAATATTAATTTTTTTTTTCCTTCGTCCAATAACGAGATTTATTCATGTACTAACGAAATATTTTTAGTTTTTTGATTTTAAATGAACCAATAATGAATTATGCTGTTCACGGCAAGAGCATTTTTTGAACGTCAGGAACGGCAAGAGCATTTTTGAGCATGAGGTAGCAACGGCTGAGTTTTCGAAATTTTTAAATAAAAATTTCACAAAATACAACTTAAGTGTGTATCTTTGATATGCTGAATTGTTTAAATAAAATATATGATTGTATATATTAAAAAAAAAAAAAAAATAGTAAAAATACCCTTTTTTGAACCTCTGAAACCCACCTAACCCCTTAATATACGTATATAATTTACAATAACAAAAAAACATCGAAAATCGGGTCACATCCAAAACCCAACCACACACTAACTGAATGAATGATATCTGCACAAAAACAAAAACCATCACATAATTCTCTCTTTTTTGGTTTTGTTCAAATTAATAATTTTTTGAAAGTAAATTAATATTGTCCATTTATAATAGATGAGTCTTTGGTTCAATTTTGGTTATAGTTTTAATGTGTATAAATATTAAAAATTGATAGAACGGTTAACGGAATGGTCGGACAGACAGACAGATAGATATATAAAATAGAGTTGAGGGATTGGTTTAATGGTTGATGTGGTGATGGTGAAGTGGCCGTCAAATAACATTTAATTTGCGGTTCACATTTGACAAATGAAGGGTACAAGGGAAAAACGATCATAGTCACAAAAAGTAAATTTTTCAGGGAAGCTTTTTTAAACTTTAAAGTGTGAATCGCGCATTTTTCAACATAAAAATTTTTTGCTTGAAAACCACGCATAGGATGTGGTTCAAACTTTCGGTGGTTATTACTAATATAGTAAGCTAGAAGACGCCATGCCAGCAGAAAATAAACGGCTAGTCGTTTTCGGGAAATTTGACATTGAATCATGTATTATATGCGCATTTTTCAGCAAAAAAATTTGTTCTTCCCCTGCATATCGCGGACTATGTGTGCTTTTAACGTGTAAAATTAGCACGGGGTCAATATTCTGCATACCTACTGCCAACATAACAGGATGAATTTTGTCATTTTTTACTTTTTGTGACTATGATCGTTTTTCCCTTGTGCCCTTCAAATGTTTTGATGTTTAAAATATTAAAATATTAGCCTAATAATATTTATATTGTGTCCAGATGATTTATAAATTAAATTAATTATATTACACAGAACAGTAGGCAAGTCCGGTATCTAGTACAATATTTCGAAAAAATTCTGAACCAGATTTTTTTTTCAATAAATTTTGAAGTTTTTCGCTTCTAACCAGCGTCGTGAATCTCTCCTTGAGAAACAAGAGGACATGAAATATTACTTTCTGGCCAATTCGTTGGTTTTTTTTTCAATTTTACGAGCAAAATTGTTCTGTACAAAATTAAAGTTTATAAAACTAAAGCTACAAAAAGAGTACCCGCTTTCAGCCAGGTTAATACTTCACCAAGAAATGACCCTATAAAATTAAATTAATACACTTAACTATTAAATTCTATAAATATTCAAGCAATCTCTATACAGTCAAAAAATATGTGTTAAAATTAACGCATTTCACATGTCCAGAACGGCTCACTTAATTTTTTTTGTGTTATTTTAACACAAAGCATATGTGTCAAATCTTTACACAAGATTTGTCTCAATGATTTAACACACAAGAGGACATCATTTTGTGTTAATTTTTCAGATTTATCAGAGTTAGTTGTTAAACTTTTTATTCAATATTTTAATTCCACTGAAGCTTAAGATGTTTGAAAATCGTCAAAAACTGTAACGATTTTATTCATTTATTATTATAAATGAGACTTAATATATTATTATAAATGAGACTTTAAAATGTATATTATAATATTATAATATACAATCTCAAGTAAGCTTAGGTACTTGATTTTTTGTAACTGAATCTATAATAAAATAACCTTAAAATGTAAGAAAATTGTTTCATTTTTAAACGTTTAGTAAAACTATATTCGTCAATAACAGAAAAAGCTTATAATTTTTCGGTTTTGTTTCATAATGAGAACTACTCTCATCCTTTCTATTATAAATATTTTGGTAGATATATATTCTAATGTAACTTACGTACTTATAACATTCTTTTGTTTTACTCAAAGATTGTATTACGTCTTTGTTGTTCAAAACAGGTTAACATTTTTATTATGTCAAATCGAAATTTCTGTTAATATTTTCATTTAACACAAACACGAAATGTTACATTAACGCCGGGTTGTATTACTTATTTAACATAAAAATTTTAACCACTTTAACCACAATTTACGCAGAACACGAATTTTTTTACTGTGTACCTGGCCTGCCGATCAAGTAGAATTAAGAAAACTGAATAGCGCAAAATTATAAGCTATTTATGAGCTCTCATATTTCGCAAATTGCCACAAAAATGATATGAATTAAATCTGTTGGTGAAATTTGGATAGTGCCAGTGCCAAAACTTCATTTCTATTATAAACCATGGCCATGGCCAAGTTTGTCTAGAAAATGTGACTTATTTATCAGATGTGAATTTTTTGTTTAGCTATTCTGTTATTCCCAATTTGTAAATTATAATCGGAGATCGCCCAAAAGTCGCTCTACAATTGACAAGTTGAACATCCCTGTTATAATTTAGTTTGTTCACCAAAACGCCTTTAAGTAAACACATTTTTCTTTCGTATCCCACCTTTAATTTTTTTTTTGGCCCGCCAACACAAAACTGAGTACCCCCCACCGAGGGAGAGAGACATAACCCCGAAAACGAATGACGGAATAAACACTTACATAGAGACAATAACCCCGATAATGAATGACGGAAAACTGTCGAAACACTAATTTCTCAAAATTTGTAAATTACTCGTAGGAAAATTAAATTCGCTACATTAATTTTCACGTTATTATCATACCATTTGCTCAAGAGTTCAAACTAAATGATACCTTTCGGGCACGAAAATGTTCTTTATGATTATATAATAAATTTAACACAATATTGTTATCTTTATACGTAATAGTTACGATACAATAGTTCATTATATGTTCATCTTGAATACATCTATGTCCATCTGTACCTATTTGTGTGTATAACAACTGCTTACCAGTCCCTTACCAGTCCCCTGAAATTTTTATTTGATGTGAAAAGCTTATTTGAAAATACACTGTACGAAATTAAAATGTAATCACCTACAAATTATTAAAAATTGTTTGAGTATATCACATTAAGGCCCGATTTACATTAACGCTCCGCTCTCAGTACGATATCATTCCGCTCCCGGTTCAATAAAATATTCTTACATAATAAATAATGAGTGTATTCACATCATCGCTCTGATATCGGTCCGATATCAGTCATGGTTTGCTTTCGCTTCAATACCGCTCCAATACCAATACCACTGAGATAATATTTTATCGGAGCGATATCAGACCCTATATTGATGATAGTGAACACTTCGCTCCGTTTCTCAGCCTTCTTCATTTATTTGAAAATTATCATCTTAGGAAAACATGATACAACACAACAACGTGACGTCTTACTACAATACATTGTGATACATACTACTAAAATTAACTAATAGATATATTGTATTATGGATATTATGTTCTCCTAGTACAATAGTGTTTGCAGCGTTTTAAAACTACTGTCGGGTAGCTGAGTACCCATACTAAAAAATGGTTCGAGTGCAAAGGGTTAAAATATGGACTTTTTACATTTTGAAAAATTTAATAATATGTAGGTAACAAATTTTTACATTTTTCAAAATGTAAAAAGTTCATATTTTAAAAGTTTTAATGTATCTAATTGACTTGTGTTTATGTGCTATACTCATATTGAAAAAGATTTTACGAAAAATTATATTAATTCATTAATTTTGTGGCAAGTAATATCTCGTAACTTAAATTTGTTAATATAAATAATTGTTATTAAAAGAAAAATTCTATAATCACTTGTACAGGGATTCGACTCGGGTACCCCACTATCCGTACTCCGTCGCGCTACCGCTGAAGTGTGGCCGTTTTGTTGAAACGTTCTAAATAACTTGATTATATCTTACCTAAATTTTTGTCCAAATTTTAAATAAAATTATTTTCTGTGTTTTTGAGAGGTGGATCTTAAGGGGGAGGGTCCTCCAGACAACAGATTTCCTTATAATTTTTTTTAAGAAACTTGATACATTTATTGTATCAAATGAAGTTACATGGTATAGTACATGTTATGGTGTATTCACTTATAAATTTTTATGCAAAGAAAAGAAAAAAATGGCGGCGCTACAGCTGTTTCAAGTTGACTCTTTTAATTTGCGCCGTGGAATGCCTAGCCTCTTGTAATCAACTGAATTCAATCGGACAAAAAAATTTTATTAAAATAGGTCATTACGCTTGCATATACCTGTTTCTGATGACAATTTGTTTTTCCCCAATTTAAAATCAAAAAGAAAAAAGTTTCACTTTTTTTTTTATAAACAAATTTTTATAAACAATATTTATAGGTAGTAATAATTTATGTAAAATTTTAGGTATATGCAAAGGCCAATATCTTAAAGAATATCTATACAAAATTTCAAGTCAATACCTTAATAACTTTTTAAGTTATGTTCCATGGCGCGGAGAAAAACCTATTTGGAGAAAAACGCTATTAAAAAGGTTTCGTTTTTGAAAAGTATAGTTAAAAGCAGTTTATCGTTATCTAAGATAATCTTTCTGTTGGGATTAAAACATTAGAAATATATTCCTTAAGGCTCAAATGAACTTTTAACGCAAAACAAAAAATGAAAAATTTTAAAGTTCTGGAGGACCCTCCCCTCTTAATATTATAAATTTTTAATATTGATATTATGCTTTACTAGCACCCGAAATTTCATTGAAATCGGTGACGGCCATACGTGAAACCTTTCTTTGTGAGTAGTAAAACATGTTCACATACTCACTCGTACGCAAATCATTTTTCTTATAGTCCATTGACGTTATAGTGCAATTTTCCGAAAATTGTTATAAATGATAATTCGTCTTTTTTTCCCGTTTACTCCCCTTTCCTTTCCCTGGAATAAAAAGAAAAAAATGTATTAGCAATAACACAGAATCGGGCAAATTCAACACAATATATCATGATTAATTTCGCGTATTACTATTTTTCGTCCAACTTTTTTTTCTTCGGCCGACCGTCTCGAAATTGACAAAAATCGAAACAAAAAAGACATATGGAAGGGGGGAGTATGCGATACGGGTATAGACAAAAGGCAATATACGAAAAAAACAGAATAGTGTATATATAAGAGCTAAATCGTTTATATTGATAGAAATAAATAAACCATAGCTCTCTGATGGTGGTGGAGCTGCTTGCCTCGGCGGCTAAATGAACCGGACACGGGCAGTTATTAAATGTCTAGTGTCCCCCTCCTCGTCGATCCTCTCTCTCTGTGTATTTGTATGGAATCCATAGTAGTGTTTCGGGTATATTGGGTAGAGGAGGCAACATACGAAACAGACATATTTGTGTTTCGATAAATAAAATATGTCAAGAGCAATACAGGCACAAGTGGAATATTGGAAATAGTTTTAGTTTGGATATGTGAGTTTGAAAATATTTCAGTAAAATACAGTTTATATGGGGAATGTTTTATAAAAAGTCAATAATAATATAAAAAATAAAGTGGGCAGGGGGTCCTAGAATGATTTTTTATTATTATTTTTTTGATTGTGTGAGGGACTTTTAGACGAACACAATTTTCGCTCCTGTGAGTACCATCAGTTGGGATGAATTTGGACACTAGGGGCGAACCTAGACAGAGCTCCCTCTCGAAATTTCTTCGTCAGTGTTATGACCGCACAAGGTCATAGATCAATCTATGCTACTGAATTTTGTCAGTTATGAGTTAGTCATCAAAGAAAAGCGGCGAAAGTGACATCTTTGTATTTTGTTATTTTACAGGCGCATTGTTAATAATTTTTAAAAATAACGCGCGTTTTGAATTCTTATAAAGAAATTGCTGTACAAAAAAAAAAAAAAAAAAAAACAGTTATAGATATATAAGGTAGTTTGGCGTTTTTTTGACAATATATGTACCAAAAATGAAAGATGTATTGTGCTTAATTTTTTTTTTTTATAAATTAATTAACAAAAAATTGTCTATAGGTGAGGAGAATTCATACACCATGGTGCGTCAATATAAAAAGAAAATGGGTATAAACTACTTGAACTGTAGTCTAGATAACACAAAATCGGCTCTTTTCGACAGAGGCGCAACAATCGGGTTGGTCTAAGGGGTTTCCTTCAATTATTTCATTTATATTAAAAAGTAAAATTTTTAGTGGTTTACTAATATTTTTTATTTGAAAATCAAATTTTCGGAGACGACATTTTATTACAACATTTTCCATTGTTATCGGAGAACTGCGTTATCAAAAAATTTGAAAATTTAAATTTTTGTTGGACCCCCTGTAGATATGTAGTTATTGCGCCCCTGCCTTCTGATATTAAAAATAAAAGAAAATCGCTCAGACAAGCTGCTGAATATTTCCATGTACCCAAATCGACCTTGCATGATAGACTCAAGGCAAATCGAAATAAAATTCATTTAATTCCATGTTTTATTCCACCCATCAAAAGTCATTCGCTGATGCAGTTATTTATCTTAGCGAATTTCCAGATTGGAAATTCAGTTATTTTTATCTTTTTATGTCCGATTTTACCCATATGCATGACTGAATGTGATTTATATAGGAAATAAGGCAATATGCGTGGGGCGAATCTGGTCACTATATAAACAAAAAAAAAAAAAAAAAAAAAAAAAAAAAAAAAAAACAAAAAAATGTTGTAGTACCAATTTTGATATTTTTATTACTGCCCTATATGCTCGTGATATTAAAACATTTAAATTATTTTTTTAGAATTTTTTAGATAAACCCTAAAGGATTCATTGTCAAAAAACTGAAAAAAACCGTCCAGATTCTCCGCAACTGACGGTACCTTACAAAATAAGACTGATTTGAAATATAAAAGTGCCGATCAAAAAGACTAAAAAGTGTATGATCACAGGAAAACTTGTGGTACGATACAAATTAGAATCAAACGGAAATTTTAGACAACAGCATTGTTCAATCAAATACCTAGAAATGGAAAGTATTATAAGTAGTTCTATTTACAAAAAAGGGTTCATGCACATATACCTCTCACCGATTTCGATTGGATTTCGTCTACTAGTAGAATATCATATCAATATAAAAAATCTACACCTCTCAAAAACTCCCGAGGTATTTTCATTTAAAGTTTAGACGGATATATAGGTAACCTATATACCCATATCTTTAGTGAGCTTACAGGATCAACCGTGCGTTGAAGTAAAATTTACAAAATCGAATTATTACAACTGATTCAACACACAGCGCCTTGAGTCCATAATGTTCTTAAGCTGAAACTAATTAAAAACATCAACTAGTTTTTCAAATTAGTGGGCGAAATTACCTATCATTAATTTGTACCAACATTTCGTTTTTTGTAACTTAATAGTTACTACGTTATTGATTTGAACATTACAAAATATATTTCTTTGACATCACATGAATCATTAAATAACGAATATGGCTGGTTTCAATGTAGTGTTAACGATGTCTTGATTTTTATAGTAGTTGTCGCTCTTTACTGCCTTATATGACCTTAATTTTAACATTGACCGTTATAATCGCTGTCTACTTACAATTAGTTGTACACTATTCACAAAATAGTGAATTGGAATTAACTTCCGATACCAAATCCTCGGCATACTGTACCATGTGGAAGATTGATATGTCGAAGAAGGATTGAATTTGTGACATGTTAATCGTTAGAAGAAAAAAATTTTAATAAGTTCCAATCAGATGATATGTGAGGATATATTCTGATAAACATACCATGGTAAAGTAGGTTAAAATATCTAAAACTTACCTGCCTCAGACGTATGATGGACTTACGCCCTCTCATCCTTCATCTCTTAGACCCTGAACTTTTGAATTTTATTTCAGTATAAAAATGGATATATTTTTGTGTGCTGAATTTAAGTCATTTCATTATCAAGTCATTCCATAATTAAATAATGTGAATTTTTATTTATCTTAGAAAGAAGTGAATTTTATTTTTAAGACTTACTAGAATGAGTAATATATTTATATTCTTTTAGAATAAATAATTAATTTTGGCTACTCCGAATTTTTTTTTCTTTTTTGTAAAGTATTTGGTTTTTTTGGTCCAACAACAAAATATTTGAATAAATCTTCTAACGATCCAAAAGATTTAATATCATAAACAGCAATACACCACAAATCCAATTTTACGTAGTGGTCGGTGCAAATTTAAGGGGAAGTACGTAAAATCGGAAGATCAGCGGCGTCGGTAAACTTTTGTTTCGGGGATTGGTAAATATTATTATCTGAATGTTTTTAAAACAATATTATCTTAAGAGACAATTTACACCTAAAATTCGGTTGTGTAGACAAAGGAAATCGAATGTTATACTAATGAATATGAGTGACGACTTTTAGAAAACTGTCGAAAAATCAACTTCACTATCGCATTCATCAGCGTAGAAGACGCGAAATAGCGGAAGCTGACAAAAATTCTAGAATATTCTACTTGCAAACTAGCAAAGATACCAAAAAACAAACTTCACTATTGAATTGGGCACTAAAAATTAGATTAAGCGGCACATTTTGACAAAAATTCTAGAATGTTCTATTCGTCAACTAACAAAGATATCGAAAAATCGACTCCACCATTTAATTGGTCATGAATAAAAGACGGAATAGCACATCTTGATAAATGTTCTAGAATATTCTATTCGTCAAATTGCAAAAATTGTTTGTCAAAATCGGACATTTGGTTTACATTAGTTTAATTTCGGTTGGACAATTAAGTGGTGCAGTAGATTTCCCAATATCTTTGCTAGTTGACGAATAGAATATTCCAGAAAATTTGTCAAAATGTGTAATTTGACCTCTTCTCCAATGGACAATTAAATGATACAATTGATTTTTGAATATCTTTGCTACTTAACAAATAGAACATTCTAGAATTTTTGTCAAACTACACTGCTTAATTTCATTTTTAATGACCAATTCAACGGTGAAGTCCGTTTTATTGTATCTCTGCTAGTTGACGATTAAAATATTCTAGAATTTTACGTTACCTATTTTGAATTTGCATTTTGTATATTACGTATACAGAATATGTGCATATAGGTATATCTGCAGTGAAATTTTAAAATTTTTAAAGGCTACGAAACCCTCAGACAATATTATCTACGGCCCTGACTCTGGCTTGGTACATAAATTTTCACCAACCCAGACAAACAACAAGATATCTGTGAGAGGAGAACCCCACTAAATCGCTGACGTCACTACGTAAAATCGGAGTACGTACCATTGGATGGCCACTGTAACTACAGAAATTAGCCTAGTTTAACCCTAAAACGACAATTCTGTGTCATACATGACAACTACGTTTTTAATTTCAGCGTTTTTTAATTCAGTTTTTAATTTTCCAAGATTTCAAAACCATCTGGACAGATAAACCGTTGACATTAATTAAATATCGGTTTGAGACATTTGAAGCGCTAATTAATTTAAAAAATTAAAAAAAGATATAGATGCCATGTATGATACCTACTTACTAAATTTGTTCCATAACACAACCTTTTGTCGTTCTAGGATTAATATTTGACTTCACCCGCTAAATATTTCAACCAAGAGACATTTAAATTACAAACATAAAAAAGATAGTTAAAGTTTCCTCTTGTAAAATATTCATATGTAACATTTTGAACCCTAACTGGTAGGTTTATTGAATTCAGTACTGTCCGAAGTAGTGGTCGACACCAAAATTCTATGGTATGACTTACAATTAGTGTAACATATGTTTCACGCAAATAAATCTCACTGTTATTGTCCTAATAAGCTACTATTAAAGTGGCTGTATTATTAGTTACAAATATGTAATATCCTCTTCAGTTATACAGAATGATTCAGAATAAGTGTGCAAGGTTTTTTTATTGAAATCGAATCAATTTAAAATGAAAAAAGTGTGGTAATGTATTTTAAAATAGTTCAGTGTAAACCGGCATCTATAATTTGGGCTATTAACCAGTGAGTTTATTTATTTTTCGTATTTGTTCATTCGACTGGAACCTCTGACAAATGTTTCTCTACTTTTCTCGATGACATGTGTAGTGTCACAAAATGGTAACAATGCTTAAAAGCAAAGAGCAGTAAATTTGGACTGGTAACTCTTATATAGTCAGTTTCCAAAAAGCCTATGGCTACTAAAGTTGTATTTAATAATATAATCCTTATATTTCGCGAAAAAAAATTTAACGCAAAAAGTGTAATAAAGGATTTTTAACAAAATGTGACCACGAATGTTCTAGTGACCGATTCTTCGTTTGATTCTTCTAATATTCAAAATTTAAAAAGGAATACAAAATTCAAATAACATCCTTTCATTAAATGAACTATGAAAAATTTTGCACCTTTGCTCTAGTTTTTGTCAGAGTTGTGCGTGTAATTTACTTCGGGTAAATTACAGTTTTTTACATGTAAAAAACTTTGTAATTTACACATACTTGTTTTGATAAAGAAACTGTAAAAATGTAAAAAACTAAATTTTTTAAATTTAATAGATATGTAAGCGTTACTGATGGTATTCCATATTTTGCTGTTGAAGTATTTGCTATATTTGTAAAGTAAAACTTAATAATTAAGTAATTTGAAAATTAAAAATATAAATGGGGACAAACAGGAAAATGAAAGGTTAGTTTTGATAGAATAGTTTATTTAAGAATTTAATATTAAAAAGATTTTTATTTATTCAGTTAAATTTTATTAAAGGTATCAATCATCTTCATCATCATTATCATCAGTGATTTTATTATTATTATAATTTAAAGAGAGATAAATATGTAATAGTTTTTTTTTTGATCTGTCAGAACTCAGTTTATTAATTTGAAAATTTAAAGCTTTGTAGTCAGTTGTGGATGGCCTTCTACCAGCAGAAAATCATTTTTGTGTCGACCTTTTGTTTACACGTTTTTTCATGTGAACTTATAAACAAGTAATAACCGTCAAAATAAATTGTTTGTCAGTGAAATATCAAATGATTTAGGATGTGGCTATTTATACATACAGTATGTATAACTAATTGGCTATTTATACATACAGTATGTATACGCAATTGGCTATTTATACATACAGTATGTATACGCAATTGGCTATTTATACATATATAGTGTGTATATGAAATTAGCTGTTTATACATAATTATATATATACTAAATTGGCTATTTAAACCTACAGTATGTAGTTATGTACTACCTAAAGCTAAACTGTATACGCAGTTGGCTACTTATACATACTGATTGAATGCGCTATTATTACAATTAATATTTTTTTAATAACTACACCATTATAATAACCGAGTACCTCCAATTGAGCTGAATTATTTTTTTACATAATATTTTTGACTTAAGAAGTTATCACCTAAACGGATTTTTGGCGACGAGGACCGGAAGTGTATTTTTCAATCTTTCGAATGTCAAGCCTAGGGATTACTAAAAAATGTTTTCCGTTACCATAGCAACAAAAATTAAAGATCGATTCTTATGGAACTTGGTGAGTAGCACAAAAAAGAAACAATGAAGTTTTTCGATATTTTGCTTAGTTTTCGTGATATTACGTGTCAAATTTGTAAAACTTACTATATTGGATAGACAATATTATTGTAGGTATATTACGGCTTGTATTGATAGAAGTAAGTGGAAAATGGACCGGACAACATCATTGAAACCTCATTTTCAGGCAAAGGGTAATTAAATAATTTTGAAGTCATTACACGCCGAGACATATTTGTAAATAATTACGCTTTGCTCAAGAATGAGGTTTCATTGGTGATGTCCCGTTCATTTTTCACTAATTTCTATGAATAAAAACCAAAATATACCATTCAAAAATTATATTTAAAACTGAGTTTATATCCGTAAAAATTGATACTACGTATATGTGTATGCGTGTAATATACAATTCATTATCTCATTATAGTAAGTTTTAGAAATACAACAAATATTATCTCGAAAACTAAACAGGATATCGAAAAAATTTGTTCTTCCTTTTTTGTTCCATTGATCAAATTCTATAAGAATCTGCCTCTAATTTTTTATTACCATAACAAAGGAAACCTTTTCTTAGACCTCAGATATGCAACTTCCGGTTAGCGTCGCCAAAAATCCGTTCTTAAGCTAAAAGATTATACAAAATTCAATCGGTGGTACGCGAGAATTTCGTTATTATTAGAATCGTTAAGTTTGTTATTATAAGCTATTTTACTGTCAGCAGTGGAAAAGTCCATTTTAGTACGCGCACCACGAAATTTTGACGATATTTTTGGTGCTCAATGTGCGCATTATACATCAGAAATTACGGTAATTCTGAATAAGTAGTCAACTGCGTATACATACTGCATGTTTAAACAAAATATTCCATATACATACTGTATGTATAAATAGCCAATTTCGAAAACATACTGTATGTATAAATAGCCAATTGCGTATACATACTGTATGTATAAATAGCCAATTGCGTATACATACTGTATGTATAAATAGCCACATCCAATGATTTAAGTATTTTACATTTTTTTCAATTTTCTCCAATTTTTTACGGCTTTTTACAGTTTTTTACGTATTTTACAATTTTTTACATAAAAATGTAAAAAACTGGTTTTTTACATCATATGGCACAACTCTGGTTTTTGTATTTTTTTTCGATTTTAAAATCTGAATCTTTAGTGAAAAAAAAAGCCACTTTAAATGCTCGGGGTTACTTTTTCAGTTTGTACTGAGATTTCGAAAAATTGAATTTACCATAAAAATTTCACAATTAGTATTCAAAAAAATTGAAAACACTTTGAGTCGCGCTTACTTTAAACACTTCTAAAACATCCTGTGTTGTTTGTAAGTGTTATGTTCACATTGTGTAATTTAGTGTAATAACACCCAAAAGTTATTAAAGTCAACACACATATAATATTAGATTATTATCTAGTCTGTACGTACGTATTGAGCTTATGGATTTAAGATTAAATATTGCGATATTAATAAATGACATCATGCGTTTTCATTGTATTGAAATATATATCTTCTTACATATGCCTACAACACCTAAACCTGTTGTATTATATATAACTAATAGTTACATTCGGTTTGAATCAAATTTCAGGAATTTCTGATATTCTAATTATCATCAGAATTCATATATTTGACATTTACTGCCTTCGTGTAGGCAGTTTTGTTGACTGTTACGGGAATATAATTATATTTCTTAGAGCGAAATCGGAATGCTCATAATATTTCCTTTGTGTATACAAATGTATTAGCAGTCGCAAAGGAATTCTTCCAGATAATTTCTAAGAAAGGGCAAAAAAAAATAATTTATTTGCAATTGCGTGGCGGGAGAAATCTCAGGGGTGGGAATAATTCGATGAATAGAAAATTACTTAAAGTAATGTGATTTAATACGTTTTTCAAACTTTTTGCTTTTAGCGAATCACATCACTTTGAAATGCCAGAAAAAAAAATAATAAAATTTTAGGTTGTATTTTACATGGTCTGGAATACATAAAAAATTTTCAATATAAAAATAAAAACAAAAATAAAATGGCGGCATGGACGTAGTCCTAACATAGAAATTATTAAAAAATACTGATTTTTTGCTAAATGACAATTGAAAAAAATTTTTAAAAACTTTGTTTAGGTATAAGAAAAATTGTTTTTTTAACCACTTTCAAAAATCCTGTGCACGCTCTAAATCTAGGAAGCTACTACAGGTAAAAGGACAATGGGAAAAACTCTATGGGGAGCTGCCCCCTAGCTCCCAAGGTTAAGACCGGTGCCGATCGATAGCCCTGGTCAAGTAGTCCAACTTTGTCAATGGGCTCGTTCATGGAGAACCTGGCCTTCAAAAGTTATAGGGCGTCAAATGTACGAAAAGTCTGCACGTGGCCATAGCCAAACGGGTTACTCTGTATAGGTGCAAATGGGTTATGAGACATGTCGTGGGCCGGCCTATCACTGTGTAAAACCACTTTCCTGGCAAGTGGCCTAACCTCGTTTTTTCACATAGCCTATGGCAGAAGACGTACCGAGTGGCTTCAAGCCTGTACATTGGGAGTATCCGAGGAGAAGTTTGGGAGTCCTACCGGTGACGATTTCTGGCAGACCGCTTGGTAGATTGCCGAAATAAGGTAGTGCGAAGTGCACCCTCCCGAAGGGGACTCTAATGCCCGCTGCAGGTCAACACACATCGTTTCCTTAAGAAATGGCCACGTGGAGTATGCAAAACCTACTTAACGTCAGAACTTTTAAAGGCAAGTTTCTCCATACCTAAGATGGGTATATTTGTGACCTATTAGGAAAGTGCTTTCAGAAAATACATATCTCACCAGTGGGCGCTGGAAGGCAATTTTGCGCATTGTCCTTTCAAGTCAATCGGGGTGAAAATTACTGATTTTATCTTGCCTACTGTTTTTGAAAATATAAATTTTGAGAAAAATGAATGTAGAGTTTCAAAACGTGTTTACCGTTTTGTGTGTTTTATATGTACTAGTCTCTATAATAAATAGAGTCATAACATGTCTTCTATTTTCTTTCCAAAACAGACCGGGAAGCTTCAAAGTTAATTATCACGTGTTTAAGTAAATATTTTTGAGAACATAATTATTGTTAATAAGTGCTGAATTAATAAACAATTAAATGGTTTTAATCTAATTATTCTTTCTAGGTTAAACTGAATGATTTTTGTTAATATTTAATTTATTTTCAATGTATTTTACGCAAACTTTAAACAGAAAATGCCGGAACCAATGAGCGTTCAGCACACATGTCACGACTCTATTTATTATAGGAACTCTGGTCTATGCCTAGCATTAACGCCATCTGTGAGTAATTTGTAGAAATATAACTGAATTGTAATGGGAAAACATTATCGACCAAGTTGAGAGATTCTAAATGGGTACATCTTACATCTACCATTAAAGGAGTGTATATATTATGAATTAATAAGGCCCTTCAAACATAAATTTTTAAATTTAATTCCAAAAAGTTTTTTGAGCTTATTGTACTTTTTCACTTGAGCTAGTAGTGTACTTCTAAATATTTCTGAAATTGTTTATTTTTATCGCCAAGCCAACCGTTATTTTTTAACTTTCATTGCCGTTCACGCGATATCGCGCGATACGGCTACTTTACTATATGGCCAATCACGCGATATCGCGTAACAAATATAAGAACCTACTTACTTACCATAAAATATTTGGCCATCTCACAAAGTCTATATTTTTAGCTTGGCAATAAAAGTGTTAAGGAGGATGGACTAAATACTTAATTCTTTTCTATAACCTGTAATATGGACCCGAGAAGCAACATTTCAACCCCTAAGTGTACAATTATTTATGTAAAATCCATATGACGTCACTTTGAAGGGTGTTAACCTTCGTGATGACATGTTTTCTAAAAGAAACAACCCGAGTTGTAACAATAGTAATTCAAAAATGAACAATACTCATTCCATCTATTTTCCATTTAACTTTCAAAATTATAATTAAGTGACTTATCGATTAAATAATATCCATATACTGTCGTGTCACCCTAATACATTAACTGTCTCTTATTCAATATATATAAACGAAAAGTCAGTGTTATCTCTCTCTAAGTATACATATCGTTTAATTATTCAAAACTATTTAACACAATCATGTCGTCTAATATACATTGTTGAGTTAATGACATTATGTTAAATAAAGTAGACTCACAATGTATATATTATATAGGAGCTATATGTGTGTGATCATAATTATAATAATATCCAAGCAGACATCATGTTATTTGGTACGATATCCAAAGGATAAACAGTTTAATGTCTGTTATTTAAAAGTTTACATATTTATTATCCTCCCAATGTAGCTCTCATAGTACAAGAGCTATAAAGCATTTCTTTTACACGACAAAATTCTTTATAGCTGTTGAAATTTTATAGATGTAAAAGTATTTGTCTAAAGAATCCCAGTCCAATAAAGACTTTCTATTTGTTAGACTGAAAAAGAAAAACGGAAAAGTGAATCAGAATGGAAAGCAGTCGGTGACATCAGATATTTCTTATTCAACTTGTTACATGTTTGGCCTCTGAGTACTTTAATATTTTATATATTTTTCTGTTCTTCTATTTGATCTTGTTTCCATCATTTAGGTGAGCTATTTTGCTGTCTGACTGTGAAACCACTTAACGGATTTTGATAAAATTTGGTACAGGAATGAGGTTCACCAAAATATACAACCTGGTGAGGTCAATACAGCCAAAAGTTGTTATGTGCAGGATCCAGTCGCCCTTGAATTTTGAAAATTCCTTAAAAATGGACAGATCAGCCTTTTGCAGAAAAACGGCTCTAACGATTTTTATTAAATTTTAACCGCATAAAATAGAATACATTTGTGACCTAACACACTTAAGGGGGGGGGGGGTAAGGTTTTAAAAGCGAAAAAAAGGCATATTTTCATGATTTGTTTTTGGAGATATGAATAATGTTGGCTTATTTATTTCATATACACGTTATAGTATACCATCTGAAGTATCTTCGAAAAAATTATCAATTACAAATATCGATAAATAAGTCCGTGACAGCGAATTTCTGGAGGCGCCTCGAAAAAAAGTTGTATTGCGGTAAACATCATAACTTGGTACCGGATCATCCGAGACAAAAAAATCGAAATGCGTTTAAAAGGCGATATGTTTCCCTAGGGAGTCAGGAAGAGTTTTTTGTATTTTTTCGATTTTTTTATTTTTGGCAGCATTTTGAAGTGAAAAACGCAATTTTTGCTAAAAATTTCGGTTAATTTTTTATTATAAACTGGAAACAAATAGCAAAAAAAAACTCGACCTGATTACCTGTTGATTTATGTGTAGAAACAGTGTACAAAATTTCAACAAAATTGGTGAAGTAGATTTTGAGTTATCATGTTCACGAACTTCAAAAATGTTGTTTGCGAGAAAATGGATTTAAAGTTTTTTATACTCAAAAATCCAAAACTAAGCATCAATAAAATGATATTTTTTTATACTTACGCGGGTAATTATAGTAATTATTTGTTTTGTATAAGATTTGTAAGTATAAAATTAAAGTAAATTTTATACTTACCAGGTAGGCGCATCGCGCAGCTACCAGGCAGGTATAAAAATCGAGCATGAGGGCCGGTCGCTTGAAACGCTGTATCTTCATTAGTTTTGCTCGGATTTACTTGAAATTTTGACACAACACGCTCGACATGTACATTCAGAAAAAAAAATTTAAAAAAAATTCAAGAAAAAAGTTTAAAAACCTTACCCCCCCTAAGATAAAGGTCTGACCAAGGTGATAAGCTAATTTTTAGTATTGTTATAGGACCAAGTATTATACGAATATCTGAACAGTTTATTTAATATATTTTTCATTCATTTATATTAGTAAAATGTCCGGATAAATTGGCAAATAATTACTTGTTCTAACTGGCTATCGTTTCGGCTCGGAGCGAATAGACTTGCGGTTATTTAGTCAAGTTGTCCATATTTATTCCAGGCTGTCGGTATATATCCCATGCAAAAAGTCTTCATAAACAATATTAGTTGATACAAAACTCTTAGAACGCTATAGTTGGATGGCTCTTGGACTATGAATGTATCTACCCAGCATACAATGTTACCCATTTCACACACACGATGTCTGCTAAAGTTTTGCAAACAAAAAGGTGTAAAAAGTTTCTTTAATATTTTGTGTTTAGTTTAACTAACGTGTGAAAAACGTGATGTGATGTTATATATTTAACTTTTAAGCGAATTTCCATTTTGGAAATTTACTTATTACAACGGGTGCCACGAAAAGAACTGAGCCCGCCGGAACTATGGCAGAAATTTATTTTGAGGCCTCAAGAAACCGAAAATGACCTTCACTAAAGTTTGTATATATATATATATATATATATATATATATATATATATATATATATATATATATATATATATATATATATATATATATTGATTTATGTGTCCCCGCGATAACTCTCGAACCAAGGCTCCAATTGTTACGAAATTTGGTGTGTACGTCAAAAGCGCCAAAAGCATGGATGAGTTCGTCAGCCAGATACGTCCGATTTTTGGAAGCCACAATTTTGGCCAATTATCGCCATTTTTTGGTGGCTTTATGCAAAAATTGGGTAGATTTCAAAAGTTTTTTTTAAATTTTTCTTACACCATCGGAAAGAGCGTAAGAAATTACATAAATTTTTAAAACATTGTTTTAAGTTAAGAAAAATTAAGAAGTTTGCTGAATTTCTTTACAATAAATGCTTCATTGTTTTTGTCATTGCAATAGCAATATTTTTTATATCTGTTTCATTTTTCAAAATAAAAATTTACTACTTTTTCAAGAACGCATCATCACCGATTTTGAAAATTTGTCCACTGTTAGGGAGCCTAACTATTTTAGATGGATATAAGTTATGTTTTATGAGGTCCGCCAGGGTGCGGAGTTCCCAAAACTGTCAAAAACAAACTACCCAACCGCGATTTTGAAAATTTTTTCACCTTTAAAAAGTTAAGCTCTTTTAAATGCATATATGCTATACTATATGAGATCCACCACGGTTCTGGGGACCCAAAACTACCAAAAAAATAACTACTCAATCAATTTTGAAAATTTTTCCACTGTTAGAGAGCTAAACTATTTTAAATGGATACAAGTTGTTATAAGAGATCTTCCCCAGTGTCAAATCTTTGCAAATTCGCTATGTTATGCAGGTGTTGCGACAGGAGTATTTCTAAAATACTTTATGTTTAACGTATAATTATTGTTTAAATAATATAGTTTACAGTGTAAGTACTCGTAGATGGTGTAAAGTTTGTTTATTTATATATTCGTTTCGGTAATGAAGACATTAAATTTTTATTGTATTATTAAGCGTGTAAAATTTACTACATATTTTTTTATTGGAGAAAGTATAAAATTACATTGTTATATGTAGAGATTTAAGAGGTACTACAAACTAAGTTTTTGATTAATTGTGGCGTGATTTATAGTCGTCTGCTGAGTTTTTGTTGTGAGATTAAGAAAAAAAATAACACTTTTGTTGCTTTACGTGTAACGTATGTGTAAACTTTTACGAAAACCAGGTCCAGTAAAAAAATTAGAAACGAGAGAGAAAAATTTATGGCGAATTGAAAATTGATCAAATTATCGTTACAGCAACCAAAAGCCAGAGAGACTGCATATCTGATTAGAGCATGGATACCGGTATTTCGGTACTACTGAAAAACCGAAATACCAGACATTTTGATACGTTTTTTAAAACCGGTACCAAAATTTCAAATACCGGTATTTCGGTTTCGGTAGTAGCAAAAGTTACGTTAGATTTACTATTGGTATTGAATGGTTATAGAGTATTTTGTATATAGCCGTATAAGCATGGATCATAAATTATTACAATATCTTCAATTTTGTTTAATGTTTTCCAGATGTCCAGTTGATCAAATACCTTATATTCATTCATATGTTTTTATACATAGTTTTTACAATTCTGGAATACATATTTTTAAGTATTTTCCTGTTGAAAAAAATACAAAATTACCTATGTTTGGGTAAAATATTTTACTATTGTTGAATATACTGTGATTAATTCTAATAATATTTAAAAAAAATTCTTTGCTCTGTGTAAATAAAAGGGTGAAATATAAAAATTGATGTCCATGTATTTTTTTGAAATTATTTTAGGATTTATATATCTAATTTTATTTGGAAAAATTATTTTTGTTTCGATTTGGTTTGAATATTTCGTTGTCCCTGTGTCAACATTTATTTAATATCCTATCTTATAGATGGTTATCTTAGGTACTGGCACGCAGAGGCGTAAGTATAAATTTTCTGTCCTGGTGCAAATTTGATTCAAACGCCCCAGCTTCAAAAATTTTCATTTTTCCGCAACAGGAGGTGGCGAAAAAAAAAAGAAAATTTCCCGCAAAAAATACCGCTGGTGAGCAAAATAAAAAAAAAAAAATAAAAATATTTTTCAAATGGCTTTCCTAATTTGAGTAAAATTTGCGAATTTTTACAGATATCCAAACAACTCGCAAAATTTTCAACCGACCAAACACTTATTATAGATACTTAATAAATGATGAAATTATTTCAGTCGACAATGAATTAATAATCATAATTTTTAATGTAAATAATAATGTGTCTAATAATAAGAAAATTCAAAGATAATTTGATAATTATTACGTTCAAAGCCTTATGAATGTATAAACATTGTGTCTTACTAAGTAGGTTAGGTATTTTATAATTTAAATAATGTCAGTTATCATCAAAATTATTTTTGAATTATGTTCCGGGAATTTCTTGTTAAATAACATCATATTTATAAATATTAATTCAATTACTTTTATTCAAAAATAATTTTCAAAGAATATTCGCAGGAAAAAGTAAATCTTTTTATTAATGTTCGTCACTTTCGTTTTGCTTTGATTCAGTACTGATTATTCAATCATCCTTTGTATTCGAATTATTTTCAAGATATTATTATAATTTTCCTCTTTTTTTGGAAAAATTATTTTTGTTTCGATTTGGTTTGAGTATTGCGTTGTCTGTGTACAGGGGCGTAGCTACCGCCGTATCAGTCGTATCAATGATACGAGGCGCCCGGGCTACCGAGGCCCCTGACGTGTGTAAGCAAAAATTAGTAAAAGGTTGTCACAATGTCACTTAATCTCGTGCTTCCCGGGAAAAAAAACATGAAAAAACTGTCATACGTGCTTATAATAGAGTTTTCACATCAGAAATGACAAAAGTCAAAAAGCAACCCCTTTTTTTCAGGTTAAGCGTGCGCCCAAAAGTTGGCAACATGGATAATTTCAAAAATGAGACTTCGATGGGGCAGGAACGGCTATCAGACTTGTCACTATTGTCTATAGAGACAGAAATTTTAGAAAAACTGAAACCGTCTTCAGCTATAGATGATTTAATAAATCAATTTGCCGGAAAAAAGGCAAGAAAAGTGTATATTTAACTTGAATTGTTCGGCTAGGCTCAATTTCTAGGAGGAAGCGATAACCTATAATCAATAAATATTTATTTTAATTTAATGCAAGCATTTTTGTTTCTTTTGTCTTCATTTTTACCCTTCATTTGGGCCCCCCAACTAATTTTGATACAGAGCCGTTCCAAGGCACGTTACGCCACTGTCCGTGTACCAACATTTATTTATATCTTCAACCCCAGCTTCAACAATTTTTTTTTTCCGCAACAAGAGTTGGCGAATAAAAAAAAAGAAAATTTCCCGCAAAAAATACCGCTGGTGAACAAAATAAAAAAAGAAAACCTTTTGCAAATGTCTTTCACAGGCTCAAGGACTAAAAAGCCACATCCAAATAAAAAAGTGCCGTTCCTTCTTGCGCCTATATCCTGCTTGGTACGTCCGTTTTCATTGTGCGTCTTAAAGCGACTACCTCTGTTGGAATTCGAGTTCCTCAGGTTCATTTGAATTAAAATACGAAAAGGCTCTTGAAAAAAAAATTGAAAGTGATAAGGATTTAGGGACGAAACTGAAGAGACATTGCTAATTGTGGGTGGCACACAGCTTCGTAGTACTCGTAACAGATTTTTATTCAGTCTTTGAAGCGATTTTGTATTTAAACTGCATTTTGTCTTAAATTACAACAAGAATAACTACTTTAAAACAAGAATTGCGTGGACTAATTATTTCCACCGTTCTCCTATGACTAATAGTCTAATAGCACTAAATTTTATCTATACATTAATTTTAGAATAGACAAAAAATTTTCAAAAAAGAGATTCTTGTAGGGATTGCCGAGGAGAACATTTGTGCAAAACGTGAACTCCCGGAAATGTTTTTTTATATTATGAATAGCGTTTTTTTAGCTTTCACCGCTTACGTAGCGAAAACGGTGATAAATACATTAAAAAGTGTTAAGACCTTTCTTATAGAGAATCGAATTCTCTACAAAAAATTCCGCGAGAGCACCTGTCTATCTTATACAGGTGAAAAGATACAGCGCTCCAAGCGCGCACTCAAAAATCCACTTTTTCTAGCGTTCCGGTAAGGTTCCGGACGGCACACCCTGCCGGAACGCTAGAAAAAGTGGATTTTTGAGTGCGCGTTTGGAGCGCTGTGTCTTTTCACCTGTACAAGATAGGCAGGTGCTCTCGCTGACTTTTTTGTAGAGAATTCGATTCTCGACAAAAAAGGTCTTAACACTTTTTAATGTATCTATCACCGTTTTCGCTACGTAAGCGGTGAAAGGTCAAAAAACGCTATTTATGAATTTTCAATATTGTTTAAACAATATAAAAAAACATTTCCGGGAGTTCACATTTTGCACAAATGTTCTCCTCGGTAATCCCTAGAAGAAGCACTTTTTAAAAATTTTTTATATCTATTCTAAAATTAGTGTTTAGTGAGATAGGGCTTAAAATAAGTGCTATTGGACTATAACGATAGACCGCATGTGAATACTTGCTTGCGATTAATGCGTTCAGGTGATGTGATAATGTGAGTAGCGGGTCTTACCTCTTCTAGCCCGTCTTGTCCCACCTTCCCCTATACAAATTTGGTTGATTTGTTCTAAAGCTTCCGGTGCATTTCGTTTAAAAATATTCCATTAAACATCCGCTACTAAATAAACAATGCATCAAGACATTTCTGCAACATAAATATCCGTAAATAAGTAATATTAATTAGCACAAATTTATACTACATAACTTGATGATACATTACTGCTGCAGTCATTGATTGCGGATAAAATAATAGCTACACAAATCAAAGACGACATCGGTAATACAGGTACCTTTATATGCCGCATCGCTATCTACCTATATCAAACAAGTAAATGCAGTATTAGGTTACTCACTTCGAGGCAACTGTACGGAGAGCTCGATATGGACGAATATAGCGGCGTTAATTAGTGAAATGTTATTCCTTGCAAGCAGCAAGTAAATTAATTAATTTGCTACTTCTCGTAATCTTAACAGTGCATGTAGGTATTATTATTATTACGATTAAAACGTTCGATATCGGCCCCGCTTTTGTCGGGTCGGTTTCGTAGAATATTCGACAGTTGAAATGTAGGGGACGGACGGGCAAGAAGGACATGCTAATTTGATCTCTAAAAAAAAGTATGAGATTACAACAAAATTATTTATTTATCTCAAGATAACAAGTTTTCAGTTACGTAAGATTAACACTAGAATCATACGTTGATCTACGAGAAACGTTAATCATACATCGACGTCGTTTTGACAGATGGACTTTTTACGGAGAGTTTTAGAGATTATTTGCAAAAAACATTGTTTTTACGTAACAATACTACAAAAGCGAACAAAATATTTAAAAAAATTGGATTTAGAAAAATTTTTTAATGTAAATATTTATTAATTTTTTTCATTATAAAAATTAAAAAATAGATAAATACATCAATTGTATCATAAAACATGTGTTTCAAATAATTAATTTATGAACTATTATGAATCAGTGGACATGTGTGACTTTACAGAATGTGAAATTTCTCAGTCATAAATATTCCTATAGATATGTAGTTATTTCCCCATTAGGCACATTTGTAAATTTTCTAAAATTTGTTAGTAATTTTTCGAATAAGATCTCAGAAAATAATAATAATTAAAATATTTTCCACAAAATAAATTGTTAATCTTTTATTAAGTCACTTGAAACGCATTCTTTAGTTTTCGATTCAATATATTAAAACTTCAGTATTATGTCGTCTCTGTAAGTCAAACAGATGTAATCATCTTTCACATTATCATAATCATTGATTAAATTAATTATAACATGCATATCTTTAATAAATTGTAGAAAAATTAGGAAAACTTTTACATGTGAAGTACAAAATTTTTAAAAAAAACATCGCGTAATCATACATCGACGTCATTTTAACGGATACTATTTCAATACAAACAAAACGACAATGACTATAAACAAAATAAATACGTCTTATGTTTTATAACAACAAATAAATTAGATAACAGAAATCTCACAGCAAGCAGGTACCGACAAGTTTTGACGTGTACGTATGATTTTAGGGTTAATAAAGTAAACAGAAAATTAACAAAAATTATTATCTTACCACATTAAAGATCACTTGAAAAAAAAGTTGCAATTATTCTTTTTGCCCAATTAGGGCGGGTAAAATGAATATCTTGGACGGGCAAAACTAATACTAATGAAAATAAATAAATTAATCGTCGCAATTATCGCAAAAGGACGACGACAACGATTGCAAAAGGACGATCGACCTGTGTATAAAGAACATGCTTCGTGGGTCCATTCCTAGCAAAAAATATACTGCATCCAGTCTTCTATTGCGGATATATGTATTTTTCTTGATAGAGAGTACAAAAATAATTCTCTTTTTGATTTGCTTTGATTCACTTTATCTTTTTCAAAACGAATTTTCTTTTCTTTTTCATTGGAAGGTGCGGGATTATTTAAATAATTTTTCTTTTGACTAGACAAGCTTAATTTTATTATTCATTTTGCCTAACTCCATTTTGCCCCCCAACCACATTTTTAACAAACTTAACCTACAATTACAAACTAATAGATTCAAGTTAAATACGAGCACGAATTTGTTGCTCGTAATGATCATACAAATTACAGAAATCATTAAAAATAAATAACTGCAATACACAAAGAAATAATTCGTAAATTATTTACCTCTTATTTGATTTTTTCTCGTCAAAACAGTTTTTCGGTCACTAAACACGCAAATAAACTATAGTGCCTCCTTTTGACAAATGATCTCTAAGAAAACGGCATTAGATCTGACTCAATCATACATCTAACTAGCTTAGTTAGGCTATTATGCTGTCTACACAATCAATGAAATAAGGAATAAGAAATAAGGAATAAGATGTATGCCATCTAGTGACGTTGAATGGAACTTAAATGAAATAAGAAATAAGGAATAAGGAATAAGAAATAAGAAATAAGGAGTATGCCCTCTAGTGATGTTGAATGGAACTTTAACGTAACTGGTCATAGATATAAACATGTGGGTATTTTTTTACGTCAAAATTCGTGATTATTTTCACTTAGTGACAAAAAAATCATCACGAACCTTACTTTTTCATGAATTCTGATGTACAAAATACCTAAATACATTTACCTACGAGCAGTTAAGTTAAAGTTTCATTCAACGTCACTAGATGGCATACTCATTATTTCTTATTTCTTATTCCTTATTTCTTATTTCATTAAAGTTCCACACAACGTCACTAGATGACATACTTCTTATTCCTTATTTCACTCATTGTGTAGACAGCCTTATTCTTTTAGCCCGTCCTCTCCTTCTTGCCCGTGCGTCCCCTACGTATCATAATATTGTTAGAAATTTGAGATAGTTTCACAATAAAAGCGGCACCAGTCTATAGGTAATTTACTCACATTCTAACTATTATTGTTGATTATTGTAATTGATATTCGGCTCGGTTGGTAATTTAAGGAACCGATTTTGAATAATTGTATTTAATAGTATATCTATTAGATAAATGTATAATAAATAGATGAATAATAATAGTACTCTATAATTGCGTTATTGTATCTTAGTGTTGTATTTGTAATCGTTATTAATTACCCATACAGAATAATTTAATTATCAAATTGTGTTACGTGATAGCTATGCTATATACATGGACAAAAATGCGCTGTTAGTGGGATATGGCGCACAGCTGCCT
This sequence comes from Brachynemurus nebulosus, assembly GCA_035578155.1. Classification (NCBI taxonomy): domain Eukaryota; kingdom Metazoa; phylum Arthropoda; class Insecta; order Neuroptera; family Myrmeleontidae; genus Brachynemurus; species Brachynemurus nebulosus. The sequence goes on from JAPWDM010000002.1 coordinate 66,000,438, forward strand.
CGTACACGTAACAGACTTTCATTCGATTGTAAAAATGATTTTGTGTTTAAATTGTTTCTTAATTTAAAGGATATAGCAAGATAAGTATAGTAAATCTGCCCCGGAAGCGAATTATTTTAATAACTATATTACCGGTATGGTAAGTCTGTAAGTAATTGATATTTACAATTTTAGCGGCCAAAACTGAGTAGTTATGGAGAAAACTAAAAAAAATTACAAAATTTTTTTCTTGGTAACTACTCAACTTAGGAAAATAATTCTAAATCCACATGAAGGCAAACACTCTCAAGAATATTAGACATATTTATTATCCTATCAGTCCTTGTTATTAAGGATAATAACAAGGATAGTATCCGATCCAATGTTATTTTTATAGGGTTCCAATTGAGCGACCACTTCAAAAAAAAAAAAATCATTAACTGTGCCCTAATGCACTTAATTATTGCACCAAGTCTCATCAAAATTCAAGGGCTACAACATGGTAAAAAAAATTTTTTTCAATTCTAATCTGCTAAACCGCCCCTCCAGTGGGTCCGACCCTGGAATTATATACATCAATCGAAAGTACTTTAAAAATAAAGTGTTGTGTCCCATAAAGTGTTTTTCCTATCTCCTACAGTTTTCGAGATAATCAAGAATAATCGAAAGAGGTATATTAAGTTATAGATTATCTGCCCCCGATAGAAAGTCCCAATAGTAACTATATTGTCGTTTATGTGACACTGCAGGTACTTCATATGTATAACTTCCCTAGATCAAAACAAAACCATTGTAGAAATATAATAGAAAATTGTCAAAAAATGTTATGTAGTAGGCATTCTTTAATATTCTACATGTTAAAAATCTGTCGCGGGGCAGATTTACTATGCTTATCTTACTATATCCTTTCCAGATCTAATTATATTTTTAACGTCATGTATGAGACAGCAAGGATATTAGAACAATCGGGTATTAGGATAATGTTCTTCTACTTTCATAAAAAAATTTTCGATTTTGGAATACTATTAGGTCGTGTAATATGAAATGTCGTTTCCCGACCAATCAGTCTAGCATGGATTTGAGGGCAGTAACAACAATCTTAAAACAGTCAGAATAATATTTAAAAGCCTTTTTTTTAAATTTTCTATTTCCAATAAAATTTTTATATCTGGGAAAAGGTTTTAGTAGAATACGCTTAGGTCGTGTAATATGAAATGTCGTTTCCCGACCAATTAGTCTACCATTAATTTGAGAGGATCAGCAACGATTTTAGGTCAATAATGCTAATATTTAAAACAAATTCTTTAAAAATATTCCGCAATTTTTATCAAAATTCTCATATCTATGAAAAGTCTCCATTCATTGGTATAGGTATTATAAGGTCATGTAACATGAAATGTCGTTTTTCGACCAAGTAGATTAATATTTAAAAGTAATTCTTTAATAAATTTTCCTTCATATTTAACAAACTTGGTGTATTTGGAAAAAATCGCCATTGGTTCGAATACTAGTAGGTTGTGTAATATGAAATGTCGTTTTCCGACCAATAATCATATTACCATGCATTAGGAAGGAATTTCAACTTGTGTGTAAACTGGAATTACAATTCTGCCTAGTTGGAACAGTAAAGTCATCTATGCGCATGCTCATTAAAACGAGAATTAATTCGAATGTTTGTTGGAACATACCATATTTATAACGTTTTAACTTAGAGATTTCTGTACCGTCAAACTTCACAACTTTACCTACAAAACATAACTTTACCAAACCACATGTTTTGTTTTGTTTAACACAAAACTTAAGGGGTAAAGTTGTATGATCTGATGGTACTGTAAAAATCAGCTGTATAATTTTCAAATATTGATTTACTCTTTTGCCAACAATGAAACTGAATTACGACTAGTAGCTTAATTTGTTACACTCTGTACACATATATACAATATATATACCCTGCCATGAATACAATGCCCGACTATTTTATAATAAATAGTTTGATTATAATGCTACACGTTAGTGAGACTTCATATTATTCACATGGTTCTGGTTAATAATGATCAAAAATGCTCATTATCTGATTTTCGTGTCATCATTAACGTGATATAATGTTAATTTTACAAAATACACACAAAATAACATATTCGTTCGTGGTGTAACACAGTGGTGTATTCCGGAAGTTATGAGGCCGGAGTATAGGAGTGGGGGGGGGGAAGGGGTGCGATGTGAATGGTGTAGCAAGAATAGTGATATGCATATTTCATTCATTATCATCAATTTGTTATTCATGTTTTGATATTGAGTTAATGTTTGAAACCGTAGTCTTCATTCAATTGGTAACAATAAATACACACATATATCAGTCAAAATGGAAGTTTCGAAAATAATTGAATAAACATTGAATAATTTTATTATCTTTAAAATACAATGTTAACTCAATATTTGTTACAGTACAGGATGATCTAATAAAGTTGCCTATTATGAGATACCATTTTTTAAAACCGAGTTTTTTTAAAAGTATTTGACTTTACTTACTAAAATCAGCTCTAGTCTACGGAAAATACATTCTAGTTTTACTGGCAGAAGTAAAAACCTAGTACTAGTTCAACTTTATTGTTGGCATTCAACCAAAAATCGATTTAAACGCTCATTCGATGAAGTATGCCTTCCGTTCAACTGATTTGTTAAGTCGATTACCACTGATGGGGTCTTCTTAACACTTTGAAGAACTGATCGAGAGTGTGTGGTCACATATTACGTGATCGTTTCATAATAGGCAACTTCACCCTACATATGGTATGATTATGGATGCATAAACAAAGCAAATATTTGATTGGATTTTGAGGCCAGTGTAACCGTTAATAATGTTTGCATATTGAAAGTCAATATAATCATTCAGTTTTGTCAATAAATAAATGAAATCATAGAAAACAAAAGATGGCTAAAATTCATGATAGAATGATCAAGGAATAATTGTGGTTTTTAAACAAAATAACTAGTTTCGATGAGTTCGATTACTATCATCAGATACAGAAATTTTAGAGTAAAATGTAAACCAGCTGAAATATAACCAAAAATATTTTTAAATGATTGGATTAATGTGGTTGTATATGAAAATAGTGATGACGGCGATTGAAATTATTGTAGATAAGTTAAACAATATACTGTATTTGTTTGAATGGTGTAAGTATATTAGAATTGTACCAAAAAATTAAAAATTTATTTTCAATACAATTACACTTAAGCATTCTCCTCTATGGTTAATACATACCATATAGCCGGGAATACACATGCCAACAAATTAGCTTGCGTACCAGTTGCTGGCATAAGACTGAAGATACATTTGCAAGTAATTAGCATGCATGTAGCGTGTATGGCTGTTCCTGGCAACGCCTGAAAAGGTAAGCGTGGATACACATGCCAGTCACAGGCTATCTGTATTGTTAAAAAGTTTGTTTGTTTAAACATTTTTGAATTATGGAAAATTATGGAAAGCATTCGAAACGAATTAAATAGTACTTATAATATTGTTACTTACAACAGAATATGTTGGAAAGTTAATGCGACCCAAATTGAACTCAAAAAAAAGAAAAATTTGGGTGAGAGATTGGATTAGCAGACACGAAAATTATGGCACAAGTACTTGTTTACTTAAAGAAATGAGACGGGAAGATATAGAAGCCGTTTATAGAAACCATTTAAGAATGCTTCCTGAAAAATTTGATGAATTGTTTGTAAAAATTGAGAACAACATTAAAAAGAAGGATACTCATATGCGAGGTGCGATCCCAGCCAGAACTAAATTGGAAATAACTCAAAGATTTTTGGCTTTGGTTACAGTTCTTGTAAAATTAGCACTAAAAATAAAACAAAACAGAAATTCAAAAACACAAAAAAGTAAAAAGCTATAAAACAAACTCACAAGTCCATTCAACGCTAGACAGCTACTGGTATGCCCGTAGCTGTCGCCTGCGTTCACACACGCATGCGAAACAGTCCACGCATGCGCACTGTATTCCTCACCACTCTATTGGCACAAAAAATCAAATTTTGTGCAATCTACTTGCAAGCCAGGTACAAGCATGCCAGTTAATGTACACACATGCCATTTTGGACACAGTAGCTGGCACCTGCTAGGTACTGGTATGCCAGTGTGCAAGGTACTGGCATGTGTATCTCCAGCTTATACTCAATAAATTAATTATAATTAAAAAGGGCCTCTTCGATTTCAATAAAATTTGGTACGTTGTAAGTAGATAAGGTAAACAATATTTTGTATTTTTTTTGAAAGACGTAAGTATATTAGAATCATACTAAAAAATAAAATTAATTTTTTATACTTTAGAACTTTTAAAAATTAGGGAAAAATGTCAAAAAAATACATAATATTGTCCCAAGTATTACCTAAATTTTGGCGTCGGTTTTGTTTTCCTAGCTGTTATAGTTTTTGAGAAAATTGAGTTTGAAAAATTACAGCACTGACACATATTTTGGTTATTATCTCAAGGATAAGTCAAGGTTAAGGGTCAATGATAACTAAAAATATGCCATGAATTGTCCCACATTGTACTGAAACATTAGTAAATATGGTGTCTATTACTGGGTTTCCTTCTGTTATTTATTACATTGTTGGAAAATTTTTTAATCTTCCGGTAATCAGACCCAGTATCTAATAACTTAGAAATTCAGTACGGGAAAGGCGATTCTTTCAGGCAAATTTTGAGGTATACATTAAGAGTACTAGACTAAAAATATTTTCAGATTGTTTTGACGTAGCTTTTTCAAATAATAATACCTCACATGATATATCAACTAAAATTTTATTATTTTTTTTAACTAAACTGACCCTACATTTTAATTTTAAATATTTCTTTCTATTGATTGACTGACGCAATATGTTTGCGTTATTAAAACTTAACATTATGCCTAATTTTACGTTCCTTACACAGTTTTTAAGAAAACCTCTATAACAATCGGACGGATGGACACGAGAGTAATGTTTTATGGTTTCTTTTTCTTTTTTTAAGGTATGCAACCTTAAAAGTAACATCTTTGGTTGGAAAATATTTTATTAAGTAAAAAAATTGAGCAGTTAGATTTTAAATGTAAATTGGGGAAAAAAATTTTTTTCTAAAAATGTTTAAGTATATTGAGAAAATATAATGTAGGACAGAAGACTTTATACTTCATTCAAATTTTTTCTTTTTTTTTAGTAATTAAATGTTAATATTCTCCTTTTGGTAGGAATGAGTAAAACTGATTTTTTAAATTTTCTTCTTCTCTTCCTTGTGTATACTTATGCTAAAATTTTTTTGTACAAATTAAAGTTTAAAAAAATTTTTTCACTTAGAATAGTTGAAATCCTTGACAACTTGGTAAAATTACAAAACTGAGACAGCCTTTTTTTACGTTTTTGGATATTACATTCTTCATAAATACGACAAAAAAGAAATAACAGAATACACAAAAGTATACTAGTTTTCGTAGCTGATAAAAAAATTTGATAATTTTTTTGGGGCCAAAATTTCCTTTCTGTAAACCTACCAACTTTTTGATTCATTATAAGAAAATTATTTAAATTTTGTAGAGTATAGTGAGAAGACTTACGCAATCGGTATTAACCAATAAGTTGTCCAGTCTCAGTTTTAGGGTAATGCACTGTACTTGTACTAATATAATTGATATCCCGCTTGCATAGCTAGTACCTATTTTAATAGGTACTACCTCAATGTAAGTACATATATCCCATTACGTTACAATACCACTACCAATGTAAGTAGGTATGCTGTTTGTAACCTATAAAATGAATTCACCACTGTGCTATATAATACAATAATATGAGACTGAGGTTAGCTAAGGTTACGTTTGACACAAACACATACATATAGAGTAATAAACAGGACCGATTCAACTAGAAATGGGACCTCGTGTAAAATTGGCTTGCGGGGGAATGTTGAAAATATTTTTGTACAAAATAAAAAATTTATTACATTCGGCTACCTTTGCGCATAAATCTCCATTGCGTACAAATTTGTACAGTCAGGAGTAGGATAAATTATATGGAAATGATTTTGCAATTCTGAAAAAATTCCCAATCATTATGGGACAGTCGTTGTTTAATAAAAGTTGAATGAAAGGTACCAAAAAAATGTTTTCGTAAATCATTGTGTGTGAATAGAGCCACTCTTGCCTTAACACTTTTGGAACAGAATCTCTCTAACTTTATTACTTTTGGAATAGAAATATTGTTACCGTACTAATTTTGGTACAGAATCGCTGTAACCTTACTACTTTTGGCATAGAACTGCTGTTGCCGTACCACTTTTTGGTACAGAATCTCTGTAAGCTTACTACTATTAGAATATAAATATTGTTACTGTACTAATTTTGGTACAGAATTGCTGTAACCTTACTACTTTTGGAGCAAAAATACTGTTTCCGTACTAATTTTGGTACAGAAACGCTTTAACTTTACTACTTTTGGTATAGAACCGCTGTTACCGTACCACTTTTGGTACAAAATCACTGTAACCTTACTACTTCTGGAGTAGAAATACTGTTTCCGTACTAACTTTGGTACAGAATTGCTGTTAACTTAATACTTTTGGTACAAAACTGTTATGATCCTACCACTTTCGGTACAGAATTGCTGCGACTTTACTACTTTTGTTAGAGAACTGCTGTGGCCTTACTACTTTTGGTATAGAATCGCTGTAACCATATTACTTTTGGCATAGAAATGCTGTAACCTTACTTACCATTGGTATACAGAACCGTTGTGACTTTATTACATTTCGCATAAAAATTTGTTGAATATAATTACTGAAAAGGTAAATTAACTCTTTGCACTCAAGCAAAAAAAAGTGAGTTGTAAATAGGCTGGTAAGACATGTAGCACATGACAACGACCGACGTTCTTTTTTTGACGGATTCTTTTGACGTTCTAACCTTGTTTCCCCAAAGTTGAATACTAAATGCGCTAAATACGTCCTCAATGCTGTTTTTATTAGTTTTTAATTTTAAAAAGATAATTCAACGTGATTTTGTATTATTTTATTTACAATTTTTCTAATAAATGAATGTGTTTGCAGTTATTAAATAAAATATTCATGTAATGTGAAGTATGAGCAGTCATTACAGCTCAACATTCAGTCTGTCATGTGGTACATGTCTTATGATCCAACAGACAAAACACCTTTAAATATGGTAGAGTTAATGGACAAACCACCTTGTCATGCCGTACATGTCTTATAAGCGCAAAGGGTTAATCTTACCGGTAGGTCCTAAATAATTTTTATTATTTCCTGTTTTCCAAAAGATCTTTCCTATAGATGCAATGGTAATAGTTTAATTTGTAAAGTTAATGTAGTTTTCAGAATACAATTCAAATAAATTACATATTTTTAAATAAATATAGCAAAATTTTGATTCTAGAATGTAAAACTGGGTGCCAAGGTTATTTTGATTTCATTTCATAATATCGAATTTGCGGATTTACTGGTTTACTAAATTTTCTGTTGTTATTATATTTAAAGAAAGAATAACTAAACCAAAAATGAATACCAAAATTCAGTTCTGTTTTTAAAAATATCCCTGCCTGGCGGTTCGAATTTTATTTCACCTGCGCAACTTAAAGGCGATATTATTCTTGTCGAAGGTAACCCATACAATTTAATATTCTTTGAAAATCACATTATACAGTACCCATGATAATACTGCCGCAGGTATATACGTACATGTTACAGTGTAAAAATGTAATTAGAACGTGTTACGGGAATGTGTACAGTTGTTTTTGACAGTTGAATTATTAAACCGGAAATAGAGTTTTAATAACTATTTGATCGAGGATTTTTTGATTTTTCCAACTTTAAATCGAGGTACTTTTAATATAATATATACAATGTATGTACATACATATATTTGAATGCAGTTTATGGAAATACATTTAGAAAAATTTTTGTCTACATGACAGATTGATATGTTAGTATTTAATAGTTGAAACTAGATTATTTTATTTAAATGTTATTTTGATATTTTTAATGTTATTTTGATTAAAACCAATTTTGATATGGGGTAAAGGTACTTATTATGCAATACCTTTTTTTTAAATCTTATTTTTATAAGATATTTGGCTCTGGTCACTGAAGATATTGCTAGGTACTTTTTTACGGGCTTCCGCCGTATACACTAAATTTAAAAGTCCTTTTTGAAGACCATTAGCAGTATAGTAAAGGTAAGTTCTTATAATAACTCATTTTGTGGTCTTATATCTAACTACTTAATTTTTGCTGATTCCAATCCCGATATCAGCCAAAAATTCAATCCCGATCCCCCAAAAAACACTAAAAATTAATCAAAATTCTGAGATTAGAGACTCTATTTGTGTGTAATTTTTAAGGTTGTATTTTGGTTTAGAATTTCAAAAAAATCGACTATTTTTGCATATATTCAAAGTTTAGAGGAAGGAACAGTGTATAGGGCAGGAATCGCTGATTAAAAAAATGTAAGTATAACACACCATAAATGACTCAGACTGCTCGAAACGAGACTTCACACTTTAAACTCGTTTTTCTTAAAACTGTGCTTTTTGAAACGGTTGACATGATATCTCAAGTTCTAGTGGACCGATTGCTTTGGAATTTTGTACAGAGCTTCTTAATATAATCAAAATTCGTTTGACGAAAAGTTTTTGAATTTTTTTGCCTCTTTTTAAAAAATTCCCAATACTGACAAAACGATAGATATAATGCCTCGAGAAACATCTAAAATTTAGCTGGCTAGACCAGAATACCCTCTTAAATTTATTGATATACAATAGATATAAATGTGTGATTTTTGCAAATATTTCAAAAAATTTTATAACTGTCGTAAATATTTTATTATCACGAAGTTATATGGGTGAATCGGGACCCTCTCCGGTCAGAGAGGTCTTTAAACTGTTAAGCCTTGTTTTCATTAGTAGCGTTAGTAGGAAAGCATAGGTACTAACATCTTTTTTAGCTAAATTTTGTTACTCTACCAATTCTGGTAGAGTAGCTGTCCACACTGAAATTTAAAGCATTACAGTAGAGTAGTCAGATTGTGTACAATTGAACTGACAACAATGAACCGTCATTGGCTCTGAGGAGGTGTTTGAAAAATGTTGCTGGTATTTCGCTGCGGAAGTGACTAGCTATAGAAGAAGGGAATAAAGTTATGAAAGTATGGATTAGAGATTTGATCAAGAGAAGACATAGCCATGGAAAAGAGGTCTTCTTTTGAAGGAACTTGCTGCTACGAAAATACGATTAAAGAGCAAAAAAAAATATTTGTTCATTTCGTCAGGGTCTCCAACAGAGTATCCAGGACCCCTTTTTTGATCCGGGCCCCCGCGCAACAGCCCCATCTGACCTCCCCCACGCCAGCTCGGAGACTATACAAGAGTATAAATTATGTTCATTCATTTTTGTCACAACAAAACAAAACAGCTAAATTTCCAATCTGAAAATTGGCTAAAAATAAGACAAACATGTGGAGTATCCTCATACACAGTGCTTTTGACTAGACCCAACCTGTTTTCATTAGAATGGTGATGGTAGAGTGGAGTAGAAATCAGTGGTGGGTGCAATGCAAGTGGTAGAGTTACTATCCCACCACTGATTTGGTAGAGTCAGACGGATAGTTAGAACTTGCCCAAGCTGCTCTACCGCTAACTCTACCAATGCAAACTAGGCGTTATTCAACGTACGTTTTGAATAAAAACGGCACTGAAACATAGTTATGCAAAATATTCAATTTGTTAATTACAAAATCAATACTAAATTATTAGAAAATTTAACTGGTAACTCTTTTACACCAGTAAGGTTACGATATAAATCACATTCAGATTTATAGCGTCAATGGCGATATCACGTTCTCAAATATATTATCTCAAAACTCATGATTTTCAACTATGTACCTATGAAATATACAGCATATAGTTGAAATAACATTTATAAAGTTGAGGAAAAATGATTTTTACCGTGTCCTACTTTTGTCACCGAGCAGAAGTTCAGTGATAAAATTTATAGAAACACTTGACGGACGTAGAGAGTAGAAAGAGTGTCGTTACCTATAGGTATGGTGGGGAAAAAAAAATTGATGCCATTTATTTCTATCATACGAACTGTCGTATTATTTGACAGATGTCTTCTTCCTCGGCCATCTGTTGGTGAAACACGTATATACCAAGTGTTTTCATAAAAGTCGATCTCGAATTGATTACAAAACACTGTGGTGCTTTTTAAAATAAGAGAAAGGGTTGCTTTCTTTTTATAATTTCATGGTGCATAAATCAGCATCGTAAAATATGAATGACATAAACTTTGCTTGGAACTTTATTCGACTTAAAACTTTTTTATCAAGTTATTTTTCGGAATCAACGAATATGATGGAGTTAGCTATATTCGCGACTGCATGAAAAACATGATTTTATACGTCATTCTGGAACGGAGAGAGCGAATCTCCAATGGAGCAACTTAAATATAAATTCTCACTCTGTTATTATTTGTTTGAATATTTAGATAACCAAAAAATGTATATTTAATTTAATAGCACTAACATTGCTTATATGTAGGTATATCATAATAGTATATTGTGCAATAAGGGCGGGAAAATGTCGATTGCCCACGAGAGCGAAGTTGAGGCTCGAATGGGCAATCGACAATCCCGCACGAGTTACACATACTATTTTTTATTACGAATTTCACATATTATTTTCTATTATTATTACTATTTTTTGTTACTTTTTATAATAACATCTTTGAGTATTTGTCTTTTTTCTCTTAAATAAATATTGTTTAAATTACTTTTGACGGTTTCTATAGAAATAATTATGAAATATGTATTTATTAAATAAAAAATCAAGAGGCGACTTTGCGTATTTTATTGTCAATTTGCGAGCGGAAAGTTTACTTTCCGCACGCAAAAAAGTATGTGGGAAGAGTACAGTGAGTAAACAGCTCTTTTGCGTACAAAAGTGTGGGCGCAAAGGTAGTACTTCTCCCGCATGAGTAATAAAAAAAACATTGTTGTTATAGCTAACATAAAATATAGCTTTTTCCTTTTGAATATTAATGGTACCGTTATGAGATATCAATGGTTTATTAGTTTCTACAGAATTGAGTAAAAATTTGAATTTTTTAAAGAAAGGTTAATGCTAAAATAGACTGATTTAAGTCTGTTATGACAGCTGATTTTGCTTCATTTCTATAGTTTAACGAAACCGTATATATACCTTCTTTGTTCATTCTTTTTGTAAACACGCAATACGAAAATGATTTTAATTGAAACACCAGGTAGGTGCAGTCTAGCAGTTGATATTCTACAATCACTTTTACCTCAATTTCATGACTGGAATACATATATAGGAACAGTGGAAAAAACCAGTTCAGCCAAGCCAGTTCGGTCGGTAATTCAGTATGTTCTTTTTTTACACTTACCCGGTCGATGACTAAATGGTTTTTTATTATTGCACGTGTGAATGGCGAGCATATAGCGTTTGATTTTTCCATCTCACTCGCTGTCACAATATAATCACAAAAATTTTTTGTAGATACTGTAAAGCAGGTAAGAGTATCGCACAGTAGGTTTAGGTACTGTTTGTAACGACAGTATTCGTACAGTTAGTTACTGCAAGAAGCGAAGGGGAACGGGGGAGAAGGATGGGGGATGTTCCGAAAATAAATTACATCTTTTTTTGAGAAAAAACAGACGCCAGATAAAATTAAGTCCTGTAAGTGAAAATGATAATTTTTGACTTATTTGGTAGGGTTTGGTTTATTTAATTTTTCGGTTACCCAATTTTTCTTTCCTATCAGTAAAAATTTACACAATAATGTTAGCAAGTGGAGTGGCCACTTTCTGCAACACCTGGAAAATCTGTGAAAAATTTGAGAATTTAAGTAGTCAGAAAGAAATCAGGGATGTGTCAGAGAGCTTTTCAGGGAACTCAGAATCAGGAAATCATATTTAAATTTATAAAAGTCTGATAAAAATCTCATGGTAGCACAGTGAAGATCTCGTTATAATCCGTATTCTTTTTTTCCTCTTTACTAGATGATCGTAGCATTTTAAATAAAAAAATCTAAAAATTTAGTCATGTTTAAAAATTTAAATATTTTATCGAAACAATTTCGTGTCTTCGTATCTTCAAATTTGACTCAAAGAGTAAGTACCTACGCTTTATCAAGACTGACTAAAATGGGGAAAAATTTGAATTTTGGAAACCATTGATAACCTGATACTGATATATAATTCGACTTAGTTTCTTCGAAATTCGGCAAATTTTTATTTCATAAATTAAATTAATATCGTGTTAACAAAGTCACATTTAAATTTTTTTTATTATTTTTATTTATTTATTTATTTATTTTTTTGTTTAAAGTTTCCTTCTTATTTTTTTGCTACAAAACTGCTGTAACCTTACTACACTTGGTATAGAATCGTTGTAACCCTACTACTTTAAGTACAGATCTTAAAGTTACCTTATTATTTTTGGTATAAAAATTTGATGAATATAATTATCGAAAAGGTAAATCATTAATATTGACGAAGGGTAAGTTATCTTCTCTCTTAGGTAAACTTAATTTAGTTTTCAGAATGGTAACAAAGTTTGACCACGATATAAAATAATATTTGTAAAATTGTGATTCCGCAATACAAAATTCAATGGAAAATTTTTATTTCGTTAAACAAATCAATGTCGTTTTGTACCTTAAAGGTCACCTTTAAGGTTTAACCTTTACAAAATCAATCAGAAACGCTGGTCCAGATAAAACTAGAAAATCAAAAAAACACTGTTTCAAGGATGTGAAACGTTAATTAGAGATCCTACATCATGTTACTTTATGTAATCTAATACAAAGTTTTCCATTTGTAGGGAAATTATACCTGCGAGAAATTACGGTGTGTATATTAGTTTACAATTTATTTATACGCAAGTATTATAACATTTTCCAGTCATGTACGGATAATACTGAGAAAATAAATTCTTATTGAATAATATATGAAATCAGTCAAATGGAAAATCGGCTTATGTACAAAACAAACTACTTGTACTCGAAAGGCCCATCAAAATAATTTCAGACAATGAGACGACTAAAACCATTCACTGGTCAATTAAATTCCCCCAGGCCAATAATATATATCCTATTTATGGCTCTTTGTTTGTTTCAAATAATACAAAAACAAAAAAAAAAAAAAACGCAACGACTTGATTTTTATTTAAAAATCAAAAAACATAACAATCTAATGGTCTGACGGGAGGCAAAAAATTACGACATCGAGGACATGTTTATAGTGGATATCTTAATATATTTCCTGACATGAATAACTTTATTGCTAGTTTGCGCAAAATGTATTTAAGGAAAGATTCGCTAAAAAAAAAAAAATAAATCGATTTTTGTTGTTCATAATTATGTTCCTTAAGGTGTTAAAAACACTCTACTAAAATTTTACTTAAAAAAAAAAAATGAAAAATAAAAAACTTATGGGCATTTTAGTGCACGTACTTTACTATAATTCAATTTAGATAAAAATCTTTAAATGCTTTTTTTTCGAAAGTACGTTTTTCAACATGGTTCCTCATGATATCTCAAAAAGTATTTAAGATACCGACATAAATCAAAGTGCATATTATTCGTCGATATCATCATTTTTTTAAGAACTGGCGGCAATGGCTTTCAAAATGGCGGCAATTTGTAGTTGGGAAAAAGCGGTTATTTTTGAAAATTTATTTTCAAAAAATCCGATTTCGCTGGTTTTGTTTTCTTAGATCCTAGTTAGTGCTATAACTGTATAAGCATATTTTCAGAAAATTCTTGATTTTTTTATTTTGGTTTACAAGAGATTTCTGAACGCGAGGAACCATCTAGGTGGAAAAATCTCGCAGTGTCGACTTCAAAGTCATTTATACTCAGCTCATTTTTGATTTTTTAATTTTTTTTTCTTGCAATCTCGAGACATGTAGAAACAATGTTGTATATTTACTTTTTTAATAAAACACACTACTGGAAATAATTAAAGGATCAAAAAAAAATTCCCAATTTTTAGCGATTTTTCGAATGGCTATATCTTCGTGAAAAATGGTAGTATCGGAGTCCTAAACAAAGCCTTTCGCCTAGTCGTAAGCAAAGCTGGAAGTGTCTAGTTTCGAGATCTTGCGATAAAAAAATTTTCAAAGCAACGCGTGTGGCGCAATCCTAATAAATACTCTGAAAAAAATTTTCGAAATTTTTTCGGTTTTTTTTTTTTTTTTTTGGTCCACGGACTTGAAAAAAATATTTCCGACTTAACCACCATATGGACCGGATAACTTGTTCATTCAGCTTTAATTTACTTTTTTATAGACTTTTATACGACCATTTCTTTTTTAAAGATTTTTTCTAAAATTTTTCAAAAAAATTTTTTTGAAAAATCTTAGAAAAAATTTTTTTTGATAATTTTCTAAGAATTTTTCTTTTTTTTATAAATTTAAATACTGTTATTGATAAAAATGTGAAATAAGCTGAGAAAATTTTTTTTTTCATTTGGTTGAATATTATGAAAGTTTAAGACCAAAAAAAAGATCCTTTAATTTTTTCAAGAATTCAATCGAATGAAACACAAAAACGGCTGGATGGATTAAACTGAAACTCGGTGGGGTTTTTGTGGGTATATTGAACTATAAAAGGCACACTTAACATTAGTGATTTTCTAGAAGTTTTTAATTGAGCGCTTGATTTTCCAAAGAGCCACCAAAAGCTCTTTTTTTCTTGATTTTGCAAATTCATGTAAAGTATGCAAAGAAATTTTTTTCTGAAAAAACAATTGCTAATCCTTGTAGAGAGTTTGTTCGAGTTTTTAAAACACCCGTTCAATTTTCCGTATGATCATTGGTTGCTGAGATATTGATGGTCAAGGACGAAATGATCCTTTTCCATTCAAAGTCCGATATCTCAGCGAGAAATGGTCAGCGTATAAAAGTCTATAAAAAAGCAGGTTAAAGCTGAATGAACAAGTTATCCGCTCCATTTGGTGGTTAAGTCGGAAAAATTTTTTTCAAGTCCGTGGACCAAAAAAAAAAAACCGAAGAAATTTCGAAAATTTTTTTTTTAGTGTATTTATTAGGATTGCGCCACACGCGTTGCTTTGAAAATTTTTTTATCGCAAGATCTGAAAACTAGAAACTTCCGGCTTTAAACTGCTTTGCTTACGACTCCGATACGACTATTTTTCACGAAGATGCAGCCATTCGAAAAATCGCTAAAAATTTGGAATTTTTTTTTGATCCTTTAATTATTTCCGTTAGTGTATTTATTTTTATAAAGAAAAGTAATAAAAAACGTAGATTTTTGATGTTTTTTGGCGAATCTCCCCTTAAGCAATATATTTAGTGGAAACAAAATATGTATATTTAACCAAAGGATCCAAATGAATTAACTAATTTGTCTATTGTTTTCTATATCCTTCAAAGTAATGCCGCCACGTGTTCTCCTTCGTAGGCAAAGTTATCCCTATCAAAATAACATTGTAGTGTAAGTGAATGAACATTGCTGCACAAGTAATAAAAATAAAAATCTCTAAAAAAAAGGGCATTAAATTGTAAAAAATGAACGCGTTAATGTGTCTAGCTCATTTTTTTGTGTTTCGATGTCACTGTGCGTTATCTGTGTCTCTTCTATATAACCGACCGACCGGCCGGGAATATTAACTATTTTTATGGAACATAATTTTTAAATTGGGTTTTAGTATAAAAAAAAAATGTTGATGCTGTGCTGGTCGAATGAGGATTGGTATTGGGGCTTTTGATGTCATATATTTTTTTATGGTTAATCCTCGAAAATTTATTCGTTAAGATTTTCAACCAGTTTACTAATGATGGTAATGGATGTGGGCATAAAGGCGTAGGGAAATTCCCTATAAAAAAATTTTTGTTATAGTCCTAAATATGTGGAAGGTCGTAAATATTTAGAATATACAGGGTTGTTCTAATAAAATTTTCAATACTGCAATCTAGTGAGAGGATCCAGTTCCAGTCAAATTAGGCGAATTATGCAAATTGCATTTGACAGTGGACGGAAAACTTTCGGTCTATATAAATCCTAAGCTGCTCGAAATTTTAGAAACACGCCTTCGAATAATTAATCTAAATTAATCGAATCCGTATATCTCTTACGGTTTACAGGGTCGGATTTACCTCTGTGGAGGCCCCGGGGTACTTCTAACCTGGTGACGTCTAAATTCTTTTGTAGAATGTCCTCTTGGAAAATTTTCGAAATATTTAAAATTTTCCCGTAAAATAGGGTTGGCGACCAAAAAAAAAAAAAAAGAACGAAAAAGAGCTTTATATTTTTCTATTCCATTCCTTAGTTTTTAGATTTTTTGGAAGCTCTGATCGCTTATGAGATTTTGCTTATGCTGGAAAAATATTTCCCAAAAATATTTTGAAATAATACATTTTGTGAATTGTGACTCTGCTGTAATTATGATTTGTATAATTAGATAACATTAAAAAAATAGATTTTAAGTCCAGTTAGCGAAAGTATTTGAAGGTTAAGAAGTTTTATGAATTTTTTTGGAAAAATTTGCATAAAAATTTATGAGTGAATACACCATAACATGTATATACTATGTAACTTCATTTGATACAATAAATGTATCCAGTTTCTTAAAAAAAATTATTAAAAAACCTGTTGTCTCGAGGACCCTCCCCCCTTAAGTAACTGAAGACTTGTTATCTTGAGTTAAATAAATAACTTGGTTGCAATTAGGGATTGTAAATTTACCGACTTTTTCATTTACCGTTAATTCGGTAAATTTTTTTAGCAAAACCGGTTTACCGGTAATTTACCGGAATTTTTTAAAACACGGAAAATATAAGAATAAATATTAGAAAAAAATAAAAACGTAAAATTATTTTATTAAGCTAATTATATACACTATACAAAATAAGAAAAATTATGTAAAAAAAAAAATGTATCTGTTTGATTTTACGAATTCTTTCACAGAAATATACCGCCCATTGTTACTGTTTGTTCAAAAAAAAATAGTTTTAAATCTTGTTAAATAATCATAAAATATGAATCAATTATAATATATACCTACCTGTAATGAAAATTTACTTACCGCTTCTAACAATGTAATCATTTAACGTAATGTTTAATTATTTTGAAAAAAATATAGCTGAGTACAGCTGAGTTAAATAATATGTAAGTAAATACAAAAAGGACACTTTATTGCTATATATGAATTTTAAAACTGACCATTGTATTGTGCGATTTTATTGTAGGTATCATAGAATAGTTTATTATGGATACACAGTAAGGGGTAATTTGATTGTGTACATTTACGTTCAATAAACTTGATCATTCTTCTATGAATTAAAATGAACTTATAAAAATTTTCAAATATATTATTTTTAATTCATCGAATTACCGGTAAAAAATCAGCGATTTACCGGTAAAAATTTTAAGGCATTTTTAGTAATTTACCGGTAAACCGGTAAACCGGTTTACCGGTATTACAATCCCTAGTTGCAATCTCATACTTTTTTTTTTAGAGATAAAATTAGCATATTCTTTTTGCCCGTCCGTTCTTTATATATGGATTACATGCAGTTTAAGTATATAAAGTCACTTAAAAGATAGGATACAAGTGCGTTAAGAGTACAAGGAAGCTGTGAATACACTCCCCCATTGGCAGTATATTTATTCGAAAATTACTGACCATATTTAATTGCTTATTCCATTGGCAACATTTTTATTTTACAATTACATTTACAATTATATAATATACCTATGTCTACATATATTTAGACGACAAACAAAAGCATATGTACACAATAAAATACTACCCCTCCCTTTCTCCCGCACACATCTCAAAATTGTTGAGTACAAAACAATTGTAATACATACTTTTTGTATACTTACGCCATGCAAGACTATGCAAGACAATGTTATATCATTAAAACCATTTGGAAATGTAATAAAATGAAGAAGAATATGTGGGTACATATACGTCTCGCTAAGGACTACTTGCAGGGATGGTGTATGGAGACTCGTGACTAAAGGTGGTTGGCAGTGTTGGAGTCGTATACATAGAGGTCGCTAATATTATCCAACAATATCTATATCATGTATATATGTACATCTTGACCTAATAATATTATAACGAAGAGTGCACACAGCATAGTGGCAGTGTCGACATTATTGTCATCGTGACCGTCTTCGGTGGCCTTCGGACGCCTTCCTGTATTTCTTTTCAGTCACAGACACATGTGTGGTACGTACATCCAGTTTTTCTATACTAGAAACCTAGTTTTTTCGTTTTATATCAAACAGGGTGAGTTTAAGGTTTTATTTTTTATTAAAGATATCGGGCTCTACTTTTACTCGAATATGTTCCACCGCAGAATATGCGGTGGCACCAGAGGGGCACAAAAGTTTTTGTGTAACTGTAAACCACTGTTTTTCAACCTTTTTCATGGCGCGACCCCCTAGTATAGAAAAATATTTGGCGACTCCTATACCCTTTACTATTTCTAACTTTTGTTCTATGTTATAAATATCGAATCCGTTCATCATTATTAGCGAATTTCCAAAACTGGAAATTCAGCTTTTACGCCAGGTGTCATGGTGCGACCTAAGCCCGAGACCATATCAGAAATATGTTTTGAGGTCCCTAGAATACGAAAATGATATTCACTAAAATTTATATATATATATATATATATATATATATATATATATATATATATATATATATATATATATATATATATATATATATGTATCCGCGCGATAACTCTCGAACGAAACGTTTAATGCTTATGAAATTTTGTGTGCGAATTCGATTTTCCAAATCGTTGGATGAGTTCGTTAGCCAGACACGTCGGATGCCCAGAAGTAGGTTTTCCGAGCGTTTTTTGTCAACAAAATGAGTTTTTTGCCAGAATTAAGCAATTTTTCAAATTTTTTTTTACACTAAGCCATTGTAAAAGGTAAAACGCATAAAAAATGTTTTTATACCGTTGCTCTAAATTACTTACTTTTCGAGAAAAACTAGGAAATATGTCGTTCTCCATTTCACTCGCACTCGCATTCTTTTTTTTTCTGTCTCATTTTTTGCGAGCTAAATTCGAAAAAAGCCGCTTTATAAGTAGCGTGTCATGATTTTTTTAATCCAATTTAACGATTCGGCTATATTCTATTTCTCTGTCAGTTAAATGTTTTTATAATGTATCTCTGTTCCATTTTTTTTTACAAAAAAAATCCCGACGATATCTGTTATGTGATATGATCAGAATTTAGATTATATTTACACCTTCCTAAAATTAATAAGAGTTTGCTTCAATCGTATAAAAATTACGTTAAATCATATTCAAACAATAATATTTTTACGTAATTTTTTATCCAATTGACAATACAGTTATGATTAGAATTGTATAATCAGAGCATTCTAATATTAAATAATTTTGCACATTCAATTTTTTTTTTTAACAAAGAAAAATTTTTTTAAATTTTGACACATTCTTTTATGAAATTTCGATTAAGAAATATTAAAAAATTTTAAAGTGAATCATTTAAAAAGAGTTAAAAATAAATTAAAAAGGAAACATTTCTCTATTTTAACATATTTGTAAAGAAAATTTTACAGTTTACTTACAGTTTTTTGAAAAAATGTAATAACATTTTTACATACAATAAAGATTATATTTGAACGGTAGGAAATCCACAAATTTTTTTTTATTTCTTTAATTAATTATTAAATTTGGTTTTAGAAGAAAATCTTCGTCTAATTCGCTCCAAGCCGAAAGTATAGCCACTAATAAGGACATTCCACTGTTAAAATAAATGGAAAATATATTGAAATTTATTTAATGAAAGCCATTCATACACATTTTTAAAATATCCTTTTGAATTATATAACAAATAAAATCTGTGTAAAAAAATCTAATTGACGTGTTTTTTCTCAATTTGCTAATATTAAGTAAGGCTCGTTAATTAGGGAGTGATTGTGTTAAAATTTTAATATAAAATATGGTAATTTTAACCCTCTTTAAAAGAACATTTCGATTTTAACAATAAAAAAATTTTAAAAAGTGTTTTCGTTTTTCCCGGATTACCAAAAACTGTTCATAGGCATATCTGTGACTAAAGTTGCCTCCCTTTCTTAAGAAAATAAAGTATTTTTAAAATTTTGTGCAAAAGAATAAAACACAATTAACGAAAAAAAAGTACGCGTTTCCATATTTTTAAGATTTTGTAGTACAAGAAAATCCTTATAAATTCATCATATCTGTTATTGCATTTACTAGCTTTTACGCAATTTAATAAACAAAAGTCTGAAAATGGACGTAGAATCTCACTGTTATTAATTATTATGTCTTAGTCTTTTGAAAAATTATTTTTTGAACTAAAATAAGAATAGGAGGAATATAAACTTAGGGGTAAACGACAGGAGTATATAAACTTTATTTTAGATTCTACGTTTATTTTTACAGAAAATCATCAAGTACCTATTATTTCTTTTTTGAATGTATAAATACAAAAAGTTCGAAATTATTTTATATTAGAATTTCAATTTTGGTCGACCCTACGGGTTGTCCCCATTTACTCTTTTCTCGTCTCTTTTGACCCCAATTTTTCATAGAGAAGAAATTATACGATTTTTGTTAATTTTTCAAAAACCACCGATATTTTTAAATTTTTTTGGATACTACTGATAAAGTGACCATCTTCGCGTAAATTTTTAATATATTAAAGATTAGGTACTCATAAAATAAATACAAAAAAATACGGTGTGAAGTCGGAATGCGTACCTATTCATCCTTGTCTACGGTAGCACATTTTTTATTGACATAAATATTAGAAACGCAGGAAAAGAGACCAGGAATCAACATAGAAGTGGATTATGGTACGATATATTTTCTGAAAAAAGTGCTTAGGACCAAAGTTATAGAGTTCAAAGTGATGCACTTGATGATCTTGAAGCACTTGACTCTCGTGATGCACTTGACTTTGAAGTTGACCTTGAGGTCAATTTCCAAAGTCATTTGAAAATCATTTAATATTTTTCAAAAGGAGTAGTTTACTTTTCATCCCTAAATGGTTCAAAGTATATTCGAACGAATTTCACATGCAAGATAGAAAATAAGTGATCAAGAAGTAATTTTGAAAAATACTTGCTCAATCGCAATCGGAAAAATAATAGTTAATCATATGTTGAATTGAATTCCTAATATGATAACTATAGAGTAGCAATAAAAATTTTAAAAAATTTTGAAAATTTCTAATATAACATAAAGTTAATGTTTAACTTACAATTGGAGTGATATTAAATCTTTTCTTAACTTCTAAAATTACTTACAAAAATGTTTTCTTCTAATTTTTTCTATAAATTTGCGCCTATTTTTTCATTTCGTCAGGTTTTTATTTTTTTTATTTTAGAAAAATAACGCAACAAATCAATTTTGAAGATAGATTGAGTCAATACATGAAATTACTGCTTATAGGTACAGGATATGGTCAAAGTTCGGCAATGGCTAATCATTTTCAACTGACCTTGAAAATCGATTTCAGGGTCACTATCAAGTGCATCGCTTTAAATTCTACAAATTTGGTACTCAGCCCTTTTTTCAAAAAATATGCCGTTTCAAAAATATTTAGCTATAACTGTTTTCATCTACAGAGGTTGAATGGTGTTTTCTACCCCTAAAAAGCGTATTTAGCCGAAATAAAAAAACACGTATTTAATATTTTTCGCTGTTTAATAAGTATGTTAAGTTTCATTCAAATTGGCAAGTATTAGTTGGGTAGTGTTATTTGTCAGAATGTTTTGCCGATCTAGTTTTTTCAATATTTCTTTGCTCGTTTTCAGAATTTGTATTTTAATTTCTACGGACAAATAACTCATTCTTTTCTTCGATTTTAGTAACTTTTATTTGCTGATGTTGACCATTAATTGATCGAAACATATCAAATATTTTTCAATGATTTTTTTAGCGAATGTCGAAAATTTTGAAAATTTTTTCACCGTTAGTAAGTTAAAGTATTTGAATTCATTAAGTAATTAAATGATGTCCACAAGAACCTTACGAACTACCATAAGTTATATGAGATCCCTAGGACCCGTTTTTTACTGTTAGGATAAACTTTTTACTAAAATTATTTTAGATGAATAAAAGTTATGTTGTATGATTTCCGCCAGGGTTTACTGTTCCCATTATTGTAAAAAATAAACTAACCGACCGATTTTGAAAATTTTTTCACTGTTAGAGAACTAAATTATTTTAGATGGATACAACTATGCTGCACAAAGTCCGTTCGGGTTCTTGGGTTCCAAAAATATCAAAACTAATTACCCAGCCGATTTTAAAAAATCTTTTACTCTTAGAAAGCTAAACTATTTTAAATAGGTACAGTTCTTAGATGAGATCCGCCAGTCCCCAAAATTTGGAAATTCGCTATGTTATGCAGATGCTGCGACAGGGGTATTGATTATTTTCAGTTAAGTGTCAATTAAATACGTAACAAAGGACTTTAAACAGACATATTTTTATATCGACATCGATGTTGACGACTTACAGTAGCTTCTGAACGCGCGCATGACTTGTGTTTGCGAGACATAACGCAACGTGATGAGTACTGCATAGAGCATTAGGCGAGTAAAGGATGACACTTCTGAATTCTTTGAATTGTGAATTCACTTTGAATTGTGTTTAAATTTATTGAATTGACTTGTTGTTTGTTTAGTAGTTGCTCACTGTCTTTTATTGTCTAATATTCAAAATTCTGTGCTCATTATAATTATTTAAAATGGATGAGTTTCTAGAAAAACATGGACAATCGTCAACTTCAAGTTGCAATGAGCGTAATGAAAGAAAAGCAAAGAAAAAGCGTCCATATGATGACAATTATTTAAAACTCGGATTTATTGTTATTGAAAATAAACCGCAGTTATTTGCTTTGAAATTTTATTAACCTTTTCTTTATTAAAGATTATATATTCAATATTGAACTAGAGTAGTTTTATTGTTAAAGTAACTTGGTACCCCTTAAAACGGCTTCACGACCCCCCAGGGGGTCGCGACCCACAAGTTGAAAAACACTACTGTAAACAAATAAGTGGTATTTAATTTTGGAAATGGGAAAAATTCATATATGTATTTGAACAAATATACCAAATTTACTGAGGAACTACAAGTTCGACTGGAGTGACTCTTCTTCCATTGATTCAGGTATCTTTCAACTTGAGGAATGACACCAGTTTCATCAAAATCGGTTCAGTAGTTTGAGAGATATAGCTAAACGATTTTAACGTAATTAAGAGACCTTTCCTTCGTTTGCGCAGGTGCAGTAGATAAAATAAAACAATTCACGGGCTTATGGTTCATAAGACACATGTATTTGACAGATATCGACCGTACCTTCAAAATCACTTAGACTGGTCCATTTTAAGATGCGTTTCTGCGCATATCTCAGTTCATTTTCGGCCGGGGCACACTTGACCGTTAGCAGACAAGGTTATATTTTGACAGTCGTTCGTGTTGCCCAAGCCTTCAAAAATTGTATTATTTTTTTGCTACAACGTACCGTTTATGAAACATTTACAATCAAATATTTACGATTACGAAGTTTATGATTTAAAAACCAACCTAATAAAAATCTTACGTGCGGCAGTCCAACTTCTCCAAACCCCCTTTCTAATGTTGCTCAAGCTGAATTTTAATTTCTAGAATTTTATTCTTACGTTATTCTAATTCTCTTAAACTATTTTCAGTGATGAAGAAGTTCTTAAATTACTCAAATAGTACGACTATGTCGACACATTTACTCCCTAGTTAACTACCCATAGAATTAATATTAGGAAATTGAACAGAAGCAGGTCACATTTGAAAAAATTCGAAATATTTGAAAATTTAAATTTTTACATCAACTTTTGAAGGGTGATTTTATCCCTAGATTTCCTTAACCGCTGGTACCTAATTTAAGCTGCGTATTTAGAAGACTCTCATAAATATGAAAATCTGCACAAGAATCAAAAGAATAAGGAATCAGACGTTCTGTAACGTTTTACTTTAAAATACTTTTAAAAGTTTTCGATATAGAAGTAAACAGATCATACTGTATATACATATGTATTAGCACCGTTTTATATACATTTTTACTTAGAAAATGTATATGTCTGTAGTTTTCATTCTTAATTTTCATCTTCTATTACGATTCTTCATCGCTCTCTTCCGCCTCGTTCTGTATATGTATATGGGTATTTCTCTTATGTTTGTTATTACCTACTTCCAACATCACAAAACTAACTATCCGTGTTTTATTTTAAAGTAACATACGCTTTTTCATAGATATAGAATCATACAGAATAGATCAGTTTTTTTTTAATTAGGTGGGTAATACATGCTAGTATTTACAGTACGGCTTCTCAAAACTTTACGTCGGCAAAATATTCGGCGGGCGATTTTACAGAGCAATTTTTGGTCGATTTTCTATTAATGAATGATTATAATATTAAGAGCGAAACTGTGGGTATTTGTACAATAATAATATATTTGTACCCCTTTCCCACAAAAAATTTTTTTTCTTCTCTTCTTCTTTTTTTCCTTACTAGACAGGTTTCTAACACTTTTGTGATCCTCTTCAGTAGTTTTTTCGCTGAAATACAAAGGTTATTAATTACATACCTAAAATAGAAGATACATTAAGAACCTAAAAGAGAAAGAAAATTATGTTCCTAAATTGAAAAGAGAAAAATAGATTATGTACCTAAAAAAGAACCGAGAATTAATTAAGTACCTAAAAGAGAAAATAGAAAATTAAGTGCCTAAAAAAGAAGAAGAAACCTCTTAAGTACCTCTTTTAGGTACTTAATTAATTCTCTCTTCTTTTTTAGGTACATAATATATTTTTCTCTTTTCTATTTAGGAACATAATTTTCTTTCTTTTTTAGGTTCTTAATATATCTTCTATTTTAGGTTCATAATTAATAACCTTTTCATTTCAGCGAAAAAACTACTCAAGAGGATCGAAACCGGTCTAGTAAGGAAAAAAAGAAGAAAAGAAGAAAAACATTTTTTGTGGGAATATAAGAATGTTAAAAGTCACACAATACCTTATTTTGTATCACAAGAAAATTTGTCACATTATATTTCCAGATTATATTTTAGATGAACCTATGAATTAAGACAAAAACCTGGCCAGACGAGGGGGAGCAGCCATGGTTGGAATTCCCGGGTCGGGCTTCAAGAGCAGGATTCAGACAAAAAAATCTATTTGCAGTTTGCAGTGTGCAGGAGTTCTATGGTAGAATGTCAGTGGTAAAACATGACATTTGTACGGCAGATATAGATGATGTGAAACATTGAAACACACACGTAAATTCGTAGTTAATCTAGACACTAGAGTTTAAGAAGCCCGCTTACACGTTTACATTTGGCATATCGAAGAACAAAATACAAAATCTTCACCTATTTTCTATTCTCCCAATAACTGATCTTTTTAAAAGCCACTCTAGTACCAAAAGAAAGAAAACAATTGACAATAAATCTACTTAATTTAAAAATGTTTCATTGCATCTATAGTTTATTGTGTTGTTAAGTAAAATCTTGTCACAAACAGTTACAATGCTTCGCTACCGTTAAGTTATTACAACAATAATAAAACTAAGAAGACTTAACAATTAATGACAGTGTAACAATTATATAAGAAGATCAAAGTGGGCCACGTGAGTGACGTCAATGATATCATTAATGGCGTCTCAAATACTACAATAAAAGCTACTTATAAATACGTTAAGTGCATTTGCTGTCGTCTTCTAAATCGGTTGAAATATTAATTTTATTATATTATATGTAACGAGTATACACAACGGATGTAAGTTTGTTTATTTGTAAACTTTCGCAATAATTATACTATTTTTCTGGTTTTATATATTTAATATTAGTCATAAGTGAGTAAAAAAGAGAAAAAATTTGATGGTGATGTTGTCTTGGTATCCAGATCGCTGGCGACCCTTAGCTGATCCGTTAAAATGTCGGAATTTCCATCTTATCGAGAATGATCCCAAAGTAGTAAAAAACTCTTTTCCCTAACATTATCAATTGTGTATGTCTGATTGTTTTAAATACGAAAAGTTAGTAATTTTCCAACATAGATGCTAAACACGGCATACACATATATTATATAGACAAGGCGATGTAATTAAATACTGACGTCACCATTATAAACAATTTTGAAGTTATCAATATTGATTCGGAACAATATTTAATTATTTTAATAGAAAAGTTGTTTCTAATTAAGGGGGACCACTAGTGTGACATTTTGAAAAAATTGGAAATTCTTTTTTCTGCATGTTTCGATAGTCTATACCTTCAAAAATAACATACTAAAATTTGAAGTGAATATCTCAAATAGTTTTTGAGTTACAGCCATTCGAAGAGCGGATTCTGATTTTCATTGTTAACTTTGAGGTATTGAGAAATGTATGAAGGTTGATAGTTCGGGAGTTTAAACGACTGATCCAGTTTTACTATGACCGTTATAGTGAGTACATCATAAATAATTTTAGTAAAAATTCTCAGTGATTTAAACTAAAAGGTAAAGTAAAGAAAAACCACATTTTTTAAATTTGCTGCAGTTATAAGTCGAAGACAAACTATCCGATCGATTTGATTTTTATTGCAGCTTCTTTTATATATATTTCTTCGTGCCATGAATCTCCAGTTTTCCGATCGAATAAAAAATGTAATTTTTGCAGGCCAAAAATCATCAAATTTTGTGCAATATTTGAAATCTTTTTTTAAAAACTCCGCGATTTTGTTAAATTTCATTGAGGTTGATTGACCTCCGCCATTGATTGAAGTTTACGATACGGGCAATACCTTCTAGTTTAATAGGGTTTTTGGTTTTTTTGATTTCAGGCACTGTGAAGGTCGCTATCACTGCAGCAGTGGGCAACTGTTTTTTTCGGAGCCTGGGAGAAGCGGTCACACTAGTGGTCTTCCTTAAGTAAATCAACAGAGTTCAGGGCCGGCGAAAAAATGGCAGACCTCCGGGCACAAAAAAAATTTTGAAACATTTCACCCCAAAAATACAACTGACAAGCAAAAAAAATGTCGTCTTACTTTCTGCAGGGCTGCAAACCCCCGGACAATTGCCCCTCCTGCACTACTCTCTCACCGGCCCAGGGTGGATTAAGATTTTTTGACATTGATGACGTTACAATTGCTTATAATAATAATTATCAGTATCTAATTACATTGCCTTGTCTACATAATGTAATATATGTATACCTAATTAGGTTTTTGTTAGATTTATTTCTACCAAATTGTAGATTGTAAATATATGACCAGAAAGTAATATTTCCAAGTTGAATGATGTTTCCAATAAAAATTGATTGATTTGCACTATTATTTGCCAATTTTATCTGCATGACATCATAAAATACATTTATGTTTTTGGCAAAAGTGACTCTTACTCCCCAGATACTAATTTTTTCATTTTCTATAAAATCAAAATTAAAGACTAAAAAAATTAAAAAGAAAAAGAATTTTCATCACCGCCTCGCAAAGTTATAGATACTAATTTTCCGTAAAAGTGCTAAACATTAAAGTAAGCCCTCGTTCTCTTGAAAATTTATTTCACCAGCATAACATCCCGCTTCGAAAAATATCTAATCTTTCGATAATTTTTCTTCAACCTTAGCAAAATTTGATAGAACAAATCCGATAACAATTTCAAATCTAATACAACGAAAAAAGAAAAAACCTTCACATTTTCTTATCATCCTCGTTAGAGCCAACGAATGAACAAAAAAAAATAGATTGACCTAAATAAAGGAAAATATTTCTTTTGATCAGCAAACATCAAGATTATTTAAAAAGAAAATTATTGTACGGGAGAAAAACGGGCGAAATACGGTTAGTAAAACTAACCTATACAACAGAATCACTATATTTCTTTTTTTGCCTCTTTTATATAGAGAGTACCAGCAGCTATTTTTATATTATAAAAAAGCATATAAATTTTTAGCATAAATGGTTTTTATCTTGCTATTTTATCGACAATTAAGATTACCACACCACCATATTTAAAATTGCTACTCTAGCGAGAATTGTGAGAGGCTGCACACATAAAAACTCTATAATAGTGAATCCTCAGGGGCTGGGTGAGTACCAAACTACACACAGTGCATGTACTTAGTATGACTTTGACTGATAAAAAGATTAGAGCAAATGAAGTGAGTGAATTACGGCTTGGAAACGAATTAACCTCATTCGAAGCACATAATAAAGGTGTCAGTTTTTATCTTGTTATTGCTATGCGCTTGTAATGAATTTGTTTCTTAGAAAGTGTGTCACATACATATGTATACATATAGAGGATTTTTTCAACTAATTTAGTCAGTGCCATTATCAAATATACATAGGCTGCATAGGTTTGATGGGGGTGTAGTCAGTGGCGTATAATTAGAATGGAGCAAGAAGGACGTATGATAAAAAATATTTTAAAAAAAGGTTTAAAAATTCACAACGAAAAAGCTTTAAAAAGTTTCGAATAAAAAATAGATGCAGTCATGAGGACTGCCAACTAGTGATGTCGGATAATTAATCGATTAGTCGGTTCAGTCGACTAATTTTGTTTACATTTAGTCATATTTTAGTCGACTATTTTACCTTCGATTAAATGATTAAAATGATTAATTTTTTTTTTAAATGACTAAGAAAACGACTAATTTAACAATTTTTCTCTATTGTTTATTGTACTTCAAAAAATGGAAACTAAAAAATTATCTATCTGTATGATTTTTCACTTTTATGTGATTAATATATTGTGATATTCCATATCTTTCTTTTCCTTAAAAGAAAAATATCAAAAGTCCATAATAAAATTTAAAAGAAAATCTCGTTTTTGAAAGAGTTACGTAGGTTACATTACCATGAATTCGACTAAAAATTTATTCGATTAGTCGACTATTGTATGCATGATATTTGATGACTCTAATGACTAGTTTTCTCTAAAGAACAATTTTAGTCGATTAATCGATTAACTGCTTCTCGGTCCGGCATCACTACTGCTAACAGAAGTGATAAAGCTAAGAAATAACAGATATACACAGCACTAATGTTGCACAACACGTCACCTTTATCAAATATCCTGGATACGGCTAGATCGATATTCATCATGCCTGGTTGAGAACAATGCCGCAATTAAAGTGGATTTTTAAAATTTAACATTTTTATTTTTTTCTGGAAATCGTACAATATCCTGGAAACCGTTTAACCAATTTTCATCAAACCGGACTAAGAACCATTGCGAAATTATTAGATTTTGAATGGAAAAAAAAGAACTGAAAAAACCTGGACACTAACGCTTTAAACTGTCGAATAAATTTCAAAAAAATTTGTCTATTTAAAAAAAAAAACTGTTTTTGAAATTCTGATTTCGGATGAACTATTCTCAAGTTATCATGTCCACCGCAAATGACGCTCAAAAAAAAGGCGCTCCTGGAATACAGCTGTAGTTCCCCTATTTTCAAATACTTTTCTATAAAAAAAAATTTAACAAGTAACGTAAAAGCCCTTATACCGGAACACTATTTTTAGGTGTGTAATTAAACTGGCTTACAAAAATTGACAAATAAATTAAACCATTTTTTTTCTTAATAAGTATGAAAGAAAGTTTTTTTAAACTAAGGAATATGTTTTTAAAAAAATACAACCAAAAATTTTTATTTATTAATGTTTTCTTTTACAAAATGTCGACATCTATATCCAAACAAAGAAATATTAATGACACTAGAAGTTGGGAACCGATATACAAACAGACGTGTAATATGAGTAATATGACACATAGAATGGTTTAATTATCAGACGTAAATAAATAAATAAATACTGTATTCAACAATGTTTAATGTATTTGTATTTCTTTAATTGAGTAAGGACACATTAAATGCGAGGTGAATTTAAATTTAAAAATAATCATTCTATTAATAACAATTTTTGTTATCAGAGGTTTCTTTCAGAAATAACTTCATTAATGTGTATATAAATGTCAAAAATGATCCAGTATTGGATCGCGTTCCGGTATAAGGGCTTTTACCCGATCCCAAAACATGTATTAATCGATTTTTTTAAATAGCTTTTAAATAAATATTTATTTTACTGTTGAAAAAAAAGCCGAGAAAATGTCGTCATTTCGCCCGTAAGAATGTATTTAGAGATTTTTAAAGTTTAATTAATTTTCAAAAAAAAAAAAAAATTAAGGTGCTTTCTTCATCAAAAACCTCACCGCAGGCTACTGGTCTTGGTATTTATTGTACTATATAGACACCGTATTTTTAGTTGACCTCTTTAGTAAAAAAATTACCTCTCTTTCATTTACAGTGTAGCAGAACGAATGCGTATTCTGCCTCTGCTGATGCAAGATTTATACTTACAATTAAATGAATTTTATAATTAAATGACAACACTGTACACATTTCCATTTAATTTTCTTTTGTCAAGTATAGAAGAAAACATTGAATGCGGAATATGGAGATAATATAAAATAAAATTAACTTTATCATATTTATATGATAACAAAACAACATTTTATCAAACATAATGTCTTCATTAGCTGCTCACAAAGAAACTTGTTATTTACGTCCGTTTTAAATCGACTTCCTTTCTCCTCAAGAATGTATACGAAGATATAATTATTGCAACTTTAATAAAGTAAATAACAAGCTAAGTTATTATATGATTTTAAATAAAAATTATAAATCTTAAAAGTAGGTATACAATCTTTTGTTGTCCACCAAAGTCAGTATTGAATTACTGATATCCATTACTGGAAACAAAAGTTGATAAGAAAAACAGGTTTAAAGGTTTTCATTTTTTTAAACTGGAAACAAAAACAACATATCAAACACATTTTTTTGTTTTTAAACTATTATCTGCTATTTATAGTCGCATCTAATGTAGCCAAATATAAATAGTTATAAAATGATATTGAAACATTATGAAACAAATTCACATACAGACCAGAATAAATTTGACGTTTCATCCACAAGCCATAATAATTTTCGATTTTTTTTACTCTTTTTAAAAATAGAAAAAATTTAGCAAATTCATAATAGCAATAGTGACTTTTGAATTGTATTTAGATATGCAGTTGGATTAACAGGGCTTAATTTCGGCGGAGAATCGGTAGAACAGTCGGCGGCGAACTTCGGACGACGTTTTGAATTAGTGGTATTAATTTTCTTTTTTACTCGTCAGTGGCATTTTTAAGGGCAACAAGGTTTTTTTTGACAGCGAGCTCAATAATGGACAGATTTTGAGATATATGTAGTTAAATATACTGTCAATGTAAAATCGATCACCTATCAAATGTGTTGGAAAGCGATTTTACTTTTCTGCAAGTTTTTTGCCGACACCATTTAATAGGTAATCGATTTTACATTGACAGTATACGCATATTTAACTACATATATCTCAAAATCTGTCCATTATTGAGCTTTACGTCTATGGAGACTTTTGTTCTACAGGTCAAGAACTATTATTTCCCAAAATTTCGAAGAAATTAACCGGGACCAAATTTCCATAATATTTGTGCGGGGTCCTTTACAATTCATATCCTATCAGAACTTAAAAGAAAATTGACAAGGTAAATTTCAAATTCCAGTTATCGATCGCTGTCAAAAATAAATGATTCAAGCTTCATGAACTAAAATAACCCATAATCAGGTATATTTTACGGAAAATTCTTAATTTAGATTTATTTAATCACTGAATATAGTTAAAACAAATACATACATCACAATATTATCCGCCAAATAAAATGTAGAAAAGGAATACACATTTTAAGAATCATTCAAATATTTTTTAATTGTCCAACTAAATGTAGACATTTTAACTTAATTGGAATCATTACAATATCATTACAGAACCATTCTCAAATAACATAACAATTAAAAACAATTACCAAAACACAAAAATAATTGAAAATCCACTAAATAAAAGAATGCTTATTTAGATTATGAGTCTTCGAATAAAAAACAAAAAAAAAGAACATCGAAACCGGTCGGCAACTGACTAATTACAATTGAAAATAATTAACAAAATAAAAATAAAAATATACACGAAAAAAGACAAAAAGAAATTAGCAGAGAAATTCCCTACCTCAAACAACCATCATTAACATTCAGAAACCGTAGAAAATCATTAACTCGATCGCGAACGGAAAACGACGCAAAAAAATACCCAGGTATCCATAATCTGACACAAATAACTATGTCTTGACGAGCAAAAAATGTGCAGAAGTCATGTATCAAAACATTTTAAAATATAATAATATCGTTTTAAATCTCAAGTTTTAGTTCTTTTTTGCTTCCTAAAGTAGCGGAAGCATTGCGATCACTTTTGAATTATAAAAATGTTTTCCCTTAAAATGGAAATTTTCACGCACATTTTACGTTTTCGAGCTTTCTGAACAATTTTTGTTTCATATCTGTCTGTTGGTCCGTCTGTCTGTCCATCTTTGTGTCGCCAGATGGCACCAAGTGGCATAATTTCTGAACTATTCGATCTTTTCTATGAAATTATCAGAAATTATGAGGTTTGGTTCCTAGATGGTCCTCTACGAATTTCATCGTAATCGAGGTAAAAATAGCTAGGCCGTTACTCAGAGCCGCATTTACGTAAGGGCTCTTGGGGCACGTGTCCCGAGACCTCTACAAAATCGAATAAAATCTCAAAATTAAGGAGTACAATACAAAGGATAAACGCTTTTTTTTGTTCACCAACTCTATTTTCAGGAAATTTTGAAAATTAAAATTTTTCAAGGGTTTTTTACATGGCCACTTGCAAAGTGTTTAGGGGCCACCACATTAAAAGTGCCCCGGGATCTCTACAGAAGTAAAGCCGGTCATGCCTCTACCGAGACATTCCATCAAAAAGCCAGGTCGCACCAAGTAGCATAACTTCTGAACTAGTCAATTATTTTTGACGAAGTTTTCAAAAATTATGTGGTTTGATTCCTAGTTACTCCTCTACGCAACCATTTCTTCGCAATTGGAGTAGTGGTAGCCACGGTGCTACCACGAAATCGAACTAAATGTTGATATCTTACTTCCTACTTCCTAGTCCTACTTCGGCCAAATTTTGAAAATATTCTCTAACTACTTTTTTTTGCTCATCCTCTTAAATAACCATTTACAGGCCTGGCGAGAGGGTAGGGTAGCCGGGGTTCTAGCCGCGAGGCCCGGGCTGGAAGAGGAAACTCGTAGTTGTCAGTAAGGAGTCCGAGAATAATTAACGATTTTTGTTTAACGAAACGAAAAAAAATGTGATTTATGTATTCTCAAGACCCCAATCTTCCCCCACGACCCTGACCATTTACGCAGCTCAGATTCAAACTTATTCTTACCTCGAGTACGTCAGAATTTTTTTTTCTTTTTTTGAACCGTCATAACCATTATGAGACGGTGGGCAGATAGCGGAGAGATGGCATGGCAGCTCGTCGTTATTATAATAGCTTTGAATAATAAACTGATAAAGGAATGAACGTATATATTTAGGAATATATTTTTCCCTCTAAAACTTTATTTTGTTGTGTGTGCCATTATCATTTTCCCTGCCAACCTTTTGTTTTTGTAAAATTAATAGCTCGGTTGATGTACCGTTGTAATTATAGTTATTACGGTATGAAAAATGGGTCATCGGACATGTGCCCTCAGTCCCCACCACCCACTACTGGCCCCGTTCTTCCGATCTACACACATATCCTAGGTACAAATTACTTGCCTATTTTTGATGCGTAGTTTAAATAACAGGTTGAGGTTATGTTTGGTGTTCGCCATTTAAATAACGTTTATAATATGAATTGTGTTCAAAAAAACAGTTACCTGATGTCTATTAAAAATTTTACTAGGTCGGTATCGGTACGATTAAATTATCTATGGGAGGGCTTAAGATGTTAAGGAGCGACGACATTCTCGCGAAGTTGACCGAGGCGAGGTTGGCTGATAGTCCAGTAGCACTAAATTTTATCTGTACATTAATTTTAGAATAGACATAAATTTTTTAAAAAAAGAGATTCTTGTGGGGATTGCCGAGGAGAATATTTGTACAAAATGTTAACTCCCGGAAATGTTTTTTTATATTGTCTAAACATTGATGAATAGTGTTTTTTGACCTTCCACCGCTTATGTAGCGAAACCGGTGATAGATACATTAAAAAGTGTTAAGACCTTTTTTGTAGAGAATTCGAGAGCACCTGTCTATCTTGTACACGAGAAAAAATACAGCGCTCCGAACGCGCACTCAAAAATCCACTTTTTCGAACTCTCCGGCAAGGTTCCGGACGGCAAACCTTGCAAAGAATTCGATTCTCTACAAAAAAGGTTTTAACACTTTTTAATTTATCTATCGCCGTTTTCGCTACGTAAGCGGTGAAAGGTCAAAAAACGCTATTCATGAATTTTCAGTATTGTTTAAAAAACATAAAAAAACATTTCCGGGAGTTCACATTCAGCACAAATGTTCTCCTCGTCAATCCCTACAAGAATCTCTTTTAAAAAAAAAATTTTATGTCTATTCTAAAATTAATGTTTAGTGAGATAGGACTTAAAATTAGTGCTACTGGACTATGAGGCAAGTCGAGGCATATGAATAGCATTATAATTACGGTGACCAAACGTCCCGTTATCAACGGGACAGTCCCGTTTTTCGGAGACATGTCCCGTTGTCCCGACGAAATTTCTAGTGACGCCCATTTGTCCCGTTTTGGCAATATTTGAACTTATACGCTATTTTATGAGAAGTTTGATTCATTATTATTTGATAATATCCTTTTGTTTTTCTATTTTCCTACTCCTTGTATAAATTATTCTATCCAAATTTTCGTTTCATTATGTTTTGACTCGTTTGACACTTTGACTTTGATTTCCTGTTTTGACTCTTTACAAATCTGGTCACCTTAATTATAACACTAACCACGAGGTACAACAAGGTGACCTCCTACACTCTCATACTCAGTCAACTTCGCGAGAATTGTAGATGATCTATTAGGTGCAAGCGGATGCACAGACATTGAAAAAGTATGTTTGGAATTACTTTCCACGATTGATGATGATTTAAGGGATTTTATTATTTACATTCTACATCTTTTGTCTATAGTAGCAATCCTTCAACACTTTCGTTCAAAGATTTTAAAATATTGAAAAATAAGATAGTTATGGGAAAGCAGCATTCTGTGTAAAACTTTGTAAAAGTTCAAATGCAATTTTCTTAAACTATGTTAAGTCGATTTTTTAAAATCATAATATTTGTTGATCCCAATGTTAGAAATTTTACTTTACGTCAAGAAACAATTCGTTCTAGAAACCGTAGATTTATTGTAGTTGGTGATTTACATCCAGAAAAATGTAGAGAATGAATTTTGACGGCTGCCAAATAAAATTTTTAAAAGCTTTTGTTTCTCGCCAGGATTATTGGGGTTTGCACATAAGTGTGTTTAGTTTCAGTGATGAAAAATTCAATATTTTAAGAAAGTCCTTTCAAAAGATTATCTACTTATAAGTCTTTTTACAAAACTTTTTTTCTTGAACTGTATTTCGCAAAATTACTTAGCTATTTTCGCAGAAAATAGTGTTTTACGTTAACTTTTTCTCATAATGGTTCAAATAAAAAATACTGGAAAAACAGCTGGGCAATATTTTGAAAGAGCATCCAAAGCACTTACTCAAAAAATTTCATCTAAAAAAACTAATTTGAAAGGACTTGATGATTTTAGAACGCGCTAAAATAGTGCACTTCATTGAAAACCTCCATAATTTTGGTGAACACTGAATTTTAGCTGCCTTCGCGGAAACGCCAGAAACATAACAAAAAAAGTACAGTGCAACAAATCTGGTTCTGCCGCTTCAAGGTCATTAAAAATGTATTCTTAAAGAAGTGAGGTACTATAAAGAAAAACTGACCTTGAAGCGGCAAAGTCAGATTTGTTAAACTGTAATCGTGTAACCGTGAGATCCACAGATGAGACAGATCAAGCTTACATATAAAAAAGTGTAATCCGAGAGTTGCAATAAGTAGCAATTTATACCACTACTGATTTAGTCTGTTACTGACCGTCACAATAAATATCATGTTTTTTAATCGACTCGTGAAATTTAAACAGAAAAAATATGAAGTGTGTCGTATTTAAGTGTAAAGATTCTATTGAATAAAAAATTTCCCAAAATGAAGGGATATCTTTCTTAAAATAAATAAATTTATTTTTAATTGTTGACTGGTGGTAAGATACGGTGGTCATCATACACGGAGAGGAAAATTCCTATAAAAATTACTGTGCTCATACTACAATCGACGTGTAACAGGCGAACATATTCAATTTTGTACGGTCAAATTATAAAAATTATAGTTATATTATTGTAATTTTTATAATTTTACCGTACAAAAATTGGATATGTTCGCCTGTTACACGTCGATGTATGCTGCTGTGTACGTCGCTCATTGGTTACAGTGGACACAGTTTGTTAGACATACTAGTTTGACCCCTTGGTGAGATCTGACACGGCTTGCTATTTCTACAATATTTTGAAAACGACCTGTATAAATTTTTAATCTGTAGGTATCTACATAATATATACATATATATAATATATAAAAAAACATGTCTTTTATGACAAATGAAATAAATACGTACATAATATTTACATATACCCCGGTTTTGTTTGCCAGTCTGTCGGTCCGTCTGTCCACTCGTCTATACCCATCGTCTGTCCGTCCGACTATGCCCACGTGATGCGGTCTGTTGATGTCATTTAACAGACATGTTCCAGTCGGCATATGCGTATGATGCTACATATATTCGGTATACATAGTATAAATAATACTATGGTAACTAACTGAGTGGAGCTTGGCAGTTCTGCTGAAATGAAATACATTTCCATTAGTTGGAACTTTTCATCTATTATTCCCTTTTTATGAACCCGACCATGTAGTTCCATTAGATGATTTTTTTTTTGTATCAGGTTGAATATATTTATTTGCATTCTCGTCTGGATTTTCCCAGTCAGAATGCACACAACAGGAACTGGGAGTTCGTTGCCTTGATAAATATTAAAATTGGAGTCGAAAATATGGTGTTCGTTTATTTATAGATTGAGAAGGTACAGTCAAGTGTATTTTAACTCTTTCCAGTCCAAATTATCTGTTTTTTACATAGAAAGTAAATTAAAATATTAGGCTCTACCCGTTTTCAAAAGATGGCGTTACCTCACAGCCGGTTGTAAGTTAATTATTAATACACATATATACATACACAACTGTTTTTACTCTGTAAATTCATCACACTGTTAATATATTAATCTTCAATATAGGGGAGACTGTCTTAAAGTGGCCACTCTAAGACAAAATATTGTCTAGTTTATTTATTTGAAAAGAAATACAGTTTAATAAGTATTTAGCATATAGTTGTTTTAGTGCAGAACCAATAACCATCAATATATCGACAATATATTGAAAGGTATTTTTGCAATTTTTGTTTTTTGCAACATGTGTAAAGTGACCACTTTACCCCACTATCTTGGGTAAAGTGGCCAGGGGTACTCATTTTAACCCAAAAAGAAATCTTGAAGTAATAAACATGTTTATATACAAAATCAAACTATGTTTGTATCATTAATTATTATATATCAACGGACGGACGGACGGATGGACATTGAAGTCTGATCATAAGGGTTCCTTTTTCACATTTTTTCTCGGAACCCTAAAAACTGATTTCAGGCAATTCGTTTGTTTATAAAATATAAAGAACTAAATAAAAGTTCTGGATTTAATATAAGATGTTAAAATATTCTAAGAATTCAATTTGACAGCGATCGGAGACACTGACCACTTTGCCCCATTATAAGCCTGGTCACTTTACCCCGTGAAACGCCATTTCGGCAAATTAAAATTAATTTCAGGAAAGAATTTTTTAGCTATCCCAATTAAAAAATTGAATTGAACTTGTCCAACGGTGTGGGACTAAATATAAATATAATATATATAAATTTTAGTAAGTATTATTTATTTTCGGTTTCTAGGGTCCTCAAAACAAATTTCTGCCATTGTCCCGGGCTCAAGTCGCGTCGTGACAGTGGCTGTAATAGCTGAATTCAATTCTGGAAATTCGCTAAAAAAACACGATTGGACTCAACTTACGTATGTACTAAAATGTACCTAGGTAATGTACATGTTTATGCGTGAGAGTGGTTTAAAGTTTACTTAAAAAAACCACATCTTTGTATGCTGTTTAGAGACGCGTGAACCAATTTTAATGACATTTGGCACTTGCGAATTTTAAAAATTGTCACTACTTTCGGTAATCAAAGAAACCCCAACAAAATTGGAGAAGGGTTGAAACGACCCCCACTCCCAGATAAACTCATCCTGAATTTTTTTAATGATGAAGAAAAATTTTTCATTATCTCCATTTTTGGCTCTTGTAAAAACTTTATATTTCGAACGGTTTCAGAAGAAAAAAATATTTACTCAAACGTTGATAACCATAAGTTTCGTCTTCTAATATTAGTCAACAAAAGAGTAAAACTTATAGTAAACACACTATATTATTCAAAATATGCATATTTATAGAAAAATTTGTGTTTTTATATAATTTAATACTTGTATGTTAAATATTATTGTTCAGTAGCATGAAATGGTGTTTTCACATTGTTCGGGTAGTGGCACTACTGTTTATGACTTACCAATTTAATAATAAAATAACTAACTTTAAATATGTATGTACATATACAGTGTCTTTCATAATGTTCGCACCAGATAAGTATTTTTTTACGATAAAATTATATTTTTTCATTAAAGACCAGTATCTGTGGCTGTGTTTTGATACAAATTGTGATTTTTTCGAATAAGTAGTATTCAAAGAATCTTATTTAGGGTTATTCAAAGTTGTATTTTGAAAAAATATGGATATTTAGGATTTATTTGTGCAGATTGTGGTATTTAGCAGTCGGAATCAGAGATGTCGAGTTTAAATCGATTAATCGAAAATCGATTCTTTTTTCGATTTTTTTCATTTGAATCGATTCATGAATCGATTATTAAAAGTAAGAGATCGATAACCGATTTTTTCCAAAAATAACTTCCTTTTAATAGTAATTCTACAAAGAAACATGTGTTAAAATGAAACACCAAAAACTCTATTGTTAATTGTCATTTTTTACTCGTTGTATCAACGAACCCCTTCTATGGCTCTATATAAGTCAGACTATTAATACCATAGAGCACTAGAGATAAAATACATTTATCTTTATGCTACTGGAACCAGTGTAACCACTTGAGATAGAAATTGTGTTGTATACGTGCACGGTGTTTACTTTGTATTTGTGCGGTAAACTCTGTTAGTGTGAGTGATCGGAGGTGGTGATAGCCGTCACGTGACCCTGGTTTGCATACATATGTGTGATACCACAACACTACTTGTGCGGGTTCTATAATGTTAACAACAGTCAACTCCATTGTTGTTTGACTGACCTACACTCAGCGACGGGTACAGAGCAAGTGACACTAAGCAGCCTAAGATGCACATAAACGCCCATACGTGATTGCAGAAAAGAGGTAGTTGTATTCGTTCTATTTGTTCTATGATTAATACAAGAGGAAGGAAGAGACCACCTATCTGTGCAAACTTTTGAAATTTTTGAATAAACTTGGTTCAGTTCGTGATATTCGTCCTATATATTCAATTGACCAGCGAAGTGGCCGAGTGTGCTTAAGCACTAACTGGCACTTGCGACTGGTAGGTCGAGGGTTCGAATCCGACGACCGGCTATGCTCGTGAAGGTTTTCTGCAGTTTCCCTTCACAATTCCGGATGAATATCGGCATAGTTCCTTAAGAAGACGGCTGCAGACGCATACCCACCAAATCCTAGCTCTCACCCACTTTCCTTCTCCTCCACCCACATCATAAATGTATGTATAATGTAACAAATATAATGTATTGAATAAATAAAAAAATATACAAAATAATGATGTGGGTGGCGTCTGTTATGGACTGAATTGTCCGGAAAACGGACGTTAAACGCATTATTATTATTATTATTATTATTATTATTATTATTATATATTCAATTGCCTTATTTTCATAATTATAATTGAAAAGTTAACACATTCGCCTTTACAAATATAATGTAAGGCGTTTTTACACGATATTACCGATATTACCTATCTACTATCAAGTGAGTCCCTTAAACAAAAATTATCAGCTAATTTTATTAAACTTTTCAAAATTTCGATTTTTTAGATCGATCTCACGGAATCGATTTTTTTAGCCGATTTTTTTTTGAATCGATTTTTTTGATTTCGATTTAAATCGATCAAAAAATCGATCTTTTTTTTTGGAGAATCGACATCTCTAGTCGGAATATATTTACTAGACTTAATTTTGATATATCAAAATTTTATGTGAAAGTAATCAATAATTTTCAAATTATTACAATTTTTAATAATTCACAATTTTAAAATTTCCAATTTGCCGCCAATTTGTAAGCGAGGGGTAAAATCTATTTAGATACTTTTTCATTTGGATCTATGCACCAACTAATCCTACTAAAATATTTTTCAAAAAAATTAATAGCGTACAAGTTTTCCATATGGTGTGAACTTTATGAAAGACACTGTATATAGGTTATATTATACTTATTCACGTTTCATATAGATATAAACAACTTTGTACAGGAAGTTGAATGGGCTACTTAAATTGGTGGGTGCGGTGGTGAAAATATGCACCATCCCCCCGCTATAATCACCACGAATGACGTATTACTTTTTAATTGTTGGTTTTATATTTCGTGTTTACATAAATAGGTGTACGTACATATGTATGCTGACGTTCTCGAATGTTCGAACATTCAGAATGAGAGAAAACAATAACTGGGTAAAAATAAATAATATGGTGGGGATGTGATCAATCATTTTTAAATAAAATACACACAATTCAATTGTTTGTTGTTAAATATTTCATTTGTTCTTTATTTTCAAATTAATTTCACATCAACTGTTTTAAACAGGATGTCCGAAAAATTGTTTCCTTTTTTTTCCTTTTTAAAAGAAAATAAGTTTCTGGCTTAGAAAATTTTTTTAAGAAAACGTATTAGTATCGGTTTTGGGCTATGGCGCAGTGTCTCCAAATTGCAGAGTTTTCGTGAAACTTTGGAGAAAGTTTTATGTCGCTAGGAAAATATTTGAAAATTTTTTTATTGATTTCGAAGGATTTTCGTAGATTACAATTTCTTTCGAAATTCTCGTCGCTTCTCATACTTGTGTCAAGTAAAATTTGTAACTTTGTTGGTGTTTTATATTGAACAAATCTCGAAAGTTACATTTACAAAAGTTAAAATTATTCCACTGAATTCTAGGACACCAGAAAGGGACCAAAGTAAATGGTTGGACGGATTGTTGCCCACGATCTGATTTCCCTTTGAGAGACCTCAAGAAGGTCTCTAAAAAATTACACATGTAGAAGCTCCTGCTAAGGCGCTAAGGAAATTACCCAAATTTTTGAAACTGGGTTAACGAACAAAAGTAGAAATATCAGAAAGCACTTATCCTTGGGGGCCCTGGGGTAGCATGTACCCCAAGTACCCTTATATCATTACCAAAAAATACTCAAATACTGAAAAATCCTAGAAAAAATGAACGTTACATTAAAATTGATGTTCAAAGTTCTAGAATCCCAAAAAGGGACTCTTAATTTCCAAAGGAACGGTGTCTAAAAAAATAAACAAATATCCTTATGGTAAATCCGGCATTGTCAAATTTTATTCAAATACTATTGAAATCCTGGAAAAAATGAACGTTACATTAAAATTGATGTTTAAAGTTCTAGAATCCTAAACAGGGACTCTAAATTTCCAAATTAACGACTATCCTAAAAAACTAAACATGAGATTAAAATTAATCGCAAGGGTTCTGGGGATTCAAAAAGGCCTAAAATAAACGGCTGAACAGAGATTGACCAAACTTTGCTCCAAAAGTAAGTATC
The DNA here is from genome assembly GCA_035578155.1 of Brachynemurus nebulosus. Taxonomy (NCBI): domain Eukaryota; kingdom Metazoa; phylum Arthropoda; class Insecta; order Neuroptera; family Myrmeleontidae; genus Brachynemurus; species Brachynemurus nebulosus. Next base: position 66,042,453 of record JAPWDM010000002.1, read on the forward strand.
TACTGACATTCTGGGAAAAATCAGCGTGAAATTAAAATAGCCGCCTAGGGGTCTGTAAACCTACAAAACACACAAAAATTTCATACCTAACAATAGCTATAATCTTAATTAAGCTGACTGAGGTGTTTATAATAAAACGTTAACACGACATTATTCAAAATATACACTCAAAGTATGTAATTCTCACAAATAATCTTACGAAATTTTAAATGAATATTTAAAGCACATCTGATAATTGATTGAACTCTAAATGTACATTCTATAATTTCAGAGGGACGTGCGACCATTACGACAAAGTCGCTACCTTTATAGCTTCATTAATATTTAAACATAATGTATATCCGAAACTTTATTTTCATAATAGCTTTTCAGCTTCGACAACCTTAAGGTAGTCGGTCCGAAAAACGATTTTTCAAAGGATTTTAACGAAACTTGTCTAGGTATTTATTTAATTCAATACCAATAATACGAGCCGATATCGAAAAATAAACTGACCACCCCAATTTTGAGAAAAACGGTTTCAAAGTTTTATAATTTTAACATGGGTTCTTATGGGAAGTTGACATATTCACAGGATTTTTTTGAATAAAATGAAATCGTGTCACAGGAATTTGATAAAAATTTAATATGTTATAAAATACAAAGTTACAAACCATATTTAATAATAACAAGTAAAAATTATTGACCGTGCCGTTTTTGAAATATAATTTATAAACATAATTATAATGTAATATGGTTTTTTTGGGATAATGTAATAATCTGAAAAATTTTTTAAACCTAAAACAATATTAGATATTTAGAATTTTTACATTGTAAATAATTATTTGTATTTATTTTGTATTTGTACACTCTAAGAAAAAAGGGTCAAAAACGTGTAAAATAACTTAAATTTAGAGCAAAATTACTCCTCGCTCTGAAAATATGCACTATTATTTGTGTAATATGAAAAAATTGGTGTATTTTTATATAATTACTGTTTTTTTTTTAATATTACACAAATAAAGGTGTAACCTTGGATTTTTACAACGTTTTTGGTTTATTTTTACACCACTAAATAGCAAAACCCATGCGCGCGCATATGATTTTATGTATTTTAAAATTATCTGTTAATGGATTGCTTGCTGTATTATTTATACGTACATAAGTAATATTCTTAAAGGTTAAAAGTTATGTTTTCAAATTAGCTGAATTAAACAAAAGTATTTTTTGATAATAAGGTAAAAGACCCGGTAATTGACCCTGGCCCAGTTTCTGAACTTTTCAACTTTGTTATAAATTAATAAAAAAACTATATTTTAAATAAGAAAAAAAATAAATTCTTAATTTAAAGTAATCTATTCTGTGTCTAATGAACAGCAATTTAAAAAGTTTAGAATATAGGGTAAAAGCCCCGTTTGTGGAACGCGATCCAATAGAAAAACAGTTTTGACATTTATATCTTAATGAAGTTATTTCTGAAAGAAACGTCTGATAACAAAAATTATTATTAATAGAATGATTGTTTTTCAATTTAAATTCATCTCACATTTAATGTTTCTTTACTTAATTAAAGAAATACATATATAAATTAAACAGTTTTTGCTAAATGTGTCTCTTTTGCGTTTGATCAATGCTTATTTATAGAAACACATGCCTTATAAATTTCAACATTTTCCAGTTAATTTTCGAAGTTAGCGCAATAAAACTATACAAATAATTTTTATTAGTCCAGTTAAGAGATTATAAGAGCTAAATCATCTTTTTATTCGGTTTAAATGTAATTTATATATATGTGTATTTCTTTGAGTACACATATAACCTGTGTATTTAACTAAAATCATGTACGTAAAATAACTAAAAATTTATATTATAAATAGTTTTAATTTCTTTTTGAGTCTAAAATATTTACTTACTGCTTTAAAATCGTAAAATTTTTAATATTTTTTTTTATTTCGGAGCGTATCGTCAATTGATAAATAAAAAAATATTGATTTAAAGTTGCAAAATTTTATTAATAATGAAAAATTGTCGCCATTTTGATAAGTTAGTTTAGAAGGTTTAGAATTGATTAGAACTTTACCAAAATACATAGATGGCGAAACAAAATATAGTATTTTTCTGTGGTATTTTGGTATATTCTGTGATTTTGGTCGTTTATTTTATCGAATATTTAAACCATTCTATATTTTTTAATTTGACATTCTATTTACTACTAGATGTCACTCTATGTCATAGAGTGAAAAGATGGCAAAAGATGTGTCTGATGTATCTCATGTTCGTACATACGTGTTCTTTTTTAGGTGTCAATGTGCTGATTTTTTAAAGGGTGTTAATATTTTCTGTCCGTTTTTTTATAGATGTCAACAAATTATAAAACAAAACATTAATAAATCAAAATTTTTGGGTTATATTTTCTTAAAAACATATTCATTGGATTAAAAAAACTTGGTTTCATGCTTATTAAGAAAAAAAAATGGGTGTTTAATTCATTTATTAATTTTTGTAAGCAAGTTTGATGAAATACCTAAAAATAGTGTTCCACAATCGGGGCTTTTACCCTATTAACTAAATAAAAAAAATTTTTTAAGTTTAAAATGTGTGTAAACACTATTTTTTTGGTAGTTTCTTAACAGTTTATGTTACAAAGTACTCATTTTGATTTGTGCAATATTCATCATGTAAGTATGAAAACTTAATTAAAAATATATGAGCAGGTTAATATTTGTTTAAAATTTATTTTAAAATATTTATAAAATACCTTAGAATGATTTTTATTATTGAAATATGAGGGTCAATTACTAGGCTCACTTCTAAAGTGGTATGGCCCAGTTAAATTCTAACCAGTTTTTGTTAGTTATTTTGTTATTTATAGTTATCTTCGATTAGTTTTTGTTATTTTTCATAACGTATTACATTAAACATTCATTTTTATCAATAAAAAATTATTTATAAATTAAATTTTAAAAAACTGTATTTTTAAATTTAAGGATCAGAAACTAGGCCACTGTCAGGGTCAGAAACTGTCACATGAGAAATTTTGAAGGTCAGAAACTGGGTCCTTTTTGTCAATTTTTAAAACATTAATTTAAATTATTAATTCAATTCAAATAATTATTTTACTTGTATGGCTTTATTTTGAAAGCCATAAACTAGTTGATAAAATTATTAATTGTCTCTTAAGTTGAAACTTATATTTATTACTGTCGTTTAACCTCAGCCGTCACTCTTAAAAGGTCAGAAACTAGGCCCGTTACCTTATATATATTTAATGTAATTGTAACGTGTATGATAAATTAATCTTTAAATATGTTGCAAAAACAGTGTTATAGTGGTGTACTGGTGTTTTGTTTTCATATGCATTGTCAAAATGGCTTCTGGAATAATGTGCAAAGAATACTGTAATATAAATTTGTTTGTTTCCAAAATGCTGTCCTGATGATACATTTAAAATATTTCAGGTAAGTTAATTTTTTTAATTTTGCTTCATACAAATAGTTATGTAATTTGATAAAAGTTTATTTTACAATTTGACTAATAATTTATTTTGGGGGGTTCTCAATTTCTGTGAAAATTAAAACATTATCTACAATTCAGATATCTTTCATTCAGATATGTCTAAAAAATTATATAATGCTTGTAAATTGGTAAAATCTGTAGTGATAAAAGGATTATACATATTTTTTTACTAAAATTTATTGACTTGGGAAACAAAATACCTACAACTATTTATCAAATTTTAATCAACAGAAACTCTAATTAATGTAGGTATATAATATTTCGTTTTTTTTGTCATCGAAGATGACGTATTAATATCGTTGTGTGATTGAATTGAACACGTGATTGAATAATTATAACATTTAACAAACTACTACATTAGAGTTAACAAACAACTATAGAGTTAACAAAAAATCATAAATTAACACTTTCACTGAGATGCCCTTACTTACAAGTAAACGTCCCGAGGCCGGACCTATCGATTTTGATGAAACTTAGATATGTTGTAGAACACTAAAAAATAAGCGACACGTATTTTTCTTTATCGGCGGAAAAACGGTTTGAAGGGGTGAAATCGCCCTCCAAAAATTGGGGTAAAATTTTTTTTTTAAATATCTCGAAAACGGTAAGAGATAGAGCAAAAGCTTAAATTGGCGATATTGCTCCTTTTTAAAGAGCTATCTATTGGTATGCAATTTGTTCAAATTGTGTCAACAGGGGTGGCTGGGGGTTAAAATTTAGGGGTTAATTTTGCAAGAAGGGGGTGAAAATTAAACAATATAAAAATTTTGTTTACAGATTTGAAATCTACGTCAAAAAATTTTTATATTGTTTAATTTTCACCCCCTTTTTGCAAAATTTACCCCTAAATTTTAACCCCCAGCCACCCCTGTTGACACAATTTGAACAAATTGTATACCAATAGATAGCTCTTTAAAAAAGAGCAATATCGCCAATTTAAACTTTTGTTTTATCTCTTACCGTTTTCGAGATATTTAAAAAATTAAATTTTTACCCCAATTTTTGGATGGCGATTTCACGCCTTCAAACCGTTTTTCCGCCGATAAAGAAAAATACGTGTCGCTTATTTTTTAGTGTTCTATAATATATCTAAGTTTCATCAAAATCGATAGGTCCGGCCTCGAGATGTTTACTTGTTAGTGCGTGTCAAGAACACGCACTTAACGAATTTTTTTTTTTTTGCTTTACAGTAATATAAATTCATAACAGGTTTAAATTGAAACGACGTATGGAAATCGAGTTTTTTAAGTAATAATAACAATGGTAATAATAATAATGGAATTTAACGTTCGTTTTTTAGACAATGGTATGTAACGGACGTCACTCACATCATTATTTCTCAACTTTATCATGATGATATGGGCGGAGAACAAGAAAAGCGGTATAAAGATTTGGCAGGTGTCCGTCTACAACCGTCTTCTTAAGGACGATGTCGATATTCATCTGGAATTACGATGCGAAATAGCAGAAAACTTTCACCAGCATATAACCGGTTACGGAATTCAAACCCTCAGTCTACCAGTTCGGAAGTGCCAGTGCCTAAGCACGCCGGGTTACTTTGCTAGTGAGTTTTTTAATCAAAATTTTAATATCTGTACATTCATTAAAATAACCTAAAAGTAATTGTATAGCAAAAACGAAATTTTCTTAATTTTAAATTGCTGTGAAATAGTTATTGAAAAAAGAAAAAATAAATAAGCAAAAATGGTTATAAAATTAAGTAACCCTTATTTTCTGATTTGTTTAGAAATCGGAATTGGTGAAGACATCTGTGAAACCGTAGCATACATTTTCCCTGAAGTTCTAGTAATGGCAAGAGTCAGCAGAATATTGGGCGGAGGACAGGAAAAGCGGTATAAGGATTTGGTAGGTGTCTGTTTGCAACCATCTTTTTAAGGACGATATCGATATTCACCTGGATTTGCGATGGGAAATAGCAGAAAACTTTCACCAGCATATAACCGGTAACGGAATTCAAACCCTCAGTCTACCAGTTCGGAAGTGCCAGTGCCTAAGCACGCCGGGTTACTTTGCTGGTGAGTTTTTTAATCGAAAATCTAATATCTGTACATTCATTAAAATAACCTAAAAGTAATTGTGTAGCAAAAACGAAATTTTCTTAATTTTAAATTGCTGTGAAATATTTATTGAAAAAAGATAAATAAAATAAATAAACAAAAATGGTTATAAAATTAAGTAATCCTTATTTTTTGATTTGTTTAGAAAAAGGAATTGGTGAAGACATATGTGAAACCGCAGCCTACATTTTCCCTGAAGTTCTAGTAATGGCAAGAGTCAGCAGAATATTGGGCGGAGGACAAGAAAAGCGGTATAAGGATTTGGTAGGTGTCTGTTTGCAACCATCTTCTTGAGGATAATGTCGATATTCATCTGGAATTATGATGGGAAATCGCAGAAAACTTTCGCCAGCATATAACCGGCTACGGAATTCAAACCCTCCGTCTACCAGTTCGGAAGTGCCAGTGCCCTAAGCACGCTGGGTCACTTTGCTGGTGAGTTTTTTAATCAAAAATCTAATATCTGTACATTCATTAAAATAGCCTAGAAGTAATTTTGTAGCGAAAGCGAAATTTTCTTAATTTTAAATTGCTGTGAAATAGTTATTAAAAAAAGAAAAAAATAATAATCAAAAATGGTTATAAAATTAAGTAACCCTTATTTTCTGATTTGTTTAGAAACTGGAATTGGCGAAGACATCTATGAAAGCACAGCATGCATTTTCTGCGAAGTTCTAAGAATGGCAAGAGTCAGCAGAATATTGTTTTTCTTATATTTAAGTATTGTTTAGTTAATTTTCTTAAACTATATTTTTGATATGATGTAACTACAATTTTAATCCATAAGTTTTTAATATTATCATTGTAATCTAATTACAATTAAATTTTTTATAAGATATTGCTTAAATAATTGTGTCTGAAAATCGTAAGCATTGTAAAAAAAAGTCATATCTCAAAATTTTGACCAGTTTAATTGGCAGTTACACTGCAAAATAAAGATTACCTATGTTCATGAAAGCAAGTAAACGTTCATAATAAAACTTTTATAATCTTACTTTTTTGGAGTGTTTATTTTAAAATTTACCAAAAAAATTATTATTTTATCATACGACACACTTATATAGAAATTTAGACATAATAAGCAAAATATTTAAGATCTCGAATCTTTTTGTATATAATTCCAAATTATTCTATACTTCATATTATTATAAATATTTATGTAAAAAAACCATCAATAATCTTTTTTGATTCGTTATTTTCAATTAAGTTGAATCAGTTTATTTTTTTCAGCACAATTGAATCACTCATACTGATTCAGTTGAATTGAATCAGAATGAGTGATTCAGTTGGATTAATATTACACTTTTCTGGGTGTAAACATTACTATATAAGTGTGTAAAATTACATTTTCAGGTGTACAGGCGTGGTTTAAAAATACATTAATATGATGTAATTTTACGTTTAACTGCGCACTATTGCGAACTGAATGTGTAAAATTACATCTTGTTGTGTAGTTAATACACAAATAAAACGTAATCTATTACACACCTGGACCGTAATTTTACGTACGACATGTGTAAAACTACACATATGAGTGATTAATAATTACACCATGATGGTGTAATTTTCACCTTCGTACATTACGGTTTGTAATGTTACTGTCATTATAGAAGGCATTTAATTGCCTCCTATAATAGTAGTAAAACGGTACATTTTTTTCTTAGAGTGTAGCCACTGAAGAAGGTATAAAAAAAAAACAAAAAATTTCTGGAAAAAATAAAGAAACAATTTACTCTACGGAAGAATATCGGAGTATTATTTCTAATCCTTCATCTCTATTGATAAATTAGTAATTAATTATTTGGGAACTTAAGTTTAAAAACGTTTTTACAAAGCTTTTTCAATAATGCTTTTATATTGTTACAACATAAACGCGCGGAAATTAAAGAAAGAAACAAGTGGTATACAAATATAATAACTGAAGAATATTAATACATTATTGAATTTTTGATAAAAGAAAATTTTTTCGCTGAGCTATACTTTTGTACCTGACTATCTCGCACCAAACTACCTTAAAGTGTATAGTACATCCGATATTTACTGTGATCCCATAAATATCCATCTGTTCATATAATATTGTCTATGTTCTATATTCAAAAAGTGTTGGTCATTTTCAATAATCGTACGTACAGTGTCGGCCTCGATGTGTGTGTTGCCACTGACCGACCAGTGACCACCAACAACCGGGGTCATCTGTGTCATTTTATTAACTGTTATCTAATGTTTTGTGGCTCTTGTTTTGACGGGATAAAATAGATTGACAATGACCATACAACACAAAACTAACGTAAGGTATTTACGTAAAAGCCTAATTAATTACGGTTTGCTTAATAAGAAGATAAATTGATGTTTATATTGAAAGGGACGGAAACATGACACTAAAAATAGTTTTATTTTAGCTAGTATAAAGATAATAAAGAAAAGAACAGTACTTTTATCTCTTTCTGTCGATTGTCTACGTTAATTAAAAGATTGCTTTTAATGTTCAATGTCGTTCAGTATTTTAGTAAATTGATACAAGATGATTCAAATTATTTGCCCCTAAGGAATGTTTGCATAATTACAATAGATTACGATTACGTAGAAAACTATATTACGATTTTTATGACGTCCTTAAATTTGATTGGCCAATTAAACCGTGCTTTTACTATAGACCTATTATCATGAATTGTTTTTGTGGTCGATCAAATTTTTATTTTAGTCATTATTTTCAATTTTAGGAAACGAGTAGACTGCAGTAAGAAGAATGACAAGATGGAGTCTTAACATTTTATTTGGATTTTATTTAATTAAGGTGGATCGATTACTACTGACAAATGAATTACAAAGTCTATTTTGTTCTCTATCAATAAATATAATTTATGTATAGAAAAATAAGTTAAATTTTTATAATACATGTAACAGTATTAATATTTGATTATTATTCAATCTTTTAATTTTAATAATTTGAAAAGTAATGAATTTGACTCTGGTAGTTGACAAGTACGCACACATAATAACAAATACATTATGGGTGTGTTAGTATAAAATGACACATTTTTGTAGTTTTTTTTTTCTATTTATTACAATAACTAAACGTCCAATATTAAACAAAGTAGTTTTTTTAATGATTCAAAAACATAAAAAAATAATTTTCAGGTTTTTAAATCTTAAAGTTGGTTTTTAATGACACAACTTACTTAAATATATACCTTTGATCCACCTCTGATCATATTTTTACATTTACTCATACGTTAAAAATTCTAACTTTGAAAATTTGTTTCTTCTAAACTAAACGTCAGAAATTATTCAAATGGTATCAGTGAATACATCATATCTTTCTCTATAATATACTAAAATTTCAGATCCTAAACTTGTAAATTTCTTGCAATCGATTCACCTTAAATGATTCATTTCAATTAATTATATTAAGTGTTCTTTCCTTCGTGGGACAACTGAACTCTAATAAGTACAATAAGTTAGGTATATAATAAAACTGAAGCATAGAGTTTGCCATATTGTACCATTAATCGTTCAAGTCATTCACAACTCCACCATCATTAATAGACGCACTAACGATATATATTAATAGTGTGGTATTCTTAAGCAAAATACTCGCTTATTGACGAAATTTTCGAAATTTTTCTATTATTCACAGAAAATACAGTTGACCAGACGAAAAAAAACGCTTCCCTTTCCTATTCTGCTCCTCTTTTGAGAAATTCATTTTTAATTTTAAGGAGATCCCTATTGTGTAGAGGCCCTAGAGCATGTGCCCCGAGTACCCGCTCGTAAATCCGGCTGTGTTTCTATCAGATATGTTTCAAAAATTTTTCAAATATTTAGAAAAAAGATCCAATTTAGGTTTCAACGCAATTTTTAGTGTTTGGTATTTTTACTAATACGTACCTACCAGAATTAGCAAAAAGAAGAACTTATGGATTCAATTCGGTGTCCGTCCGTCTTTTACAGACAATTTGAAACTTTGAAATTCGGCATAAAGTTTGGTGACCCAATTATAGATGTAAAGTTGAATTTTATCTTATTTTTTAAGAATTGAAAATTGTTCTCCCGGACCCTTACCACCACGAGAATAGCTCAGAAAATTTTGAAAAAAATCATAAACTGATTTTGATTTGTCCCTTTCAATAAGTGCCTCCGTCATACCCCTCGCCCTTAAATCGATTCAAAATTGTAGTGTGCTGGTTAAGGACTAATTATTAGCAAAATAACAATTAGGAAAAATTTAAATTTTATATCGGAAAGTTTTCGTAAGAGAAAAACTGTAGTAAATCTTGTTTGATTCTCAATGTAAGTCACTGTAAATGGTTGCAATAAAGCTTAAGCTTTTAAAATGTATAATTATATCGTTATTATATATCTATTGTTTTTATGATCTAATATAGAATTTTTCATTATCAGTGAGTTGAGTAATATTGTTCTAGTGTTTTAATGGTCGGTATTAGAAGATAAGTTTAGATATTGAAAATGGGTCAGCTTTTTTCTCTACCAATTACGATCCATTAAATTTATTTTATATTGTTTTATTTAATCTCTTTTAAAGCTTACTCTTAACGTCTTCTAGGGAATTAAATTCTGTGCAGAACATCTCTTCGGGCATATGTCAATTAATAATTAGCTGCAATTACTATAATGGAAAATCAGTTAATTTTTTATTTTTAAGCTTAGAAATATACTTACGGAAACTTTTAAACAAGATAGATTTAAGATGTATAATATTAGTACCTAAGTAATATAGTCATATAAGGAAATGATCTAACATTTGCTTACTGTCCAAGTAAAGTTTTGGAAAGTTATTTAAAGATAAGAACTTTATTTTACAACTGACGCTTTTATTTTTATGTGTCCATTGTAGCTATGTGAGCTTCTTTATTCAACCATAATTTGTAAGTGCCTGAACAGATTAAGATATGTGTGGTATCGTTTCAGCTATTATGTTAAACCAGGTAACACTGGTTAGGTGACGCCTTAAAAAAATGGAATCGATAGGCCTGTATTTTCACTAAAAGGAAATAAGATTGAAACTAAATACTAGTTGAAAAATTAAATACCCCTGTCAAGGCATTCTGTGTAACAGACCGAATTTCTCCGAACTTACTTTTAAATTGAATAAAAAGTTCGTATACACTTTCCAAACACTTTACAAAAGTAAATTGTTTTACGTAATCTTGTTTTACGGTTGTGTTCGAATTTGTTTGGACGTTATTGTACATTTTTCAAAAAATATCTAATTTTTGTTCAAAAAAAATTTTAGATTCAGAAAAGGAAAATAATAAAATGTAATAGATAATCGCAAAACCTAATAATGATTTTTTTTTTAGTAGTCTATAATAAGACGTATCTGCCCAGTAAATTAGGAAACTTATTTTTGTTATACCCTGTATAAAAGCAAAATATAAGTGTTTTAAATAAGAAATCCGTTTTTCTAGAAATTTTTCTTAAAAGCCAGCTTACATAGAATAATCTAAAATATCTTACATAATTTTTCCCGGTCTTTACGATGGTGTAAAAAAATTTCGAGAAACTTGAATTTTGATAAAAAGTTCGTATCTATTAATTTTTCTCAAAACCCAGTTTATTTAGAACAGTGGGTGAAAAACCCTAACTGTAATTTTTTCGTTCTCTGATGTAAAAACAATTTTGAATTTTTGAAAATCTCTAATAAAGATGCATAAAAATCCTTGTTTTGGGCATCACACGTGTCTGCCTATGAAGAACTCATCCAAACGTTTGAGGCTCTGGACTCTGGGCACAACAATAGCGGCTGTAATATCCTAATTTTCCATTCGGAAATCCATTAAAAACACAACTATTTTGACAGACCATAAATTAAATAGTTAAAGAAAAAAACCTTTTTGTTCACACAAAAATGTTCAGGGCTAAGTGTAGTTAGTTTTAGCAAATATTTCACCAGAAATTATTTTTTAGAAATAAAAGAAAATAAATAAATTGATATAATTTGAACTTTTCCTTGGACGGAATATTTTCATATAAACTTTTAGTTCATATAGGGTGAATGCGGGAGAGATACCGTACATTTTGAAATTACTTGATAATTCTTAAAGTATGCATTTAATTGATTTGAAATTTGGTACACAATAAATGTAAACATTGTTCTTTAAAATTATTTATAAATAATTTTAAATTTTGAGTCATAAAGGATTCATAATTAACATTTTTGTAGAGCCTGCAAGGCGGCGTCTTTCCCACACCTATGAGAGAGATGCCGCATCAAAAAAAGTGAGACGTCGCATAGTTCATATTAAAAATTACGATCCAATTAATGGATCTTTTATATTTACATGGCATAATTTACAGACCAAAAAGAAAAAAAAATATTGCATAATTACGGTATAAGTCTATGTTTTTAATATGTAATATGATGCGGTATCTATACCAACTTTAAATGCGGCATCTCTCCAATTTGTTAGGATAGATGCCGCATGTTGCTATAGCAAGCATAGTGCGGAATTCTAACCTAAAATTTTATACAGTACTTTTAAAATATACCTAAATTAATAACAAAACTCATTTTCATTAAAACAATGAAATATACATTCTTAAATTCTAATGAATTAAATGCTTGATAAAATATTATGTTAAAAAACTTATTTTTTAATAATAAAAAGTTGGATAATTAGTAAACTGATGGACTAATCATAAATGTTACCATATACAGCTTAAATAAGTAACTTATTTTAAACGTATAATCCATTAATAGCGCTATCTATCAATCAACGGACGAACTATGGCTACTGCGGCATCTGTCCCGTACTTACCCTATACCATACATATACGTAACATATATTTATATTAATAAAATTTTGCTACATATAGTTTTGAAGTAACTAAAACACATATATTTAAGAGTTTGGTGGTAGAAGTTTATGGTAAGATATTTAGATAGTAGAAAGCAATTCAACCATTATATTATCGTACACTATTGCAGTTAATTCTCTGTACCTACTTACTATATACATACATAGTTCAGTTTATATAATGGCTATGGTAGTCTCTAACATATTAACTGTATATTTTAATACTCTTTCATTAGCTGTTAATGGTTCATATCCAAGTCCATCATTGTAGCTACTACAACACTTTGACAAGAGTAATTATGCCTACGGGAAAAAACGGTAGGACTCAGTGACTATCTGGTAAAATAGTCGTCTACTGGTATTATCAAAATTGATCGGATAAACGAAAAAAAAATTAATCAAATACTTATATAGCTGAACCTTTTTATGCAGTGGATAAACTCCATAAATAGCTATAAAAAGTTCGCTGGCGATTGTAAAAAGAGCTCTTTTTATACGGTGGATCGGGACTACATAAAAAAAGATTCATAGAAAATACATAACTCAAAACGCTCAAAACTTTATGATTTTTTAAAAGGTTGCTTTTCTAAACAAGATAGAGATTATTTCATTTTTATAATATTACAAAAACTGTCATAAATCCATCTGTAAAAAAACTTAATGCCTAAAAACTATCAATGACTAATTTTATCAAAGTAAATTATTATAATTAATGTTTAGGTTTCATACTCTCTCTTCCTTTTAATTCACATTATGCCCTTTAATAGCCATATTTTCAAAAATCGTACAAAAAATACCGTATAAAAAAGGATTCAGCTGTGATCTAAATTTGCATATGATTTGTACAATTGTTATTAGCTTCCCATCAGTAGGAAGTTGCGAGTTTTCAAAGTCCCAGTTTTGACGTTTTGAAGGTCCGATAATTTTTGTTTGTACGTATTTTTGAGGTTTTTTTTTTTTTTGAAAATTCTGTGAAAACTATACTTTATAAAAATATAGTGCTATTTTTCATGATTTTGATTCTATCATGCAATGGCTTATGGATATTAGGGATGTTACGGATATGAAAATTCGGATACGGATATTAAAAAACATTTAGTTCGGTTTCGGTTTCGGCTGCGGATTTGTAATAATAATATCGGATAATATTTCGGATATGGTTACGGTTACGGATAATTGCTTTCCCCGGAAAAAGGGAAAAATTTTACCCCAAAAAGTGAAAGCCAAACACAAGTCAACGGAAACCTATCAGGAGAAATATATGTAGCCAAAATTTGCTTCGATTTAACCTCAGTATTCCAACGGCAGTTGTCTGCTATTATCCGAAACAAATCCGAAACTTTTATTTTCGGATACGGTTTCGGTTTCGGATATGTAATTATTCGGTAGTTTCGGCTACGGTTACGGATATCCATAACATCCCTAATGGATATACTAAGATATACCAGTTTTCTGTGTGCACTTCTTGACCTGAATGCACACCTAAGCAATATGATACTCACCCATTATTTTTGCTAGCCACTAAACTTGTTTGAAGCGTGTTTTCGTAGTTATATTACCTTGTTTCCAATGCACCTGCCTTATGCTTACTTTCTTCTACCATTTTTCCCCTTTCGTAACTGGTTTCGATTTCTCAGTTATCTTAATTCCCATGTATTCTTACTATTCTTATTTAAAATAGATTCTAAATTCACTTTGAAATATACCCGAAGATGGTTGAATCGGTTCGTTTAGGTGTGCAGCGCCAAGCTTAGAGACAAATTTATTCCCATCCTTGTGTGTGTACGATAACGCCTATATCGGCCTACGGGGAGATGGGTGAGTAGATATGAAATGTATTCCGCATTATAAGAGTTCTTGTGGTGAAAATATATTACATGTGTATATATTTATAATATTATATAGTATATATGATAACATATCGGTGCTGTATGCTAATTGGCCTTACACATTCAACTCCTATAAGTACACATTTAGTACCGTACAAATTTTCCTAAACACATATTCCGTTGAAACGATAAATGTGAGTTTAAATAACATTTAATGGTTGAAATGTACTTAAACGAAGTTGTTTATAACTTTACATACTGAAGGGGGGGGCATGCGGTAGCCACATAATAATTATATAGTTTTCTTAAAGAGAATAATTAAAAACTATTTCAAATTATTGAAGTTGTGATGTTTCCTGCACTCAAAATAAAAAGGTTAAGATAAAATAATTTTGTGAATATATTAAAGTCCAAAGTTACTGCATAAATAGAAGATTATTTCAGCCTTAATAATTTATTTACAGATATTTCTAAAACTGCAGTAAATTAAAGATAATAATTGTCAAATCTGAAAGCAAATGGAACGTAAAACACAAAATTCTAATACGGAAATTATCCGGAATTGCATTTCTTCCGGACTTTGGGTCTCTAAATGAATGAATATCTTCAGATGCACTGGGGTTAGAGATATGAAATCGGGTTTAAAAGAATTCTATATAAGTATATGGCATTAAGAGGAGTGAAATTTGACATATTTTGGTCAGTGGTTCTAGAGTTATCGCTGTTTTTAACTTTTCCTAGGCGATAGGTAAGAAAAGGTCCCAGTTACTTCAGAGGCAAATTTTTTTCATAATCTACGTAACCCTTATCTTTCGTATGAAATTAAAAATTGAAATTTTACAGCAAAACAGACACGAGTCAAAATGGCTATTTTTTCATTTAAAATTGTAAAGTTAATTTTTTGATGATTTTTATAAAATTTTACAAATAGGTACCTATCAAAAAATTTAGTTGACTGATATACAGACTGTAAGTTAACATTGGATTTTAGAATTTTTTTTTTTTTAATTTCAGCCAAATACCTTATTGTAAATTAGGTACTTTTCTTGTGCCAAACTTATCGAAAATTTTTATAACCTTTACTTAAAATGCTTAACAAAATTTACTAAAATAGTACAGGAAAGATATTAGTTTCGGTCTGCATATTAATGTGAACTCACAATTACTAGAACATCTACAAATAATATAATCTATAACATTTAACTCTTTGACCACAAAAAAACTAAATTAACTATTAGCGAATTTCCGAGTGCAAAATTCAGCTACTATGTATAACCACTGTCATGGTGAGACTAGAGCCCGAGACTATAATTGAAATTTGTTTTGAGATTTCTACCGAAAATTTCATTCACTAAAACTTATCATTAACTGTACTGCATATATAACCGTGCGATAACTTTCGAAACATTCGAATTCTACGAAATTTGGTGAAAAATTTGGAAGTTCCGCACCCTTCAGTTAGATACGTCTGGTGCACGGAACCTAAAAAAATAAGTTTTTTACAAAGTATTTCGAAATTTTTCTTACACCATGATAAAGGGCGGAAAAAATTATATAAAATACGTTCAATTTTCGAGAAAAGTTTTATTTTCTAGAAAAGAAATTCTATATTGATTATTTTAGTATTTTGAAGAAAAATCCAAAAACTCATATAATTTCATGAAATTTTGCTAGTACATGCTACAAGTGTTGCTTTCCCCAAAAAAAAAAAAATCTTACATTTTTTTGAGAACTTTTCCATATTGAAAAGTGGAGTTGGAGATTCTTTTCTCACGTACAATATCGTGTAAAATATCGTTAGAGTTATTCGTTTTCGAAATATTGACCTCAAAAAATGATGTAATTTTTGAATAACCAAAAACTCGCTACGTTATACCGGATGCTACATTGTGACAGGCGTACTTTTCATAGTATAATAAGCTTCCCTCGTCGTAACATTTTAAATATATTCTAAACCTTAGATTTTAATGTTACTCTAAAATATACATATACACATATTTCTATCTACTTAAGTGTTAATTGTGTACATACATACATACATATATGGGCTTTATTTATAATAATATTTTACACATTCTTATCAGAACAGAAAATAGCGCACCCAACCTAACCAAAGTATATAGTTAACAACAAGTAGGAACATGGAAATAAGTTTCACAGCTATAAAATTGCTACCAATCTTACGTGTTGGATGTTTACGTTTACCCGTAAAAGTTCTCTATAAATATATTTAACGAAAATTCTACTTGAGGAGTATACAATCAAAAAGGATTTTGTCACACTTATGCAAATTTTCACTAGGGATTGTAATATCGGTAAACCGGTTTACCGGTTTACCGGTAAATTACTAAAAATGCCTTAAAATTTTTACCGGTAAATCGCTGACTTTTTACCGGTAATTCGATAAATTAAAAATAATATATTTGAAAATTTTTATAAGTTCGTGTTATTTCATAGAAGAATGATCAAGATTATTGAACGTAAATGTACACAATCAAATTACCCTTTACTGTGAATCCATAATAAACTATTCTATCTTAGGATAAAATTGCACAATGCAATGGTCAGTTTTAAAATACATATATATGCAATAAAGCGTCCTTTTTGTATTTATTTATTTTACTTACATACGAGTATTATTTAAATCAGCTGTACTTTTTCCAAAATAATTAAACATTACGTTAAATGATTACATTGTAAGAAGCGGTAAGTAAATTTTTATTACAGGTAGGTATATATAATTGATTCATATTTTATGATTATTTACTCGTGCGGGATTGTCGATTGTCCACTCAATCGAATGAGCGCACTCACTTCGTTCGTGCACCCAACTTCGCTTTCGTGGGCAATCGACAGTTTGCCGCACTTATTGCACAATATACTATTTTTTGATTGTTACTAGTTTTACCATCGGTTCAGGGTTACCAATCCCTACACAAAAATACTCGTATCTCAATTTCGGATTTTTTGTGACTAAACTCTTTTTGATTATATACTCCTCACTTACATACAAGTCTCGTGTTTACTTCTTCTGTTGTAGGTGCCTACATAAGGTAAGGTAGGTAATTATATGCATAAATAAAAACTAAAGCTACAATAAAGGTTTTAAGGGGGGTGTGGGGGAGAAAGAACGCTAAATGCTACTTACTAGGTATAGCAGGCAGGTAGGTACTAAATATACATTAATGCGCCATATTTATTAATTTTATGTAAATTTATGTTTGTTATAAATATTTGAATTTATATGATGATGCGAGTAAAACAAACGAAGGGCACTACTATATGTATGTACTCGTATGTATACGTGCACTAGAAAATTTATGTATTTTTAAACAGGATTGGCTTGCGTTCGAAATAGAGTCGTGTACAAAAATTTTGTACTCCACTGTAAAGAATTTTTAGTTGTCGCCATTAAAAAAAAAAATCTAATTTAATTTACCATTTTTAAGTAAAACAAAATGTATCTGATGACTAAAAGAAATTGTTGGAGTAATAAATTGGGATCTGTCGAATGACGGTATGACATCTGGTGTTGAAAAATCAGACTATTCTTAAAGTGCATTTGTTCAAATGTCATTTATAAGCAGAATTTTGTAGATCTGAAAATACATACAATTGATTTAATTTTTCATTTACAGTTCTCCAGTTATTTTATGATGTTTCCTATTTAAATTTGACGTTTGTATACCCTAAATTGTAAAACCACATTTTAACTGTTTTATAGATGTAAAATTTTCTCTCCGTCAACAGAATTCCTTTGCTTCGGACTTGTGTCAACCCAAATACAAACAGTTCTAATATTTATCATTTTTTCTTAATATAGCACTGGTTACTATATATAAAACTAATGTTAATGCACTTTTTCGTCAGCCATTTTTCTGAAGCTCCACCCATTTGACAGATCCCAATACGTTAACTCTATTCATATAGTTACATAAACAGAAGAATTTTAGTTTGTATAGGTATTATTGTTATAAAGACTAAATAACAATGTCCTAATCACAGTAAGGTGAAGTTAGAACCTGGCAAATGATTTTTTTGCAATAACTAAAATAATGATAATTCGTGCCACGCTTTGATAAAGAAGCTTAGTTTTATATGCTTTTTTATGTTTAAGTACTTATCAAAATGTTTGCTATATATTTTTTAAAATTACGTTGCGTGTTTAAAATTAAACATACTTAAAGTTAACATGTAGGTAGGGCGCCTTTACCGACTGAACCATAGGATCATCAATACTCTCTGTTCTGAAGTATACGTTACTATATTAAAATGACTCGTGTAATGGAGAATACATTTTTTATATTTCTGTGTTCTTCAAAAATGGGCAGAATCATTTTTTATAGGTTTTATGAAATAAAAAAAAATTATTATACATATAAGTTAAAAGATAGCTAAAATCATCAATTTGATTTGATGAAAATTAAATGTTTTAGAGAAAAAAATTGAGTAATCCAAAATTACATAGGTATAATCGAATATACATAAAAGTAAATCAAATCAACTCAAATAACGTAAAGATTCTTTGATCGTTAAAAAAATTTGTATATGTGATGACGTCATTAAGTCCAATTTTTCATTTTTAAATTAAAACCTACAAAAATGAACTGAATTATATCTGCCGGTGAAATTTGAATAATTTGAGTGTAAAATTTTCATTTTCCCTGTAAAAATAGTTCAGTTCCAACATACTTTCCAGATCTGAATTTTCTTTTAGGCTATACTCTTACATCACGAACAATGGGTTGAACGTTACTGTAATTAATATAGAGTTTGTTGATCGAAACGACCGAGTTTAACTAAATACACGTATTTTTAGTGTTCCGAAGACAATTCGGAACGCTCATGTTTTCATACTGTTCGCTGTCGCTTGCGTCGTAAAAACGCAGCTGATTGATTTGAGTTGTTCTATAACGCCAATATAATTTTTTCTTTGAGGGTATTTTTGTCTACATAAAATCTTTTTCTTGGCCCGCACAAAATATTACTATCTACAATTTGGCATGTCGACGCAAAATTTTCGGAACTTATCTGGTATATAATATTACCTGTTCGAAAGCGAATTAGGTAAAAGAAAAAATTTACATCGAATTTCAATACATTTCAGATTTTTGTGTTTTAAATTTAAACCACCTCTGTATGTATCCGTTTTTGTAATCATACATATTATGTACAATATAAAGATTCTTATCATATTAAATTTATATTTATTTTATGTTTATTATAAATATTATATTCAGGTATAATTACTATTATTATTTATTTATTTAAAACAATTTTTGTGCAATTTTCAAATTTTCCATTTTATTTAAAATTACGATGTTATATGTATACCGTACATACATGTCTGTTATACTTACACACACAGATAATATTAAAATGGCATAAATCAACCATTTAAAATTTTACGAACTCTAAAATTGTTTAACGCGCCATAAAAAGTTTTATATTGTTTGTTTATGAAAAAGAAATTAAATTAATACATTATTAAATAACGATATTTTATGGTATATATTACTATATCAAGCCTCATGTACGGGAGACCACAAATTTTACAACAACTGCTAACTGTTTGATTGACAATAAAATTTTAACCCTTTCCGGGCCAGTGTTACCAATGACGTATCATAAAATTTTTAATTTTTGCACAAGATAATAATTTAAATAGTTTTATAGATAACTTACTCTTTTTTATAAAATACGAATAACTTAGGCTTGGAAGAGTTAAAACATACCTAAGTAATTGTACAATATGTAAATTGAAAAGTTATCAAAATATTATGATTAATTACACAGATAAATACTTGTAATTCTAGAAAATAATTAGCATTTTTTAAATTTGCCAATTAATACGTTTGTTTTTGTAATAGATCATTGACGAATTCATATAGTTGGAAGGACGCATGCGCAATGTTTAAATGAATTTCTAACGATTTGAGATTTTGTAGCTGTTAAACATTTAACATAAAACATAATTATCTCCATCAAGTTTAGGACATACTTAGTATATCTGTCTACACAGACTAGGTTTTAAGCCCTACCCCAAACTACATTAATTGTAAGTAATATGATACATGATAAAAATAAGAAACAATAATAGCACTTATTGCCAGGTTATACATAGTTTCCAAGATATTAAATTTTTAAAAAAATTTTGGTAATCACTGGCTGCTTACAGACTAGCCGTATGCCCGATGGGTTTTCTTATCGACAACATCTTTATATTAGGTACTCACTTTTTGCTCACCTTTAATGTTTTTCAAAAGCCTAAATCAATATCCACGCTTCTAACTTCAAAAATGACGAACTTCCCATATGAACTTTCATTCTCTGTTTTAATCCCTTAGGGAATAAATTTCCAGAAATAACTGGTTTTTATTTATAAACAGAAGCCTGAACGCCAATTCTCATAACTCCTGTGCTTAATTTCGCCCTTCTAAACCCAGTAGCTTAGGTTGTGCGTTGTCTTTCAGTCAGTGTTAAAGATTTATTAACTAAGATATTATTTATTTTAATAGCCATAGTAACATATTTTTATATATCTCTAACTTCAAAAATGACGAATTTCCATACAAATTTTCATCCCGTATTTAACCCACTCAGGGGGCGAATTTTCAAAAATCCTTTCCTAGTGCTCACCTAAATTACATAGGGAACTCCTGTGCAAAATTTCATTCTTCTAAACGCAGTGGTTTAGGCTGTGTTTTGTCTGTCAGTCAGTCAGTCAGTCAGTGTTAGAAATTTATTAAGTAGATATTAAAACTTTAGGTGGGAACTTGGTTTAAAAATTTTGAAGAAACAATTGAATGGACGTCCACATGAGTGGGCGAAGGTGTTGTGTAACATTTTTTATAATTTTACAGCAGAAGCGTTTGACGGTTTTTATTTACATATACTTCCCATGTAATAGCACATGTTTATTACCAAATTTTAATACATATATGATACTTCAGCATAGAATACTTCAAAATTTCGCAAAAAGTAAATTTTTGACAAAATGTAACATAACACCTTCATCCACTCATGTTTTCAATTTTTTTGCTACTGAAAAATCTTAAATGAAAATTCCCTCATCGTTCCCCCTCCCACCCTTAGAATTATGGATCAAACCAAGCGCTCCAATATAGTGCCCACGTCATTTTAAATGCATTCGTACGACAGTGTAACTTTTGCAAGCCAAATGCAGAAATTTCTAAAGGCCAAGGTCGCTTGCTACGAAATATTTGACCACTCTTAAAAGCAAATTTCGACACTAAAATGCGCATTGTTTATGTCTAGAATGTTGGCAAACAGTTATTATCAGTTTTAATCGGTACAACTAATTTGATTAATATTGATTTGAGGCAAGCAGATCTACAAGCATCACTATAGGGACAAATATATATATATATATATATATATATATATATATATATATATATATATATATATATATATACATATATTTATATCTATGCGAAAAGCTGTGATAATTGTTGAATTTAACCGTAAATTTTTTGTACGCTTCAATTAGTTTAGGACTGTCGCATGCCGTAGAGACCATCGTGTTGAGGGTATATGTAATGTACGGGATTTGAAGTAAACACAAAATTTGTTACCACGTTCTCGTCCTAACAAACATGACGTCGCTAGCCAAACTAAAATTGACCACTGCGTTGCGTTGGTTTTATAAATAACATAAATTAATTTGAAACTATTCAATCGACAAATTTTTACCCACATGTTGTGGCGAGCGAATAAATATTAGGTACATAATATATGTATGTCGATTTGTTGACGTCAGTGACGATATTCAATTAGTAAATTGTAGTTAGGCAAATTTAAATACATACGTTTAGTTTTCATACAAAAATTAGCTATGTAAAAATTAAGGGGAGACAGGTCGAAATAAAAGCGATTTCTGGAATTTTTTTTCAAGGGAATATTTGGTCCGTATTTTTGAAGTTTGTCCATTTTGTACGATTACCTTAAAGTGCTACAGCATATTTTTCGTTTCCATAAAATGGCGGGTACGAAAGCCTTTCATTTATAAGTTCCCAAATAGATGGTCCTTTAGTCGCCATAATAATCACTTAAATGTTTCAAAAAATTGTTCTGTGTAAGTAATTAAGTAATTATATAGAATTTCTCCAGTTTTTTTTTTTTCGAAAAATTTCATTTATTTTTTTATTTTATTTAAAAAAACAAATGTTTTTTCCAACAATATTGACCTATACAAGTATGGATCGTACAGAAGGCGACAATCTACAGCAATGATTCTCAAAGTTGAGGAAACAAAATCTACTTGAGGGGATCGCAAAAACAATTGATTACAGATTAGGTACATATCCATTTTCTATACATTTTCTATCAATTTCTACATATATTTCAGAGTTTTTTTTAAATTTTTATGTGCAAAAGGACGTCGCAGACCAAAAAGTTTGAAAACTACTGATCTAAAGTATATTTGTAATAAACAAAAATGGTTTTTGGGTGAGAAAACGCCAACCAATTGTAAAATTGCTATTATGAAAAAAACGCTAAACATACGACGGACTTCGAATATCGTTCTGAAAATTAGGGAAGAGAGTATATTCTTGAGACGTTTTGCTAATATTTTACGAAGAAAAAAAATTGATTTTGTTCCGGAAAATAAGGTTTAGATACCCAAATCTCGAAATTTTACTTTATTATGGATTTTTGAGTCTTTAATTTGTTAGCTTTTTTTTTTTTATAAATTAATAAACACGGACTAATCAAAAAAAATCGTTTAGTGAATAAAGAGATTCTGATAGGATGATTTATGAGTTACACTAATCGTACGCTTGCTAGCTCATTAAACATTAACACCAATGTTCCGATCTCATAACGAGAGACTGAAATGAATTTTTTTTGGTCACGGAGGGGGAGTGCTTACAGCAGAAATATAAAATATATAAAATCGGCGGACTTATAACGCGTTTCGACTGTATATTGAGTTAAAGAAGCAAAATTTTATTAGATTCTGTATAATCCTGCACTTAGTTTCTAATATCTTGTTTTTTCTAATATCTTGTTAATATTTCTGATATCTTGTTAATTTTCTCAGTAAGGTTTATATGACAATAAATTATTATCGATAGCAAGCAATATTTTTATTTCCTATTATAAGTTGAATTTGATTATAAAATATTTATTAATAAAAATATAATAAAAATAAAATTTACGATAAAAAATAAAACTTTATTAAGTTTAAATATAATTTAATAAATTTATTTTATTGAGAAAATAAATTTCTCTCGGTACGCGACAATGATTCCAAGACTAGAATCTTTAAGTTAAAGAAAGTTTTCCTGTAGGATATATATATTTTTTTTAAGTTCATTGTTCAATTGTTGTTAATAAAAGATACGAACACCGAATTGTATACTTGCATTCAAAAAATTTAAGTGTTAGGTATAGACGAATTTAACTAAAAGTTCTCTGACTTCACCGCAGTAAAGTGAAGCAAAATTAGACGTACACCGTTACTTTATTATACAGTTACTCTAATATAAAAATAGCAAAAAAGGAAAAGAGACCACAACGTTAGGTAGGTACGTGAAATTTTCTTACATTTGTTGACGTTGTTAGAAAATTTTGGGGTTTTACGTCCGTTTTTCGAACATCATGTCTATAATAGATGCCACCCACATCATTATATTATACCCCAATGTATATGATACACTTCACCTACTGTCAGTAGAATTGAATAGTTGTAGTCGAGATTATTTTCGGGAATTTTCAATTAACAAGCGGCCGTAGTAGATATATATTGAACAAATTATGATCGGAAAATATCTTCTACATCCATCTTAGGCATTTTTTCGAATCATGGACCCTAGAGTTCACACAGGAGTATTTGGGTAACTGTACCTTTCGTTTAAGTTTCATCGACTTTGTAAATAATAAACAAATATTTTACTTACCACTTTTATATTGAAACTGTGACAATATTGACAAAAATAAAAGTGGTATTGTTGCGAAGTAAAATATTTGTTTATTATTTACAAATATGGAATACCATAAAGTAACGCTCAAATCTATTAATATTCATCGACTTTTATATTTACTCCTTCTAATGTCCCACATAGAGAATCAATTTTAAGCTTGCCTGGCTTTTCGTTTTCTGGGATTTTTAGGCCCCAAAACGTCAAAATCCCGTGAAAACTGTATATATGTCTAAATTTGTCTTGTTATCATACTTTCTCATCTTATGGCTATAATTTTGATATTTAGCGTTTTTAGCGTTTATGGATGTGAAAAAAATATTTTTTTTTTTTGGGGGGGGGGGGTAGGCGGTTTGTTGAATAAATATTTAGGTGTCTATTTTTTCAAAACATACGACAGTTTTCTCTCTATAAGAAAAATTGTCCTTACATTTAACAAAAAGATTTTGTAAATTCTTAACCCCTTAAAAATTAACCATCTTCGTAAAAAATCCCACACTTTCAAAGCGATTTGTTTATTCAAAAATCAAATTTCTTTCAGACGTTTGCTCTTTTTGGATCAAAAAAGTATTCCTTTCAATCAAAGAAAATATTTTTTTGATTCATAGAAATATTTTATCGATTTTTTTTTCAATAATCAAATAAAAAAAAATTCAAAGAAATTTTAATTTTTGAACAAAGAAATCGTTTTGAAAGTGTAGATAGTTAACTACCTGGTGGGCCAGTTAACAAAAATTTTCTTATAGGTCTATTTTATAAGACATACGATATATAATATCACAATATCAGTAACAAATTTCTTTTGATAACTGTATTTTTCGATGATTTTTTATCATCAGTGGAATATCTCAAATATACATAGTTTTCTATAAGAGAAAATCAACAATAAATCATAATCCGAAATTTTTTGAAATATGTTGTACTTATAAATAGTTTTAATACAATCACAAACAAGCGTACACATACCTTATACATCCATTTGAACGGCTATATAGAAGCCTGATGCGAATGAAAAGACGATATACATAGTAGGGTAGGACGGGGCTAGTTGAGCAATTTTTTACTTAATCGGTCATAGCTCCTCAACCGTAAGTCCAAATTTATTGTTATGCATACTGATATGTAGGAAATTTTTTCCTTTTCTAAAGTCCCCACAGTAAAAATTTTCTACTGTTTAAGTGAAGGAAGTGTGACATGCTCAAAGTACCCCATAGGTGTAGGTAAGTTGAGCAAGATTACGGGGTAAATTGAGCAGTTAGAAAATATAGCCAAATTATGCCTTAAATGTTTATTAGACATAAAATAAAATGATTATTATTTGACAGTCAATCTTTTAATTATAATGCTTTAGTGACATAATAGTGAACCAAAAAGTAATTTTCTTTGAATATTAAATACAGAAAATAAAACTAACAAAAAATCAACTTCAACTTAATATTTAAACTACAATCTTAAACTTAATATTTAGAATATACTTAGTCTCTCTACTTAATATCAGACTTTAACATTTAAGTAATTAATCAAAAAGAATTTAAATTAAAGGAGAAACATTTAGTAGATATTAAAAACTTACAATTAATGCAAACGAAAGTTCTATTGCTGAACTTACCCCACTCAGATAATTTGAAAGAAAAGTGAGGTTATGAAAAAACTGTTTGAATTAGGACCAAATCCTTTCTAGATATCAAAAATATATTAAATTTATAAAAGTTTAACACTTATTTGATTTAAGGACCATCGCGTGTCAAACCTAATAGTAGATAAAAATTTTAATTTTAGAGAATTGACAAGTTCAAATACATAGTTATCTTCTCTCAGAAATTTTAAGGCCCTCATAGATCATTTCTTAAAGTAATTGACGATCAAAAATCAAATTTTTAACACAGAGCCATTGGAAAAAACATTCTAAACAGCATTTTTTCATTTTAAAAATTATAGTAAGTATATTTATTATAAGAATAGATACAATAATAAAAAAAAATGTGGAAAAATATTCTTTGAAATATGCAATTTATATAATTGCACAGAAAACATCGTGTTGACGAACGTTAAAATGAAATATTAATTATTGAAATTAATATTCGGGTAGATTTTGATGTGTACACGACATATAAGTTCAAATCAGACTACTAAATTTCAATCAACAACTGTGTATGCATTGATGTCAGAGATCAGTACATAGGTGGTTCGTATAGCAGTCACCCATATACACAGCCAACACGACACATCATATGATACATGAACAAATACAAGCTCTGTATGCATAACATACAGGTATAGTGTTTTGTGGTAGTTACATAACATTATTCTGTAGTGTTTTGTGGACGTGCTCGAACGTCTTTAACATAGATAATAATTGCATCGTATAGAAGAAATATTCACAAACAAAAATTTTTTACTTTTTATACGCAAAATAAATAAAGTGTGCGCATTCGTCACTCGATCGACAACTTACAACTAGTAGTCGCGTAATGAGTTCCCCTCTCCTGCCCCCTTCTACCCGCCATTTAATGTATTAGCGTGCGATGTATAGTTTCTGAGATATTTCGATTGCCCAACTTATGCCTATGCTCAACTAGCCCCGCTCTACCCTACATACAACAGAACTGAACGTGTAATGGAAGTTGGCGATAAAAGTTAATAGTTTTTGGTATCCCATGGGAATGTTTTTCGTAATAAACCACAAATCGATATGCGGTCAGTCGGTCTGTCTGTCGTACGCTTATCAATACACACACAAACACACTGGGATGTGTTTATATTTTATCTCTATCATTTTCCTATTCATTAGAGACTTTTATAAGCAATAGAAGATGGACGTCTGTCTCTTTCACTCCCGCAGGCATATTAGGAATGTGTTGACAGGAATTTACACCGTATCGGCCGCTCTTGTTGTGGTGTCTTTCTAATATTTATGGAGGTATAATATTGGAGTGGAAACCGGTGAACACCACTTTTATTTATACTTTATCTTTTCACTGGAAAATGGACGGTTTGAAATTTTTCCCAACTGTACGAAAGGTTAGTTTATTTAATAATTGAGTTAAAATATCAAAATAAATATGATCGGGTCATTGACTTGGAAACAGGGATGTTAAAGTACGCACCCTTAGCCAATAATTTGTTCTATATAATGTAATTAAGTTAGTTGTTCCATTCATAAAGTGTTGAGTATTTTATAAGAGAAGTCACCCAAAAACTCGTAACTTTATATGTATCTTATCAACCATAATTGGACTGAAACTATGGCTTGATGTTGGTAGTGCGAATACATTCATTTGTTTCTCATTTAAGGAGGACCACTAGTGTGACATTGTAAAAAAATTGGAAAAATTTTTGTTGTATGTTTCGAAAAATTTCCAGTTTTTTTAAACTATCACACTAGTGGCCCCCCTTAAGAATATTTTACTGGACCAAGACTGGACCGAGAAAGAACTGCGGTTTGCGCTACAATGTAGAGCGACCCTAAGCTTATGAAGTTGTTCTTGTAGTGTAGAGATGGGAAAAGTAACCTTACTAAAATAAATTTTCATAATTTTTTTCTGGATTAATTACAGGCAATTTAATTTTATAACCTGAAATTTCACACCTAATTTTTGAAAATAATGTTTGGAATTTCTATTAATAGCATTCATCGAGGGCTATCTTGGGACAAAATAAAACAGGAATGATTTGTTTCTGTAAAATTTTACAGCTAATTCTATGTTTAAATATGCACGTTCAAGTGGTTCAAGTGTATATAATTTTATTTGATTTTTGAGTTCTATACGGAGTTAATTGTATCTTTATTGAAAATATAAATATTATTAAATGATTATAAAATAAAGAGGAATAATTAAATGGTATACTTGTACATAATATTTATAATTTTCATTTAATATACATATTTAAAAATATATTTAAATGTGGTACTGTAACTAAATTTTTTCTTCATTTTTTTCAAATTTTAATCGAAACTATGGTAAAGTTACGTGTCTGTACACTACTTGTTGTAATATGGCACCAGTTTCCTGGTAATGATAAATAATTTTTCCGTCAAACAAAAAAAACTCTCTTTGACTCTGACATACGTGAAGATACGATTAGGTTGATATTGAACTCAAAAATCAAATCAAATTATATCCACTTGAACGTGCATTTGAACATGGACTCATAATTCTTACACTAAAACTTTTATCTCGTTGAATAATTCCTAAAAAAATGATAATACCTGTTTTTCGAAGCTCTCTTTTATTATTTCGGAATGCTCGAAGTGCTCTACTATAGAGTGGGATTGTTTTAATTTTATATTTTGTAAATAAATTTCTAAACTCGAATTTTAAAAAAAATTCTATTTAGAATAGATCAACGACCAAAAAAATTTTAACCGTAAATCTTTTCGATCAAAAATACATTTTATTTTAAATTATTAGGTCCACTATTGGGAAAATATTGGAAGCATACACTTTGATTTCTAAGCCACACTCTTCCACATTGCTTCCACGAATACAACAAATTTCTTTCTCTATTGTTACCATGTTAAATAGGTTAGAGAAAAAAATTAAATATATACATCAATCAATATCCAAAATAGCGTAAATCGATATTCTTTAAACCTACGAGTAACATTGTGTGTATATTAAAACTTATTGATTAATCTACATTACTATCCATATGGATTTAACTATAAAAAATTACTTCAAATTTTTCGACTAACAGTTTAACAGTGTTTGGATTACATTGAATACTAGATACAGGATGAATAGCTTGAGTGTTTCCATTTTTTTTTTATAGCCAAACAATTGACTTAATCAAAAAATTATTCGAATTATTGTTATATGCACTCTGGAACCCATTTCAAATTTTAGATATAAATATATTGTTAGGATACTTCTACTAATGCTAGAAATTTGAAATTCGGTATAAGTATGTAAGTTTAGTATCTGTCTTTTTTTAAATCTGCAGTTATTAAAAAGTATGCAATATCATTTAAAGAAACATCATTATTATTTAGGATAAGTGCGGGAGAGATGCCGCGTCGGGAGAGACGCTGCAGTAGCCATAGTTCGTCCGTTGATTGATAGATAGCGCTATTAATGGATTATATGTTTAAAATAAGTTATTTATTTAAGCTGTATATGGGTACATTTATGATCAGTGCATTAGTTTAGTAATTATCCAACTTTTAATTATTGAAAAGTAAGTTTTTTAAGATAATATAATATATTATCAAACATTTATTCATTAGAATTTAAGAATGTATATTTCATTGTTTTAATGAAAATCAGTCTTCTTATTAATTTAGGTATATTTGAAAATGCTGTATAAAATTTTAGGCTGGAATTCTGCACTATGCTTGCTATAGCAACATGCGGCATCTATCCCAACAAAAAGAAGAGATGCCGCATTTAAAGTTGGTATAGATGCCGCATCATATTACATACTAAAAACACAGACTTATACCTTAATTATGCATTTTTTTGGACTGTAAATAATACCACGTAAATATAAAAGATCCATTAATAGATCAGGAAGAGTTCCCATATTAGTGAAGATAACGAAAATAATGATAATTGCCTGTGTATTGAATGTTTTGAAAAATACTCATAAACAAAAAAAAAGTTGACTGGTTAAGATGTATAAAGTGCCAAAATGGTTACATATGGCATGCATCATGTATGGAGATGTGTGTAAAATGCAAAATTTTTAATATGAACTATGCGGGGTCTGTCCTTTTTTGATGCGGCATCTCTCCCATAGGTGTGGAAGAGACGCCGCTTTGCAGGCTCTACAAAATGTTAATTATGAATCCTTTATGACTCAAAATTTAAAATTATTTATAAATAATTTTAAAGAACAATGTTTACATTTATTGTGTACCAAATTTCAAATCAATTAAATGCATACATTAAGAATTATCAAGTGTTTTCAAAATGTGCGGCATCTCTCCCGCATTCACCCTATATTGTGGAAATGAGTAACAAATTAAAGAAACTAGCTACTAAACCGTTTGACCCTCTTGTGTTTCTACTAAAAATTTCACATGAAAAGTTTTTATTTTTTCAAAAACTCATAGTAAAAAAGTTTGTCATATATTCAACTAATTCACCCTATATAATGTTAAAAAACGAATGAAGAGAATGGTTGGGTTCTCTTCTCTATTTTTGTATAAAAATTTTAAAATATTATACGACATATATCAGTTTTAAATAGGCGTGTCTGTTCTATATAGGTGATGTCTACATTACCGGCTCAATACATTCTACCAAGCTCTACAAAATTTATGTAGATTTTATGAAGATTTAAATTTTTTAAATCCTCCTCCTCAATTTTATTTTTTTCATATGTTTTTTCGGCTTACCAATATTCTATCGGCTTTTCAGAGGATAATTACTACGGCCAGAACGCTAGTAATTTGAGAACTTGTAGATTTATATGTTTTCTTGAAAAGCTTTTGCAAACATCTTTATATATCTTGAGAAAAAAAAAATGTTGTAGCGTTGTAAGGGTCAATAAAATGTTAAAACTCAAAAATATAGATAAAGTTTATCCTTGTTAAAATAATTCCCGAAATCTCCTCTTAAGTAAAAAATGGAATCGTAAGTTGACGTTTATATAGCAGATAACTTGGCGCATAAGCTTAAATTTAACCTTCTGTTTCCTGGCTACTATAGTTACAAAAAATTATCGGTCATAAAAGTTTACTTCCTAGGCAGATAAATAATCACTTACAATTATATATTTTCAATTGAGAAAGCTTACTAGTACTTGGCCAGTAAGTTTATTTTTGTGGTCACGAACCCTTAAATATCCTTTGCCTTCAACCCATTGATATAGAAGAATATGGATAGAGACTATTTCTTAAGAGAGAGACAAGATATAATATTATTATGATATGTTAGAATGAATACGTAGATTCCTTTGAATGTAGCACAAAAAATAAAAAACACAAGAAGAAATAGACACTAAAACACGTGCAAACAAGCACACAAGATCAAGTCCTACACAAAATTAAGTTTAAAACAATAAACGTAATACTCCATAAATATAATATCTGGGTAAGCAAAATTGTATTTATCAATAAATGCAACCATTTCTAGCGAAAATTTGTTTTTTTTTTTCTAAATTTTTCATTTAAAAAACAGGTTCATAATAAGCGGAAAAATACCAATTTTAGCATTGCACATAGTAAAGGAAATACCGAAAAAGGAATTACTCTGCGTAAATAAGGAATTCGTTTTTTAGTCAAAATATGTGATAATAACGACAAAAAATTTAAGAATATTGTAAAAAAAAATTATGTAAAAATTAAAATATAGGTTAGATTGACCCTTCATTTCAGTAGCGTCTTATATGTAAAATTAATGAGCATATAAAAATTTAACTTCAAGATTGTGTATTTTGTTTGTATTTATTTATTTATTAATAAAATGATTTAATAAATGTATAGTTTTATTTATGTTTGTGTCTACTTTTATCAAAAAGATATGTCTTATTAGTGATAGAAAATTATAAACCAAAACATAATTTTTTTTAAAGAAATGGTTATAAATTGTAAATAATCAATTAATTTGAGCAATTTTTGTTTTCAGTTTATAAAAAATTATAACATCCTTTAAGCACCGTTAAAAAATACAATAATTTAATAAACAATTAAGAATTCGAAAAACTAACTGAGAAAATAGTCGAACAGCATTCTTAAGGAGATGTTTATGTTTTTATATAGAAATCACAATTATAAGAAAAATATACTAAATATATTTTTTTAAAAGCAATGGCAATGTTTTAATTAAATTGAAACGCTTACTGTTTATTTACAAAATGACGTCATTCATAATACGCACGTTTAATATTCATAATATGTTGATTAGTATTTTGGGAAATGATCCTTCCTTTACAATATTATATACCTTTCCTTCTTCCATGCTTCAGCCTCAAATTCTCAAAATGCAGCCAAGTCTTCGGCAATAAGAAATTTTTAAATATTTTCAGTAGCAAATTTTGTTTATTCTTGTACAAGTTTATAAAGTGTTCCTGTTCAAAAATTTTCTATACAATTTTTTCATCTTCTGGCACAAAACGAGTGAGCGACCGGCCTGGCGGTGGAGTTGATACGGGGGTGAGCGGTGAGGAGGTTAACGTACCCTCTGTGTACGCGAATATACGAACCGAAACTATAAGGATGGTATATTTTTTTAAATAGGTCACATTGTTAATACTAATGAGTTTCCACGATGAATTTTCTTCACTTTGACATGTTGAATTATAATTTACATTTGATTTATTTTTTATAATTTTCCATTCTCTTTTTCGGTGCGCTGTATTATATGTATACAGGGTGGAAAATAATACGTGGGAAGCGTCAAAACTTCTCGGCCTAACATGATTAAACTTATTTAAAGGTGACGTAATTTATACTCACAGAAAGTATTAAGTCTCTAGTAGTCATAAACGCAGTGGACGAGTTTACATGTGTTTTATTTATTCTGTTGTAAAAGTGTAAACTCAATATGTCGACCGTTTCAAAAATTGAATATCGTGTAGTCATAAAATTTCTGACAAAAGAAGGACAAACTCCAGAAGAAATTAATGACAGATTGGATGGTGTATACGGTAAAGCCGTGCCAAAGGTTTCGTTTACGGTACGAGTCCCTCAACGACGATGATCGTTCTGGACGTCCGGCAGATTCGATCACTTCCGAAAACATCGCTCTTGTAGAATCGCCACAAAGAATTTGCATTATCAAGGCATAGAGATGCTTATCCCACCTTATAATAAGTGTATTGAAATAGAGGGCGGTTATATAGAAAAATAAATTATTTTCACTTGGGATCGTTGCTTTGTCACTTTTATATTATAAAAATGAAGTTCAAAGTTCATTTTTATAATATAAATAGCTTCGCCTAAAAGAACAGTTTTTAGTTGTGTTTTTCACCTGAGGATGGCGTAATGGCTGAAGTCGACTCGTGTTTATACGAATTTTGTTGTGAAAAGTGAAAAAGCAACGATCCCATGTTTTTTAATATGGATTTTCACAAACTGAACCTTTCCAATATTAATTATTTAATTATTTTCATTATTCTCTCTGTATTTTTTAATACTTAGGCCGAGATTTTTTGGCGCTCCCTACGTATAAGTCTCGCTCCGAAAATTGTAAATAAATCTCACCCATCTAATTAATATTTGCCCAGTAATTTGTACCAGAAGTATATTTTAACAAAGAAAATTTAATACAAAATGTGGGTCAAAAAGGGGACCCTCAAAAAAATTTTTTTTTAATTCGGCTCTGACCATATTATATGGATATTATTTTAAGATAAATTTTCGGTTTTTAAAAAAGCAACATATAATATAATAAATAGTAACTAGAAGTAAACATGTTTACATTTTATTGAATTTTGGTCAACAAAATTATTTTGTACTTTTGGTACTAAAAAGGTTTATATATAATTTAATCAGGACTGTGCTTGGAAAAATTGGGAAACATCGTTGAGCCATTTCACTTGCTATTTCCTCAAACTGTTAATCTCGAAAAATATTCCTGTGGTTTTAATGTATACAGACTGCTATGAGTCACCCCTGTAAACAGCGTGAGTTATCTACTCTCCACCCTGTATACAACATTAAAAAACGTAAGAAAAAAATTTGTGCCCACTTATTATGTGATATAATCTGATATATAATACGGGTTCTTTATCTTTTTTGGTTATATATTTTTTTTTTCCTTGTGGTATTTACGAAAATATTTTAATTATTTACAATTATCATTAATCTTCCTGATATAGATGGCGTAGGGAATATTTAAAATTTGAATTGGCGGCCGACGAAAATGTTAAAGATAAATGTTAAGATAGATTGAAATTTTTGTTAAGAAACGTTTGAAATATCTGACGTAATTGAAAAACGAGTTTCGTTTAAACGAAAACTTAACTAGGTATGATTATCTAAAATTTATTATAATGACTTTACTTGAGGATGGAATGAATTTTTAAAGAAATATTTTTTAAATATTTTTACAAATTCAATCATAAGTTTCTATTGGTTTCAGTGCTTGAAAAGTATTAATATTCGGAAAATCAAAAGAGATTAAGGGTATACTCTTCAAAAAAATTAAAAAAATATTTAGAAAATATCAAAAAAAACATATTCAAAAACTAAAGTTTACAAATCAAAAAACAAAAACCCATGAACAACCATAGCCCTACCATTTTTACATAAACTTTTCGTTTGCTTTTTTCTTTGTGGTAAGGCTGGCTGACATGTTTACACGTTCCCTAAATAAACCAAATTTTGTATATGGCTTAAGTTAGTATCCAAGATGTGCCATTAGGAGTTTTAAATTTTTTCCCCACCTCCGCCGTTTTTACTTCAAAATTTTATGGTTTTTCGTGTTTTACAAAAAGCTTCAGCTTGACAAAATAAATCTCGGTGTCAAGGTTTTGTACGTATATATGCACTGAGCTAACATTCAGGGTTTGTTTTTTAGGATTTCAGCTTTAAATCCTTTAAATTTTAAATTAATTTTTTTTAAATTTCAATTCAAATTTCACTTAAAAACTTCGAAGCTCTACTGCTGATGATTTTTTTTTTTTTTTTGATCTATATCTATTGGCAGTGATAAGATTCCCTAGCGACGAGTCGCGAAACTAACGTAAGACAAACAATTTTCACATAATTGAGCGTTTTAATAACAATTTTATAAAACTCTTTTACGTAAATTTTGCGCATAATTACGTGATTTAAAGTGTTGGCATTTTACGTTACTAAAATTTCGTTTTTGGTACCAAAACACATCAACATTTTAAAAAAATAGTCTTCACCCTGACGTCTTGTGGTATTTTTTTCTGTCTCCGAAATGGCCAACAACAAAATCGCCACAAAAATTTTATGAAACAATAAAATAACGTCAGAACGCGATACAGTTATTACATAGTTGGCGAAGAGTATCGGTTATACGTTAGTTCCGAATCGCTCACTAGGGAAATTTAATATAAAATTTGTTTAATTTACCAACACAACGTTAAATTTAAGCGGTAAATTTTCCAGTAAGAGATTAAAAGACCATTATTATGATTGTACGAAAACTTGCATGCACTCTCGTTAATTCAATATCAAAATTATTTTGATAATCGAAACACCAAATTACACATAATGATGTATAAGGTTATGTTTTTCATGTACTTTACATAACTACATACATGAAGTTACGGAGGATATGTGGAATTGGTAAGGATGTACTTACATACATAGATAGTGGAAGTATGGATGTACAGGAGTGTAGGTGCGTATCCTGCTCTCCCGCCGTGTGATACGGTTATCATATGTTGTAACTGTTGTTAAAGGATAATCCTGTGTGTATATATTTGTATGTATGTTATACAGACAACGCTGAACGTGTTTAACATGCTTAAAGTTGTTGTAGATAACAATTTCGTGTACTACATATGCATTTATTTGGGTACAGTAAGTGTTTGAATATTCGGTATTTAAATGGTATTTGCTAGTGCTATTGTCCAAAAAATGCTATAAGTTGAAAAGTTGAAAGAGTATTTTGAGTTGATTTTTAGAAAGTTTGTGACTT
This sequence comes from Brachynemurus nebulosus, assembly GCA_035578155.1. Classification (NCBI taxonomy): domain Eukaryota; kingdom Metazoa; phylum Arthropoda; class Insecta; order Neuroptera; family Myrmeleontidae; genus Brachynemurus; species Brachynemurus nebulosus. The sequence goes on from JAPWDM010000002.1 coordinate 66,078,181, forward strand.
GCAGGTGTTATGTCAAGTTCGACCATCCTAAGTGTCTAATATAAGAGTGTTTGTGAGTATAGTTTCTGTAACCAAAGAAAAAATACACTTGCCGCAACATGCTATATAACTTCCGTATATAACGAACTCAGTGTTGCCAGATTGGGGGTTTTCCCCACAAAATAAATATTACGTCCCTGTAGGTAAGTTTATTGCGATCTAAAAATAATCTTTTGTTTCTTCTATACGATTTTGAGTTGAAATAAGGTTGAAATACATAAATATTTGCTACTCCAATACAAAAAATTCATTTTTGATGATATAAATCAGTTTTTAAATAATAAAATAAAGTGGAAAAAATGTTTTTTAAGAAAAAGCTTTTATTTAAAAGTGGGCTAAAAAAAAATAAAATAACTTTTGAGTGAAGTTTGAAGCAATATGCAACATAATTTATAAAAGCTTGAGGCGTTATCATTAATTATTTCTGTTTTGGATATAAGTGTAGCTATTTTACTTTTCAGTACTTATCAAACTTAATTAAACGCCTCAAGCTTTTAAAATTATGTTGCATATTGCTTCAAACTTCACTCAAAAGTTATTTTATTTTTTTAGCCCATTTTTAAATAAAAGCTTTTTCTTTAAAACATTTTTTTACTTTATTTTATTTTCTACTTTTTAGTCTGATTACAATTAATTTAAAAAAAAAAAATAAAGAAGTAATTTTTTTACCTATATTTTAATCGGTTAATTTATCCTAATCAGACATAACTATAGAAACAAAAAATTGCAATGTAAAATCAATGAACAATATTTGACAATTCGAAATGTCAAAAAGTTGCATAGGACTAAAAACCAACAATTTTGGTGTGGGGCAATACTAATTATAAAATATTGCATTGTCCTCAAGGTTAGGCACGTATGCAAAATTTGAAACCTCTACCTCAATTAGAACTTGTCTAAATTTTGATTCCAAGATTTGATCTAAACCAACATAGTATCATAGCAAGTTAAATTAAAGCTTTTAATAAAAATGTACCTTTTTGAAATATTGAAAACAGACATTTTTTGGTTTTACTAGAAAATGCTAGCAGATTCGCGAGCTAGGGTGCAGATGAAATTGATGCGCAAAAGTTGCATAGGACTAAATATCAACAATTTTGGTGTGGGGCAATACTAATTATAAAATATTGCATTGTCATCAAGGTTAGACACGTATGCAAAATTTGAAACCTCTACCGCAATTAGAACCTGTCTAAATTTTAATTCCAAGATTTGATCTAAACCAACATACTAACATAGCAAGTTAAATAAAAGCTTTCAAAAAGGTACCTTGTTGAAATATTGAAAACAGACATTTTTTGGTTTTTACTGGAAAATACTAGCAGATTCGCGAGTTACGGTGCAGATGAAATTGATGCGCGCATCTAATGGTATACAAGACAGTAAGCATACTAATAACCGCACTGTACCCCTGAATTTTCGACACTTTACTGTGCATCATACTTTTCATCGCATACATTTATTATGCACAATTCATTATAATTATTAAATGGAATTTTGTATGTAGGCATTAGGAATTGCAATAGGTATGTGTGCAAGTGTAGTAGTAATTGTATAAATACATAGATAACTACAATTTAAACGATATATTTTAATCTATGTTTAGCCTTTGTATGTTTGTTATTATCCGTATAAGTAAGTATATCTATATTCAATATACTCACTCAGTACATAGTCCGTAGATATTCAATATGAAAACCACTTCGTTAAGTAAGTATTCTCTCTCTGTGAGCTTTTAAATAGAATTAAATAAATGGACTATATAGAGTTATTTGAACGATTACTGTTTATAATATACAGAGAATCCTTATACATATTTGTTAGTATCATTTATAACTACAAATATAGTTTGAGAAGTTTTTGAAACTGTTAAATTTATTGAAATTTGAATAATTTATTACGGACAGTTAAGGAATATTTATTCATGTGATCTACATACATCAAAAAATTAATTAATTTTAAATTTAAAAATGAAGTAGGTACCGTAATTGCGGGTTACTTGAGCCCAGATTTGCAAATCATCTGATAATTTCAAAAATTGAGCGTAACTGTTATACTTATTTGGGATAGGAAATTCAGTATATTAATCTATATATGACTACGGTTAGTTTATTATATAATATGGATCTTTTTCTTATGGCTCATAAATTCTATAGCTTTTTAGATTTTGGGCTCAAGTTAAACTCAAGATCGGGTTATTTGAGCCCAAACCTAAATTTCCAGGTGATTTTCATTTGAAAACAGTGTGAGACCATGTAGGATGTTGGTTACTAATTAAAACATTGTACAAACATGTAAGGAATTTTACTTATTCAATACTCTTATCGCAGCATCCTGCATAGCGTAGCGAATTTCCATTTACAAAAATTAGTTTTACTCGGAAACTAGTTGACATAGAATAATAATTTAAAGACCTTTTTTGTGTGATTTTTTCTCCTTGCTCCAATAGTGTAAAAATTTTTGTATAAGGAGAAGTTTTGGAAAAAAGTTAATTTTTTTCATGGAAATTTCCAAAAATAACATGTTTTGGGCATCGGACGTGCCTGGTTGACGAACTTGTCCAACGGCTTATGACTTTTGGGAATTTCTGCTATAGTCTTGCTCCATTCTATACCAAAGTTATAATGGGCTCAAGTTACCCTAATTTTAAGGTTATTTTACTGATTTATCAAAACCTTAATTTAAAAAATTAACGAAATGGTTGGCATATGAACATATCTGAACTTAGTTTAGTAATGAACAAAGTATTAAAATTATACACTTACCTTCCTTTGTAGACTACCACAATTATTTTTACAGTCAAAAGTTAGCAACGTAACAAAACATCAATTTCAAACAGAGAGTAAACGACACTTGCCTCACCTCTTGTTTGATCTATACGTTTTACAATTATTCATGAATACATTGATTTTATATTTAAAATATCTAGTTTCCAATTTATAAAATACTTATATTATTTAATCCTTTATTTATAAGGTTCGAAAAAAAATAAAAATAAAAATAAAAATAAAAATAAAAATATATTAAATTTGAAATATAAAAATAAAAATACACCGAAACCAATGGTAAATAATATTTTAGAATTAATCCAGATAATTAATCCAGATAATATGAAAAATGCATACAAAAATAAAACAAAAATTCACCTACCTATAAAATAAATAAAATTGATATCTTCGTATTATATTATACAAAATTCATATTTATTCCTAATTACTATTATCTATTTTTAACTGTATATGTATATAACATTATTCGATTTTAGAATTTATAAATTGATCATTAAATTTTCAATATGTATATATATCGTATATGTATAATTATTATCAAAACTAACCCATTCAAATAATACATTGGGTGGCCATTAATTATTATTTGAATAAGTAGGCCGACTAATTGTAAATAATATTGTATATACGAGCGAATCACATGGCAATAACAATATTTTGTGATACAGTGTGTTTGATCCGACTTGGTACATGGAAACCTCTATTTAATACACATATTAAGTACTTTCTTACATTGAATAAATATTAGCTTCCGTGTTTTTACCGTCATAGTTTTTTTTATACCATCTGATTGACACCAGCTTTAAAATAAAATAATGAAAAAAAAGAAAAACGCAGAAATACAAACAATCGACTTCTAATTCAATAAAAATGGTTAAGCATTTCTTGAAATCAATGTCTTGAAATCCTGGAACAGCTTTTCCAGGAAATGCGGTTACCCCACCAAAGTCCGTATAAAATTTCTTTACATCTAGATTCAGAATTTTTAGTGGAGTTCAAAAATTTATGATTTTGTCAAAATTAAAAATTTTTCAGGAGCGTCAAAACAAGTAAGGTGGTCTAAAAATAATAATGTAACTTAAAAATTTAAATTTTCATTTTCATTACAATCATTTATTTATGTACACAGTTAACAAGTTTATTTTATTGCATTTTATTATTTAAAAAATAATTAAAAAGTATTGACTACAATGTAACATTTTTCGTTTACTGATTATCTCCTCATAAAATATTGCAAGACTACGCTCGCTTCTCTGAATGTATTTTCATAAAATCATAATTTTTGTTTTGTATAAACAGATTAGTTATTTTTATAACTGAGTAATATAAATTAATCTCTAACTGTGGATGTCTCTAATCTCTAAATGATGACTCTCTAATCTCTAAATGATGCAGTAGAACAATATATAAGTAGTGCTGACTAGTTAGTCGAATAATGATGTTACAAACTTAAGTTGTCTTACAATGTTTATTTCATTTAGGTAATTTTTCTTTCACTTAATATAAACCAAACAAACTTTTTGATTCTTAGCTCTTATGAAATAAATATTATTTATAAAATTTATAATAGGTGGTAAAGTGGGGGTAATGCTCGAGTCTCAAACTGGGGAAGCGGAATTATTGAAAGCGGAAATATTGAGAATGTGCAATCCCGTGAAAACCAATTATTTTGGCGTTGTTGGTAAATTTATAAATATAGGATAACGGCTTGTGAATCGGCCTCAGGTTTTGTGACAACATGAAGTACTGTTTATGACAGTAAGCACACGGAGGTGCAAAATTCTGTCATTGAATCAAAGGTCATCAAATCGAGGCAACGGTGGATTTTAAAATTCAGAACATAATTTAGGAGATTTCAGCGATAAATATATGATTTCCCGCTACATTTTTACAAGGGTAGTATAGATTGAGTCGAAATTTTCATAAGTTGAAATTTTCAGTGAGATATCTCATATTATTATTATTATTATAGACTTTTACGCCAACCTGGCGCTCACTACTCAGTAGGACAGTACTGGGTAACATTCACCTATACCGGCATTATGCAAGGTATTAGGCTCTGTGGAAGGGTAATGTGCCAAACCAATCCGTAAAAGTACCGTAGTACATTCACGGACGGGTTTGTCACATCACTCCTTATATTGTAGTTGTTGTTGCTTGAAACGAGGTGTTATGCGTCTATTTTGGTGTACACTGGTTCGTACGACGAGACTTTTGTGGGAGCGTAGATGTTGGCTCAATGACAGACGGCTGTGAATGCCTAGTTCGTTTTCGTGTCCTCAGAGAATTGGTAGGATTATGGACAGAGGGAAGGGAAAGGACTGTTTGTGTTTGTGTGTGTGTTCGTGTATGTGTGTGAATGTGTCGTTCTGTTTTACGTTTCTTGGTGTAAATGTGTTCTGGTTCATCAAATTGCTCATTAAGATCGGGTGTTCCTGGAATTGCGCGTTTAGACGGTACAGAGGTTGACGGACTTTGTGTGTTATTGAGTTGGGGAGGATTGTGCACCAGAGTGGTAACAGTGATGGTGCGGCAGTTGGTCGATCCTCCCTCTCCATCAGACGAATCTGGATCTGTATGTGTGTTAAGTGTTTGTGTTTCAGTGTTAATGTATTGTGTGTTTATGTATGTGTGTTGTGTGTCTGTAAGATGAGTGTCAGTGTGTTGTTCGCTCACTGTAGATGGCTCAGATGGAGTAGAAATAGATCTTGTGCTTTCACATATCGCAGTCGGATTCGTATTTTATTATTATTATTATTATTATTATTATTATTATTATTTTTATTATTATTATTATTACTGTTAACAAGACAAGCAAAATTACAATGCACCAGGAAAAAGTAAGCTTCATATAAAATGAAGCAGACTAACATTATAATCCAATATATTTTGTTATAATAAAATGGCAGTGAGCAAATATTAATATTTTTTATATGAAAATCTAATCTAAAATGTATTATTTTTCATAATAAGACAAGAACAGAGACAACGCTGAATGCTTCTATTATACTTTAACAAGAATAACACTGCCTGTGTGGGTTAAGTTGCGTAAATGTTACAAAATTATTAAAAAAAAAATCTATTGAAAATGAACCAGTTTTGGCAATCAAATGTACAAAATTGAATTGATGTAATAGTATACTACGTAACTACTATTTACAAAAATACAACTTTTATTGTTTAAACTTATATGACATGTTTCGATCAGTATGATCATCATCAAACCAGTGAAGATTATATTCAAATAATGCTTATTTATACTATTGCTACTATGATAGGTATATATGTAGGCCTGTATTTAAGGGGGTTCTCCCGTGTGATGGGTTCAGCGAAAAAATTTTTCTTCTGCTTGGAAACAATTCACTTTGAATGATTGTCAAGAGGAACAGGAAGGGGTACTCTATGGACCAGGCATCGAAGATTGATGGTAAGTTAAAATTTTCATACTTTTAACCGTATTCGGAACTTTAAACGCACTTTCTCAAAACTGTGTTTTTGAAACTGGCCTCCATCAGATCTCGAGAATGGTTTGGCTGATTCACTTGAAATTTATAGGGTAGATTCAGCACGTGTAGACGCATCGAATGTACTAGAATCATCCAAAAATTCCGAATATTTCTATTTTTTTGTAACAAAAAGCTTAAAAAAAAATCATGAAATTTGAATGTTTTTTTTTTCAAACGTCTGCCAAAAACCCAATTTTCAATATTTTAAATTGATTCTAGTTCATTCGATGCATTTATGCTTACAAATTAAAATGCCGTTTTTTTCTTTCGGATAAACCAATCAGCCGAAATCGTGGAGGCAGTGAGCCCTCATTTTTTCGGGGAGGATGTGAATTTTGTTCGAAAAACTATTTGTTTGAAAAGTTCTATCTTTTCACTGTTCATCAAAAAAAATTCCCAAAACATTCTTAAAAAATAGGCTGCCACACGGTCGAAGAGCCGCCTTAAATGTAATCTTTACTTGTTTGATAATAATGAACGAAACATACCAAAAGAGTTTAAACAATAAAAGTTGTGTTTTTGCAAGGTAAAGTGTTTTATTTATTAATAACAAAATTCCCTTTATCTTTTTGATCCCTTTTAAGACGAAAAGCCAATATTTATTAACGTTTTAGTTCAAAGTGGGACTTTTCGGTTTCTGAGACGGAATTATTCTTTTCAAAACTCTGTCCGCTTCCCGATTTGTGCTTTGGCCGTATATGTATTGCCATGTGCTTAAGTATCTTGAAAAAGAAAACTAATAAAATATTATGAGATAACATAAAAGTTCATGAGATTACTAATAATAAATTTTAACTTCCCTATCTATATATTTATATAGAGTGTTTACATTTTATTTAGTGTGTTCAAGTATATTACGTTTCATTGTGATTCAATTGAGTGAAAAAAAAAATTGGAAAAAATCCTTCGGAATAAGTAAATTGATTTTTTATTAAAAAAGTTCTTTCATCTCGTAAAAGCGGCAGGCGGATTATTAAATAAATGTTCTGATATCTTAATTTATTTTTGTGTTCAATAATCATGTACAGTGTGTACTGATTTTTGTGGTTTTCTAGGTAAAATTCATGAAAGAGTGGAGTTAGTTTAAAATCACTTATTTAATTACAGTGGTCACTCTGTGAATAATTAAAATAACTTTTTTGTTTGAATGGATAGTTAAAATTTAGGAAAAGATATATAAATTTTTAAGAGCCCTAAATAACTAAAACTTTTTTTTCTCTTAAATGAAAAATAAAAACACTGCTCTTAAACATCGTTAAAAATCTGCAATGAAATACTTTTTGTTGCGAAAAAAGGAAACTTCTTTTTTCTCCAAAAATGAGATTGGTAAGCCTCCCAGCAAGCAATACCACTGGTGAACAAACAACAGGACTTCACAAGACTACCGTACAAAAAACTCCTTTCTAATAAAAAATAATTTTCCTTCTTGTGCCCATATTTTACATTTTGCGCTCCAATTCGGCGAGTGCCTTGTAGCCTTCAACTCCCCCACTTTCTCCACTGTAGTTAAGTTACGCCGCTGGTACCTGCTTCCAAACCCATAGTAAAACTTTTTACCTGCACAATAGTTCGATTTTCGAAGCGTAAAAGATTCAAATTAGGTACAGACTATTAATAAACAAAAACCTTTTGATCACAACTTGTTTAATCAAGATAATATTGATCGAAATATATCACAAGAGTTATAAGGTAAAAGTAGTACAGTTTGTAAAATAAGTGTTTTTATTTATTAAGGGGGCCACTAGTGTGACATTTCGAAAAATTGGAAAATTTTTTTTGCATGTTTCATAACACACTAAAATTTCAAGTGCATATCTCAAATAGTTTTTGAGTTACAGCCATCCGAGAGCGGATTCTGATTTTCATTGTTAACTCTGAGGTATTAAGAAATGTATGAAGGTTGATAGTTCGGGAGTTTCTGGACGTGGTTGCCAGTCACATGTTGTACAGAAGCTAAACTCTGGCACATTTACATGATTCATCTAGTTTTACTATGACCGTTATAGTGAGTACATCCAAAATAATTTTAATAAGATTTCTCAGTGATTAAAACTAAAAGGTAAGGTAAAGAAAAACTACATTTTTCAAATTTGCTGCAGTTATAACTCGTAGACAAATCATCCAATCGATTTGATTCTTATTGCAGCTTCTTTTATATATGTTTCTTCGTGCCATGAACGACCAGTTTTCCGGTCGAATAAAAAATGTAATTTTTGCAGACCAAAAATCATCCAATTTTCGCGAAAAATTTGAAACTTTTTTGATTGAAAATTGAGGTTCATGGCACGGCCAATACCTTCTAGTTTAATAGGCTCCTTTTTTTTTATTTCAGGCACTGTGAAGGTCGCTATTGCTGCAGCAATGGAGAAACTTTTCTTTGGAGCCTTGGGAGATCACGAATAACTCACTGAATTTTCAATTTTTTGGTCCAAAAATTTTATCATGAATTTATTATATATCAACGAATATGTCTTCAAAATATTAAAACATTCCATATATTAGTTTTCTTTGAAAAAATTCCCAAAAATAACCTTTTTCTCAGGCGGTCACACTAGTGGTCCCCCTTTACAGCGAATATGAAAAACCATAAAGTACCGCTCAAATCTATTAAATATTCGAACAATCAAATTTTACCTATTTTTACATCTTTCAATATTCTCTCTCTTTTAAAAACCGTGTACAGAAATTTGTCACCACCTCCTAGTCTATTGTTTTAACCCGTATAATATCACACTAATAAACTGAGGTCATAGTTTCTTTTATTGTTTCCATTTAATTTCAGCATTGCAAAAACTATTGTTTGCAACACGTGCAGTATAAATATTTTTATTTTACTCACAGTAATTGTTCAATTCGCCAAGCATCTTGTAAAAAACTACTACGGCAGGTGTTGAAAAAAAAAAGTAAAAAAAAATAAATAAAAAGAACTTCTTTTTTACTATTTGTTACATAAATACAAACTACATAATATTATGAAAGGTTTTTGATATTTGATTTTTGGTTCACATCAAGTGAAATATAACACTAATCAAATATATTCCCGGACTTGTTTTGTTTGGCTCTAATTGTTTATTTTAATTTTCTCTTTTGTGTTTTGTTTACATGGTAGCAGTCACCATTTTCATAAACATGTTATTTTACCACTAATATACACTTAAACAGAACGTATTGTATTCGGTTACAAAATTTCCTATTTTATTTTCATCGAAACATGATATAAACAATTTATTTTTGTTATCATTATTGGATGGATATGCCGTATACAGTAAAAGTCGAAAAATTCGGAGTACATAAAAAAAAGAACATTTGCCTTTGACAAACAACTACACGGAGAGAAAATTCCTATAAAAATTACTGTGCTCATACTACAATCGACGTGTAACAGGCGAACGTATCCAATTTTTGTACGGTAAAATCATAAAAATTACAATAATATAACTATAATTTTTATAATTTTACCGTACAAAAATTGGATATGTTCGCCTGTTACACGTCGATTGTAGTATGAGCACAGTGATTTTTATAGGAATTTTCTCTCCGTGTATGATTCAGATTTTCTAGTATTAAATAATCCGATCAATTTAGCCCTAAAAATAGTAGTAAAGATACAAAAATTAGAGGAGAGCTGAAAATTGGTACGAATGTTCAGAACACCATTATAAATAAGTGTTGAAAAGTCCTCATCGTTCCTGTACGTGGTTATTCAAGGTCAAAGGTTCCAAAAAATGGGTTTTTCGCATTTTCCAGCAAAACGGTAAGTTTTATCATAAAATTAGGTCTAATAAAAATTGTAGATCATATAATTATCTATAAAAAATGTCTCAATACTTTTTTTCTAAGAGCCACCGTTACTGAGATATAACTATTAGAAAAGTTGTAATCTTCATAATATGCACACGTTTCCAAGCTACCTGTGAGGTAGTGTACTTAGCGGGTTTTTTTAAAGGGTTTCCCCAGTAGGCCTATTCCACGGCCTATTCAATTGACCGTAACCTCGTAACCTATTTCGTACTGATTTATGTTTTGTAATGAAAATTTCCCTCACTGTTTTTAAATCTATACCGCTTTCATCATTCCCGATACTAATATTTTTTATTATTCAATAGTTTTCAATTAAACAGGATCACCATAGACCGTGGAAACCCTTTAAAAAACCCGCTCAGTACACTACCTCACAGGTAGCTTGGAAACGTGTGCATATTATGAAGATTGCAACTTTTCTAATAGTTATATATCAGAAACGGTGGCTCTTAGAAAAAAAAGTACTGAGACATTTTTTATATGATCTATAATTTTTTTCTGACCTAATTTTATAATAAAACTTACCGTTTTGCTGAAAAACGCGAAAAACCCATTTTTGAAACCTTTGACTTTGAAAAAAAAATTTTCCACGTACAGGATTGATGAGGACTTTTCAACAATTATTTATAATGGTGTTCCAAACATTCATACCAATTTTCAGCTCTCCTTTAATTTCTGTACCCTTGCATGTTTAAATTGACCGGTGTATAAAATAGAAATTCCAATATGTATCTCTACAGAAAAGTAACAAATCAAATTTAAGTACCCGTATGGCTTATCGTGTCTTAAATTTTAAATAGAAATGGATCAAATTGGTATTTTCGGAATAACGCGCTATCCTGTTGTAGTAGCAAGTTATATGACAGTTCAATTATGTTTTTATTACATTCAGTTACAAGGATTTATTGTATTTGATTCGAGAGAAGGATTGTTACGCAGCTTTTTGTACACCTGTTTTAGTTTCAATATACAGGATGGACGTATAAATTTTTATACACTTTCCTTTTTTTAAAAGGCTTCTATTGGAAACGATTTTGATGTTTTTGGAGTCTACGCTGGAAGAAAAAGGATACAAACAGTGGATGTGCTGACAAGGAACAAATTGACTATTGGTGCGAAATTACTACGTCCCGAGAATGCTACTGGTTCGAGCTACAAAAACCTTGGAAAAAATCAAGACATCTGAATAAGAGAAATTATTACGTTCATACAAGTTAGCAGAAAAGAACCGTGACAAAAGAGATTCTTTGGTAGCGCACTACTGCACTTTTTCGGTGTGGCACGCGTATTTGTCATGGAGATTTGCGTTTCAGAATCACAATTTTGCAAATATGTATTACCATATTTATTTAAAAATATTAAATGTATTTAAACTGTATGCGATACTATTCTGAAAACTATATTAACTTTACCAACTAACCTATTACCATTATATCTATGGAAAGATAATTTTCAAGACTGAGGATTGTAGCATCCGCTACTCAACAAATAATTCAAATCGCACGTCATAACTAACGTACTTACCGCCATGATGTCGGTGCGTTTGTATTTCGCCGCTGTTACTGTTCTCAGGCCCAGTAGCTTGTACATGATAACATATATGTTATAGAGTTATAGACATAACATCCGTTCAAGATTATACACATATTGATTTTGTTATCCACTTAACTACCCCATATGTTCATTATTAACAACATTACAATGGTGACCCCGACAAGGATAATAAAAAAAACTAAGTTTATTAGCTTTATAAGTTAAACTGTTCCTATGATATCTATAGAAAGGTCTTTTTTAAGACTGAAGATAGTAAAATATTATTTTGGACCTACCGTTAGTCATAATCGATTTACCTCGTCAATAATTTTTTTCCGTCAAATTTCTGTACCAAAAGTATTAAGATCACAGCAGTTATGTACCAAGAGTAGTAAAGTTACAGCAATTCTATACCAAAAGTGTTAAAGTTACAGCAGGCTGTAGTAAGTACCAAAAGTAGTAAGGCTGCAGCAATTCAGTATCAAAAGTAGTAAAATTATAGTGGTTCTGTACCAAAAGATTTATGAAAAATCACAAATGCGTTTTGTCATTACAGTTGAAACCATGCAAAATAAAAATAAAAAGAAAAAGCAACTGAGAATCTCGTTTAAAGAGTTTATTTTCAACTGAAATTTTGCATATGCCATAAGCAAAACTTTGTAGAACAATCACAGCTCCATGTTGATCTTCCATTTGTTCAGAACTGTCAGAATGTTTCCATGTAAAGTCATCCTATCCCTGACTCTCCAAATTTGTACAATGTAAAAGTATCACAAGGCAATAAATTGTTACATGGCTCTCCGAAAATAAACTTTATACCGGGCTCCATTTTCATTCGGGTCGTCTCTGTCTCCTTTATGGACTAGTTTCGACATAGTCCTTTTATGTTTTTCAGTTGCACTGTACAGAATGCAATGTATTTTTTGCTTCATATAAAAAGCACTTCCAATTTTCTATTAAGTATGTCTGCCTTAATGTCAAAACAATTAAATTATAGACAAAGCACTCCAAACTGATGAAAACTCTCATCGAAAACAAATTGCTGATGAGACGCCGCCAATAGTTTGTCTATGAACTAAACACTAACCTACACTTACACTACACTTGAAAAACATAATTATACATCCTGATACTCCTTTCACATCACACATTAAGATCAATGATAATAGTTGATTTAATATCCTCGCGTACCCTCGTACACCCTCGCCGATAGAGTTATTGAAAACTAAAACATATATATGGATGACGCGTAATGAAGCGATATTATTATCCTTCTGATCGTTGATGCAATGCAGACGTTCTAATGGTTGCTTCATTTAACTTTTAACGTGTCATACTTGTACTATATATAAGTTTAAATTGCTGGCAATAATATTATTGAAAAGCATATAAGCAGTGATGTATGTAGGATCTCACATATATTGGGGATAAGTATTCCCATATGATATTCCCATATGATTATTGCTGTACGAATAGTAGTGTGCTTTTCAATTTGTCGATCGAGACAATTTTTTTCTAGCGATTTAAGCTTAAATACATAGTGTGTTGGGTAAAAATGTAGTCATGATTAACGATTGACGATTATGATTAATAATCGTTAGTCACGATTAACGATTACGATTAATAATCGTTAATCGCAACTGACAATTACGATTAATCAATCGTCATCGTTTTTCGAAGATTAAAAATTACTAATCGTAATCGTTAATTGGTAATCATGATTAAAAATGTATGATTAATTTCATAAAGAAGTATGTAGGATCTCACATATATTGGGGAATAAGTATTCCCATATGATTATTGCTGTACGAATAGTAGTATGCTTTTCAATTTGTCGATCCAGACAATTTTTTTCTAACGATTTAAGCTTAAATACATAGTGTGTTGGCTAAAAATGCAGTCATGAACGATTGACGATTATGATTAATAATCGTTAGTCACGATTAACGATTACGATTAATAATCGATAATTGCGACTGGCAATTACGATTAATCAATCGTAATCGTTTTTCGACGATTAACAATTACTAATCGTAATCGTTAATTGATAATCATAATTAAAAATTTATGATTAATTTCATTGTTCCCAAACTATTGAAATTTTGATTTTTACGCGGGTTTCACACTTGGGCATGGTTTCAACTGTCAACTAATTCCCCAACTACTTATATATTTTAACCGTTTTAATCCCACCGGCGTGGCACTTAAATAAAATTGTATTTTTGTTTTTCCGTTCATATTCTTTTTATGTCGGTGTCATCATCTTTGTCATCGTGATGCTTTTTGAAGTTCTTCTCTGCCCCGCGCGGCTTTGCATTCTTATATTGTGATTTCAGTGTATGACGCAATCATCTACCGACGACTATACTATAGGTGCTACCATCTGTATGTCCGTGTATCAAATATCATTTTTGTTGTTCCACTGTGTCTTAGGGGATTTAGAAAAAGAACTTCCATTATGTTATAGAAAAAAAGGGTGGTTTATCTATCTGTATATTACGGTTGGTAAGAAACTTGATATGCATTGAATGGTAGAGCTACTTTGAATTTTTTTTATTTCATAAAATATCTGTTTTCTTTCTGTTGAATTCTATGAATACTATTTTCTTTATATGATATGGACGAAGAATATATATAAGTATTATTTATAATCAATTAGAGATTATAAACATTGTAGTATAAGAATCAGGGACGGCACATAAGTGAAAAAAAGTTTGCAATATTATTAGAATTTCAATTACTTTTACAATTATCTAATTTTAAGTTTAGTAATTGTTAAAATTCTTGTTTGTAAATTAAAATTTTAGTTAAACTTAATTCTGCTTTTATTAACCTATAAACTTCTTAATTAAGTAATAGTAGAAATGGAAAAAATAAATAACTAATTATAATATGGGTGACCAAGACTGAACCCAAGTACACTAGTTCACCAGTTACAGCAATACCACTGCACTGTTTCCAGTAACCTCAATATACCTACATTTCACGTATATAAAGCTTAACAATAATCGAAAATTTTGACTCTCAGCAACTTCTAAAATAATGGATCAAAATTTTCCGAAGTAATTTTAATTGACAGCTCTTTTCAAAGTTAGTACTATTAGTGAGTGAAGTTAAAAAAAAGACTCTTTTTAAATATTTTTTTTTAAGTTGAAAAACTAATTTTTAGAACTTAGTTTTTTTTTACATATTATAAATTTGGATCTATATTTAGGAAAAAAAAATTAAATGGCATTTTAATACCTATAGATATACGTAATTATTCATTCCCCCACCACAATCGACAGTAAAGCATTTTTTCGAAAAATGGGCGTATTTGAAAAACAAATTTTAATTTTCCCGCACTTTTAAGTGTACAAAAGGAGAAAAAAGGGGAAAATATTACCAGGTTGGTGGGGGGATGCACAATACGCATAATAATAAACAAAATGTGCCATGTTTTATTAAAAGTTTTTGAGTTAGGATTGGTCAAATTTGAAAACTGTTATTTCGAGCAAAATACATTTTCAAGTTTTTTTTTTTTTTTTTTTTTAAACAAAATTTGTTGAAATATTTATAGATAAACATAACGTAAAAGTCCCTATACCGGAACGGGATCATATGTCCGAACAATTTTAACATTTATATATTAATGAAGTTATTTCTGAAAGGAACCTCTCACAACACAAATTATTATTAATAGAATGATTATTTTTCAATTTAAATTCGCCCCGCATTTAATGTTTCCTGACTTATTAAATAAATACATACATACATGCATATATGTATGTATAGATATATATATATATATATATATATATATATATATATATATATATATATATATATATATATATATATATATATATATATATATATATTAAACACAGTATTTTGATCCTTTATTTACGTCTCATACTTAAACCATTCTGTTTCCTACTTTGACGTCTAGATGTCACTCTATGTGTCATATTACTCAAATTACACGTATGTTTGTATATTGATTCCCAATTCCTAGTATCATTAATATTTCTTTGTTTGCATATAGATATCGATATTTCGTAAAAGAAAAACATTAATAAATAAAAATTTTTGGATTGTATTTTTTTAAAATACAATACATATTCATTGGATTAAAAAATCTTTCTTTCATGCTTATTAAGAAAAAAAAATGGGTGTTTAATTTATTTGTCAATTTTTATAAGCCAATTTAATTACTCACCTAAAAATAGTGTCCCGGTATAAAGGCTTTTACGTTATTAGTAGTTAATCAATCAATCCGGGACCGTATAGAAATACATAAGCAATCTCAAATTCTTCCTCCTGTAGTTTTCTATCCTGCGTTCTCTTTGTTTAACTTTCCGATTTTATGCAACGTTGTCAAAACATGAAAAAAATCGTTATAACTTTGAATTCAACTTTGAATTTTTACTTGAATTTTAAATACGTATTCTCGGAACATTTATAGACCCTTTTATGAAAAGCAAAAAAATTCGAAAAAAAAATTTTTATCTCACTAATAGCATCTTAAACGACAATTGTAAAATTATTGCTCATAGCAACAATCGATTACACAATCTACTTTCTTTATCTTTGGTTCACTGTGGCTCATAATTCCTGTTCTTCTATTATCCAAATTTGAATCCAATTGTTTTTTGTATAAATAGGTATAGGTTCCTACATAAAATGTATGCCATATCATTGATAAAAAAAGTAGGAAATTTACGTAAAGACGGAAGCAAAAAAAATTAAAATTATAGATATTCAGGAAAGAGAAAAGTGGATAAACACCACATGAAAAAACAACAATTTTCATGATGAAGCAGATGTTAAAAATATACATGTATAGAGAAGAGACCGGCAACCGGCATTGTCCTGCGAACTGGGCGAGCGAAACCGGGGTTAAGATACCATTGAACCTATTTTATTGTTTATTTACACATTTTCAATTGTGTGTTTGTCATTTTTTTAAATATTTTTCTTTCGTTTTGCTTTCTGTACCGTTCTTTTGCTTTTGTTCTTCGAATGTACGTTTTTTTATTTTTTTTTCTGTAAAAAAGTAGAAAAGGAATAAAAAAATAAGCTAAATACACGCAACGAGAGAAATATTATTATATAATTTTATTTTACTTTTTGTTTCCTTTCAACTACTTTTTTGTTAACTGAAAATTGAAATTCTCTATAAAGCGCTAGCATTTGTTAATAGGTCACCAGGAGCGGAACATCAAATTGAACACCTGATGCCTACGGCTACTGTGGATTTGTTTATTCAATGTTTTTACATACGGCTGCACGAAATTTTGTGTTTTACACATGACTGTGTGTAAAGCACCACAGTTAACTATAATATTTATTGTGAATTTCATATCATTTGTAGATAGAGTACTCAATTTAGTAATATACTATTTAAGATTTAGTCAAGAAAAGTAGGTACACCTCTGGCTCAACTCGTTCAAAATTTTATTTCTATTGGTATCTAAACATACCGTAAAACCGTCTAGACCCGAAAAGGGGGTCTAGACCCGGACACTTTGCACCAATCTTCAAAGTAAATAATTTCTACATTAACCTGTAACAATAAACATTTGTTCTTGACGTCATTAGAGAGAGAAAAACATCCTCTATACAGCTGTAGGTACCAATAAAAACTACGGATTTCAACATTTACTATCTCATTTTACAGGATTACTACCCTACAGTTTTTCAAATAAATAAAATGTGTGTCTAACTTAGACATGTAATTTTTATCATAATTGTCATATTGTTTTAGTTTTGATATGTATGTGTTCAGCATTTTATCGCAAATCATTTAATGATGTTTGAAGTTATATTCGATGTATATATAAAAAAATACATGCTATATAATATGTATATCTGTTTAGACCTGGACACATTAGTTTTTTACACTATGGCCGCGATTCGCACCAGCTGTAACTCCCACTATCCACAGGTTAATATCCCCCCCCCCAGAATTACGCGGTTTATGCCTCCTTCTGGTGTCATATCGTATGTTTACTTCATAGAGAGGCATGCTATGCATTGCCCCCTCACCCTTCGCACAAAATATTTTGAAGTCTTTGACAGGTTCAAAGACATCACACGATATAAAACACTATCCTAAATCCGTCCGGAGAGGTTAGTTTGCATGTTATTACATTATTTAAGTAAGTGTCCGGGTCAAGACCGATTTTTTATTTTTTTTTATTGTTACTTATAAAACAAATGGGTCCGGTATATAACAAATAATATACACTCTTTCTAATGGTAATAATTTTATTGGTGATATCTATGAAGGAAACATGTATAAATATAAAATTAACCAAAAAATGTAAAAAAGTGTCCGGGTCTAGACGGTTTTACGGTACCTATATTTTGTTTATTTTTGAAAGTATTTGTAAAATCTACAATCTATATCGACTCAAACCAAAATGTAGAACTTACCTATCGGTTAAAATCAGTTTTTATAACAGATAATATATTTGAATATTTGTAAGTAAATTTAAACTGTAAGAAGATTAAATAATTGTGCAACTGAAATTAAAGGCTGTTAAATGAAAATGTTATATATTCTTATATTCATTTGAGCCAACTAATATAATATTGTCAAATATACCACTTCCTACTTTTTAGTTTCACCAAGTTCGTCTCTGTTCAATAGAGTAATATATTTTGTATTTATTTTTTAAGTCAGTACAAAACATGAATCACGAACTCAGGTGGTAACTAAAATAATTTTTCATTTCGGAAAAATCATCGGTTATTTGTCAAAAAGTTAATATATCGTTTTTTTGTAAAAGAAAAACTTTTTTCTTACGAAAATTATTCACCATTTAAACCTGTTATGGAACAAGAGCAGCCTGATTTTTCAAAGTTTAGAATCAACCTATGAAATAATTTACGGAAATATTTTTTATTAATTATATGATTAAATGCTATGAAATACAAAACTCTCTGGGGAATTTTTGATATTCAATTCTAAGAAAAGTTTTCCATTTACGATAGAGTAGATGAAGCAGAATTAACAACAAATATTGTTGAAAATCGGCTTATTGAAAAACGCTTGTCTATCTGCATCCATATATCTGGTATACTTACGTTGAAAAATAGGCTGCTAAATATTTAATTTGTTTCGTACAGTCGAAATTCTAAGTTGTGTACATCAGTAATAATAGATGAATTTTTATCGGACACTACTTGAAAAGGATTACAATCAACTTAATTCAGGAATAAAAATAAAAGTACATTAGGAATTAGGGACAAAAACAAAATTGTTAGGAATGATTTATATTATTAGATTAGGTTAAAACAATTCTTTATTAACCTTCTAAGGAGAGGAATTTGCTAGATTATTGTATTTATGAAGTAAATCCCCCGTGGTTTACCTGAGCCTCGTAGCGAGGGAGTTGAAAAATTCTCTTTATATTATGATCCTTTTTAAACGTAGGTAATTTTTACAAATCTATACATATAATAAAATTGTAAGGAGACCACTTCTGTACATGGAATATTTTTGGAAAATTTTACTGGTACTGTAAATAGTTATCGATGTAGATATCAAAACAGCGATTTTTAGAATATATGTCTGTCCGTCTGTGTGTCTGTTCACGCATCACGCAAAAACTATTGGACGGATTTTAATGAAATTTGGTGTGGTGATAACTTATTACCCAGGGCAACATTTAAGGTACTTTTTACTCTGAGAAAATGCCTCATTCCCACGGGAAAATGGAAAAACGTTTTGTGCATGTGCACGTATTACGCAAAAACTATTGGACGGATTTTGATGAAATTTGGTGTGGTGATAACCTATTACTTGGGTCAACATTTAAGTTACTTTTTACTCCGGGCCAATTCCTTATTCTTACGGGAAAATAGATAAACTATTTGAGCATGTGCCTGCATTACACAAAAATTACTATTCTTTACAAGTTCTGTATAATTATTGCACTTACATACTTCTCATTGAGATAATAACAATGCTTTGCGCTAACGACGTCGCGGGTACCGTTAGTAATTAATAAAATTGTTGAGTTTTGGCATCAGGTACAGAAATAATAATACAATCGAATAAAAATTAAGTACGCAGTAGTGAGGCCACAAAAAATATCAAGAAAAATTTCTCCCTACATCCCCTAGATTAGTTTTTTAACGGGCATTCGATTGACCAGTTGAACAGAGTTTTTGATCTCGACTGTGAAGTTTGTTGACAGAGGCTTTGCAAAAGTCCGAGGGCAATTACAGATTACAGTTGAAACGAGCGATTAAAAAACAGACACTCTAGTCCTACAAGTTGTAGTCCGTAAGGGGTCGTATTTCAGAATTTATTCATAACACAATTTTGTAAAACTGTTGTATAAGAGTGGTTAAAATTATTCAATGAAATATATAATTATGTTGAAATGCAAATTTAAAAATCTATTCCAATAAAAATCCCGGAAATTGACAATAACGTCAGATTACCGGAAATATTTCATGCATATCTTTTTTATGAGCTAGAAAAGAGTGATATTTTATTTGTGCAAAATTCGGGTTACATTATTTTCTCTGCCATGTAAAACAAATAATTTTTGAATTCAGTTTTCTCAGAAGTAGAGACAGACAAAAAAAGAGATAAAAACATTTTGTTACTTGTAACAACTATCGCGTGCTCTGTTACACTAATGCTCTCTCATACTCAAGTATTACAAGAATGATAAATTTTATTACACTTCAATAATAGTAAATTTTCTTTTATTATAGATAATTTTTCTCTCTCGAATATGCATATCCAGACACAAAAACGAGAATCATATACGGATTCATACGTGGGTCGTTGACAATGGGCGTTATTAAATTAGTGATCATTTTTGAGTTATTCATCCTTTTTTATGTGCTTTATGAATAGGAAATGAAATTATTACTCAAGATTACTCAAATCAGTATTATGTGATGTGATTTGTAAATTCATTCAAAAGTAATATGGAAACTTGACAAATTTTCTAGACATATGAAACATGTCTGCGATGAAACTTTGATGAGTTCCTGTGCTCATGACCGCGAAGGTATCTAAATTAGTACAACCGTTTTACAATAGATGGCACGTGATTCGTTTCAACAAATATGTGTTTCATGTCGTTTATTGCGCTGAAATTTTGTTGGGAAAGATTTGCAGTTTCTAGTACGCCTCGAATTTGCAATAACCAGGGCTGGGAAAAAGGGTTCATAGAAACCATTTAAAATAGAAAATGGAAAATGGTTTCCAAAAATGCATTTAAAATACAAAATTGAAAATGATTCTGCTGAACATATTTAAAATAGAAAATGGAAAATAGCTATTTAAAATGGATTGTAAAATGCAAAATGTTTTTTTGCTTTAAAATTTTATAAATTTTTTATCATTTTTTATATTAATTTAAAAAAAAAAATGATAAAAAAATGTCAAACGTACTGAAATTAAATAAAGACAGTCTTTTGAGAAAATTTTGTAAAGTTTGTACCATATGAAAACGACATTTAACTCTTGAAATCTTGTTACTTAAAAATATTGTAAAAATTAATTCAGTCTTGACATATTCAAACCTTGACTAGGCTACAACTGCGACTTCTAAATTATGAAAATCATCGACTCGAACTACCAAATAATCAAAACATCTCTTATCGACGTGTCTTAAAGATAATAGTACACGACTTGAGTCAGAAAAGTTTGAGAATTGCAACTCTAGTAAAAAATTTAACTCAAGTGACATTGCAACTTGAGTTATAAAAAATTTCAATAAATTAAATCAACTTACAATTTGTTAGACTTCAAGTCGCTCAATTCGAGTTCTTATTAATATTATTCATAAGTGTCATACATATACACATAAATTTGAGTACACATTCATTTTCATTTTAAATGTAAAATAGATTCAAATTTGCATTTTAAATGCAAAATGGAAAATGGTTTAACCGAACTTATTTAAAATAGAAAATGCAAAATGCCATTTTGTATTTTAAATACATATTTAAAATGAAATCATTTTAAATAGGTCCCAGCCCTGGCAATAACCACTGAGAAGTTACAAGGGATAATAGCTACAAATATGTGGAGTGAATTTGGAAAATCCATGTTTGTCTCATTTGGATAGCTGAATGTGTCCTGTTCACGCCTCAGGAATCTTCTGATTTATTTGTGTGCGTCCTGACGGAAATTGTCAAATTTTGTGACCAAACTATTGTAGAAAAAACAACTAATTTGTTTCTCTAACTTGCACCAAAAAAACAGTTATTCAGTCTGTCTTTGTTAATATGACGCGTTGTAATTTATCTTTCTCTCTTGCATCCGTCAAACTTGTTATAAGAGGTAGAACTAACCACATTAGATCGTGGTAGCCAAGAGTATTTTAATATAAATTTACTGTATTTAATCATTAAACTCTATTATATTACATTTCAGTAAAATCTAATAAAGAAATGCTTTCCCACAAATTCTCTAAAGTACGTATACAATCACATTATAGGGAAAAGGTGGCATGAAAGGGACATTTTCGTTCCTAGGATTCTAAGGTACCTGGGGATAATATGGTCATTTTCTTATATCTCGAAAAGTACAAAAAATATATAATAGATGGCACTTTCAGGGCTCAACAGTTTAGTCAATCAACTTAAAATTTTGCAAACTTCAAAAAATAGAAATGTTTATAAACTACATTTTTCCCCGGAAAACATTCTATTCCAATGTTAAAAATTCGTCAAAGAAGTATCAATTCTCAAATGATACTCTATATGAATTAACATAACGTCTTAATTAATTCAAACATCACGCGTGCGAAGCCACGGGTAAATGTTATAAACTATAAATTAATTTTCATTTAATTAATCAGATTTTCTGTAATATGTGAGTAGTCAATTTCTTTTTTGAACGACAATTCAGTTGACAATTAAGGGGGACCACTAGTGTGACCAAAAAAGGTAATTTTTGGGAATTTTTTTAAAGGAAACTACTGTATGGAATGTTTTAAGGATATATTCGTTAATATATAATAAATTAATGATAAAATTTTTGGGCCAAAAAATTGAAAATTCAGTGACTTATTCGCGATCTCCCAAGGCTCCAAAAGAAAAGTTCCCCCACTGCAGCAGCGATAGCGACCTTCACAGTGCCTGAAATCAAAAAAACCAAAAAGCCTATTAAACTAGAAGGTATTACCCGCTCCATGAACCTCAGTCGAAAAAAAAGTTAAAATTTAACAAAATGGCAGAATTTAAAAAAAAAAAGTTTCAAATTTTGCGGGAAAATTGGATGATTTTTGGTCTGCAAAAATTACATTTTTTGTCTGCAAAAATTACATTTTTTATTCGATCGGAAAACTGGAGGTTCATGGCAGGAAGAAACATATAAAAGAAGCTGCAATAAGAATCAAATCGATCGGATTATTTGTCTTCGAGTTATAACTGCAGCAAATTTAAAAAATGTAGTTTACTTTACCTTTTAGTTTTAATCACTGAAAATTTTTACAAAAATTATTTACAATGTACTCACTATAACGGTCATAGTAAAACTAGATGAGTCGTTTAAATGTGCCAAGGTCTGGCTTCTACACAACATGTGACTGGCAGCCACGTCCAGAAACTCCCGAACTAACAACCTTCATACATTTCTCAGTACCTCAAAGTTAACAATGAAAATCAGAATTCGTTCTTTGGATAGCTGTACCTCAAAAACTATTTGAGATATGCACTTGAAATTCTAGTATGTTATTTTCAAAGGTATAGACTATCGAAACATGCAAAAAAATTTCCCAATTTTTTCAAAATGTTACACTAGTGGTCCCCCCTAACACTTATAAGAATAGATATTTCATAAATATCACATACAAATTAAACAATTAATCTCTAAGGCTACAATTTTATTTAAAAAATAAATCAATGGCTAATATTTTACAATGACAGACCATTTAAAATCGTTCTTAAGGTTAGAAAAAAATTACGAAAAATTTACTTTAGAGTACAAATAAATTCAAAAAGACAACACCGCTATCTTTAAAATAACAACCACACAATGAAAATACTTTTATTTCGGTGAGATTTGTGTCTCTCGTATGCCACCTTTCCCCAATAAATGTATCCTCTTTAAGATTGAATACTCCACATATACCTAACATATACTGTCCTTTGTTTATTGCAATTGCAACACAGGAACATTAATTAAAAATCTTTGTACGTAAGGATACATTATTACACTATTTAACCGCAACATATATCCTGTGGATATGTACTTACATATGTGGTGAAACGTTCACTTAGTCGTACTTTGTACACATTAAGTTTAATCCTATTTTTTCTCCACTTTGCACTCGACTCTTTGTTCCCGACTTATATGTGTGTGTGTATCTTTGCGGTAATCTTTGCTGATACAAAAATGTCTGCTGTTGAACAGTGCACTCTGCACACTATATAGACACGTAAGTCATAATTGTTTTATCAAACGATTTAATAATGGTTTTTTATTTAAAGTATTTAATCTGATGTAAAACGATTAAGGAAAGGTTACTTTATTTAGTCAGATACATTGTGATGGTAGGGAGAATAAGAGAATCTTGTGTTAGGACAATTAAATAAACGTATTAAATAGTAATTCTGCGTATTGGGAGCTAAAAATGACACATTTTTAGCTTATCTGAAAATTGTTCTATATACAGGGTGTTAGTGAATAAGTGCGAAATACTTTAATGGGTGATTGCTGAGGTTTTTTTATGTAAAAAAGTTCATGTAAACCTATGTCCGAAAACGTTTAGTTTTCAAGATACAGAGTGTTCAGTTTCTCGTCTTTTCTAACTATTTTCTTAAATATTTCAACAACGTTTTGAGATATTCGCACAAAATTTGGGATACATTACGACAGGATAAATACCCCTATTCTGAAGTTGACAGAATATTTCCATTTAAACCAGTGGCGTCCGTACGGCCATACGATGATATATTTTTGAAGAAAAAAAAAGGGACGCCAATGATTTTTTTCAATTTGAAAATGTTTTTTTAAGTGTTTTATAAATTGTTGACAAAAATGACCTCTTAACATTTTGTCGTTCTTTTAACCGTTTTCAAGATAAAAAAATAATTTTCAATTACTGTTTTTACCACAAAATCGGTTTAGGTTCTCCTATTAACTGCTGAGGTAATTCTATGAAAAATTCTTACTAATAAAAAGGCGAAGACGCTTCATTTCTACAGTGTGACCACATAATTTGTTTTTAATTTAATACAGAAAAATATTTTTAAAAAACAAGAAATTGAACACTCTGTATCTTGGAAACTAAGCGTTTTCGGACCTGGGTTTATATAAACATTTTTACATAAAAAAACCTCAGCAATCACCCATTAAAATCTTTCGCACTTATTCACTAACACCTTGTATAATCAGGTATTTTTTTAATCTTGCTCAATCTTTTACGAGACCTGCTGCTATAGCTTCTGAAAAAAATTGGAAACATTGGCTTTATTACGAATTTTTTGTCATCCCTAAAAAGGGATTGAAATTAAATGTACGTGAAACACGCCCTCTTGAGTTATAATTAGGATTTCAAAATTTTTGAGCAATTTTTTCATTTTAAATATAATTTTTGTAACTCGAAATTATTTCCTTCAAAGGTGGGAATAGCATTTGATCGTGTAATATGAAATGTCGTTTCCCGACCACTTAGCCAACCATGTACTTGAGATTATTATCAACACTGTTTAAACGATTGAGGAAATGTTATTAGAAGCAATGCTTTATTTTTAAATTTAATTCTTGCAGCTTGGAATCATTTATTTCGAAGGCGGGAATAGCATCAATATTTACCAACCCCCGAAACAAAAGTTTACCGACGCCCCTGATCTTCCGATTTTACGTACTTCTCTTTAAATTTGCACCGACCACTCCACTACGTAAAATTGGATTTGTGGTGTATCCAGTGCAGGCAGTTTTACAGTATGTAAGTTTATAATGTCAAAAAAAAGAAAACGTTAACCTAAAACACAAATCTACAACATTTCGCAAAAAATATTATCTATAAATTTAATGTTGATTATATTTTAGATTTATTCATTTGGTTGTTTATGATGACAGAAAATTTATTTACCTATCATAATTATTATCTTTCTTTTAATTTTGATGTTTTATTTTTGCACCGATGACAAATTCCTACACATTTTTTCCGTTCTTATTGTTATGACTGATATTAATGACATCTACAAGCATGTTCATTAATTAATTTTCTCTCTTCGTTCATTTGTTGTTCCGTTCACTCACTTGTTAATAGAGTATATTTTATTCTCTTATCTTTCTCACTCGTTCTTGCTCTATCTCATTTTTTTAATTATACCCATTTAACTGTAAAAAATACTTTAATTATGAAAAATTTTAATTGAGTAATAATTCAAAGAAAATTTCTAATTAAAAAAAATTAATAACTAACCTTCACTTAAGACGGTAATGTCATTTATTTCGTAAGTTATGTAATGTGAAAATGAGTTTAAAGATTTATTAAAGCTTAAAGTAGAATATCTAAAGTATATCATCTAGATCATACTTATGCAGAGCCGTGGAGAGAAATGGCGGGCCCCAAGAAAAGGGGTACATTTCATAAAAATTTCTTCCCAAAAAATAAATGATGAATAAAAAAAAGCTGATTTTACTTTTTCCCGGGTCCCTATTGACCGCTGCGGGCCCTCTCTTCCAGCCCGGGCCCTAGGGCTGCAACCCCGGCTACCCCACCCTCTCGTCGGGCCTGTACTTATGCCATAAAAAGTTAAGGAGTTATTCAGGGTTAGATGGTAAAAGAAAAACAGATTTTTAAGAATTTTATTTTTTAAAAGAAACTATATTTTTCGTCGGTCTAAAACCTTTAACATATCTGGTATTCTTTTAGGTATAAAATTTTCTTTCCTTTGGCCAGATGACTGACAATGCATTCTTTAAAAAAAAGAATCAAAATAAAAAAATCAAAAATTTTTTTAAAATACATATATACAGTTATGGCACTTACTAGGATCTAAGAAAAAAAGTAAAAACCAGCGAGAAATCGTATTTTGAAAATAAATTTTCAAAAATCACCGCTTTTTCTCGACTATAAACAGCCGCCATTTTGAAAATATCTTACGGAACCAACAGATTCCGCAAAATGTTCCTGCCAAAATGACGATATCGAAGAATCATGTGCACTTTGACTTATGTCGATGTCTCAAATACTTTTTGAGATACATGAGGAACCATGTCGAAAAACATACTTTTTTAAAATTGAATTATAGTAAAGTGCGTGCACTAAAATGTTCATAACTTTTTGATTTTTGATTTTTGATTTTTTTTTTTAAATAAAATTTTAGGAGAAAATTTCTAACACCTTAAGAATAATTATGAAGGAATAAAATTGGTTTCTTTCAATGTCTACTAACTTCTTTAAGAAAAATTATTGAGAATGTGCTGTTCTAGCTTCTAACCCTGAATAACCCCTTAAAAAAAAATTCCCTTTCCTGCATTCAATAAATAAGTTTTCCGTAGACAAATCTAAATAGTATTTTACAATATAAGTTCGGTAAGTTGCTTTTACGAGACCCGCATGGTCGAGTTTTTGCAATTTTCGAGATCAGTAAAGGCACCTAACGCATCGTATATTGTATAATAAATAATAAAATTCGGATAATATAGGTGAAATTTATATTTCTGTTATCACATAGAAGGTAATGAATTAATATTATAAATTTTTATAACAACTATAATACGAATCTTTGTAGTGACAATTGACAACTATATTTGTAAATAAACAATTAAATGTCTATATTTAATTTACATGAATGTTTTTTTTTTTTTTTGGATTTTCTATTAAAAAAATTGAGGAAAATAGTTTGTTAAACTATAATATTAGTAAGAATAATGAAATTGATGAAGCATTTTAATTTTGGCTGTAAATTTATTTTCGTAAAATGAAAGGAAGATTATGAAAACCACAGAAAATTTTAATGACTGAACGACCTTTTAAAATATCAATAAAATATGAAGACTAATGGCAACAATAATAATAATAATGTGCAAACTAGTAAAAATTTTCATATAAATCGATTAATTATCTTAGTTGTTCAAATTATAGCATTAACTTTAATATAAATAAATAATTACAATCATTTTTGCGCTAGTTTCACTTAGCGCACTCCTATTCACTTACCGGGCACGTATTTTACTTACCGCACTGTTACTTTTTGGTTTCCATGGATATAAACAAACGTTCGGGAAATGTAACTTACCAGCATTGTCAACAGCATCGGTAAATGCATGAAAATACACGATCGTGCAAAAAATAATATTTCTCTCTTCTACATAGTAGCAGAATTATTGTAATAAAAATCATCTGGACATAGGACTCGACATAAATGACTTAATTTCCCAAATGAATACGAACAAAATTGATGATATCCGTACATTTTAAATTATCAGCACTTACGGACAATAAAGTTGGTAGGTACCTACCTACATAATATAATGTGGACTTGATTAGAGTAAAAGCATCACCCAAAGTAATAATCGAAACTTTGAAGCCATGCATTTTAATAATGTAGCAGTGCGGGTAAATATTTCGCTTGTATGTGTCACATACTACAATACACTGTGCATATACATAATTCTAGTCGCACAATAATTATTATATCCTCGTCCTGTGTGTACGCGGTCCTTTTATCCTGCCATCGCATATGCATTTCAAATAGATTTGACAGAAAGAATTAGATGGGTTTGGTGGTGGTTCGTTTGATGTTTTTTTGTACGGTTACGGCATGTGATGAGTCTGGATCTATGAATGCCAGCCAGTTGATATTTTTCCCTCGTTTTTCTCTCGCACTCTTGCGCCACCCCGTAGCTTGTTTGTTTAACAGCGGTGCCATCATGTCGTACGCTGTTTGAATATCAAATAATACATTGGTACAGAAGTGCACTTGAAATGAAAATTTTCGGGATCAGATTACAACGTTATTTTGTATGGGAATATACGCGGCGTAGTAGTTAGTGTAGATATTATAGAATAAAAAGTTTTGGTTTCTATAAAAGTTTCTTGACAACCAAAGACATGAGTGCATGAGGGTTAGAGTGGTCCTTAAAAAACTAATATTTAAAAATTACTACACGGAGAGAAAAATCATATTATATTTTTGTAGATAAAATTTCAAAAAAATTACCATGCTCTCTTATAATGCGTGCGCGATCGACAACCAAAGTAAAAAATATTTTACGATCATGTAAATATTATTAAATTGAAACGTAAAAAGTATTAGTCATGGCTTCATAAAAATTGTTGTGCTAGCATGGTAAAATTTAATGTGCTAACACAACTTTTATCACACTCTTATGCATATACGTTATAGTTTAATTCTTGTTGTCGTACTCTTTCATTTGCGTATCTGACCCGCAACCTTATGTTACTTGGGCTGTAGACACTGAGGAACAATTGATGCATACGAGTACAAAATAATTGGCAACAATATCTTCTAATACTGAAGATAGCGAAGTAACAAAATGATGAATTAAACGGTGACCGTCCTGTAACACATTCTAATGAATACTGTTTGCACATCACACCACACCAGCCTCGCTATGTTACTTGCCACACCAGCCTGGCTATGTGACCTTCATGTATGATTGTGTTGATACCTTCTGCAGCCTGCCTGGCTATGTGACAGCGCTGATACCTTCTCTTTCTTTCTTTCATTCTACTATTAGCAGATAGCATTTGAAATATTATAAGACAGCATGGTAATTTTTGTAAGAAAAACAATTAAAAAATATTTTTTTGTCGGCAATGGAACTTTTTATTGTGCTGTTTTACAAATTTTACGGAGCTAATATTACGGAAAGAATATTCTATCCTTTAAATTTTCTATGATTAATTATAATTTTTATATTTTTACCGTACAAAATTGAATATGTTTAGCTTTTACACGTCGATTGTATTGCTGAGCACAGTAATTTTTCTATGAATTTTCTCTCCGTGTAGGGGGACCCGTTCATTTTGTTCCACAGTATGGAAAAAAGACTTCCTTAAAGTAAGTTTACAA
Organism: Brachynemurus nebulosus; assembly: GCA_035578155.1. NCBI lineage: Eukaryota > Metazoa > Arthropoda > Insecta > Neuroptera > Myrmeleontidae > Brachynemurus > Brachynemurus nebulosus. The sequence continues at coordinate 66,107,867 of JAPWDM010000002.1, forward strand.
TTATGAGGTATTAATTGTGTCCAATCAGTCATTCTTTTTCTCAAAACCTTTAATTTTTATATATCCATCAAATTGAAGATTGTAACAGTTTTTCAACTGATTCATTTAAATTTTTATTTAATAAAGCCTACAAGAAATTATTCTGTCAATTCTTGAAGAAAATAGAAACATAATAAATATTTTATTATTCATAACACAAATAATTATAGTATAGTAGGTAGGTATTCAGTACTGATGGTCCTATGGTGCGATCGGTAAGGAAGTGTTACATATTTAATGTAACACAGTTGTTGCTGGTTCAAATTGTACATATTTTGTTTGTGCAACTAACTATATGAATATAGTTGAAGTATTTGTTACTCCAATAATTTTTTGTGTTCATTTATGGTCAGAAACATTTTTTTCAGTTACAGTAATTAAAAAAAAATTATTGGATATTGTATTTAATTTTAAAAAAAATTGTAGTTTTATTAAAATTCGTTTATGATAGGCAAAAGTTTTTTTTTTTTAGTGTACAAAAATGAATTTTTGAAACACATTGTACACGTAACAGAACGACTTTCTCAACATTATTGGTTTCTCATCGATAGTAAAGCGAAAAAATCGACCAACGCGAATATATCTTTTGTGTCCTCATCCCATCCAATAAACACTACACTATACCTACTCATAGATATAGATAGATCTAAATTTCCTATTTCATAACGCTGTCGCCGGCAAATGACGTAGATATCGCTACCCCCACCAAACGATTATGATACATACACAAACATGCGAATGTATTAGTGTAATATCGTGATGAATGACTGCGAAGCTTGCATATAATTATATACATACTATCATGGCCAACCTTTGTAACTAACAACTAACAATTAAAAATAAATTTTGAGAATTTTTTTGTTCAATAGAATTTTTACACGTTAAACGACACATTTCATATTTTTTTCTGTTTAAATTTGACGAGTTGATTAAAAAGACAATGACATAAGAACAATGTGAACGATGTGACGAACAGTAACGGACTAAATCAAAAGCGGTGTAAATTGCAACTCATTGCAACTTACAAACGACAGATTTTTATATGTAGACTACTTCTATAATGTTCCATGTACCAAAACACTGTACCAAAATAGTTCACACATAAATATCGCAGTGGCTCATGATCGATCCTTATGAAAGTTTACACATTTTTCTAGCCTCTACTCCGCACCATCGACTTACCCTCACCCGACTCTTTCACTTCTTACTTCCTGGTGATGATCCAGTCAGTTAGGCCGGGTATATTATACTGATACCCACGATTCGGCGTACAGTGTTACCTTTTGCGCCCATCGCCAGTTTTTCCGTTTTCGAAAAACGATTTATCATTTTTTATTTCGCGTCCATTGCCGTATATGGTGTAAGGTGACGGGAAACATTGAAATATGATTACCTATAATAAAAGAATATTATGTTAGTCTAGTTTCTATGCCACCCAAAATATTTTCCCCCCTTCGTCCCGCTACATCGCCACTTATGTTTCCCAGTTGTGTGATATATGAAATAATGATAATGATTTTTGTATTCATATTGTATTTTTTCAAAGACTATCTATCTCACTTTATGTTGATTTATTTCCATTTTTGTGTCTCCCGGTTAGGTTTTTTCTACTCATCCTTTTTTTTCGGTGTGCGTGTATTATTTTCGTTGTTGAAATGAGGGGGTGGGTGAGGTTTTTTCCTTTTTTATGATTTTTACATTAAAAGAAAGTATCAAAAATGAATTATAATATAGAATTAGGGTGGGGGTGTACCGTGTGTAGGGGAGGGGGTAGGGTTAGTGGTGAGATAGCTTTTGTGTCGCACATTTACTTTTCTTTAATATAAATTTTATTGTTACAGTTGAAACAATGAATAAAAATATGTTGAGTTTTCGATTACTTTTGGATAGCCAAACAAAATGTTAGGTATGGCCAAACGTTTTTCGAACTGAACAAATTTTAGATTTAGAACGGATTTTGATAATTGAGGTGTCTATCAATTGAGAATAACCGCAGGGGTGGCCCAACGGAGCACGAATTTTGAAATTTAGTTAGGGTAAGTGCGGGAGAGATGCCGCAGTAGCCATAGTTCGTCCGTTGATTGATATATAGCGCTATTAATGGATTATATGTTTAAAAAAACACCGTGAGCAGCGGAGCCCCCCAAAGGCACCCCCTTGATACTAACTCAATCCGAATATAAAATTTCGGCCCCCTAGGTTTATTCGGGTGACCTGCTAGTGGTACAAACTTCGAAAACGTCAAAAAAGCAGGAAATTGTAGCTTAAAAATGAGGGGGGTGGAGGTAAAATATTAAAACCTCCAAAAAGCACAACCTAGGTACGAACTTTATCAACACACCAAATTTCAACCCTCTACGTTGATTCTGGGGGGCTGGGGGCGTGTTAGATCCAGCGAAAATCGTTTTTCCCCCGCTACTCCCACCAAATCATCCTAGCAAGCTGAATTTTGGATATGTTGTAGATAATTGACCGAAACATTATTTCCAACCGGTTTGGAAAAGTTTTATTGCTTTTTCGCCCCCCACCACCCCCTTAAAAGTTGGGTCGGATCAAAAATTTTCCCAAAAGACCCCACTTTGATAGTATGAGGTGCCTCGAAAATGAGTCCCATTTACAAAATTTCATCTCTTAACTTCCATAGGGGGGCCCTACACAAATTAAAAGGTGGCGGGAATATATATATATATATATATATATATATATATATATATATATATATATATATATATATATATATATCAGACATTTTTTTTCTACATATTCGTGTTCTACGGGTCCGAAAACGGATAGCGCCCCTACTCTCGCCTTTCACCGTTCTTGTCGTATAGACTGTATAAGTCTAATTTTTTCAAGGAAAAATTCGACTAATAAGTTATTTATTTAAGCTGTATATGGTAATATTTATGATTAGTCCATCAGTTTAGTAATTATCCAACTTTTTATTATTGAAAAGTAAGTTTTTTAACAGAATATTTTATCAAGCATTTAATTCATTAGAATTTAAGAATGTATATTTCATTGTTATAATGAAAATAAGTTTTGTTATTAATTTAGGTATATTTTAAAAGTGCTGTGTAAAATTTTAGGTTAGAATTCCGCACTATGCTTGCTATAGCAACATGCGGTATATCTATCCCAACAAAAAGGAAAGATGCCGCATTTAAAGTTGGTATAGATGCCGCATCATATTACATATTAAAAATATAGACTTATGCCTTAATTATAAATGTGGAACGTCTTCTCCTTTAAATATAACCAATTTATTCATAAGTAGTTACATACAGGTGAATGGTCAAGTCACTCGCAACCGAATCTTTTTTAAACAAGTTTCACTTTAATAATGACAACATTTTCTCAATTATGTTATGACAACGATTACAATGAGTAGATTTAATTCAATAAAAAATTTCAAAATAAAAAAAATGGAAATCAGTTTAAAGCAAAAGCGATATTTTATTGCGCAATCCATTTAATTTAATTGATATTATGTTTGATTTATTTAAATATTGTCATTCGAAGTCAATACAGACTGACTCGTGATTCATATTGAAGGCATTCTCGTACTCTACCTTTAGAGCTATTTCCGCCTCCTATCTCAAGAATATTGTTTTTGTTCTAGAGTAAAAAAGACGGAACGAATTTTATTAAATTTGAAAAATAAAATAAAAATTCCATAATAGGCAGGAAGTTATAAAAAAAGTATATTTTGATTGTTTTCAGTAAAATTGGTCATATATATACGGATCACTCAATTGCAGTTGTGTTATGTGAGATTTTGATCAGAAAATCGGATCGATTTAAATAAAATTATAAAGGAATTCTTGAGGCAGTATTTTAGTTTAAAATTTTTTAAATTCAAATTTTAGTGCAGCTCAATATATTGATTTAATCGAATTTTTTTGTTTCTATTCCTGAAAGTAGAGATTTTTAAAAATGAGTCCTTAGAAGAGAATTTATGTCATTATATTAAGTTGTAATCATTATATTAATAGGATAAGTTCCGGTATCAGGTATTATATACCTCATTTCAGATACAATTGATCATGAGTTTTCCTTAAAAAAATAAATAATTCTTATATTCGAAACAAATCAATCTTCGATTTTTTTCTAAAAGCAAACTGCAAATTTAAGATTTACGTAAATGCAGTAATGAAAGAGATAAAGCCAAGAAAACGGAAATTATTTAAATTCAAAGTGACGAAGCATGGTTAAATTTAACTGAAATGAACCATACTTTAAAATTTTTATGAATTTTTCTTGAAATTACCTTTTTCAAGATGGTCGTCATGATATCTCGAGTTCTCTTTATCCAATCAATTTCAAATTTGGGATGTGATTACATTTGCTTTTTTTGGTAGGAACTACGGATATTGTGAAATTTCAATTTTTACTATTTTTGAAAAATAAAAGTCTTTGAAAAAACTTCAAAAATATAATTTTTCTCAAACAGCCACCATTTTTCAAAATAAAAAAAAAAATTAAATTTTTTTTATTGCAGTTTTTGCCAAAATGTGAACATTTCTAAAAGAGAATCTTTCTCTTTTTTTATTTCAGATGAACATAAACCCAAAAATCAGGTTTTTTGCATGGCTACATTTTCATTTTTTTTCTTTTTATGAATTTTTTTATGTTCGTAAATTATAGGTAGATGATAACAATAGATAGTAAAATTATTATTACATAGTTTTTTTATTATCCTAAATTTCTAAAAAAAAAGCCGAAATTTTTGCTCTTTAGACTAAAATACCACCTTAAGGTATCGATAAACATAAATAAACTTGGGTAAAAGCTTCTTTTCACTATTTTTAAATTTGTTGAAGTGTTGAAAGCTTGATCGGTCTAGTCGTTCACCTTAACAATCACCAACAGACGCACCAACGATTATATTTATATATAAAAAATACATGTGTCTACCATTTGAGCTTTAACATTGTTTATATATTTTCTTAATTTTCGTTTTTTTTTTCTTTTTTTTTAATTTCAAATATTATCAAGTGCTTGTGAGACATTACTACTATTGACAAACTTTTGTTTGCATTTCAACACACGCAGTATTGATATGTTCACTTATCGCTCAGTTTAACTGGTAACTTACCAGGAGATCCTGGGTTCAATTTCTGGTAGATTCGGATAATTTTTTCAATCACTTTATGACTTTAAATTTACATATGTCGTTTTTGGTCATGCTAACCAAGGTAGTCGAGTGTTTAAAGTTTCAGTTTAACTGAACGATAAGTGAACATATGAATACTGCGTGTGTTGAAATGCAAACAAAAGTTTATCATACGTAGTAGTGTCTCACAAGCACTCGATAACATTTGAAATTAAAATTATAACTGTTTCTCGAATCAGAGAGAGTACTAATGCACATAGGTGATTGAATGGGTGTCCGGCTCGGACGCCTGTCGAGCATATAGGATCGTTGGTGTAGTGGTTAGCACGAATGGCTAGTTACCAGGAGACCCTGGGTTCGATTCCCGGCCGATCCGGATAATTTTTTAAATCACTTTGTGATTTTTAAATTACATACATTTTCGTTGCTTTAAAAAAATTCTTTTTAACACGACACAAAATATACAGACTCATTTACATCATCATAACACACTGGAGAGTTAAACGTGATAATTACGTATGTACGTCTCAGAGGGCTAATTTTCAGGACATTCAGAAACAAAATTCAATTTAAGTTTTAATAATTAGGTATATTTTGAATTAATGTTACGACACATTAACATAGCTGTACATATATACGGCGTGTTTCTAATAAAATTACCAACATGGGAATCGTGTAAACAGTAAGAGATACAGTTTCGGTTAAATTAGATGAGTTATACAGAGGCACTGGATGCGTAGAAAAGTCTCACATTCTATGTAGTTTATGGGCTCACAATGAAAAAATTTGTGTAAAAAATTAACACATTTCATATGTCTAGAACGGTCCACTCAATTTTTTGTGTTATTTTAACACCAAGCATATGTGTCAAATCTTTACACAAGATTTGTGTCAATGATTTAACACACAACAGGACATATATTTTGTGTTAATTTTACACAATTACTTAGTTATAATTTTACAACAATTATGTGTAAAATCAAAATTTTTGTTAATATTTTCGTTAAATCAAAATTTTTGTTAATATTTTCACTTAACACAAACACTAAATGTTACATTAACACAGGGTTGGGTTACTTATTTAAAACAAATATATTAACCACTGGTTTTTTTTTTACGCAGAACACAAATTTCAAATTCATAATAAAATTTTTGGACCAAAAAATTGAAAATTCAGTAAGTTATTCAAGATCTCCCAAGGCTCCAAAAAAAAAAATTCCCCCACTGCTGCAGTGATAGCGACCTTCACAATGCCTAAAATCAAAAAAACAAAACAAAAAGCCTATTAAAACTAGAAGGTATGGTCCGTGCCGTGAACCTCAATCGAAAAAAAAGTCAAAATTTAACAAAATGACGGAGTTTTTAAAAAAATTGTCAAATTTTGCACGAAAATTTGATAGTTTTTGGCTTGCGAAAATTACATTTTTTATTCGATCGGAAAACTGGATGTTCATAGTACGAAGAAATATATATAAAAGAAGCTGCAATAACAATCAAATCGATCGAATGATTTGTCTTCCAGTTAAAACTGCAGCAAATTTGAAAAATGTAGTTTTTCGTAATTTTACCTTTTAGTTTTAATTACTGAGAATTTTTACTAGAGATGTACTCACTATAACGGTCATAGTAAAAGGTGGTTTAAATGTGTCAGGGTGTAACTGTTCCACAACATGTGACTGTCAGCCACGTCCAGAAACTCCCGAACTATCAACCTTCATACATTTCTTAATACCTCAAAGTTAACAATGAAAATCAGAATCCACTCTTGGGGTGGCTGTAATTCAAAAACATTTGAGATATGCACTTAAAATTTTAGTATGTTATTTTTAAAGGTATAGCCTATCGAAACATGTCCACATTTCCAATTTTTTGAAAACGTCACAGTAATGGCCCCCTTAATAATTTTAGAATCAATTTAATAAATTATTCCTTTACGAGCAACTATAATAATTTCCGTTATAAATATCGATTTCCTTCCTGTTTCTTCATCCCATCAAAAACTTCCAGCACGAAATTAATAACAAAACTAATTTTATGTTGAATATTAAAACTCCTACAGCCAGACGTACCACCAATTAAAAATCGTTCCATTCAAAAAAACATTTACGTAGTAACAAAATCTGTTCCATAATATATATAATAATTATAAAACGATACAGAAACCTTTTCCGGCGACTCGAGGTTGCCTCAGTAGGTCAAGAAAATATTGTGCTTATAAAATTTTATTATTATGGTCGGTTGATTCGAACTGGTGGTAGCACGGTGACGCTATAGTCTGTGTTGTGATTCCGGTACATAAAATTGAAATTGGAAAATTTTAATAATAAAATAATAATAATATTTAAATAAGTTTACAGAGATACAATGTTTATATCCTGGTACCAGGATCATAGGATATCAACAAAAGCAAAAGCAAACAATATAGAGTCATAACATATCTCCCTCCACGTCCCTGTATACTGGTAAATGTATAAGAGTGTATTATCATTTTTGCGATTGTAATCAGATATGTACATACAATGGTTATGTGCGTTTTGTTCTATGTGAGGAAAACCCTTTTTATTACCGAATTTTCATTTATTTTAATAGATCATTAAATATTAAATTTATAGAAAATAGAAATATAAACTTTAGATGTTGATTGGTATAGGATGAACTAAAATTTCCATTTCAAACAACTGAGTGTAGAAATTGGGTTTACAACGAATATTCGGGGCAACTATTCCGTATTTGGCCTATTCGATCCCATTTTGGTATTCGGCCGCATAGCGAATAACGGGAAAAGAACGAAATCTGACGCATTTAGTTAGGTACTTAAAGTAGATAAAACATATTCCTAAATTATGTAAACTTTATATTTTAATGGTGTGGCGTCATCAGATAAATGTAGATGTAGCAACATTAGACGTACAAGCTTAAGTTATTGTAACTAGTCTTATGTAAGGATAATAAATACCAAATTTCGTAAAAATAGGATGTTTCGTTCGAAAGTTATCGCACGGACACACAAATATATACATATACTGGGTGTTCCGTTTGGATGTATACATACGGTTTACATGATAATCGATAACACTGAATTCCCATAAGGAAAAAGTTATGTCACAAGAGTGCTTTGAATAAAATAATAATACCAATTTAATATTATAACTACTGCTACTATCGCTTTAACAACAATAATGCAGTAAAATAAAGAAATGAATGTCGCAATTTTCAAGCAATTCACATTTTCACATAATAAATATTTGTGTCATTTTCTATAAATTCAGAATGTACTTTTTATTTTCTTGGAAATGAATATTAAAATAATAAAAATACCAAAAGAATATTTCTATAGAAGAAATAGCGCAGATAATTTGGTCGGAAAAAATCATAAAAGAAAATCTACCAAAAAATATGTTTATCCAAAGCACTCTTGTGACATAACTTTTTCCTTATGGGAATCCAACGTCAATCAGCTAACATGTCAATCGTATGTATACCTACATCCGAATGGGACACCCCGTATACCATACATGCATAAATATAAATATATACAGGGTGTAAAATAAATAACTCTCGTCCTTTTGAGGGGTTACTCATAGCACCCTGCGAAAACTACAACCCCAGGAATCGTAAATTGACTGGTTGCATGATGTTTCAAAATTTTAAAGTACTTTTAAAGTACAAAAAGTACTTTCCCTGGCTAAATTATGCATTAATACCTTCATATTATCAAAGGTATAAAATAATTTTATTGACTAAAATTCGATAAAATTTTTTAAACATATTTAGGTCGTAAACGTGTTTCCCAGATTTTTTTTTTTAAAACAGAAAATTTATCATTTCTTTTAAGCGCCACTTTTTTGACCAATATTAATTATCAAATTTTTTCTGCTAAAAATTAGTTTTGGTTCAAATTTATTGGCAAAATAAATATTAATTACATGGGTGGGGTCTAGTCACTGTTTTCGTAGGGAGATTTTGTATACCTTACACCCTATATATATATATATATATATATATATATATATATATATATATATATATATATATATATATATATATATATATATATATATATATATATATTATATTATATTATATTATAAAGTCAATATTAACTGAGATTTTCAGCTGTTCGGGAACTAGAAAATGACCTCGAATTTGACCTTGAACATGACATTGACAAACCAGTATCATATTTTTTCCGTTTTTATGACCTTCACAGGACTTTGGGATATGAAGTATGAATATGGTTTTGAACGTAGAATTTCCCGCTCTTTCCGAATCCGAGGTCAGAAATAGGGGTTTTCATTTAAAAAAACGAAGTTGACCTCGAAATTCTGATCAAGGTCATATTCAAGGTCAAATTCGAGGTCATTTTCTAGTTCCTCATTTCTTCCCATGAAACTTTTGTCCGACCTATTTGTCGATAAAGTCAGATAAAGTTAATATTAACTGAGATTTTGCGGAACTTTCGCGAAACTGTTCCGGAACTTTAACTGTTCCGGCTTCTAGGTACCTCAAAAAAATTGCTATCATTGTCCAAGTCTCAAATCCTGTTATGACAGTCGCTGTAATAGCTGAATTTTCGATTCGAGAATTCGCAAAGCAAAAAAAAAAGCCAGAAATTTGACGACGTCAGACGGCTTTTAGTTGATTTGACCTATACACTCTAATTGCGTTTTACAAGAGTCCATCGTATCGTCGATATTCTAAATTCAGCAAAAATAATTTTATGTAATTGTAATATCTAATATTTAAGTCATATCGGAAATATCTGCTGCACCTTCCTGACACCATCCTTTTACTCTCAGTTCATAAAAATTTCGAAATTATGTCGATTCAGTTCTGAAACAATTTTTATATTGAACATTACAATTCACATCACAAATGCTACCAGCATTTCAGAAATAAATTACAAATTTTATTAATTGTAGTCCTTACTGTGTTTGAACAAAAAAACTTTTACTCCCCCGCCCCATTATTTTCGTTATTTTTATTTTTTGAGCAAGCTTTGCATTTTTATTTGACACGTTTATTCAAGCAGATGAAGAAAAGAAAGTTTTCTAAAAACGAAAAAAAAAATGTCATAATTAATTACAAATGAATATCATTTCCTTTCTTCTCTTTTCTTCTTCCCGAAAATTTTAAACTTTGAATTATATCTTGAGGGCATATGCAAGAAAAAAAAAACAAAAAAACAAAAAACAATTTTAACTTTCTTTTTTTTTGTATTTTTTAAATGTTATCTAATATAAAGAGATAACAATTTATGACGAGTAAAGGGGTGAGGATGCGTACAGAAAAGATTTAGATATTAAATAAAAATATTTTTCTTTTTTTTTGGGTAAAATAATATATAATACAAGAAGGAACAAGACACAAAATTTACGAGGCCAATAAAATGAAAATTTATAAAGATATCAAAAAGTTATGGAGTAGTCATGTTGTGTGCCTTCTTTACATGGTTTATTATGACAATAAGTTTAACGGAGTGTAACGTTATGAAACTTTTTTTTCTGGGACATGAAACATAACTAACTCTGTACTTACTGCCATAATATATTGTGTAATGAGTTATCTCGCACATACATGTGCGTATATATATTTTTAATTTGTTGCGAAAAAGTAGTTTGATTTGAGGTCAATAAAAACACAACTAAGGCAAACTGCACTAATAGAAAAAAATTTTTTTATTACTCATGTGGGCGAAGTACTAGCTTGGCACACACATTTCTGTACGCAAAATAGTCCCACATACTTTTTTGCGTGCGAAATGTAACTTTCCACACGCAAATAGACAATAAAACACGCAAAATTTAATCAAAACACGCAAAGCCGCCTCTTGATTTTTCATTTGATAAATATTTCATAATTCTTTCTATAGAAACCACCAACAAAGCAATTTAAACAATAATTAATTCAGAAAAAAAAGACAAACATTTAAAAATATTATTTTAAAAAGTAATTAAAAAAGTATGTGAAATTCGTAATAACTCGTGCAACTCGTGCGGGATTGTCGATTGGCCACTCAAGCGAATGAGCGCACGAACGTAGTGAGTGCGCTCATTCGCTTGAGTGGACAATTTCTCGCACTTATTGCACAATATACTATTTTGTCTAGGATGAAAATTGTGAAGAGTAGTTGAAACCAACAAAATCGGATAGATTTTAGAGTAAAAAAATTCCTACTTTTATGGAAAATAAAGTATTTTTGCTATATTTCAATGAAAAATAATGCTAAAAATCTAGAATTTTGCATAGTAAGCAGGTTGTATCCGTTTGTATCCGAGGAAAAGTATTATTGAAAAATTGGCACGAATACGATATCCGAGGCGACAAAATTTGGCAAGCGGATCTGATAGATTTTGGCATTCTAAGCAAAAAATAAAGAGTAAAAAATTTTGAAATTCGCCTTAGTTTTCGAGATATCGATTGTTAAACTTGTATTTAAGGTTACCCTTTGCCCGAAAGTTAGGCTAGTTATGACAATAAACTTCGATTTTTGATATAAATATATTTCACCAATATTTCATATATTACTTGTATTTGTGTATGGTGTAATATTTTGGTGAAATATTGGTGAAATATATTTATATCAAAGATCGAAGTTTATTGTCAAAACTGGCCTAACCTTCGGGCAAAGGGTAACCTTAACTAACCTCACCACTTAGTTTTTATATCAAAAATCGAAGTTTATTGTCATAACTAGCCTAACTTTCGGACAAAGGGTAACCTTAAATACAAGTTTAACGATCGATATCTCGAAAACTAAGGCGAATTTCAAATTTTTTTACTCTTTATTTTTTGCTTAGAATGCCAAAATCTATCAGATCCGCTTGTCAAATTTTGTCACCTCGGATATCCTACTCTCCCCGAAAAACTAAATTTTATTGGAATAAATGAATTATTAACTTAAAATCTGGCAACATCTGACAACGTCGTGTTAAATGTGGCATGGGAGGAGATTCAAAGATAAAATAAGTTCATATATAGATTACCAAACCGCAGTTTAGTGCACAAAAATTTTCCAAAAATCGCCGATTTTTTTTTGACTGTACACAAAAATTGGATGGTGCGAACTCTACGTCGTTAAGAGAAGAAATACCTTAAAACATGAGAAAGTAAAGACGATTTTGGGAATTTTTTTTACAAGGAATTTGACATTTTATTTATTGGAACTTCAAAGTAATACAACATATTTTTCACTTTCAGTATCGGTATACAAAAATGGTTGCTGCAGAAGCCGTTCGTTGAAGTGTGTCACACATATCTACATCCCTCAAAAAATAAAAAAATATAAACAAGAATAAAAATAAAACGAAATTAATGCTACCTTTTGAAATTTTAAAAATATCATCTTGGGAGCAGATTTTAAAAACTTTTATCCTATATTTTATTAAAACTCATTCTTATAAAGTTATTAAAACCATCACCTATAAAAATAACGACAATATTATCACATTTAATTAAAAAATATTAAAAAGATAACCTACAATGAACAATTAAAACAAACTCAATAAAAAAAACGAGTAGTCAAGTGCAAGTTGTGTACAACTGTACTTGTGTAAATAGTGTTCCATATTATTCATAAAATATTTTTTCTGATAAATAAAGTTTATTCCTGAAATAAATTATAATATTCGATTTCGAAGCCACCTTATCTTTATTTTGGCCTATCTACGCTTATTGGAAAGAAAAAGATTTGTTTATTTTCGAAAATCTCATGGAGAATTCCAAAAGGTCATGAATAATTATGATGAAATGACCAACTAACAAGGAAAAGTTCCCAGGTGTCCGCCTCCGATTTCAATGCCGTTGAAATATGTTATTCTAGGTCGAAATCTATGATACACGTATTTTGTTTTATCGACGGAAAAACGGTTTGAAGCGGTGAAATCGCCCTTCAAAAACTAATTTTTCAAATATCTCAAAAACAGTAAGAGATAGAGCAAAAGTTTAAATTGGCGATATTGCTCTTTTTTAAAGAGCTATCTATTGATATGCAATTTGCTCAATTTATATCAACATGGGTGGCTGGGGGTTAAAATTTGGGGGTTAATTTTGCAAAAAGAGGGTGAAAATTAAAAAATATAAAAATTTTGTTTACAGATTTGAAATCTAAGTCAGAAAATCTAATTGACCTGTTTTTGCTCAATGTCCTAATATTAAGTCTAGGGGTAGTTAACTAGGGGGTGACTGTGTCGAACAGTCGTACTACTTGGGTAGTTCAAGTTCTTCTTCATGGAAAATAGTTTGAGACAATTAGAATAACGTAGAAATGAAATTTTCGATTTCAAAATTCAATTTGAGCAACACTGGAGAGGGAGTGAGTCTCCCTCTTGAATTATATACTAGTTTACTAACACTTATTTTTACTATTAACACACTGACAGTGGGTAATAATGTCACAATAAGTGGTTCTGAAGTTGGACTACCGTATATAAGGTTTTTATAAGGTTTGTTTTTTAATGCATATTATAGTTTTCGTTATCGAAAATTATCGATACCGGAAATAACGATATTTTCAAAATGAATGGAAACCTAATAAAAACCTTACATACGATAGTTCAACTTCAGAACCACTTATTGTGACATTATTACCCACTGTCCGTGTGTTAATATTAAAGATGAGTGTATGTAAACTAGTATGTAATTTAAGAGAGTGGCTCACATGACGTCTTTTCATTCACTTGACGTCTCACATCATCAATGATCGTTGACCGGTCAAGATGACTATTAACGAACTACATTTTGATTATAGCAAAATGTGTCATTAAGTTTTCTATCTCCCGGAGTTTCCCCCTGGAAATTAACCTTATCTCTCTCTATGCTAAATTTCAAATGTTCACGTAAAATAATTTCTGCGAGAATTTTGGTTGTGACTTGTGACAAATGGTCGGACACTGAAGTGATTATAATATAGATATGTGTTCCGTTTTACCAATCATGGTACGGAATACTAAAAAGTAAATATCCCCGTCTCTGTACACATCGCAACAATTATGTATAAAATAAAATATATAATAAAAATAAATATACACTTTCTTTTATAATAATATTATTTCTTCTGCTACACATGAAATAAACACATTTAATTTAATTATATCACATTTACAATATTTACTAATAAAATAATAAAATTATCACATTCGCTGTAATATGCTGGCTGTCTGTCTGTCTGTCTGCCGCCATATTGTGCGCGATGTTGCATTCATATTGTTCCCATGTTTCTGTGTTATTTATGCCGAGTGATAAATTTTATTATAATTAAAACCGTAGTGCCACCTATGTCGGTGTATATGATATAAACGTTAAAAGTTTTTTTTTTTCATAACACTTACGCTCTATGTTCGTACAAAGAAAGTGCACACACTTAATTAAAATATAAAGTTACAGCTTTTTTCTTGTTTTTTCTACCTTAATTATTTTTTCTTTTTATTACTTACGTTCTTGTGGAAATTTTCACTTAAGGTGTTTCTCATTGTCTTTGTTGAGAAAGTTAGGTAAATGTATACGATTTCTCATACCTATCCCCTGGTGACTTTGTTGAGAAAGGTGGGTATACGTATGAAATGTTGACATGCATAAAGTGATGATAAACAACGTCCTTGTTGCTAATTAGCGACTAAAATGAGCGATTTATGAAAAATTATGACGACAAAATGACACTGATGATACACTGTTTTATACACTAATACGCTTTATATGGAATTGTTGACGTGATACAGCGTGGTGTTGCAGTTAATCAGGTTTCTCTTGATGTGTTACAACCAGAGATGTATAAGATACCCCTTAAAAAGTATCTGAAATACAGCAATCCCCCGAAGAACACGATTAATTGGTTCCGTGTTCTTTGAAACCGTGTAGTTCGAGACCACCAAAAGATTTTTATTACAAGTGTGAAAATAAAAAAATATAAAAAAAACATTCCTTTTAATTTGCAAGTTGTGGGTATTCCAAACATATTGCGACTGTTAAAACCTACTTTTCGTTATCGAAAATTATCGATAACGGACTACTTATCATAAATTGGTTATAATTGTTTAATTTAAGCTCTATTAGTCCCTCTGATTTGGTTATCAATAGAATATTTTCGAAAAAATTAGTTTTCGATACTTTTCGTAAAGTTACGAAAAATATCGAAAACTAATTTTTTCGAAAATATGCTATTAGTGACTAAATCAATGGAGCTAACAGAGCCTAAAGAAACCAGTTATAACCAATCGATGATTTACGTGGTATCGATAATTTTCGATAACGAAAAGTAGGTTTTGACAGTCTCAATATGTTCAGAATACTCATAACTTGCTTCGCTTAAGCCTTCAAAAATTTCGTTATTTTTTCGCTACGACGCATCGTTTATGAGATATTTACGACTAATATCAACGCCAGCAGTAATAATAGGGCGCAGGCGCGGCGAGAGTGGCGACGCGACGGTGGCAGACAAAAACAAATAGATCATAGAGCCTTTTGATAGATTGAGAAATTAAAATTTTAAGGGCTCACTTTTAATTCAAACTTATGATGGAATTAATTGGTAAAAATGGGTAAAAGTATTTCAGTAGACTTAAGTATTTACAAAATACTAGGATACCAAAAGAAAGTATCTAAATACAAGATACAAAATACATTTTTAAAAAAGTATTTCAGATACAAGATGAAAATACGTATTTTGTATCTTGTATCTGTATTTTAAATACTTGTATCTTAAATAAGTCATTCTCTCTGCTTACAACATCAATAACGCTACTCGGGACGAGCTGGGAGCAGTAACTGATAAGTGATTGATATATAAACATTTATGAATAGCAACCAAAACAACCCCAATGAAAGGTTACAAAGACTCAAAATTCTTTTACCATTCTAACGGTAGATGAGTGCATTTTTAAGGCAAATTGTTGGAAAAAAAGGTATTGTAAATTGAAATTTCTGCAAATTATATTTTGCAAAATTTTGTCTGTAACCTCCCTTCTCTCCCTTGGAGGAAAGTTCATATTTCAAGTCGTCGTAACTCATCTCACTTCAAAATATTCGGAAAAAAAACTTTTAAGGTACCATCACAGTGTGATTGGCCGAAAAATCTAAAAAAGCTTCTATGGAAACATAGCTGCTTACCTACAGATTGATAATCTATTTGATTTTTTTTTTTTTTTCAAATAAAAATTGCGGCCGTAATCATGGACTCAGATTACCGCCCTTTTTTAAAGACACTTTTTTCGAAAAATTATAATAATTATAAGAAATAAATACAAGTAGGTAAATAAAAAAATATTTTTGTATCTGATTTCGTAATATAACCGGACGATAGTGTAGGCCAAGAATAATTTATTCTTGAATATAAAACCTACGCTAAAAATTCGTGAAATAAACACTTGCGTTACAGACATTTAAAAAATTATGTCTCTTTCGATTGAATAATTTCTTGATATTAGGCCTTGAAAAAATTATAAATGACACAAGTCTCCACTAATACCTAAATCTACCGACTCGTCACAATTTCTTCATTGATTTTATATGTTAACCTTCTAAAGGAGTTATATTTGGAAATTCGAATTTTGGTAATTTTTAAACAGATTTTAAGTAGCTAGCTTATAAATTTGATGCAAGTGAGAAAATCAGTACAGAAAGTCCATAATTTGCAATTTTTTTTATTGGCAATAAAGTTAGTGGAGAAATCAAGCTATATTTTGCTAACAAGGAAAGGTATCGAACTGTATCTCTCAGAAATTTTTGAAACTTTGGTAAATTGTAGATCTCATCAAAACAAATCACGAGCCATATTTCATTCGTGCCCATAAGCGGTTTAAGGAGGTGAAACTCACCCCTGAAAATTTTACTTTTTTTCAATTTTCTTAATTATCTTGGAAATGATAAAAGCTTTGGTAGGGAAACTATATATATATATATATATAGGTATATATATATATATATATATATATATATATATATATATATATATATATATTTGTAAATGGCACTTTAAGATCTTTATTACGATACCAAAATTAAAGTTATAAAATCATTGGGGTTTCATCCCTCACTCCCAACCCATAATTTTATCAGGTATTTTTTGGTAATAGAAGAGGCTGTTTTGTGTAAATAAAAGAATTTTTAACTAATATATTTTACATCACACCAGTTTATTTCTTGTTGTATAGATACACCCTTTGTTAATTGTAAACTATTTTTTAAATATTTTCCAAATGCTTTTGAATAACGGATTGATATTTTAGGGGTCCTTATTTTGCGTTAGAAGGATTAAATTTATCTCAACACTTATTCCACGACTCATGACTAAGCGATGATTTTGGGTGGTAGGTGTGAGTTATCACGTTTTTTCTTTTTTAATTTGCAATTATTTAAACAAAATCCCTGATAATATAATTTCTCAGACAATTTCACGCAAAAAAGGTATTCTTGTTACATTTCGATAAATATTACCGTTTTCGAGTAATTTAAAGTAAAAGTATCTATTTCCAAATTATCCCCTAATCATAAGTGATCGAATAATTGATACCATATATTTAATTATCTTAATGTTCATACGCGCCCCTAGAATATGAATCCAGTAATGAGAAGCGCCTAAAAAATTTTAGAAAAAAGAAGTCAGTTTCGTTCCATCCCTCTACATTTTACCCCTCTGCTTTATCACCCTTCTTATTGAGTTTTGGAAAAATGTGTAGGTAAAAAGGTACCATTATTTTTGAACATAGTATCAGCTCCAGCAATTACGGTACATAATTCTGGACCAGCCTGTATATAATGTTTTATTTTAATTTTATAAAACAATTTCATGTCATATTACGTAACAACTAGTGACAATATTAAATTATATTATAACGTCATAACGGTGTGAAAATAAGGTTATTATGTGTAAGACTACTAACGTAAAAAAAGTGCAATATTGCACACATCGTGTGTTATTAAAATATCTACAGGTACTTATGTAATTTTTATCTAAAGTGAAAAAATTCATTTTTTGTAACAAAGAAGACAACCTTTTATTTTCTGTTCTAAATAAGGACAAAGGGTATATTTTATTTCACCAAAATTTTTACTGCTTCGATTAAATTTTTGAATTGGTGCTGAAGTTTGGTATTCACTTGCTACTTGACTGCTGAATTGGGTCAAAAAATTTTCACGTTTCTATAATTAGTCTTTTAAAAGTCCTTTCGGATTTGGAAATTGAATTTGAAAAACGAACTACTGCGAAACTCTCAACAAAGTTTCTATTTAACTGTTTAAAATATTACACAAGATCTTCTGAACAAAAAGTAAGTCATTATGATTTTAATATTTTTATTATTATTAATTTGAATAAAAACTCGAGTGCTAACCGTGGCAATCTAGTCTCGAATTTTGTGAGTAAAACATGTTCTGATTATTTTATACGAGGATTTAATTAACGTATATATAATTTTATTAAAATAACAGAAGGAGAAAAATAAATATTTTTAAATAATTAACATTTGAACGAATTTCAAATACCATTGACATTTAAATTTTTGAATAAGAGAGCACGGTACTTAATATTATATCTAAAAATGTAAATTAAACTAAATCAGTAAAAGTATAGTAGTCAGATTAATTTTAATAATTTGATTTTCCTATTCAATTTTATTGATTCTTCCTTCTTTAACTAGGTTTACAACATTAAATCTCATATTTAACTCAAAAACGATGGAAAAAAGTTTTCAAATACGGTTTAAATTTTAGTATTCAAATAATTAAAAGAATTAATTAAAACTAGGCATGTTCTGGATACCTGTATCTGTAAACGCAAGTTCTAGACATCCGAAATAAAAAAATATCTGAGACTGAAACAGTAACCGAAATTTCGGATATACGCACACCGGCATAATTAGCGGAACATAAAAAAATATAAAAACCTATTTATTAAACGGCGGTTTTTTTTTCATTTTTACTTAAAATAATATTGAAGTAACGAATCAACTGACTTTCCATAGAGTTGTTCTTATTTATTATTGATGCAATTCTTTTTAAGAGGTCTGTCACTTTCGAATTCAAATGCCGTTTCTTCTCAATGTGGTCGAGCTTCAAACTGCCGTAATTGAAGAATGGCAAAGACTGTCGCAGAAAACTATAGATAATATCATGCTGAGTATCGAAAAACGAATGGAAGCTTTGATAGGAGCACGGGAGGAACCAGGCGGGATTAAAACGCTGTGTTTTATTTTCTATTTTTTAAATAATCTTTAACTAAAATTATTCTTAGACGACATAAGATTCCAAATATTTGCCATTTTATATGGTTATTTGTTTTGCTACCGAAAATAAAGGTATATCGACTTCTAATCGACTCATCTAATTTCAAGAAAAAAAGGGATGCTAGAGCGCTTTTGAGATGTGGAACAAAACTATCTATTGGTTTGAGAAGTGAGAAATATTGGACGTGGTGTTAAATATCATATTATAAAATTTATATGAATTTTTAAACTTTTAATTTCAAATGTTATCGAGTGCCTGTGAAACATTGTTAGTGGATGGCGGATTTTTATCCGTATTTAAACATACACCAATATTCATATGTTCACTCACTGTCCAGCTTTTGGCTGATACTTGAACACTCGATGTACTTTGGCAAATGGCCAATTCATTATGTTAATTAAAATTGACATAGTGTTTTGAAAAATTACCAAACTGGATCGGCTGGGACTCGAACCCAGATCTCTTGGTGACCAAGAGATCCGGGTTCGAGTCCCAGCCGATCCAGTTTGGTAATTTTTCAAAACACTATGTCAATTTTAATTATGAATTTTTAAGTTTTGTTGGAAACTGATGAAGTTTTCAGGTGTCGCATGCAAGCTGATAGAGTCTTACGACGTAGCTTCTATTTAATCTACCCTCTGGGAAGTTGCAGTTGCCTATATTGTACCACCAATGGTTGCTCAAATCGTACCGGTACGATTTAAGCAATTATGTCATTCTAAGCTTAATATTTTTAATTTTGCTAATATTATGTTTACGTTTAGTACAAACTTTGTTAGCTTTATTGGTTTAGACAACTTTATACATAAATGACACACCTTTTGTGTGTTTTAGAATGTCGAAAATAAAAAATATGGAGTTTGCTCTGAGGAGGATTTGCAGAGGGCTCTTGCTGGGTACAGAAATGGCGAGATGGGACTTAATGAATATGGGCTCCAATTTTGTATCCCAAAACCTACTTTAAAACGCCACTTAGATCGAAAAAATATATTGGCAAATGACAGCAAAAAGTCTTTAGGACGTACACCCTTCTTAACTGTTGAACTCGAAGTGGAACTAGCAGAACACTTTCTGAATCTTGAAGAGTCTTTTTTTGGACCATTAAAGATGTCTGTAGATTAGTCTACAAAATCGCAGAAAAAAATAAAATTCCCCATACGTTTAATAAAGAGAAACAAATGGCAGGAACAAAATGGTGTATATCGTATTTTCTTGCGGTGTAATATTCTACTTAATTAAGTGTGTTTTTTAGAAATTACCGTGTTGCTATTCCTTTTTTATCCTTTCTAATATTTTTATAGTAATTATTAGTATAGTACGATTTAGGAACCTAGGTGGTACGATTAAGGAAATTAATTTCTAAGTCGTACCATTTGCAATGGTTTGAAAAAAGATTTATAATAATTAGAATAAGTAATTTTTGCTTTTTTCTAGGTTATGACATGACTCTGTAAAAGCAAATGTTTATAAAAAAAATTAATTAATCCAGAAAAATTACAGTAAATTAGGAAATAAAAGTTGAAATCTAAAAAGTGGTACGATATTGGCAACCTTCCCCTAAAATGACACGAAATTCGCTTAGAACTAAACAAATCAGTTTTTTCCTTATATTTACCTTTTTATAAATCACGCACAGTCACACGTAGAAACAAAACATGAACAAAGCAAAACTAAAAATAAACAAAAGCAAAAATATAAAGTGTTTGAAAAAGATAACAACTATAAATAATTTAGTGGGTGTGAAAAAGATAAAAAAAAACATTCTCATGCCATAAAAAAACGTCAGTCAGTTAGCCGTTTATTTCAAAGAATATGAAAAATATTTTTTTTTTTACGTAAGTCTGTGCTATATTCTCCACCGTGTTAAATTTAATTTTATGCATTAACACGGTTTCTTAACGGTAACCAAGGAGATACAAATCTCAACAGGGCAATACTGATTAAGCGGGACATCGCTTTAAGTTCAATATAACTCAATTAGCGCAAATAATTTTATCTTTACCACGTGTCTGCAGTATATTTTTTGGCAAAACTATTTTTACTCAATTCGGAATTATGTTATTTTCAAGATTTTAATCAAAATTTCGGGTTAATGAAATAACTTTCATACTTTTTCTTGATACAATTTTTCAGTTGTCTATTTATTGTCCTTAGGCGATCTCTGTGTATAAAATCTGTGGCGTTCTTTCTGCTCTAGATACCTCATACTCTATATCTATAGATATATCTTGTAAGAAAACTAAGAGTTACTAAAACGGTAGTCAGATTTGCCGAGTAAGATGTTTATCGCAACTTTTGCAAGTAGCAAAGAATATTATAGTAGTTACTAGTTTAATTTACGCCGTAATTATTTTCCTTTTGCAATAAATAAAAGTTTATGTTACTTATTTTATCTATTTTTATTACATTTTTTAAACGAAAATTTAACAATTTTAAAAATTTGCAAACTTATAGACATTTTTATACGGTAGGATCAAGCATCAGCTAATTTACTTCAAAACATTAAATACATTTTCCTTGAAACAACTTTTTTGATGCTGGTCGACATGATATCTGTAGTTCGATTGATCCAATCCAATTCAAATTTGGCTTCAACGTTTCAGTACATATTCCTTTGCACTTCTTGGAGTGTGTGACAAGTGGATTTTTGCTGTATGCGCTACTGATGTTTTAAGAATAGCAAGAATTTGAATGAAATTATAATAGGTCCGAAGATTGACGAATGTCTTCGGACCTATAAAAACAATTTTAATCAACACCAATGTTATAAAATACATATTTCTATAACGTAATGTAATTAAAAATTTATTGCAAATGATAAATAAATTAAATACACAAAACACAACATTACAGAACAATACATATTATAATATACAACAAACATAAACCAACGGAAAATGGGTTGTGACAATAACAGTAAACGCTGGGTGGTTGGGTTACTGCCTTCAAGTCAAAGGGCACGATGTTGTCATTCTTATTGTAATTTATGTTTATGCAAGAAGATCAACCCAACTCTTATAGTACATTAACACACAAACAGCCAGTACGTAGGTAGATATACAGGGTGTTAAATAAATAACTCTCGTCCTTTTGAGGGGTGACTCTTAACACCCTGTAGACACTAAAACCACAGTAATTTTTTCGGAATTAATAGTTTGAAAAAATCTCAAATTGACTGGCTACATGATGTTTCAAATTTATTCTAAGTACGGCCCTGACTAATAATATCAAAGTTACAAAACAAACAAAATCTTTTATTAATTAAATTATCTTAATAATAAATTTTTCCAGGGGCCCTTTTTTGACCCATATTTGGTATCAAACTTATTCTGTTAAAAAATAGTTTGGGTTCAAATTTATTGGCAAATAAATATTAATTACATGGATGAGATCTACTCACCCATGTTTTCGTTGCGAGATTTATATACTTTACACCCTGTATATCTAGAATTTCTCCTACAGGACCATCTATCTATCTATCCTGCGAAACAACACTCCTGTCGGAGCTGTTGTTTTAACAACATATATTTTATACACAAATATGACACAATATGTATATGCGAGAGATAAAATAATAGTGCCCCCGTTAGGCAGACAGGTACCAGGCTGCCATGCTTACCAGGTGTAAATTTATGAAGGTATGTAAATGAAATATATGGCACAGTGATTTCACAGTGAAGAGCGGGACCGTGCCGGTGCAAAATTTACATTAAAAATTAGATGACGGTAATATATGTTGGTAGGTGTAAATTTTAGTGCTAATAGATGCGAAATAAAATATGTAACTATGTTATTGTTTAATTTATACGTTTTGATTACGCATGCGTTAATTAAGGATTTAGTTGTGACGACCCAAAAAATTTTAAGGGGCAATTTAGGTGGGCTTATACCAATAGTAAATTAACAAGCAGTGGTATTTTTAAATATTTTCAATGTTAAACTTGCGTTTACGAAAAATTTCCGTAAGGACTTTAAGTTTCTAGGATTAAAATGTTGAAAACTATTTGAAACTAATACAGTTGGGTTGATTTTAGAATAAACAAATACGGTTGAAGTTGATTAGAAAATCCACGGGGAGAATGTATAGTAAAATATAGGTACCCATTCTTATGGGAAACAGAGAATTTTTGTTACGTTTTAGAGAAAAATGATGATGAAAATCTAAAATTTTGCATAGATAATCGGGTAAATTTGTATAAACATGGATACAAAATTTCAAAATGATTAGAAAAATCGTTATTAAAAAAAAAAAAAAAAAAAAAAAACAATTCTTGTGACGCCGCAGAAAGAAGAAATTCGTCTGTTTATTTAAATTGCGTGGTTTGACCAAACTATAGGTATATAACAATTGTGCTCAACCCGTTGATTGCAATTAACCGAATGATCACAGAGCGAATTTTGATCGATCTCCTATTCTAATTTGTAAATTAACAACAGGGGTATAGGTATCACCTTACCAAAAAATTACATCCAGGATATAAGTCACATTTTCTGATCGAAGAAATCAAGTGAAATTAATTAAACTTGAAAAAAATTGACCCTAGTGACGTTATCACGTATACCTACTAAATCTTTTAAAAACACCGAAAAACCATAATTTTAACGTTAGAAGCCCGAAGTTTGAAGCTGCTCTAAATTTTCAAATACTGTTCTTTCTCTCATTTCTTTTTTTTTACAAAATCGAGATTTACTGACAGAATTTGTAAAAATTAGCTTGCATAGCACAAAATAGGTTGAACGCTACCGACAAATAATAACATCATTTGTTCTCAAGATACGCGAGGCAAAAAATATTTCACAAAAAGTTTCTTATTTCGCTTTTCCGTTTTTTTTTATTTTTTTTTTTTTTGTATTTTTCTTTTTTTTTTTTTTTAATTTTATTATAAAATACTAGCGTTTGTAACATTAAGGAAGGTTCTTAGGCCATTATATAATAATGATATGGTAAAAAATCCATATAATCTATGTTATCTTAATAAAGTTAATTCCGTTTTTTGACCACAAAACACAAACCGCTAATCCGAATTTGCTGAAAACTTTATCCGGTCTTCATTCTTTGATTACGCATCTAATGAAATTAGTTCGGAGTTGATATCATCATTTGTTCTCGAGATATGCGAGACGAAAAAAAATTCACGAACGAACGAACGAACTAACGAACGCACACACAGACATCACGCTAAAAACGATGGATTCGGATTCTAGTGACTTTGAAACGTGGAGATATGTCAAAATTAGCGATCCGTAAAATCGGACCCATTACAATAACTTCCTATGGGAAGTTAAAAATAAGTTTCCTTACCTTTCTTCTAGTTTGCTTTTTTTTTCACACGTGTATATTATATTTAAAGTAGTAAATTTTAAAATACAAAAATTCAATCTTATTTTCCTGAACTTTATAGTCAGGCTAACTCAATCATCAAACGCATACAGGTAAATTTTTCAATAATACCTTCTATATACACACCAACGAAAACTACTATGAACCGAACCATAAAAAATTTTATGATCTCTTAAAAGCTTTCCAAACCGTATACGCCAAGATGGAATATCTATAAAGAACACATTTCACATCTAGGCTCATCTCTTACCATCCAAAATGCTATTCTATATGCGCATATACACATTTTACATATGTACATATATAAATATATTTCGGAACAGACTTCTTTCATGCTGGACCAACGTAACGGGCACATGTAGGCAATATATAATATCACAACATTTGTTAAATCTTTGCTACTGGATAGGGGCAAGATGTACATAAAAGACCCGCTTACTATCTCCTGTTATACGTGTACACAAATATACTGTGCAGCTCAGCAAAGCATTTCGGATCAACAGTTTAAAGCCGGGTCTACATGTGAACAAACAGAAACAAACACAAACAAACGCGAATGAGCAATTAACGTCAATTCGTTGATGTTCGTTTATGTTCCGGCTACACAATAATTTTTTAAATAAATTTAATAAATTTTGAAATGGAAAGTTGCCGCAATAAGATTTTTATGGTCTACTAATATCGCCCACATTATGACGCCAATTTTATCATGCGATCTTTAAAAATCAACAAATCAAAAAGATATTGGTAGATGGTTTTGTTTTATAAAAGCAAAACTCATTATAATGCCTCTAATTTACTAACTGATTTAGTTTGTGAAAATTCCTATTTTTTTTTTTTTTTTTTTTAAATTTTACAAGATCGTTACTATCAGATTTCGAAAAGTTCACTGAAATAGTGGGACCAAAAATATCTAAACAAAATATACACTTATTATCGGAAAGCAATTCTTGTTAAAGAATGACTTCAGTGTTATTACACATTGCGACTTCTGTTAATCAAATTCTCCCTCCAAAGATTCCCACACGTCATTTCTTTTTTTGGTAATTTTGTAAAAATTATCTAAAACGTTCCATAACATCGGGATAAAATTTCAAATCTTATCAATTTTAAATTGTTGACTGAATTTATTTTAAATCGTCTATCTTAATTTATTGTTAGAATAATTTTTAATCGCCCACATCTGACAGACACAAGCAAACACGAACGAATCTTTTGCTTTGTTGTACCGACAACAAATGGAAAACATTCGTGAGTGTTCGAAACTGTTCGTTCGTGTTTGTTCGCTTTTGTGACTATGTCCACATTTGTGCGTTTATGTTTGTTTGGTACCATTCGTTTACGATGATTCGCATTCGTTCGTTATAGGTAGACCCGGCTTAATGCAACGAACAGCGA
Source organism: Brachynemurus nebulosus (assembly GCA_035578155.1). NCBI lineage: Eukaryota > Metazoa > Arthropoda > Insecta > Neuroptera > Myrmeleontidae > Brachynemurus > Brachynemurus nebulosus. The sequence goes on from JAPWDM010000002.1 coordinate 66,133,978, forward strand.
AAAACTATATGAGTGGTGCCAAACCATAACGTTGTAAGTGCCAAAAAAAGAAGTTTTCAGTAGAGACAAAAAACCGTTTTAATTGAGAAATAACAAACGAATTAATGCATACAATATTTTTTATTAAACTTTCATTTAATACACACAATTAACATACAAATTTGTAATATGCAGACAAACAGAAATAATTTTAATATTAATTTAAAAAAACTGAAAACGACAAAACGTTGTAAGTGCCATTATTTATGCAAGTCATAACGTTGTAAGTGTATCTTTCCTTGCACTTATCAAATTAAACTTAAACTTTTAAGATATTTGTTTTATGAAGATTTCATAAAAGAATTTATTTTCTCCTGATAAATACAGCAATATGGCATGAATGTCCTTCTTCTTCTCAGCAGTTAAAGGTATAGGTGCTTCCCTCATCTAAATTTCCAAGTCTTCAAAATTTGTCTTCGTGACTTCAGGTTCAACAGTGAAATTGGTATCCATTGGGCAAAGTCGCTGGAACTTTTCTTTGTATAAATTTTTGGTGTTAATTATCGTGTTAGTCTCCACTATTGAGAATAATATTTCTTTACCAGCATTCCCAACAAACTCAATGAAGTCTTTTGTAATAAGTGGCTTTGTACACTTTTTTGTTTTTTGAATAATTGAAAAACCACGATCACAGGCACATACAACGTTATGACTTGCTTTTTAACAATATTGAGGATTGTGGCCGTCACAGGGTCTGGACGGTCGGAACTTTAAGGGTGCGGGTAAACACCAGCATATATAACGCTTTACTGCAATAAAACGTATTCGAGTTTGTGTGGTACTTACAACATTATGGTTTGGCACGCCTCATATGTCCTTATCTAACATTATTCCACGCACTACTTTCTCATCAATTCTCTCTTTGTTGTTGGATAGAACCCGAATTCGAAATGTTTTGATGAGTCAGACGGTACGTATGTGTATAGATAAATAATGGCATCGTCTACAGTGCTAACACTACACAGTGTTGTGTGTCGGTCATACAGGAAACGGAAGGAAGTGAACTATTACATATTACGCTACACAGAGAAAACGTTATATCTATACACAAATTTTCATCGTTTTGAGATTCATATTGAGTTAAGTGATAGAGATTGACTAGTGTCATTGAAACTAATCTATCTTTATAGTTGGAGAGCTGACCACATGCGGGGTCGAACAATTGTATAAAAGTTCATACTGTACAATTTTAGCATATCCAAAACTCTTCGTTTACCGTTTAGGCAACTTTTTAAAAGTGCTGACTGGAAGTGTCCCACCAGCCAGCCACCTGACAAATTTTCGACATTTATAAGCCTCAATCCACACTGTAGTGCCGCTCTCGATACACTCCCAATTCGGTCTCTGTTCAATGTAAAATATATCTTTTCATAATAACAGTATAAACGGAGCGGAGTTGAATTAGAAAAATGTTCACAATATTGGTACAAGTCTAATATCGCTCCGATAAAATACTATCTGAGTGGTAATGGTATTGGAGCGGGGTTGGACTGATACCGTACTTGAATCGGAGCGATGATGCAAGGACTTCCAATGTTTCTTGTGCAAGAATATTTTATATCAGCTCTCCTACTATTATGTAAATACATAATATTTATTCTTGAATTATCTTAATTGAGTAGTTACCCAAATTTTACTGCAGAAACAAATTTTAAAATTAAACCTTCACATCAAAATAGTTGTAAGGCTAGCAATATATTTTACCAAATTTAGTTTGATAATAAAATTAAGATTCACTTATTTCAAAAAAAATTTACTACCGTAAGACCGTCTAGACCCGGACACTTTTTTACATTTTTTGGTTAATTTTATATTTATGTACATGTTTCCTTCATAGATATCACCAATAAATGTATTACCATTAGAAAGAGTGTATATTATTTGTTACATCCCTGACCCATTTGTTTCATTATAAGTAAAAATAAAAAAAATAAAAAATAATTAGTAAGTGTCCGGGTCTACACCCTAAATCGGTCTTGACCCGGACACTTACTTAAATAATGTAATAACATGCAAATTAACCTCTCCCGTCGGGTTTAGAATAGTGTTTTATATAGTGTGATGCCTCTGAACCTGTCAAAGACTTCAAAATATTTTGGGGGAAGGGAGAGGAGACAATGCATAGTATGCCTCTCTATGAAGTAAATATACGATATGACACCAGAAGGAGGCATAAACCGCGTAATTCCGGGGGGAATATTAACGTATGGATAGTGGGAGTTACACTTGGTGCGAATCCCGGCCATAGTGTAGACGGGTCTAGACGGTTTTACGGTAGCCTACAAGTTTTTTCTCTGGAGCTCTCCTGGAAGCCGTTAGATTTTCTCTCTTTAAGAAACCAACACCTATATGTACTAGCAAATTTCATTGCAGTTATATTGCTATTGAATTACGCAAAAATGCAAAGGTATTACATGAATTTTATATCTATTCCATTTTTTGAATGAGTGTAGTATGATTTATAGGTATAATTCTTCAATAAAAAGAAATATGGTCTAAATATAATCTTAATAGGTGTAGTCTATAATATATGTTATTCACTTGACAAAAAATACATTTATTTTCAAGAAAGGGAAGGTGTGGGTTGGACGGGCAGGAGGGGTCGTTGAAAAGCGTCACTGAAACAAAAGATCACATTGTTACACGTGGCTGTATTATATTCAAAACAATTACTTTTTTGCATACGAGGTAGGTCACAATTTATTATTAATTCTAAAATTTCATTTGCAGATGATTAGTGGACTTTGAATTTAACCTTTTTATATTATGTTGTATTTTAACAGGCGCGTATACCCAGTTATAGGCTATAAAGCTCAGATATAAACATACGAGAAAATAATTTAAATATGTTTTTCAAATTTATTTGTAATAAAAATAGTCTTTTAAATTCGTTATCCGGAGATAATACTTAATTTTTTCAAAGAAGGGAATGTACAAGAAGTAAATTTTGTGTTTTCAGCAAAACCGAAAATCAAAAATTTTGAGATTATGAATTCATTTTTACAAAAAAAGGAAACACGAGGGCATACGTTTAGATATTTTATCAAAGCTTTTCTTTTGCGTTTGGTAAATCTTCTGCTAGAAAGTCTTTATTTTTTAAGTTAGTGGATCTCATTCTTAATATACATATAATAAATAATAATAATGCGTTTAACGCCCGTTTTTGGGACATTTAGTTTATAACAGACGCCACCCACATCATTACTTGTATCTTTATTTATTGTCTTAACATTTTTTTACAATATCCTTTACATTATACATTTATGATGTGAGTGGAGGACAAAGAAAGTGGTGTGAGAACTAGGATTTGGTAGGAATGCGTCTGTAGTAGGCAATGGTTCTTAAGGAACTATGCCGATGGTGTCTCATTCTTAATATTTCAAATTGAATTAGGTATATGAAAAAATTTGTAATAGAAAATGCTACTGATAACTAGTGTAGGGATGTTATAGATATCCGTAACCGTCACCGAAACTACCGGATATCCGAAATAATTAATTATCCGTAACCGAAACCGTATCCGAAAATAAAAGTTTCGGATTTGTTTCGGATAATAATAGACAAAAGCCATTGGAAAACGGAGTTAAATCGAAGAAAATTTTTGCTTCATGTGGTTCTTTTGATAGACTTCTGTTGATCCGTGTTTGGCGTTCACTTTTTTTGGTACAATTTTCCCCGTTTTCCTAAAAAAAAAATGTTCACTAAAAACAATTATCCGTAACCGTAACCGTATCCGAAACATTATCCGATATTATGATATATCCGTAACCGAAACCGAAAAAAATGCTTTTAAATATCCGTATCCGAAATTTCATATCCATAACATCCCTAAACTAGAGTGAGGACATTGGTCCGAACAAACGGGGTGACCAATTTCTTATAGTGGGTTCGAACACACACTACGTCGTCAAGTGGGTGCCTACACTTTTTACGCGTGTACTGTATTTAATACTGTGACAGTACACTACCGTGTCAAAAGTATGGGTACACACCTGAGCTCCCACTAAGGTGTCCGCATACTTTTGACGACGTAGTGTGTGTTAGAAACTACTATGAAAAATTTGTCACCCCTTGGAAACGCGTTTGTGCAGACCACTGTGTTCACTCTATAGTGATGATAACAAGAAATTGAAAACTCAATTTTAGTAGACAGTGGTTCGTTATAATCCTAGTCAAGGAATACGTGAAAGAAAAAATGTTGAGAACTGCTGTACGATATAAACGGGGCGTGTTTCAGAAACAATGTATACCTACTAACATTCATGGGTGCGGAGTGAAATTTTGATTAAAATTACGATATAGATAATAATTAAAATATTAATTAAACAAAAAGAAGAATATTTAAACAATATATTTACAGTGAATATCGTAATCATTTTTCACGATGTTAATATTTTGACAACTGTCGAAGAGTTTAAATACAATACCATCATATTAAAATATCTTTTCATATATGAACATTTATTAATTATTTTAATTCTGTCTCTGTCTCGATTTATTGTCCTCTTTGTCTACAATATACAGTCAATTTATTTTTGATTATCAAAATAATTGGAGACGTACGTTCGTTTGAAAATGTTTATTTTATATAAATGTTTAATTTTACGCGTATTAATCGCTGCCTGGTGAAATGACACGGGGCGAGCGGGAGGGGTAATACTATATACAAAAATAACAGCAGGGTAACGTATACCTATTTGTATGAAGGCAAAATGAGTTGCTGTATAAACTTTTGCGGTTCGCTTCTGCCGTAGCTTCCGCTATAGGGCTGTTTAAATAATGTTTTGATCGAAAATGAGAAATGTGGAAAATATGTTATGTACCTATCTATATGCATGTTAATGTCGAAATGAAAACATTAGTCATGATTAGTGATGGGCGTAGTCGGACTGTTTTTAATAATCGCGTTAATTAAAATTTATACAGTGATTGAAAAGTTATCAAACTGGATCGATTCGGATTTAAATTGAAAACTGGTCTTACTTTTCGGACACATTATATAGGTATACAAGTTTTATCAGAAAACTCTATTTTTACCTAATTTTTAAAAAGTTGTATCAAGCACCTTTGTGACGTCATAATGTTTATTTACCTAAAAACACATTAATGTCTGTTTATTTTGAATAATTTTTGAGTTATGCAATTATTGCTTACTATAAACATTTTTGTATTGAAAATCTTTTAACATGCGGTTTGCAGCACAAATTTTGCAGAAATAGTGATAATCTATCAATTGTAATTGGTTGAGTATATTACACTAGCATATGCATATACATATATAGGGTGAATGCGGGAGAGATGCCGCACATTTTGAAAACACTTGATAATTCTTAAAGTATGCATTTAATTGATTTGAAATTTGGTACACAATAAATGTAAACATTGTTCTTTAAAATTATTTATAAATAATTTTAAATTTTGAGTCATAAAGGATTCATAATTAACATTTTTGTAGGGCCAACAAAGCGGCGTCTCTCCCACACCTATGGGAGAGATGCCGCATCAAAGAAGGTGAGACGCCACATAGTTCATATTAAAAATTTTGCATTTTACACACAACTCCACACATGATGAATGCCATATGTAACCATTTTTGGCACTTTATACATCTTAACCAGTCAACTTTTTTTTTGTTTCTGAGTACCTTTCAAAACATTCAATACACAGGCAATCATCATTATTTTCGTTATCTTCACTAATATGAGGGCTCTTTCTGATCCATTAATGGATCTTTTATATTTACGTGGCACAATTTACAGTCCAAAAAAAAATTGCATAATTAAGGTATATTTTTAACATGTAATATGAGGCGGCATCTATACCAACTCTAAATTCGGCATCTCTCCTTTTTGTTGGGATAAATACCGCATGTTGCTATAGCAAGCATAGTGCGGAATTCCAACCTAAAATTTTATACAGTATTTTTAAAATATACCTAAATTAATAACAAAACTCATTTTCATTAAAACAATGAAATATATATTCTTAAATTCTAATGAATTAAATGCTTGATAAAATATTATCTTAAAAAACTTACTTTTCAATAATAAAAAGTTGGATAATTACTAAACTGATGGACTAATCATGAATGTTACCATATACGGCTTAAATAACTAACTTATTTTAAACATATAATCCATTAATAGCGCTATATATCAATGAACGGACGAACTATGGCTACTGTGACATCTCTCCAGACGCGACATCTCTCCCGCACTTACCCTATACCCTCATTATTGCATTCAAGTATATTAACTATGTGCTAATAACCTCTATATGGGAAGTGGATTTTATGAAATAGGATAACTAAATAAATACATACGGTAAGGAAATTATTATATTAGGCTACTCTATCCAGTTCCATAAATTCCATACATTCACTGTGCATCACTACACTTATTAATCTGTTATATCTTTTCACAATAATTCAGATGATTTCAAAATAAATTTTGTAATGAAATATTTTCTGGTACATTCAGGATCAATCATTGAAAATTGTATGCTTATTATTAGGCTCAAAATTATACCCTTTTAGAAAATTTAAATATGCATAAGGTGTCTTTGTGAACTGAAAACATACATACATATAAATTTTAAAAGAAAAAATTTATAAGTATGTTCTATTTAAAATTTTTTAGGTTGGGAATTTAAACATGAAAATTTTTGATATCAATAAAACGGTATTTGAATAGTAGAATCCATACACATATTTACTTACTGAACTGCTGAAGTTTCATATTCACAGTATATTTCAATGTCCAAAACAAACCATTTTTTAAGTGCATTTGTTTAAGTGCAACTTTCTTTTAAATTTACTTCATTATTTTTAAACTGCACATACCCTTTCTCGAATATCATACCGTCCCAGGACCCTAGAAGACAGTTTTCATCTCACGCACATTTTTCTGAGAATATCAATACTGTTGGAACAAAATTTAGGCAAGATCCGTCTAGCTGTATATTTTGGGCTTTTTTCGGATTTTCACGGCCATAGAGAGTATTTTTTTAACCTCACGGTAATTTTTTTTCAAAATCCAGTACTGTTTAAGCAAAATTTAATCAAAATCTATTCAGCCACTGGTTTGGATCCTTTTTGAGACCATAGGAATCAATTTCAATACAATGCTCATTTTTTTCAAGAACTCAATACTATTTGCGCAAAATTTGGTAACAATCTGTCTAGCCGTTTATTTTGATCTTTTTCAAGGCCCTAAAGTCCTACGGAACATTTTTACCTTTTAAATATAGCCTTTATGAGAACCGACAATATTACCTATCTACCAGTGAAAAAATTTAAGAAACCTGTTGGAGGGGTCTCGAGATTACTTTAGTTGTACAAACCTACAAAGTCCCAAGCTTTATCTCTTTATATAACCGTATGATAATAAGTCTTATAGTATTTTAAAAATTGTATTTTTCGAATCGAAATAAAGACCTTTTTTATGTGACTGTTGACTTAAATATTTTCTGATTTCTATTATTATTTCTTTAATAGATACTGCAGGATCGGGTATTAATGTGAAAAAAGAGCTCTGTGTGTTTGAACAATGGGACACAACTTTTAGACGAAACAGTGAACCTAGTAAGGTGGTCGGATATTTGGAGATGTACGTACGATTGCCTGAATTCAGGGGCAAGCGTTGAGCGGATGCTTTGTGAGGTCGTGAGGTCGCATTTGCAGAAAAAAATTGAATCCATGATTTGGCAGAAAACCACGCATAGGATCTGGTTTAAAATTTCGCTGGTTGTTACTCATATAGTAAGCTAAAAAACGCCATGCCAGCAGAAAATAGACGGGTAGCCATTTTGCCGAAATTTGACTTTTAATCATGTATGTTAGGCACATTTGCAGAGAAAAAATTTGATTCCGTGAATTAGCAGAAAACCACGCATAGTATCTGTTTCAGACTTTCGCTAGTTGTTAGTCATATAGTAAGCTAAAAGACGTCATGCCAACAGAAAATAGACGGCTAACCGTTTTCCGGTAATTTGACTTTAATTTGGTAGAAAACCTTGCATGACGTCACAGATCGATCTCTTGACGCTTGTCCCTGAACTCAGGCAATCATGCATACGGCCCCAAGTATCCGACTACCTACTGAACCTGTTAAATAATTTTTGAATGAATCAAATATCATATTTTTTTTTTTGATTTTGAGATCTTTCTGGATAAGCAACTTAAAAATAATAAATATTAGCCAATTCTACCCTACTGTGATTGTTAGATAACCCTTTTTCGACAGAATATTAAAATATAACATAGATTATATTTCTTGGGAAATGTTTCAATATAGATAGCTGATATCGTGTTAACGTAACCAACGCAACGGTTGCTTTAAAAAGAAAAATTATATGATTTTTTTTCGCTCGGTACGCCCAAGTCTCATAAAATAGACGATTTTATTTGATGATAACCGATCACGATGAGGTTGGTGTCGTATTTAAAAAAAAAATTCCCTTTTTTCCTCACTTTTCGTTATCAGTAAGCGACTACTAAGTATGATGGTAAAATGCGCCATCATCATCGCTCTAACTATGAAAATAGAGTTTTCTTTTTTTGTCCGGAAAATTCTAACACCCGTTTCTAACTAGTTGTGCGATCGACAAAATATATTATGTATGTATATTTTTTATTATCGTTAAAATATGAAATTTAACAAGATATTGTACATCATAAAAATGTCTATTTGCGTTTCTTTTATACGTCTCGTTTTTTTTTTTTATGAAAATAAAACGAGGAATTATATTGCCTTCGTTATTCGTATATGTTAGATTTGAAGGATTTTTAAAGGAAAACAGTTTTAAAATCAATTTTTAGATATAGTGTAGCTCACAGAAATGTGGCCATATACATCATCACTATTTTATAACGTATAAGTAAATATTAATTAAAAATAAATGATGTTTGGCTTTGAACTTACAATGAGTTCCAGTAATTGTTTTGATGGTTAACCATTTTGCACTGTCCTAATTAACACTTTAAGTCCCACGGCTTCGGCATCCGAAACCAAACAAAACTTCCCCAGAGGCCGACCGCGATCAATGATTAATTGATTAGTTGATTACTCATTATGTGTGCGATGTTTATCATGTTTATCATTCTTCATCACACGGATGTGTTCCCATTCGCACAAACACATACATACCAACAAACACTACTCTCTTGGTTTCTATGTATAAAAAATTTTAAGATAAAAAAAAAATACCTACATAAAAAATATAATTTATATTTTTAAATAAAATTGATTTGAATGCCAGTGTATATGTAGTATGTATGTACGTATCACGTAGTACGTCTGTTTACAGTTTTACACATACATACGTGTGGAACTGTGTTGTGTGTTTGAATCATTTTATTTTATGTATTTGTTTATATAGTTTTTTTTTTAAATATTGCCGGCTTCCGGGGAAATTTACTATGAAAGTGCTCGGGCCACATAGTGTTAATTTTACAATTCTTCTGATATTTTGTAACAATTTTGTCTCACCAAAAACATAAATTAAATCTATTTTTTTCATTGTAATTTATTAATTTTGAGTTAAAGAATTGCTTGTAAACATTTGTCTAATGCTTAAAAATGTGTAAATATTTGTCTGAATTATATCGGCGAAGCGTTCAGGACACAATATTTCATATTACACGACTTAATATTATTCCAATTGGTGGTGAAAATGATGTTAGGCCGCAAGAAATCTATTCAGAATTATAGAAATGTTTGTAAATATTTCTCTGATGCTTAAAAAAGTGATGATATTTGTTTGAATTACATGGTCGGTCAGGTGGCCGGAAAACGACATTTCATATTACACGACTTAAGGGGGACCAGTAGTGTGACATTTTGAAAAAATTGAAAAAAAATTTTTGCACGTTTCGATAGTCTATACCTTTAAAAATAACATACTAAAATTTCAAGTGCATATCTCAAATAGTTTTTGAGTTACAGCCATCCGAAGAGCGGATTCTGATTTTCATTGTTAACTTTGAAGTATTGAGAAATGTATGAAGGTTGACAGTTAGGGAGTTTCTGGATGTGGCTGCTAGTCACATGTTGTGGAGAAGCTAGACCCTGGCATATTTAAATGATTCATCTAGTTTTACTATGACCGTTATAGTGAGTACATCGTAAATAATTTTAGTAAAAATTCTCAGTGATTAAATCTAAAAGATAAGGTAACGAAAAACTACATTTTTTAAATTTGCTGCAGTTATAACTCGAAGACAAATCATCCGATCGAGTTGATTCTTAATGCAGTTTCTTTTATATATGTTTCTCCGTACCACGAACCTCCAGTTTTCCGATCGAATAATAAATGTAATTTTTGCAGGCTAAAAATCATCAAATTTTCGTGCAAATTTTGAAACTTTTTTTAAAAAACTCCGCCATTTTGTTAAATTTAAACTTTTTTTTTAAATTGAGGTTCACGGTACGGGCAATATTTTCTAGTTTAATAGGCTTTTTTTATTTGATGCACTGTGAAGGTCGCTATCACTGCAGCAGTTGAGGAACTTTTTTTTTGGAGCTTTGGGAGATCGCGAATAACTCACTGAATTTTAAATTTTTTTGTCCAAAAATTTTATCATGAATTTATTATATATCAATTAATATACCTTTAAGATATTAAAACATTCCATACAGTAGTTTTCTTTAAAAAAATTCCCAAAAATCACGTTTTTTCAGGTGGTCACACTAGTTGTCCCCCTTAATGTTATTCTAATTGGTGGCGGAAATGATTCCAGGCTACAAGAAATCTATTCAGAGTTAAAGAATTGCTTTTAAGCATTTCTCTAATGCTTAAAAAAGTATGGAAATTTGTCTAAATTACATGGTCGATTAAGTGGTCGGAAACCGACATTTCACATTACAAGACCTATTGTTGTGGGTCTAAATTCGGATTGATAGTGGAAATGATTTCAGGCTGGAAGAAGTCGATTCAGAGTTAAATAATTGTTTTTAAGCCTTTCTCTACTGCTTAAAAAAGTGTTGATATTTGTCTGAATTGCATGATCGATCAAGTGGTCGGAAAACGACATTTCATATTATATGACTTAATGTTATTCCAATTGGTGGCGGAAATCATTCCAGGCTACAAAATCCATTCAAAGTTAAAGAATTATTTTTAAACATTTCTCTAATCCTTGAAAAAGTGTCGATATTTGTTTGAATTACATGGTTGGACAAGTGGTCGGAAAACGACATTTCATATTACACGACCTAATGTTATTCCGACTAATTACGAAAATGATTCCAGGCTGCAAGAAATCTATTCAGAGTTCAAGAATTGATTTTAAACATTTCTCTAATGCTTAAAAAAGTGTCGATATTTCTCTAAATTACATAATTGGACAAGTGGTCGGGAAACGACATTTCATATTACACGACCTAATACTACTTATTTCAGTTAAAGTCACTTTAATTTTATTACTTGTTGTATAAAGAAATATAATCATTAATTAATTATTTGACTTCTTGTAGAATACTTTCCAATAATAGGTATATCTATTTCGGTTGATGCCAAAACTCACGATTTACCAAAACAAAAGCCGAGTTGGATCAGTTAAGTTTTCGTCAGGAGTTTGGACTAATTGAAAATGTTACTTACTAGTGATGTTGAATGATTATTCGATTAGTCGGTTTAGTCGACTAATTTTGCTTAAATTTAGTCGACTTATTATCCTCGACTAAATGACTAAAATGGTTAAATTTTTTTTAAATGACTAAAAGCGACCAGTTTAATTGATCTATAACGATTAGTTTAATCACATATTTCCCGATTAAATTAAATAAATTTTAATTAAAAATTACAAAATTATTCATTCTAGCATTTTTCATTGTTATGTATCGTTAACACAATACGATATGTCAGATCTTTTGCTTTCTTAAAAAAATATTAGAGATTAATAATTAAATTCAAAAGGAAACACTGATTTTTGAAAAATTACATCGTACCCTATTCGTGAATTTAAATAAAAATTTAGTCAATTTATCGAATATTACATATTCGATATTTTCGACTAATGACTAATTTTGTCTAAAAAATAACTGCTCCTTGATTCGACAGCACCATTATAAACCATTTCACTTAAATTTAAACATAATTCATCACTTACGAATTTAAGGAATTCCCGTTTCCTTAGCTTTATCTCTTTCATTATTGCACTTACGTAAATTTTAAAATAGCAGTTTGTTTTTAGAAAAGAATAGAAGATTGATTTGTTTCAAATATAAGAATTATTTAATTTTTTAACGATGACAAATTCTCACGTGTATTTGAAACGGAGTATACTTACTCTTGTGAAAAGTAGTAACAATCTCGAAAACATCGGCAGCAATTTATATAAATTTATTTTGACCGTTCTCACATTATTTATCTAATATAATTTTCTTCATGAAAATTCGTAATTTTCATCTATAATGTGAACAAGCTTAACTACACACACACACACACACACAGGCTAAAAGAAACAACTTACAAATTTTATTCGCACAGTACGTAATAGCCCAAAAAAAAAAAAAAAAATTACGAAAGAAAAAAGGGCGGCTTGCAAAAAGAAAAACTATTTCAAATAGCTCTGTTTCCGGCGTATTTCTTCAACGTGTTGGTACTTATAGGTACCGTAAACACGGATTACTTGGGCCCAAAATAGAAAAAGTATTATTTTCTGTTTTGTGCTTATATTAGTCAGTAGTAGAAGTAAGTTTCATGTCTGGCTAATAGGTAACAGCAGTAGGTTTACGGTGTTTAAGTTTAGGTAGTTCTGAAAATTGACACTAGATGTCAGGCAAGTGTTGTTTACTCACTGTTTGAAATTTTGAAATTTCAACTTTAAAAAATATTTCGATAGCTCACAAAGTAAAGTAAGTGTATGAATTTCATATTTGGTTCGTAACTAAAGCAAATTCAAACATGTTCATATTCCAGCTATTTCCTTGAATTCTTAATTTAAAGTTTTGATAAACCAGTTAACTTGAGCCCATTATAACTTTGGTATAAAATGCTGCAAGACTATAGCAGAAATTCCCAAAAGTCCCAAACTGTTGGACAAGTTCGTTAACCAGGCACGTCCGATGCCCAAAACATGTTATTTTTGGAAATTTTCGTGAAAAAAAATTGACTTTTTTCTGAAATTTCTCCTTATTCAAAAATTTTTACACTATTGAAACAAGGCGAAAAAATCACACAAAAAAGGTCTTTAAACTATTATTCTGTCAACTAGTTTCCGAGAAAAACTAATTTTTGTAAACGGAAATTCGCTATGTTATGCAGGATGCTGCAAGAGGAGTATTGAATAAATCAAGTTCCTTATATGTTTGTACAATGTTTTAATTAGTAACCAACATCCTACATGGTCTCACACTGTTTTCAAATGAAAATCAACTGGAAATTTAGTTTTGGGCTCAAGTAACCCGATCTTGAGGTTAACTTGAGCCCAAAATCTAAAAAGCTATAAAATTTATGAGCCATAAGAAAAAGATCCATATTATATAATAAACTAACCGTATAGTCATATACAGATTAATACTTATACTGAATTTCCTATTCCAAATAAATATAACAGTTACGCTCAATTTTTAAAATTATTAGATGATTTGCAAATATTCTGGGCTCAAGTAACTCGTGTTTACGGTACTAATCTACCTACCAGTATTTATACGATGTGTGCTCGTTCACCAGTGGGCCATTTAGATTACAAGAAAAAATATTTTTCCTTTCATTACGGTCATTTTTATCATATTGACGACAAAAAAAAAAAAAAATTGGGTGAAATGATGATGGTAATAGTAATATTTTCTTTTCCATCAGATAGTCCCAATGCCACTTCTTTCCGCCACCGCAGTTTTGCGTTCCATTCATTCGTTGCTGGCACCGCAATCAGTTGCTTTCCTGTGGTTTTACTCTTTTTTTTTTTTTGAAAAAGGAACGGTAAAGTTTATTACCTACCGCATACATGTATGTAGGTGCTTGTAAACGTGGTATATACATGTAAACGTGGTATATACTGCAATGGTGTGAATGAACCATGTGTGTAAATATATGTACCAATGTAAGAATAATAAAAAAGTGGAAATATAGTTCGCATGAGTTCAGTGTATTATGATGTTACTGAACGTACCTAATTGAAATAAATCCGAATTTTTATTGTGAATTTTGTTTAAATGTATTTTAAGTAACAGTGTTTTTTTTACAAATTAAATGTGTGTAGAAGTTGCCTTCGGCGCACACTAGTTCGTTCCCGCGGTCAGATAACCCTGATGGGTCGTATACTAGTTTGCTCCGGTAACTATATGCTAATGCAATTAAGGTTTATTCTAAGAACCCATGGATAGAGAAATTACACAAATTAAACAGCAAAATAAGAATGTTTTTATTTGTGTTTTTTAACTTAATATTAAATACATTATAAATTTGGTGTAAATTTATATTACACTAGCCGTACCCGCGACGTCATTCGCGCAAAGAAATGTTATAAACTCAACGAGAAGTATGTAAGTGTAATAATTATACAGAACTTGCAAAGAATGATAATTTTTGTGTAATGCATGCACATGCTCAAAACAGTTTTTCTGTTGTCCCGTGGTAATGAGAAATTTTCCCGGAGTAAAAAGTATCTTAAATGTTGACCCAAGTAATAGGTTATCACCACACCAAATTTCATCAAAATCCGTCCAATAGTTTTTGCGTAATACGTGCACATGCACAAAATGGTTTTTCTATTTTCCCGTGGGAAGGAGACATTTTCCCCGAGTAAAAAGTATCTTAAATGTTGCCCTAAGTAATAATTTATCACCACACCAAATTTTATTAAAATCCGTCCAGTAGTTTTTGCCTAATGTGTACACATTCTCAAAATGGTTTTTCCATCTTCCCGTGAGAATGAGAAATTTTCCTGGAGTAAAAAGTATTTTAGATGTTGACCCAGGTAATAAGTTATCATCACACCAAATTTCATTAAAATTCGACCAACAGTTTTTGCGTGATGCGTGAACAGACAGACAGACAGACAAAAATTCTAAAAATCGCTGTTTTGGTATCTATCATATATCGATAGCTATTTACAGTACCAGTACAATTTTCAAAAAATTTTTCAGGTACAGAAATGGTCTCGTTACAATTTTATTAAATGTATAGATAAATTTTACAAAGTCGAATCTACTTATTACATTTTGTTTTAATAATGATATTTTTTCCTCTACAAATTCCATACGCAAATTAATATTAGACACATTATAAATTTGGTGTAAATTTATATGCCATAATTTTGCAAAGTCAAATTTACTTATTACATTTTGTTTCAATAATGATATTTTTCCTTCTATAAATTCCTTACGCAAATTAACAACCTTGGGATACACTTTCATATGCCTTAATTTAAATGTTTTTATATTCTTATGAAAATTATATTTATAATTATTATTTATAGTTAACATGGGTTTAACTTTTTCACTTACCATTTCGCACACTTCCATATCGATGACAAAATTATACAGATTGGTTGTTAAACTGGTTTTATCTTCAACTGATTAACCGCAAATAATAACTAATGTGCGAATACAGTAGACTCTCGTTAATTCAAACCTTCGATAATTCGAAACTCTATAATTCAAAGGTATCACGAGTTCCCTTCAAAATCTCTTTATATTTCGAACTAAAACAATAGATTTTTGTACACTTGGTAATTCGAACGAAAAAATCATTGCTAGGTAACAAAACCACGCGTTAATTCGAACTCATCGGCGTCAAACACGCGACAATTCAAAGTTGCAGTGAAAAAGAGACAGACAGATTGTAAGAACATTTTGAGAAAAGTTCAAGTTCATTCATCGCAAATGCTTAAAAAATTAAAATTGTTACCTGCGATAATTCGAACCTCTCTATAATTCGTAATATTTTAAGATTCCCTCGAGTTTCGAATTAACGAGAGTCGACTGTATTTGCTTTTCATCTTACTATATGGAATTATATTGATCGAAAGTTGTTCCGCAGTAGCAACAGTATTGATGGTCCTATGGTGCAACGGGTAAAAGAGCTCTATATTTAACGAAAACGCAGATATCTGGGGTTCGAATAATAGATATTCGATGGTAGATGGTGAGAATTATTTGTTACTCCAACAATTTTTTATAGCGGTTATATTATTTTTTATTTACGGCAACTAAATTAATTTTGATGTTGCATTTCACTAAAAAATTTTAATAATTTTTCAATCGTGATAACTAAAAATACCTCTGTCGCAGCATCCTGCATAACATAGCGAATTTCCGTTTATAAAATTTAGTTTTTCTCGGAAACTAGTTGACATAGAATAATAGTTTAAAGACCTTTTTTATGTAATTTTTTCTCCTCTTTTAAATGATGTAAAAAAATTTGGTAAAAATTCTTGAATAAGTGGAAATTTTGGCAAAAAACTAATTTTTTGCAAGAACAAAAACCATGTTCCTGGCATCCGACGTGTCTGGCTGAAGAACTCGTCCAAGATTTTTGGACTTTCAACGTTGTCACCAAATTTCGTAAGCCTAAGACATTTCGTTCGAGAGTTATCGTGCTGATACATATATACATACATACATACATACATACATATATATATATATATATATATATATATATATATATATATATATATATATATATATATATATATATATATATATATATATATATATGTATATATATATAAATTTTAGTGAATATTATTTTCGGTTTCTAGGGACCTCAAAACAAATTTCTGCCATAGTCCCGGACTCAAGTCGCGTCATGAGACCTACTGTAATAGCTGAATTTCCAGAAAGAATTCTGGAAATTCGCTAACAGTTTTCTATTAACAATACTCTTTAATTCTATTAACAATAGTTTCCCATTCAAAACAAAATAAGTAGCTAAATTCGAGAGAGAGACAAATATAGATCGCACAGACAGAGATGGATAGCTTCAAGTGGTGAGAGAGATCAAACCGTAAAGACCATTCAATATTTAGAGTATCAAATTATCGATGGCATAAACTGAATTGTAAATGAGCCTTGTGAACGAACCAGGCGGCGTTGGTGAGAACCCTTTTAAAGAGTGAAGCACAGGTGTTCGTTATTGAAAATTTATCGAAAACCATTCAGTGTTGTTTTTGATATTGTTATGTAAAAGGCGGTGGTAACTGTTTACGTACTCGTACATTCAAATATTCTCTATGAATGCAGGTTTACATTGTATGTAAACATTCAATATAATATATATTGTGTAACTTAATAAAATAGTTTACAAACAAAAGAGTCGACATTTGTTGTCGATGTTGCGATGTTCTATGCACAATCTCTTGTCTTGTTGCTTGCTTTCGGTTCTATCGAACAAACCAATTGTTGTTTTGTTGTTTTGTTCAATAACGTTTTGTGTTCGAAAATTGTATTGAGACAAGTTGAGTCAATTAGTTTAATGTTTATGAAAATGGTAGTGTACTTAGAAATTTCTAAAATGAATTTCTAAATTATTAATTTTATCTCTGCTCTCGAGTATATAGTTTATAAAATTTGCAGGTATCAATTATACTTAATTTATTTTGTAAAGTAGAAGATAAAACTTCATTGTTATCGGTTTGTGAGTTTTAAATTTAAAAATTGAGAAAATTTTTATAGTTTATATGAGCTGACTATAGCCATATAGGTCGAAATATGTCACAGAAATTAAACAAAAACAAAATTGTAAAGGGCCCCATTCACGGTGAGATCTGTATCGATACCTTGTATCGATACAAATAGCGATACATATATCTGAGATTTGTATCATGCTTATTTAGTACACACACGCTGAGACTGAATCGTAAAACCTCAGTACAGATAAAAAATTTTATTAATAAAGAAATATGCGATCTACGACCTGTGGCACCTGTGCTATTAGCAATTGCAATACAAACATCTTTACATTTTGAATCCCGTAGACATGGGTATAATTTATACATATTAATAAAATCTTCCCAAAAATCTCTATCTGCAGACATGATTATTCAAATAAATAACAATTATTTACTTTATTAACTGTCAAAATAAAAATGCAACCATAGTTACCACGATACTTGAGACAAGCACGATACCAGCTGATACTTGCTGATACTGATACAGTGATACCGAGACAGTCACATACATGACGAGATCTGTATCATAATACTGATACCTGTAACATGTAGCGATACAGATCTCATCGTGTATGGGGCCCTTAAGTGTTAATTGCAAACTAAAAATTGTTTTTAACTTACGAAATGGAATACTATAAAATAACGTTCAAATCTATTTTAAATAATAGTTAAAATTTTAAAAACAAAATATTCGTGAAAAAGATTTCAAATTTTTCTATAAAAAAAAAAAGCAATCGTGCTACACTCTCCAAAAAAAATTCTGGCGTCGTTTTTTATTCATTAAAAATTAAATAAAAATTACTTCACTTTACTTTCATATTTATTACCTATTAATTAATTTCTGTCTTTGTCAAACTAGTAAGATTCAATAAATCTATGGAAACCAAAATAAATCAAAATAACTTTTAAAATTAAAACTAAAATCACATTCAATTTGTACATAATAATTGACATCAAATATTTGTGTTTCTATTATGTATTTCATAGCCAATCTTTTGACATAAATTATTTTCAGCGGCGGATCTACAATTTTTTAGAACCGGGGCAGAAACTTGAACATGGCGCCCCCCTCCAACGTTTGACATAAATTGTCTAAAATAAACTCATAAGTATATAAGTCCTTTATAAAACTCCAATTTTTCCCGTTGCGGCAATGATAAAAATTGAGGGTTTTGTAAAGGATCAATAAAGGTACACGTTGATATTTTATTTTAATAAATCTACTCCGAAAGCACTACAAGTTTTGCAAATTTCAAATTTTTATCACAATCCCCATAAAAGATACAGGGGCGCAAAATTCCAAATTTCGGAGAAAAAAGTCAGTTTGCGGAAGTTTGTAAAAATTAAAGGATACAAGTTTCACAATTGAAATAGCGTGTATTTGTTTCATAATGGGTAGTTGTACCCGTATAGCTATTTTCATAAAAAAATACTAAACGAGGTTTAAAACATCCCTTCTGTAAGAAGAAAGATGTTCAAAAAGTGAATTTTGCTAAATTTTGATATCTAAATTTAGGTAAAGTTTTTTTATGGAAGGGACGAAAATAAGTTAAATATGAACATCTCTTAAAATAAAGAGGCATTTATTGCCTTTAAAATGGTTTTTATTTCAACCTTTTAAGATGAACGGTTTATGAAATCGTGCATTGGCATAAATGGCTACAAACACAAAAATCAGCGCAAATTGGCAAACAAAAATGGCTACCACGCTTAAACGGTTCAAGATAATTTTTTTTTTAAGAATTGTTCTCAATACTTCAAATATAATAGAAACAACTGGAAGAATATTAATTTTTTCTAAAACGGTCGAGCAACCAACTTTTTTTTAGACCATTTGATATAGACCGGCCTAGTATGATTTTGGCGCCCCCTGAAACTGACACCCGGGGCAGGGGCCCCGGTTTGCCCCCCCCCCCCTAGATCCAGGCTTGATTATTTTATGATAAATTTTGTAATAAGAAGTATTTATGGTTTTGGATGCTTCAACCGAATTGTTAAATTGAGACATACTTTGACTTTTTATGGATCTAGGTAAAACTGGATGCCATTTAATCTTGAATTCAGTTTGAATATAATTTATTATTATTTTTTTTCCGCATTTTTGGTATTAACTTCGCACGCTCATCATAACCGCGACTTGTTCATTGTATTCGAAACGTTTACGAAATCGCCATAGAAGTTTTCACTTCGGTCGTGAGCTCCAAAGCACATACTCACAATTTGTTTTTTTTTTTTTTTTTAACATTAAAGAAAAATCAACATCTTTGATATTATGATTTTGTTTTGATTTCTTCCTCTTGAAGTAAATATTTATTCTCAATATAAATTTAATGATATTGCACCTTCCTAGATATATTCTAATATATCTGTCACAATGTTTGAAATGGCGTATTGAATGAATGGGAAAACATGTATTCGAAAAGGATGGACAACGTTATTATTAGATAGAAAAGGAAATCAAATTCATCGGATTTTTATACGTTCATTGTCCATCGACTCATCGTAGATGAAACACAGATGTGGTAGGTACATTACGTGTTGTAAACATTCGACATAGGTGATCAGTGTATGTCATGTCAACCCTTTTCAAAAAAGTTAATGAATTTTAAAAATATTTGTGAACTTTGTCGGGATTTTGATTTTTTTTCTATTCACAACATTGAATCGAACAAAATCCAAGAGATTTACATATGTATAATTATTTTTATATATGAAGTTTATATATGAAGAAATTATGTAGCATCTACTAGTGATGGGCTAGTAACTAACTAACTGTTAAAAAATACCAGTTACTTGTAAAGTAACTAACTAACTAGCGATGCCATTTGAATACCCTTAGTTACTTAGGTAGTTACCATGGATGTATTATACAATAAATTATGTATATACATATCTGACATACCTCTACAATAGTTAGTTACTTATAGCCCTTATAGCACAGTATGTATAAGTTACTTATAGCACCTTCTAGCCTGTGTACGTATTTCCAATATGTATGTATGGCATGTTTGTTCATTTTCATAAGGATTCTGGACAAGATTGACTTGAACGATTTATCAGTTTATGATGAGTCCAGATGTTTCACATCTGAGGTAAAAGAGTTTACAATTTTAAGAAAAAATAAATTTTAAGAAAAAAAAATACTTAACAAAAGCATGGCAAATAAATTATATTTTTGTCCCTGAGTTGTGGATTTTTTATTATTTTATGTTGTCCTGCCTACTCATTACACTACTTATTATATATACTACGGTTACATATTGAGTATTTATTTCATTGTAACCGACAATCCTTGTAACTGGTAAACGATCTTCACCATACATAAGATAGTTACATAGTATCAGGATGTTTGTATTTAGGTACTATTTGAGATACGTATAGGTACAATGCAAAAGTAACTAACTAACTACATAAAATAACTAGTATTTATACTGAAAGTAACTAATAGTTACTGGTACCTAAAAGTAACTATAAAGCCCATCACTAGCATCTACACTGAGAAAAAAATACAGTAATTTTTACTGAAATTTCTGGCAAAAAATTACTGAGCTCTCTGGTAATGCGGACATAAGTGACAGGCTAAGTAAAAACTACGATAATTTATAGTAAAATTTTAAATTACGCTACAGCTCAGTAAAAATTACCGTATTATTTATAAATAAGGTTTTTTTTTATTTATTAATAAATAATTGAATTAAAATAGTTTAAAAAGATATTGATAGAAGGGTAAGCATTAAAATCAAATTATTAATATAGAAAAAATTTTTTGTGGTACATGATAAAAATTTTCAACAATAAGCACATTATAATAATTTGTATAAAAACATATTTCAATTATAACCAAAAATTCATGAAACACAACAATTTTTTGTTTTAAATGGAAGTCCAATACTTAAATAATAATTTATTATAAAAAAAAAAAAAAAAAAAATAAAAAAAAAATAAAAACACTTTATAAACATCCAATCACTATCATTGCTATTGGCCAACTGACGAACCAACGGTTGCCACGGTTGCTGCGTCTGTAAGTCGTGTATTGTCTAACACGCATGCTCTCTGGGCCTCAAGGTTGCGTGGTGGTTGCGTGCTTGTTTTGTTTATTCGGTTCTATGTAATATTTTGTATGCAGTGGTGCTGAAATACACACCGACTCAGTAAAAATTATTCTATGTCCTGTATAATTTTACAAAAAATTAAGTAAATTTTCCCGGTGTCCACTTGAAATTTTACTACCCCATCGAATTTTACGCAGCTTTATAGGAAAAATTACGCAGCTGTATAGGAAAAATTCTTAAGGTGTACAGGAAAAATTTTCAAATGAATCGTAAAAAATAATGTTTGAAACGCATTTTTTATATTTTTGCTTAATAATTTCCTACGGACTGGTCACTTAAGACTCGTTTACCGGAGGCAGCTCAGTAATTTTTACTGGAATTTTTTCTCTGTGTAATAATTGAAATTTTCTCGCAATTTGTGTTAAAAGCTACATTCGATGGAAGAGCAAGTGAGATAGTCGCACAGACATATTTTAAAATGAATCAGTCTAGACAAAAGTCATTTGTAAAATAAGGTCGACGTTTATCAAATTCCTAAGTACAGTGGAGCTTCACTAAAGATAAGAAAAATCTGGTAAACTTTAGTGAAACTTAACTTGAGTGAAGTAGGTTGAGGTCAGTGGTGGTCATTTAATACATGATCGGGATTAATTAGTAATAAAAGTCATAGGTTACGTACAAGAGCAAACTATTTAATAATTTTGATTCCAGTGGATTAATTGGATTTTATACTGATGTATAAATTTCATTAAAAATAATGCTGTTGAAAATTTCTTCATTATATAGATATATCTACTATAGAAATTGTTTTTTTTTTTGTTCCTTGAACGAACAATTGACAAGTACCGTATTTGTTTTTCAATCTATATAAGCAGCTACGATTTGCTTTGGATTCACCAAATTTTCCGAATTAGTTATTAAGTACCTGGTATTCAAATATTTTGGTAAATTAATTTCTTATATTAAGTCAATAACTGAACTGACTAAGTAGCCTTTCACGCCTCAATAGCTTAACCAATCAACTTGAAACTTTGTATAGACGTTGCTTGCGGGCCAGAGACGGTTATAGGCTACTTTTTATTTCGGGAAAATAATTCATTGCCGAGGGAAAATGCATTAAATTACAGTAGCTGACTATTAAAAACGGATAAATGATTTCAAACTTTGTATATTGCTAACAGAAGGTATGAGAAAAGACACAAACTACTTTATACCCCGGGAAATTTCCCGTGGGAAATTTCATTCCTGTGGAAAAATATATTTTAAATGAAACAAAAAATGATGATAGACAACGATAAACATGTCTATTTTTTACCCGGGGAAAATATTGTATTTCTGTGGAAAAATTCCAAAGGAAAAAGTAACAATACCTACTCGACGCGCAATAGCGACGTGATGAAAGTACATTTTATATGTTTTAACTGGATGCCATAATTTCAAATTCCACGCGGGCGAAGCCGCGGGTAAATGCTAATTACTAATAAAAATTAATTATTTATTTTGCCACGTTTCGAGACCTAAAGTTTCATCTTCAGGCAAACTGTATACATACAAAGAAAAAATATAGTTTTTAACTATTTGAATGAAAAATTGAAAAATAAAACTACACTACAGTAACAAAGAATGGCAATCCTTTTACTCTAAATATTACATATATGAGATTAAATCTAAGCTTTCAAAAATCAAATTACAATTTCATTTATTTGCACAATAGCTATGAATAACAAATTATAATATTTTTTTTTTTTGTAAAATTTCGCAAATAAATATACGTACATATAATCATATATCACCCAACAAATAGCAAAAAACAAAAAAACATCTTCATTTCTTCATCTGTTTTCGATAATAAATGGTTAGCAATAACGCCCATATCATATAAATTATCAATTGATCGAATAAACGACGACTTCAGCTTCCACATATAATTTTTATTATAAAAATGGCGCAGTCAGGACTCAGGCAGGCACTTCATGCAATCAACAATATATTATTTCATCGCACATAAAAATGGGCGGATTATACCTACTACTGGAAATGTGTGAAATATTTTTAGCGAATTTCCAGAATGGAATTCAGCTATTACAGCCACTGTCATAACGCGACCTGAGCCCGGGACTATGGCAAAAATTTGTTTTGAGGTCCCTAGAAACCGAAAATAATATTCGCTAAAATTTACATATATATATATATATATATATATATATATATATATATATATATATATATATATATATATATATATATATATATATATATATGTCCGCACGATAACTCTCGAACGAAACGCCCTATTGTTACGAAAATTGGTGAAAATATTGGAAGTCCCAAACCGTTGGACGAGTTCGTTAACCAGACACGTCCGATTCCTGAAACATGTTTTTTTGGCATTTTTTGTGAAAAAGATTATTTTTTTTCCAAAATTTCCCTTTATTCAAAAATTTTTGCAATAATTTTTTACACCATTGAAACGAGAAGAAAAAATCATACAGAAAAGGTCTTTAAACTATTATTCTATGTCAATTAGTTTCCGAGAAAAACTAATTTTTTTAAACGGAAATTCGCTATGCTATGCAGAATGCTGCGACAGGGGTATTTAAATTTGCTAGTGATAATGTTGTTTTTGTGTTGGGCAAAAATTTTTCGCCAAGTGTTACATATAGTTAGAGGCACCTATACGCCAGAAGATTTGTTTCTATGGTGTGTTATAACATCCTGATTTTTTTTTTAATATTTATAGGAAAAATTATTATCTATGTGTTTTTATTGATACATAAATTAGCCTCGAGCAAAATATATGAGATAGCCATATAATTTTATTTATGTTAGGATATGTTCCCGGTAGGTACATGTAGATATAATGTTCCGGAAATTTTAACAGGAATATATTTTTATCGGAACAAATATTATATAAATTTTATTATATGGATAAACTCGAATAGAAACATATGTAAATTTTAGAATTACTGCTGGGTTTTCTAAAGTCAAATATGGAAACTGAAGTTTTGTAATTATTGTCAAATAAATGAAACGTACAATGGTTATTGTATAAAAATAAGTCAATAATTCTATAGGAATAGGTATGGAAGAGGTTTAGCGTGTTCAATTAAACTCCTTGTTGGTTTGGTAGAATAAACTTTATTTACAGAATTACTGTATACAGTATGTTGGGATGTTGGATGAATGATGTTTGCGTAATGTCCACTTCCGAATATCGTGGTGTATCAAAGAGGTGGTGATGTCGGTTCTTCTCTCACTAGTTGTCACTTGTCCGTTCCGTATCGTGAAGGGGTAGTCGGACTTGCACTGACAACTACTTCGCACGGTAATTGGTTGATGACGTTGACGTTTAGCACTGACACTGCACAGACTGGTCGCCACTGTCACTACTGATGCACTCGTATTGGTTGTTTGTTGACGTCTCGCAATTGATCACTAATCGTAGGCGGATGAATATTGACTGACTCGCTGTAGACGACTGTTGACCGTTGATGCGTGCGTATAGACGGTTGTCCACTGACTGACTCCACTGACACTACACTGGTGTATTTATAGCGAGATGCGTGGTTTACTAGAAAGTTCCAATGCTAGAATATTCGTAAAACGTATGGGGGTTGTTGTGGTATTGAATGAATGTATATTGTTGATGTTGTATGCATGTACGTTGCTGGAAGGTTCTGATTCTGGAATATTCGGTTGTTTGGCGAGAATATGTGTGTATTTGTCGTCGCAGTGTTGAATGTATGTATGTTGTATTTGTAGGTACCGTTAACGGAATTTTATTGCGTTGTACGTGTGTGTTGTTTTGTTGTTGCTATACGCGTTGTTTCCAGAATTTTCTGTTGCGCTTCTATGTGTATGCATGTGTTGTCGCCACAATTCCCTAAAGAAGAAATGTGCTTAGATTGAAAAAAAATTCGTATTATTTATTTTTATAAAATATTAGTAAAACGTTTCAAAAAATTTACTCACTTCAGACTGTTATTCGAAAGCCTTCGCATATTTTAGCAACTAAACGTAATATGCCCTCGAGAGAGTAAAAAAGCCTCAGTATGTGTGCTGAAATAATATCGTTCAAATTTCAAATACGTTTTTCTCGAAACATTCTTAAAATTATCTGCCGTTCTCACTGAAAAGCTTCTTGACCCATATTTATATAACTATTTTAAAAAATTGACATGTACAAATTTCCTGTTAGACCGCCCCCTTCCCTATTCGTAGTTAACATAATTTAGATTTTTTCCCCTAACATATTTTAGAAATTTTGACTAAAAGAAAAAAGAGACTGAATTTTCAGAATGATAAAAATAACGAACATGTTACCGAAAGTAAAATTATTATATTTTGTATCATCTAATATGTAAGAAAGTGTATGAAAATCGAACACAACGGTCAGAATTGTGTCCACTAAATCCGTTTTATGGTATTCGCCTAATACCGTTCTTCTTCTCATTACCTACAAGAATTTTTGTGGATTTGAATATTTGTGAACTATGATAAAAGTGGTTAATTTAACCACCATAATCCTTATTAATATTATAATTAAATGCGAAAATGAGTTTGTTTGTTGGTTTTGCTTCTACGCCTCAATAACTTGACCAATTTTGTTGAAACTTTGCATAAAGATAGCCTTAGAAAAAGAGATGTTTATAGACCACACGTTACTATTCCAGTAGAAAAGTTTTCACCCAAAAAAAATCCATAATTTCAACTACATGTGCAAAGTCCTACACCAATTTGAAACTTTGTCAAGAAAAATGTGAAAACTCGTATTGAATTTTTTTTCACATAGTTTTACATAACTCAAATAAGTTTGAATCAAACAAAAAAAAAGAAAGTTTTTGATGAGACGAAACAAAAACATAAATAACAAAAGACAACCTCATAAAAAATAGAACGACAAAATAGAAACAAAATACAATAGAAACTAATTAAAAGTAATATCTTAATTAAATTACAAATTCTGTAGAAATTTCTAATCAAATACTTGAGTAGCTGGCTATATGTTTGTGTATATATCTACATAACAATATACCATTATTTTAATGTTTACAGATATAGATAATAATCCAAATATATAAAAGATGAGTTAGATAGAGATAAGAATATGTACCCGAGATATTTATATCGAAATATGGTATACAACTTAGCTCGGAGTATTTATTATTTACAGAGTTATTTATATACATTTTGTTTATGTGCATACAATATTAAGAGGTATTTAAATGGAATTTCATATTTACTGTAAAAAATTAAAAGAGAAAAAAGAAAATTAGCGGGCGTTGCGGAAAATATTTTGTTTATCTGGAAAATTTTCAGATTTTAAAAAATGATAATGAGATATATTATGATGATAATTAATACACTAGCGGAAACAATTAAAGGATCAAAAAACAATTCCAAATTTTTAGCGATTTTTCGAATGGCTGTATCTTTGTTAAAAATGGTCGTATCGGAGTCGTAAGCACAGCAGTTTAAAGCTTGAAGTTTCTAGTTTTGAAACCCACAAAAACTCCACCCAGGTTCAATTTAATCCATCCAGCCGTTTTTTTATTTCATTCGACTGAATTTTTGAAAAAATTAAAGTATAATTTTTTTGGTATCAAACTTTCATAATCTTGAACAAAATGAAAAAAAAAATTTTCTCAGCTTTTTTCACATTTTTATCAACAACTTCAGTATTTAAATTTATAAAAAAAAAGAAAATTGCTTAGAAAATTTTCAAAAAAAAGAAAAATTGTTTTCTAAAACTTTTCAAAAAAAAAAGAAAAATTGTTTTCTAAAACTTTTCAAGAAAATTTTTGGAAAATTTTTTCGAGAAATTCTTAAAAAAATTTTTTTTTAAATTTTCTAAGAAATTTTTTTTTTTTTTTTTATAAATTTAAATACTGTAATTGATAAAAATGTGAAAAAAGCTGAGAAAATTTTTTTTTTCATTTTGTTCAAGATTATGAATTTCTCATACTTTAATTTTTTCAAAAATTCAATCGAATGAAACAAAAAAACGGCTGGATGGATTAAATTGAAGCTCGGTGGGGTTTTTGTGGGTATATTGAACTGTAAAAGGTACACTTAACATTAATGGTTTTCTCGATATTTTTTATTCAGCAATCGATTTTCCAAAAAGCTACCAAAGGATCACTTTTTCTTGATTTTTCAAATTCATATAAAGCATGGGAAAAATTTTTTTTCGCAAAAACAATGACTAATCCTTGTAGAGAATTTAATCGAGTTTTTAAAACCCATCTCCAATTTTCTGTGCGATCATTGGTTGCTGAAATATCGGTGGTCAAAGACGAAATGATCCTTTTCCATTCAAAGTCCTATATCTCAGCGAGCACTGGTCATATTAAGGCCTTAAAAAAAGCAAATTAAAGGTAAATTAACAATTTATCCAGCCTATGTGGTGGTTAAGTCGGCAAATTTTTTCCAAATCCGTGGACCAAAAAAAAAAAAAAAACGAAAAAATTTCGAAAATTTTTTTTCAGTGTTTTTATTAGGATTAAGCGATACACGTATCTTTGAAAATTTTTTAGTTGACAGATTTCAAAACTAGAAACTTCAAGCTTTATATTTCTGTGCTTACGACTCCGATACGACCATTTTTAACAAATATACAGCCATTCGAAAAATCGCTAAAAATTTGGAATTTTTTTTTTATCCTTAAATTGTTTCCGCTAGTGTATTAAATATTATAAAATTTTAACCCTTTCGTGGTCGTCGTGTTGATACAGTTAGATTATGTACAATCTTTTACAAAGAAGAGCGTTTCCATTGAGGAGAGAATTAATACCTTAAGACGGGCAAAAATGAAAGTAATTTCTAGAATTTTTTGACAAGGAAAAAATTGGTGTACATTTTTGGGGTTTGGCATTTTATTTACCATGATTTCAAAGTGTTCTAGCATATTTTTTTTTTTCAATATATATAAAAATGGCAGCTGCAAAAGCCTTTCAGTGGAACTTTTCACTCCACAAGTTTCCTAATGGTAAATGCTCCAATTACCGTATTTATCCTCCAAAAAATTAAAAAAAATTTTTCTATATAATTAAAGTATGTAAAAAAATTGGGGAGTTTATATAAATTTTTTTCCACGAATATTGCATTAAAAGATTGGTTTACATATAAAGTCGGTTTGCTATAAATTTCTAAAAGAAATCGGTCGAGCAGTTTTTGAATGAGAAAGCCAGCCAATTGTAAAAATGTTGTTTCGAGAAAAACGTGTTTAAAATTCAGTATCTAAACGTTTTGTGGTAAAATATACGAAGAACTTTGAAAATTTGGGAGTATATTTTAGAGATGTTTAATTAATATTTCCTCAAAAAAAGTTGCATTATAATTTTTAGTTCTGAAGGTTTTTCTCGCATTAACACTTACCGTTCAAGTAAGCCATATTAGGTGGGAGTTATATTTTGTGAGTCATGAAAGCAATAACGAGAAGTTTTTTGAACCCTTAGCATTTATCTTTCTTCCTCTTGGATAATTCAATGATTGCGGTAACAAGATAGCACACAAACGAGGGCTAAGGTTTAAAACATCCAAAAATGTCCGGGAAAAAGGACAGATGGTACACACTCCCAGCAAACTAAAAATATTTCCAGTAAAATTTATTGGTGGCAGAGCCGGGAAATGTAAATTTAACGGTTACTTACAGAGGAATATTTCATCTCACTTTCTAATACATTTAGCCTACCCGATTTTTTTCAAACTAATTTTGGTGTTAAAATTGAAAATAATTTTAAATAATCGGTTTGTATTCGAGTAAATTAACCCGGCGTGTGTACACTAGATTTTCAAGAACACGTTGTGTGTACTGGGTCTTTCAGGGAACGGTCCTGTTTTCAAAGTTTTCTAGGCTTCCAAAAAATCTCAAAAAATTGTGAGTTACTTTTTGGAGTGTCTACTCCATGGCCCAGCAGTTTCCAGAGTCAAAAGTTTAAAACTGTTATTAATAAAAATCGACCAGTAGTCCAAAAAGCATGAAAAATAAAATCTTGTAAAAAAATTCCTAACTCTACAATGAAGGAATATTAAAACAAATGGTTTTAGGCTTTTATAGCTTATACTATGAGCTTTCAAATGAATATAATTTTTTTGGCATTTGCTCCAAAAAGTTGAATTATTCAAGCACCTGAAAATGGGGAATATTTACAGACAAGTCATAATAAACGGAACAGTAATTCTTTGGCACAAAATGAGTTTTTATTATTGAAAATATAAAAGAAATTAAATAATAATAGAAAAAAACAGAAAAAGCAAGAAAGTAAAGAAAAAAATGGAGCAAAATTTTGTTTTATATAACAAAATAAAAAAAAAATGAAAAAATAAAGTCGCGATTCCACTGCTGTGCACATTATCCATGTCATCTAAGGTAGATCCATCAATGAATTATAACGGTATACAGTAATTTTAGGTTTAAAAGAACTGAAAAACTACGACAGAGATAAAAATAACACCATTCACTTACCTTCGAAAATACTGACGCCGTGTGTACACTGACCCTTTTAGAGAACGGATGAAATTTTCGCTGGCTCGCATCAGCAAGTCAATCGCCAGACCCAAGCATCCATTGGATCTTGAATCCCCACTGCTAACTAGATTTTTTACGGAGAGTAGCCAAAGCCCGCGCTTTATTCATGAGAGAGAAATTTGAGTCTTAAATTTCGACTGTTCCTTTAAAGACCCAGTGTACACACGCTGGGTTAATTAAACACCACGACCAAATAAAATCTCACCAGAAATTTTAAAAACAAAACAAAAAACTATTAGTTATTCACAGTGTTGTTAACGTAATATTCATAATACTTCAAAATTTACAATACGTATTTTTATCAAAGCTAATAAAACTGGTTAAATTATTATGTATTATACAGTACACGATTAATAATACATAAAGTAAACAACATATTGTTTTGCTAAATCATCGAAAATCTACCTCCCATTTTCTTCTAGTTGACGGAGAGCACAGTGTTGCAGTATTAGCTTGGGGGTAATGTGGGTAGAAGAGTCATGCAGACAGACAGGCCGACAGATACAGAGATAGACATACTGATAAACATTCAGTATATTTGTGAATATGCTTATAATCTGTTCATGCAATCATTGGCGTAGCGAGGGGGGGGGGGTGCGAGGGGTACTATCATAACCCGGGCGCCACTTTGAGAGGGGCGCTAAAATCTAATAGGAGGGACGCTATTACTTTGAAATTTTTTGGTGTGTTTGTCATTAAAATTTTGTTACGTGAAAGTGTAGAAAAATTACGAAATTACTTCCGGGTTATGACTTCAAATATATAGACACACAAACTAATCACTGAGAAAAAAAGGTCGTTAAGGCAACTTTTAAGAAAAACTCTAATATACTACGAAAAAAAATTTTTTCCGAAATTTTAAATGCACCCTTCTACTACGTAAAATTTTTAAAATTTTAGAAGTTAAGGGGGTGCAAATAAAGTGTCACGCACCGGGCGCCAGTTATGTTCACTACGCCTCTGCATGCAATTATCATCAAAATACTACATTGTTTTGGTTAAACTCCATTTTGTATACCGGTTGTGTCAGTTAAATTGACGACAGACGATGATAAATAAACATTTATTATTTGGTAAGAAAATTCATTTGAACATAGTTATTTTCGTGCATTATATGCATTACCATGTGTACTGTATGTTTTATTAAAATTTGGTCTACTGCGCTAAAGGAAATGATGAATTCTCTAAATGGCAACACTTCTTATATAGGACAAACTGGCAGAAAAATATCGGAATCAGATATATGGAGTACATTAGCACTCAAGAACAAAAACTTCCAACTTTGGTATGCATTTTATCGAAAACAGGTGTCGGTGGCAGTAAGGAGATTTATTTGAAGTAGTAGCGACCGTGTAACTACAAAAATTGACCTAAGACATGAAAATTTTTTTTGTGAAAACGAGGAAAGCAAACAAGGTAAAATTTTGAGGGCTTATTCTACATATACTTTGAAACACGAAAATAAAATATTTGAATAAGAAACATAAAATAGCGCATAAACGTGACTATCTCTTAAATGTATTTTTTCCAGTATCTGGAACAAAAATAGTTAAAATTTCAAGTTCGTCGGATGAAAGGTGCCCGAAATTTGGTTTAACTAGGTTTTAATTGAAAATCACAGAGTGATTGAAAAATTATCAAACTGGATCGGCTAGGACTCGAACCTAAGATTCTTGATTACTAGTCCTGGAATCAAGAATCCTCAGTTGATCCAGTTTGATAATTTTTCAATCACTATTGTGCTTTTTAATTAACACAATGATCTGGTCATACATACCAAAGCGAATTGTGTGTTCAAGTTTCAGTTAAATTGAACGTTAAGTGAGTATATTCGATTTAGGCGTAAAGTGGAACCTGACTAACTGCGACACTACGCTGTACCACGTCAAAAATTCCATATAAAGACTATAATTTCATAATTACGTCATAATCCTTTAAGGTCGTTAACGTGTTAACGTATGTTTGAATATAAACAAGTTCGCCTTACTGAATAATGTTCACAAGCACTCGTTAATGTTTAAAAGAATAAAAAATTCGCCATGTTTAACAGAAAATGTAGTTTTGACATAGTCGCCTTTGTGTCAGCAGTTGTCTTTTATTTTTTTAAAAAAAAAACTACTTTATATATCAGAATGTATATAGAATAAACCCTTAAAACCGCATTTTGTTTACTTTTTCCGTTTGCACAAAAATCTTCTCGAGAAAAGTCTCAATTTTTGCTTAGGTAGTTATGACGACTTAGTCAAGTGGAGAACTTACGACTTACTCAGAAGTGTCGTAGTGTTCACCAAACACTCTATACCAATCATAACATGTAAATATGTACAGGGTAATTAAGGTCAAACGGATATATTGTTACAATCTATTGTCTTAAGGATTCATTACAAGTTACGAGTTTAACAACTATGTACTGTGTACCAACATACATATACACATAAGTATCTACTATCCGTCTCACTTTTCTTCGCATGCCTATTCAGTCTATTACATTTATTAAATGTATCATAGCATTTCATTCTTTCATACACCTCTTGTTTATTTTCGCTAACAATATTGTACTGTGAATACTTTTCATCTGCAAAGTTAATATTATTTTTGATGCATTGTGTAGTAACATATCTGTGTTTATTATCTTTTTTCTCTATGATAAACTTATTAAGGTCAGTTAGGGTAATCTTTATATGTATATATGGTCGTTGGTGCCGCTGTAAGTGATCGTCTAACTTCTGAACGACTTGACTGATCGAGATTATATTTACAATTGAGATGGTGATTGATAACTTAAAAGAAGTTAAAAAACACCGGAAGCGTCATCTACTGGAAAAGATAGAATAAATATATTTTGCTTTTTTGCAGATTGCAAGCTCTAAGTTAATAAAATATTTGTTTGAAGCTTGTTTATATTATTATTGTTTTTTTTTTTTAAATTTTTTTTTTATTATTATTGAATTTACTCTCATCTTAAGGGGAGATTCGCCAAAGAAACATCAAAAATCTACCCTTTTTATTATATTTTTTTAAGCAAATAAATATTTTATTAAATAAACTAAATATACAACATTGTTTCTACATGTCTGGAGATAAAAAAGTTTTTTTTTTCATTTATAATTCAAAAATGAGCTTAGTATAAATGGCTTTGAAATCGACACTGCGAGATTTTCCCACCTTGATGGTTCTTCGCGTTCTGAAATCCCGAATGACCGAAAATCAAAAAATCAAGAATTTTCTGAAAATATACATATCCTGTTGTAGCGCTAACTAGGATCTAAGAAAAAAAATAAAAAACCAGCGAGAAATCATATTTTGAAAATAAATTTTCAAAAATCACTGCTTTTTCTCGACTATAAACAGCCGGCCATTTTGAAAATATCCTCCGGAACCAAAAGATCCTAGTTCCTGTTAAAATTACGGTATCGAGGAATAATATGCACTTTGATTTATGTCGATATATCCAATACTTTTTGAGATACACGAGGAACCATGTCGAAAAATGTACTTTCGAGAAGAAAGCATTTAAAGTTTTTTTTTTTAAGTTGAATTATAGTAAAGTTCGTGCACTAAAGGGCCCATAACTTTTTGATTTTTAATTTTTTTATCACATTAAGGAACATAATTATGAAAAAAAATTGATTTTTTTTTAGCGAATCTCCTCTTAAATATATAAAAATTAAAATAACACAAATATCCAAATTACCCCTACTATACCGAAATTATCCCGACTGACCCTACTTGTATTTATTCTCATTCTTTTTATTTGTTATCTTTTTTGCTTTCGTTGTGTAATAACGATGTTGTTTCAATTTACTGTAGTTATATGCAATGGTAGTGTGAGATAATTCAATTTTTACGATTCATAAATTATAAAACAAAAGTTTGGAATCAGAAAAAGAAAAATTACCAAGTACTTATCATCAGCACATCATTGGGGCAGATGATGTAATTTAAAAGTACTTAACGCATTCATCCATATTTGCAATGTTTTTATAATCTTGAAATTCTTATCAAATAATCTGAAATTTCTATGACGAACTAATTGAATTAATCTTGTCGTTCAATTTTTAATCTTGAAAGTAGTATACTTAGAAATTGACATCTGTCTGAATGTAATTAAATTTGAAGCTATTAATAGAAAGAATGTTATAGAAAGTTCTATATTTCCAATTATTTTCGACGAAAAAAGTGAGCCATTTACTACTTATCGCCAAAGGAAAATGTAGAATTACTGTTTTTAATTTATTTTAAAATTAAATTGCCTACTTTAATTAGGAAGGTTGAACTATTACGAAAAATTCAGAATTGCAAAAAATATTGTAAGCAAAACGAGCAAAATAGTTGTTTTTTTCGTTCGTCCTAATCATCCAGCTCGGCAGGCCTCGACAACTGTACGATCGGCGAATCAAACACCTTTATTTTGCAATTTGTTACATAAATAACCAGAAATTTTCTGGTTAGCCTCTTAGTTAAAGAAGAATAGTGGATTTTTGATTCACCCTGCTTTAGCGTCATTTTTTGACACTAATTCAGTATGTTATTAAAATTATCTTTAATTAAATAGTAGGTTTTTCTTTTAAAAAGTAGTATTTTTCAAAACTTTTACTCTATTTGTTATCAATTTGTGAAATATAGCCTAGGTAAAACTAAAACTTATTAGGGTTAGCATTGTAAGAAAATTATAACTATCAGAAAATCCTCTGTGACAAGACCCATGTGAACTTATAGGTCTGTGAATAGACCCATAAGTTTTCCGTTTAGCCAATCTTGGTACAAAACACTAAAAATTCAGGATTATTTCTAGGGCCGGATTTAGCTCTGTGGAGGCCCCGGAGCACTTCTAGTGTGGTGGGCGCTAAACACTTTTCATGTGGAGACGTCTGAGTACTTTTGTGGAAGCCCCCTTGGAAAATTTCCCAAATTTTCCCGAAAAATTTGGTTAGCCGGCAAAAAAGAAAGACGAAAAATCCATTCCTTAATTTTGTTCTATTCCTTAATTTTGAGATTTTATTCGATTTTCTGGAGGTCTCTATTAGGTGGAAGTGCCCTTATATAAATCCAGCTCTGATTATTTCGTTGCAGCACAGATATTTTGGTAACTGAATTATGGAAACACGCAAAGTGGTAAAGATGTAAACAGCTGAGGTATAAAACATGTTTTTTTTTTTTTTTTTTTTTTAAAAAAAAGTTCTATATTTTCAATTATATTTTCGATAAAAAAGTGACTCGTCTACAACTTAGACAATCGCCGAAGAAAAATGTAGAATTAAAATAAATTTGAATGTTTTCAGACGCTATAAAAATGTTTTTAAAGACGGGCCAAGTTTCAAAAGATAATTTATTAAATTTTTGAAAGAAATTTAAAAGACTTTTTTATGTTTTAAAAGAAGAATAATAGTATATTAACGGTTGTCTGTTAAATTTGAATAAATTAATTTTCTTAAAATTCAGTTTTCTGTTTTCTTTAGTACCAATTTACATCAAAAATGGGCCGTATTATCCAAACATAGGTACCTTACGTATTTTAAATACTTACGGTGATGTATAGAAAAACAAAATTTTCAACTTGCGTCAAATTAATTATTCAAATGTACCTACTCGTTAAGTTCAAAAACATCCATAAATTTTGCTCTAAAAACTTTCACATCATACGATCAGATATTTTATTAATTTACTTGTTATAATGTTGGCAGTGTACACATTGGCAGCGTCTACAATTTGAGTTCAGACACACATACAGGGTGTTTCAGACAACTATAGTAACTAAGAACATATACATTTTAACATAGGGGAAATTAGATTAGGGAAAAACTAAAATGATATTGCCTCAAAACAGTGAACAACGAATAGCAGAAAATTAAGGGAAATAATTATAAACAAATCGTAATATTTTTATGACAATGGATTTAGACGAAAGTCAGTGGAACTAATTTGAATAGGTGATTTATAAGGCGATTTGTGGCTTTTACAGATGTTTTTTTCTAAAAATGATTTTTCGTTTCTTCTTTTACTTTTTCTGTTCTCTATTGCAAGTTTGGTCTTCAGATGTTTTTTTTTGTTGTTTCACATTTCCGTTTTCGTATATCATTTTTAGTGATGTACGTATTTCATTTTTTCCAACCAACGAGTTGCTATATTTGATATTGTTTGATCTGATTGGTTTTGATCCAAACTAAAGGGTTTTTAGTTTCTTTTGTTTATAAAAAAAATTTAATTTTTTCATTTTTAATTTTATTTTTATTGATTTTTATATTCTTGTCTTCATAATGGTGTTTTGAGACACCGAAACCGGTCAACATGTTGAAGATTGGTTAAAAAATTCTGTTTGGTTTTTTGCTGGTCTTAATATTGAGGTTTATCGCCAAATAAAGTCAAATAATGAAGTTACAAGTTTAAAATTTTTTGGCGAAAATAGAGGTAACAATTTATTTATTTTTTATTCGTAATATTACAATATTCAGTAACAAACAGGGATCAGCTATCAGATTAGGAGGCTTCAAAATATTTTCATTAGAATTGCATTAAAAAGTGTATTAAAATATCTAAATTTATCTTTAAATCTAAGACAATTTTTTTTATCCAATCAAGTTTTCTGAAAATAATATTGAATTGCAGTAATTTTGGGCTTAATTTTTCGTTTTTGCTGTCAAAATGGCAAAATTAATTTTAGAAATATAACTGACTTAATACAAGTTGCTTTTCTAGTGGTCCTGCAAGTGTGATTTTCATAAATATGAAAAGAAAGCCTTTCGGAAAACCGATAATTTGCTTCCAGTTTTAACATTCTATTATTTTATTTACGGTTTTGGTAAATATGATGACGTCGTCAACTCCGAAAAAATTACCTTTGCTTAAATTAAGCTTTGTGAATTGTGAAAGTGATTTATGTTATGGTGATTGGTAACGTTATTAGATAATCCATACTATAAAATTTTATTTTATTCTATTGCACGAAAAGGAAAGGGGTTGTTACCGCCATGACCACCCCCTTGTGTCCGCACCCGATGACAGAAAGAAGATATCGTATGTGTATAAACTCGCAAGTATCATTAAACGATTTTTATTCCGATTTTCATTCAATCAAAATCGTATGTATAAACGCTCTCTTAAAAAAATCATACCTATAAAAGATAAGCGCCCTCAGATCCTAGAATTTTTTTTCCTATGAGAAAAATTTCTATGTTCTTACTTTTGTGAAACAGACTGTATCAAATGTGTGGGTGGAATATATCTATATAAAAGTATATTATGTATTTGAAGATGAAATTTTCAATCTGAAATAAATGCGGTACAATATTTTAATTTAGTATGAGGTTTTTGTTAATTACTCTGTGAAAATTTTAAATAGTTTATATTATAATATGGATGCAGTAAAATGTGTTTAATATCATTTGAAAATTTTATCTCTGTTAAAATTGCAAGGAATTTAAAGTAGCTCTGTTCAATGTAGGCTTAAAAGTACACTCAAACCTATTTTTGTGCGATATTCCATTGTACGATTTTTTTTTGATAATGAAACTATAGCTATAAGAAGGAAAAGTTTGATAATCATGCAAATTTGACCATATGTAGTTTTGGCAGTGTTTTAACGTCTTGGGATCTGGAAAATTTGCGGACCTGGATTTTTGTTCTGAACCTTTTGTGTACGTTGGCATCTAAATTAATGAACATATGCAAATTTATTGGGACTAGAAAAATAAAACCAAGCTCAAAATAATTCTATTTATGGGCCTTAAAAATAGTGAAGCTTCCACATATTTTGGTCGGTGGTTCTAAAGTTTCGCCAATTTAAATTTTTTGGAAAAATCGAAAAATTTATTTTTTTCAATTATTTTGGGACCTTGTTTAAGAAAATGGATGAAACTGAGATGAAAGGTATGTCAAAAAGTCCCAGTTTACTTTAAACGTAAAATATTTATCATCAGTTACACGACTTAAAATTTTAAGGTTTTTGCGTCTATTTTCAAAAACTCTTATGTTTTTATTAGAACTGAAAAATTTTTGAAACTGTGCAGCAATATATTTGCAACTAGCAATTAGTTTCTTTCAAAATGATGTCACAGTGGACGGCGATGACTTGGGGGAACCTGGGCCAAATTTTGTAGAAATTTCAATTCGTAACAGCTTTTGCTACCGACAACTTTCCTTAAAACTGCAGCCATTTACCCCTAAAATGGTTTATTTATTGGGATATTTTTGGTTGTTATTCATAAATCCATAACTCTTTTTTGAACAATTTTTTTTATTAAATCAACATAGTTTGGCAGTAATAAAAATGAAAAGCCTCAAAAAATTCACTCTGTATAAAATTTCTTCCCGTCGTCATGCAGCTTCATCAAATTTCTATTCTCTTTTTTTTTATTAAACCGCAGAAAAAAACATAGAGATAAAAACTGAAAGTGACACTTTGGGCGCTACACCGACCCAAACACAAAAAAGGGAAACTTTAATTTAATAAAAAGGTTTCACTATTTTTGTATTCAATGATTAACGTACACAGACATTAATATTCTGAATAAAGTAATAAATTTTGCACAGTGAGATGTATCGCCAGTGTACGTTTGTACTGTGCCATCGTGCCACTATGCCATGTTCGTTCCGCCACCGCACTCCTCTCTCATACACTACTTAAACAAACACACATATTCATTCAACGAGCAGTCAGTTGCTCCATTCTCATCTACTGTTTTACCACTGACTGATTCAATGGCGGCACTTGTAATGGTGAGTAAAAAGAAGTACTGTACAAGTACTGGGAAAGTAACGGGAAGCTAAAAGGGAAGGTGTGGCAGCGTGTGGAAGTGTAGAGTATTAAAGAGACAGAAAAAATATGGTACAGATTTCAAAAAAGATTTTTAGTACATAACGTAAAAGCACCTATAACGGAACACTATTTTTAGGTGTGTAATTAAACTGGCTTATAAAAATTGACAAATAAATTAAACACGCATATTTTTTTTTTAATAAGCATGAAAGTTTTTTTTTAATCAAATGAATATGTTTTTAAAAAAATACAACCAAATTTTTTTTATTTATTAATGTTTTTCTTTTACAAAATATCGACATCTATATCCAAACAGAGAAATATTAATGACACTAGAAGTTGGGAATCGATATACAAACAGACGTGTAATATGAGTAATATGACACATAGAGTGACATCTAGACCGTCAAAGTAGGAAACATAGAATTTTTTTAAGTATCAGACATAAATAAAGGATCAAAATACTGTATTCAACAAAAATTGCTTAATATATATATATATATATATATATATATATATATAAATATATATATATATATATATATATATATATATATATATATATATATATATATATACATATACATACATATATATATATATATATATATGTATATATATATATATATATATATATATATATATATATATATATATATATATATATATATATATATATATATATATATATATATATATATATATATGTATGTATGTATTTCTTTAATGAAGTAAGGAAACATTAAATGCGAAGTGAATTTAAATTGAAAAATAATCATTCTATTAATAATAATTTTTGTTATCAGAGGTTTCTTTCAAAATTAACTTTATTAATATATAAATGTCAAAACTGTTCAGACATATGATCGCGTTTCGGTTTCCAGAGATTGTTCAAGAAAATCGATGAAACATGAAAAAAAGTCTCAATTATTTAAAAGAAAAAAAATTGTGTTAATTTCTAATCAGAACTGAATAGTTTATGAAATTTTGCAAGTTAGAAGTTGTAGTATACTTCGAATTAGCAATCGGTTTGCTTCTAAATGGTAATACAGTGGGGGTGGGGGAATTTCAATTTGCAACAATTTTGCTGAAACTTCGATCGGGCTTCAATTTCTTGGCAAAAGTCATGGTTGCATTCTAATGAATTCTATTCATCTAAGTGTATTAAACAGCTGCAAGTTGACATTATCATAGTTTTCTTCACTCAAACTCGATCAAATTTACTCAGACTCGAAATGTATCTATTATAACTGAAATTGGCTCAAAAATACCTTACCTAAAAACACGACAATTCGTGTCTACTCATATACGATACGAGCAGTTACGTTAAAGTTCCATTCAACGTCACTAGATGGCATACTTCTTATTCCTTATTTCTTATTTCTTACTCCTTATTTCATTGATTGTGTATGACCCATTAAAGTTCAGACACATACACTCATATATATATATATATATATATATATATATATATATATATATATATATTTTAATCATAATAAGCCCTTGTTAAAAGAGTAATAACCTTACCTTTATTAACGAATATTCATTTTATTCATTAGGAGAATGTATGAAAGAAGTAAAGTAGAAAAGCTCTCTACTTATATGTATATACATAGGTACCTGTATTCACATTATCGGCTTAGTGAGCATACTTAAGTAACGTCGAATATGAATTTTGAGTATTTAAAAGTACTTGAGATTTAACTTTGTTATTTACATGAATGAGTAATTTGTATAAGTTAAATTAATTAATGTTTTGCATTAGTTATATAGTTATCAGATTTGAACGTACGTGAAACCTCAAGTGATCAAAATCAGTTATTTGAAATTTAAGTAACTTTTAGATAATTAATCTTTGTTTATTCTATTTTTAGAAAGTTACGAGACGCAATAGGGGGAAGGAGGGTAGTTGCCTGACGCCATGAAAAATAACGAAGAGTGGGGAGAAGGATTCTAGCAGACGTGACGTGTCTCAATGTTTACATCAGTAATTGGTTCCAAATAAAAACAAAGAAGCCGCTAAATTGTACACTGTTAAAAATCTTTACAACATTTAATGTTGGCATTTAATTGCCAACATTAAATATTGTAAAATTACATCTCGAAATGTTTAGAACATTTTTCTATGTAGAATCACATTGTAGAATGTTTTACCTTACATTTTGGATGTAATTTTACACCACTCAATGTAAATTAATTATGTACGACATGTAAAATTAAATTGTCAACACAACTCACGCCGTCAACTGCACAGAATCAATCACGTGATACCGGTAATTTACATCCAAAAGACCAGTAATTTACATACAAATACAGTAAATTTTCGTTTCGAAATGTAATTTTACTATTTTAGCATGTCAAATACCACCTTTATATGTAATTTTAGTATCAATGTATTTAAAATTACGATGAAAATTTATTTTTACACAAAATTTCATAATTTACAACTAAATTATTTAAATTTACTAACACATTGTAATTTTCAAGACACATATTGTAAAAAATTACCATATTTTTTATTGTAATAATACATATTTTTTTAACAGTGTATACAAAATCACAATTCGTTTTACAAAGCGAACCTATTTTCTGACGTTATAAGATAGGGTCTCTATTTACTTTATAAAATAGATTTTACTGGTAAAATACATAAGAAAGCAAGTCACTAAAAAATTTGTGTGTAAAAAAATTTCGATTCCATTTGCAAAAATCGGCGAAAGACATATTGAGCTCACCAAATTGGTTCGTGGTAACTGGAAAATTAATTAACTGGCCTACATTGTACTAAAATATTAGTAAATGAATTATCTAGTTTACGTTTCTCGTATTAAAATATTCAAAACTATCCGGTAATCTACGACTCAATATCTGCTAACAGTATTAAAATCAAAATTTTAGCTTTGGAAATCTAAGATATTCTGAGGAGTAGAGAGGTTAAGTTTAACTTTTGAGCTATATCACTACGGTCACTGGACCAAAACCTATTTTTGTTTTAAGTTTCGAATTTAAAAGATAGCTCTTTCAAATGATATCTTACATGAAATATTAATTAAATCGTTTTTTTTAGACGAAACTGACTCCCCGTTTTTTTTCAAAATAATTTTTTTTTTCTATTTGTTACGTAGTTTTCGAGAAACATTTTTATAACAGACCCAGAGATAGATAGACAGGCGTGCGAGTGACCTTATATCTAAGGCTGGTCGGCCAGTGGATGCGGATATGTGCGACATTTAATTCGGACGAATTCGTAGAAAATGGACGAACGATACAAACAGCTGTAAAGCAATACATCCTAGTCCATTGTAAGAGACGTTTTCAATGGACGAAGATGTATTACTCTACTGCTGCTTGGATCGTTCGTCCGTTTCCTACACGTATGCGTCTGAATTAAATTTCACACATATCCGCATCCAATGGACGATCTGCCTAACGGTACCGTTTCCCCTTTTAAGGGGGGAGGGTCCTCCAGAACTTTCAAATTTTTCATATTTTTATTTTGTTCTAAAAGTTTATTTGAACCTTAAAGAATATAAATATTTCCAGTGTTTAAGCCCAATAGAATGATTACATTAGATAACGATAAACTGCTTTTAACTCTACATTTCAAGAACGAAAACTTTTTAATAGCGTTTTTCTCAAAACAGGTTTTTCTCCGCGCCGTGGAACATGACTTCAAAAGTTATTAAGGTATTAACTTAAAATTTTGTACAGATATTCTTTAAGATATTGGTCTTTAGATATACCTAAAATTTTGCATAAATTACTACTATAAATATTGTTTATAAAAATTTGTTTATAAAAAAAAAGGGAAAGTTTTTTTCTTTTTGATTTTAAATTGTAAACAAAATTTCTCTTCAGAAATAGATATACCTATGCAAAGCGTAATGACTTATTTTAATAAAATTTTTTGTCCGATTGAATTCAATTGATTATAAGAAGCTGGGCATTCCACGGCGCAAATTAAAAGAGTCAACTTGAAACAGCTGTAGCGTCGCCATTTCTTCTATTAATGAATACACCATAACATGTACTATACTATGTAACTTCATTTGATACAATAAATGTATCCAGTTTCTTAAAAAAAAATTATTAAAAAACCTGTGGTCTGGAGGACCCTCCCCCCTTAAGCTACCGAATTCTAAAAACATAATTTGTTCCATATCTTACAAATTAAACCGAAATGTTAAATTTTGTATCAAAACTGATAAATTTTATCTCCTTTCCATAGAGGAACCATTGAAAATAGGACATTCGATACATCATTGTCAATAATCTAATTATTCAAATATCCTTACTCCGTAAATTATTCCAATAAAAATGGGTTATACAAGAACCCATTTATCTACATACAGTCCAATCCATACAATTTCAATCTAATCTTTGAAATTTATTTCCAATCAAATCAAAGATAAAACAATTCTGATTTGATTTAATTACCACTTTGAATTTCAATTAAATCCTTACAACATTTCTCGTAGTTTAATTATCTTGTGCCGTGTACGTAGTACATAGATACTTTATAACATCACAATAAAATTATATTATTTAAAACATTTATAGCATTTATATAATTTGCATTTACATAAGTACTATTCGAGTACATACATACATAAGTGGTAGAGTGTAACAGAACGTTACCTAAATATAATTATTATCTAAAACAAACTTCATTGTTATAGTTATAAATAACCAGGACAGTAGATTGGACCATTCCATACGATATCGAGAGCAAGATCGCACCGTTGTACACTGAAAACTAAAATGTTGAAAAAACATTTAAAATAATATATTAAATGCTTTGAAATTCAATGCTTTATTTCATTTTTTATAAATTTTAGGTAGATATTGTAGCAAAATTATTATATATTTACCCTCTTTTTACATATTAATTTTAAGTATTTTTTTGCTCACTTGCTTGGTGAGACTGCGCAGTATAAATAACTATATAAAAATTTGGGGGACAGGTCTACCCACACGGTCAACTTCCCATTGGATGCCCTTAAAGACTATTGTAAATGAATAACTTTTTTTTAATTCAGGGGACTCCTCTTCTGGACCCCCTTGCACCACGCCAGGGGCTTCCCTTCTGTACCTAAGGGTGGGGGCTCCACCCTTATCAAACAAATGATAACATCATTTGTTCTCACGATACGCGAGACAAAAAATATTTTACGAAAAGTTTCTTATTTCGTTTTTCCGTCTAGTTTTTTCTTCTTTTTTTTTTTAAATTTTACAATAATTTACTGGTGTTTTTAACATCACAGAAGGTTCTTAGGCCATTATATAATAAAGACATGGTAAAAAATCCATATAATCTATGT
Source organism: Brachynemurus nebulosus (assembly GCA_035578155.1). Lineage (NCBI taxonomy): Eukaryota > Metazoa > Arthropoda > Insecta > Neuroptera > Myrmeleontidae > Brachynemurus > Brachynemurus nebulosus. The sequence goes on from JAPWDM010000002.1 coordinate 66,178,298, forward strand.
TATGTTAATAAAGTTAATTCCGTTTTTTTGTCACAAAAAACAAACCGCTAATCCGAATTTGCTGAAAACTTTAGCCGGTCTTCATTTTTTGATTACACATCTAATGAAATTAGTCCGGAGTTGATATCAGCATTTGTTCTCGAGATATGCGAGACGAAAAAAAATTCTCGAACGAACTGACGAACGCACGCACAGACATCACGCTAAAAACGATGGATTCGGATTCTAGTGACCTTGAAACGTGGAGATATGTCAAAATTAGCGATTCGTAAGATCGGACCCGTTACAATAGCTTCCAATGGGAAGTTAAAAATGAAAATAATATATTGTAACCATTAAAACTGCCATATGACATTATCTGAAATCATCATAATACAGACGAGACGTTCGACGTAAAATAATGTACAGGTCAGTATTTTTGCCAGCCATTTTTGTATTTTTAATATTTACCTATTTAGTATTAGTAAAAAATAAGTTGGAATTGTTAAGAATAAAAGTTAAATAAAGTAAAAGAGGGGGATAAAATGCTTTTTCAAGTACGAATAAATAAATATATGTATTTACACTTAGTTTTCACTTTTAATTGAATTTAATTGATTTTAAAATATTGTGTTTTACTTTTTTACAGACAAGATGGATTTTCTAATATTTTTTATGCGAAATACTCGTATATTTGTTTAGCAGCAGAAAATGACAGATTTTGTCAAAATGATGTTTTTACTCGGTTTAAAATAAATTCATCAAATCACTATAAAAATGTTGTACCACTTGTTTTTTGAGATAACATTGAAAAGGGTTTTGCCCTTGTTATTATCCTTAAAAACAGAGGCTGATACGATAATAAAATAATATGTCTAATATTCTTGAAGATGCTTACTTTTATGTCATTTTAAAATTATTTCCGTACAATTAATAGTTATCACGAAAAAAAAAATTTGAAAATTTTTGTAACTACAGGGTTAGTGGGGAAGGACTATACCATTAAAATGATCCGTTATCGGGCACCGATTGCCAATAATTATTTAGCTGTACCCTCTGTAGCGCTTCTAAGGATTTCCTATGGAATGACTCACATATTAACATTTAAACATATTTAACCTCAGAATATTGTTGAATAGATCCAGTTACCTTTGATTACATAACAATGTCGTATCTACTTACAATGCGGGGGAATGCATTTTGTGTTATTTTCATTTGTTTAATCAAATATATGTATATTCATTTGTTTCGGTGCAACATTTCAATTGAGAAAATTGTGGAAAACTTTATTGCATTAAATTAACCCTAGAATCATACGTTGGTCTACGAGAAACGTTACTTATACATCGACGTCGTTTTGACGGATGGACTTTTTACGGAGAGTTTTAGAGTTTATTTGCAAAAAACATTTTTTTTACATAACAATACTACAAAAGCGAACAAAATATTTAAAAAAATTGGATTTGGAAAAATTCCTTAATGTAAATATTTATTAATTTTTTTAAATCTTTTTATCAAAGCATATTTTTATTATAAAAATTAAAAAATAGATAAATACATCAATTGTGTCATAAAACATGTGCTTGAAATAATTAATGTAAATTAATATAAATTAAAATGTAATTGTATTTTTTTTAATTCGTAACCATTTACTTAATAATTGTTTAATAAGTATCTAGCTTTTCTTACATAGGTAAATAATAAAATTAACAAAACCGTTTTTAATTAAAAAAAATTAAGAATTTTATTGATTTTAAATTTACTTATAATTATATACAAGAACCGGAATGATAATTTTTATAAAAACATTCAAAACAAAAAATATTTTCGCATCTTGCATAGTTGATAAAAGACGATTTTCTACACGAACATAAAAATTATCATTCCGACTGAGCTACGCAATTGTTGATTTGACATTCAAATATCTCGTACATAAACATACAGTAAATGAAGTTAGAATTTTGAAAGCGTTTTTCTCGAAACTGACTGGCCAATGGGTCTGTATATTTTCACAATTGATTAATCTGCGAAATCCCATCCCAAAGTCACTTTCCCAGGTCGTATCCTTTCCTTGTGAGAGAAAAATTATTATTGAACAATGTCACATTTTTGGTCGAAAAAATTATTCGCTGAAGTTTCTGTAGTCTGTACTATTGAGAGACGATACTGTAGTGAATTTGGCACGATTCTAAAACTATCTAGCCAACCGTTTTCACCGTGCAATGAACTGAAAATTACAACAGTTTGCCAAACTTTTAATTACTTAACAAAAAAAAGTTCGTTAACCTCACCACATTCAAACACGTGTTGTATTCATACCTGTTTGAAACAAAATATCTATATACCTAGAAGGTAATAATCCATTTCTGTTACATACATTTCCCTTATTACAGTCATACACAACTCACATCACACAGGTACCTTAACTAAATGTCTGTTGAAATTAAAATGAAAAATGTTGTTAAGTCGTAAAGACTAATTTATATTAATTACATTATGTACACCATTATAAGGCTACATACGCTACACTTTATATAGTTATTAGTCATATAGTATACCTGCATGTGTAGAGGAGACTGGGGATGGTTTTCATACGGGTAAGTTGGGATATGGGTTCACAAATGTCATTGATGCAATGTATCGTTAGAGTAGATTTCATATCAATAACGAATAGTTTTCTTTAATTTTTTTTAATTGGTGTTAAAATGTTATTTATTACTATGGTTCGGGCTGCAAAATTTTGCCTTTTTGAGTTTTTTGGTTTTGATAATATTATTCTCACACACTGAAAAAGTCACAATTTCGGTGACTGGATGAAAATTAGCACAAAAATTCAAAACTAGGATACTTTCGTTTTTATATTGAATTTAGACGCTTCCCAAATGGCTATTTCTGACTTCAAATATTTATAAAATATTTGTTTGGTTCAATTTAGAGGAAACAGAATGGAAAACTTAAATAAAAAAAACATAGGAATACTTTCCTTCGGGAATCCAAAATTAAAATGAATGTGGAAAAATCGAATATAAATATTAGGCTCAAAGCGAACACAGAACGATGAGCGAACAGTCGAATATTCGGCGAATACTATTCGGTATTTTGTATTTCTTATGGTAAAAGCTTTCAAACGACATCTTACACGATATAGGAAGCTAAAAAAAAACTTTAGTAGGTACTAAATTTTTAGGGTAGGTACCAGTATTTTTTTTTCAATTCAAAATCATAAAAGAGCATAAAAAAAATGTCAACTAACATTTTTTTAAAGTATTATTTTAATTTCAATAATGAATTACGACTATTAACCCTCTTTTAATTATTTCACATTTGAAAATATTTATACTAAACAGTACGCGTATCACGACTATGTAGCTGAATACAGCTGTTTATGTATGAATTTGTGTATACATAAAGTGTTCACGGATTAAAACCAGTTAAGTATCAAAAAATGATGTAAATAAACACTATCCACTATTCGATCGAAATATTCGGTATCCGACCGAATATCAAATACTTGCCGAATATTCGTTACAACTTGGGTCAGTTTATTGGTGATTTTACCCGGGTCTCCCCTATACACACACACATCCATATAAACCTATATAATAATGTATGAATATACAAATTGGTTCTGATTTATAATAGTTTAATTAATACATCTGGCTTTATTATTTTCGCCGTTCTCGAAGCCAAACCGGAGCTAGAGTTAGAGTTAGAACGAGTATAGGTGGGTTAGGTGACACGTTCAATGAAATATATTTCCAGCATTCATATGTACAGCGTTAACTCTGTACGCTTCCGGGAGAGTTCTATGAAGCATACTGGGGAACAAATTGATACAAATTGAATTGAATTTATTATTGCAAAGCATTATGTCATTGTTATATTTAATTATAAATAACATACATATATAAGGACGTGAATATATTTATAGAAATTAAAGTTATTAATAATTTTCATAGAAAATAAATTTTAATTTATATTTAATTTTAAGTTTATATCTAGAAACGAAACGATCGATTTTTTGATCAAAGCGTGGCCAAAATGGGCTACCATGGGATATAAATATTTTTTTGTATGCAATTTAATTTTTTTTTAATTTTTTAGTAGGGTGAAGTGGGGTAAGATACGCAGCTTAAATTAACTCTAACAAAACCGTTACATTCAAAGAGCACACACAGATTGGCGTCACCAGAAAAACGTGCAATTAACGTTTTTTTTATTACATATCGTTGTTTTTGGTAAGTATCAAGGATATGAATTGGTGTTTGCATTCAAAGCCGGCTCGATCAAAAGCGGGGCCGCTTGAAACAAATTTCGTACAACAATATAACAATTTATTAACATTTTTCCACTGTTACATTTGGCCAAATTCGTACAGTCGGAAGTGGAATGACCCACATGGAAACGATTTGGTAGATAGGTTATGGAACTATGGTTGTTCAACAAAGTTACCGGTATATGTTTTCGACATACACAAAAATTTTTATGTGCAAAATTTCTTAACTGAAAATAGTCTTTGATCGAAATGCATAGTTGCTCGCTTTTTTATATTATATAATTAAAACTGGAATGGAAATTTTATTTTGTCTTCACTGTAACCCTACTACTTTTAGTATAGAACCGCTGTAATACTATTACTTTTAGTGCAGAACCGCTGTAACCCTACTACTTTCAGTACAGAACAGCCGTAACCCTATTTTTTTTAGTACAGAACCGCTGTAACCCTACTACTTTCAGTACAGAACAGCCGTAATCCTATTACTTTTAGTACAGAACCGCTGTAACCCTACTACTTTTAGTACAGAATCGCTGTAACCCTACTACTTTTAGTGCAGAACCGCTGTAACCTTACTACTTTTGATAGAGAAGTGCTGTGATCTTACTACATTTGATACAGAATTACTGTTACCCTACTACTTTTGGTACAGAACCGCTGTAATGGGCACTGGTACACAACACTTTTGCCTTTATTTTCGTCTAATAATTAATATATTTCTTATGAAAATATTCAAATAAATAAAAGTATTTCTAAAAAATCATAAAATTATTTTCCGTTTTAGCTTTACTTTGCCTAACTGGAAAAACTACTATTCATGTTTTTGTCTAACAGCTAGGTGTGCCTTTAGCTTACGCTTTTTATGAATCTTAAAAATTACGGTTTCATCAATTTTAAAGCTTGAAATCGAATATGTGTTTGTGTTCGATTATCAACGACATAACTGACAACAAATACATTTTTATGGTAATTTTTCGTGCTAAATCTACACATAATAAAACTGTAACGGGACCGTGTCTGTACATGGAATATTCTTTGAAAATTGAACTAGTTCTGTAGATAGTTATCGATTTAGATCTCGAAAAAACAATTTTCAAAATTTTTTTCGTCTGTCTATCTGTCTGTCTGCCTGTTCACACATCACGTGAAATCCACTGAACGGATTTTTCCACTGAAATCCACTGAAAGGATATCCCCGGATAAGAATGGCCGGTTGGCCCCTAGATGAAATTCTCGACAGCACTTTGACTACCACAAGGGCAGGTAATAAGAAGTATAGCAGAATACTGAAACTTGCACGCAAGACTTCAAAGTACCGTTGAAAATCTCGTCTGGCGGCCAATCGGCCATTCTTATCCCGGGATACTCTTTGGTATGGTGATAACTTATTACCTGCGTCAACGTCTCTTTATTCCGGAAAAATGTCTCATTCCCACGGGAAAATAGAAAGACCATTTTGACCATATGCACGCATTACGCAAAAGCTATTGTTCTATGCAAATTCAGTATAATTATTATAATTATGTACCTACTTTTCATTGGTTTTATAACAATTCGTTGCACGAACGACATCACTAGTAGCTAAATAAGTATATTAAACTCGAATAAAGGTCGAATTTACTTAACATATCTATTTCTTCTATATTTTAGCCAATTTTTATATACTTTATTTTATATTCTGATCAAGTCTCTGATACCAGAATATTCAAAATTACTAATTTATTAAGGGGGGCCACTAGTGTGACCGACTAAAGAAAAGGGAATTTTTGGGAATTTTTTTAAAGAAACCTACAGCATGGAATGTTTTAATATTTTAAGGATATATTTATGGATATATAATAAATACACAATAAAATTTTTGGACCGAAAAATTGAAAATTCAGCGAGTTATTCGCAATCTCCCAAGGCTCTGGAAAAAAAGTCCCTCAACTGCTGCAGTGATAGCGACCTTCACAGTGCTGGAAACAAAAAAAAAAGTTTTTAAATTAAACTAGAAGATATTGCTCGTACCGTAAACCTCAATCGAAAAAAAAATTGAAATTTAACAAAATGGCGGAGTTTTTAAAAAAAATTTCAATTTTTGCGTGAAAATTTGATGATTTTTGGCCTGTCAAAATTACATCTTTTATTCGATCGGAAAACTAAAGGTTCATGGTACGGAGAAACATATATAAAAGAAGTTGAAATAAGAATCAAATCGATCAGATGATTTGTCTTCGAGCTACAACTACAGCAAATTTGAAAAATGTAGTTTTTCTCAACTTTACCTTTTGGTTTTAATCATTGAGAATTTTTACTAAAATTATTTACGATGTACTCACTATAACGGTCATAGTAAAACTAGATGAGTCGTTTAAATGTGCCAGGGTCTTGCTCCTCCACAACAAGTGACTGACAGTCACGTCCAGAAACTCCCGAACTATCAACCTTCATACATTTCTCAATACTTCAAAGTTAACAATGAAAATCAAAATCCGCTCTTCGGATGGTTGTAACTCAAAAATTATTTGAGATATGCACTTGTAATTTTAGTATGTTATTTTTAAAGGTATAGACTATCGAAACATGTTCCGGTTTTTTAAAAATGTTACACTAGTGGTCCCCCTTAACGTAATAATAAAATTCTGAATTATATATTCCATATTCGAATTATATATACATATATGTTACAGCTACTTATTAACATATTAACTGATTGTAATCAAGAATAAATCAAATAATACTCATAATATTTTTTGCTATGAAATATAATGATATCATAATTTTTTTTTTCGTTTACCAAAAGAGTATTTACGCGCTAACAAAATGTGGTTAATTTATTTAAAAAGTTGACATTATCTATGAATAAATGTGACATTTATTGATTTTTTTTCCGCCAACGTTACCTCTAACTTTGCGCGTTTCACGCGCGAAAAACACAAAAACCAAAAAAACAAGAAAAATTACAATCATATGTCAAATTCATTTTAAACGTTGGAAAAAATATTTCACTAAATTAGTTTCGTCAAAAGTAAAAAAAAAAAAATGAAATCAGTATTTATTGTACTGACTGCACGCCTATAGTATCTACAAGGAAACGTTCACTTTTTTACCTCGAAATGTATTTTCGCTGTTGTAAGTATCTAAATTTAATATGCGAATAACCGAATATAAAAATTATTTGAGAGATATGAGAAAGTTTCTTGATATTTTTTTTTCCGCTTGTGTGGTTGATGTGTGTTTAAAAATCTTGTTATGTTCGAAGAAGTTAAACAAAAGTAAGAGAAAATAAATGAACATCAATATAAAAACAGGAATAAAAGATGAAACAAAAAAAGTAAGTGTTTTAGTCACCGAAATCAGGGGCGGCTCCGTCTAAAATGTACAAAATGTACAATTCAAAATAAGAAGTTAATGTTCTGTTTAAATTTCTTAAAAAATTTTCAAAAAAAAAAAATATTTTTTAAGAATTTTTCAAAAATTTTTTTAAAAAACTTTAGAAAATTTTTTTTTTTTTGAAAATTATTTAAGAAATTTTCTTTTTCTTATAAATTTAAATACTGTTATTGATAAAAATGTGAAAAAAGCTGAGAAAATTTTTTTTTTCATTTTGTAAAATATTATAAAAGTATAAAAGCAAAAAATAATCCTTGAATTTTTTCAAAAATTCCATCGAATGAAACAAAAAACGGGTAGATGGATTAAATTGAAACTCGGTGGGCTTTTGTTGGTATATTGAACTGTAAAAGGCACACTAATGGCTTGCTCAAAATTTTTAATTCAACGCTTGATTTTCCAAAAAACCACCAAAAGCTCTTTTTTTCTTGATTTTTCAAATTCATGTTGAGTATGCAAAAAAAAAATTTTTCCGAAAAAACAATGGCTAATTCTTGTAGAGAATTTATTCGAGTTTTTAAAACCCATCTTCAATTTTCTGTGTGATCATTGGTTGCTCAGATATCGATGGTCAAAGACGAAATGATCCTTTTCTACTCAAAGTCCGATATCTAAGCGAGAAGTGGTCGTATAAATGTCTAAAAAAAGCAAATTAAAGTTGGATGAACAAGCTATCCTGTTCATATGGTGTTTAGGTCGGAAAAATTTTTTCCAAGTCCGTGGGCCAAAAAAAGAAACCGAAAAAATTTTGAAAAATTTTTTTCAGAGTATTTATTAGGATTGCGCGATACACGTTGCTCTGAAAATTTTTTTTATCGCAAGATCTCGAAACTAGAAACTCCCAGCTTTAAATTGCTTTGCTTGCGACTCCGATACGACCATTTTTCACAAAGATACAGCCATTCGAAAAATCGCTAAACATTTGGAATTTTTTTTTTCGATCCTTTAATTTTTTCCGCTAGTGTATTTTATCTGGAAAATAATTTTACTAATGAAATTAGACAAAGTAATTATAATTTTAAGTATTCCTTCAATATTTATAATTCGAAACATAAAAGGGATAAAAATGTAAAAAACTAACCAAGAAAATTCTACAGTCTAACTAGTAATTCAATTGTTTAAAAATTTGTTTTTTGATACAGAGGTTTATATTCATTCCTTGATTGAAATAGAAACAATTTTTGTTTTGAAGACTACAAACCATGGATGTGAGATCTGGACACTCAAGCAAGAATCAAAGCGGAAGCTTGAAGCCACCGAAGTGGACTACTTTAGACGTAGTGCAAGAGTGTCCAGACTAGATCGGGTGAGAAATGATCGAATGAGGACCATCATGAGAGCAGAGGAGAGTGTGCTGGAAAGAATTGAAAAAAGAAGCGTGAAATGGCTCGGACCCATGTTGCGGATGGATCAAAGTCTGTGGCCATAACGTCTGTATACGTGGATGCAACCCGGAACGAAAAGGCAAGGGCGTCCTAGAAAATCCTGGAATGAGGCGATGGTGTCTGCAACAGCTGAGAGACACCTAACTATTGACAACACCCAACACCGTTAACATTGGCGTTTGGGAGTGGCGAAGCGGCTCTCAGCCGTATAAGCCCTATATAATTATACATAAGACTATAAACCTTAAAGGATTCAGTCAAACAGTTTCAAAAGTGAGGTTTTCAAATAAGTGCGTCTAAAAATTGAATCAAGCAGATTCTACAGGCATATTTGTCGAGCAAAATTAAAATTAATGATAATTAAGGATGTATTTACAAGAGCATTTTCAAAATTTCTTTTACTTTGTAATCTGTAAAGATATGGAATTAGAATTTTTGAGAAAAATTTTCAAATGTTTAATATGTACGAAAATAATTTTTCTGTCTAATTAAAATGTAAGTCACCTGTTTTTTACATCATTTACTATTCGAGAGTGACGAGAAAAAACCGGGTTTAGGTTCTATTTTGATCTAAATTTCCACTAAATAATCTGACTGGATTGAATGAACATCTACGATCTACCGAACCTTATCAGATTGGCATCACTGAAATGAAATATCCGAAAATAAGGTCCGAATACAAAGAGATAAAGGCATTACTTTGGGTTGAAAATAGTCAATCAGGTTTCAGGTTTCACAAAACCATGATCAGTTTTGACCTCCTGAGTTCGGGCCCATAACCTGCCAAGCTAAATTTGATTCGGACTAGGTTGGTTGGATTTTAAATAAAAAAAGAATAAACAAAAGTTCTTCCATGCACGCGCATATATCCATATCTTATAAATAATGTTCGAAATCTTGCGGTGCTAACAGGACCGTACTTGTATTTTCAAAACTTAAAACATTAAAAAATCGGGGTAAATACATTTAAAAAAAAATTGTATCTGTATATTCTCTATTAACCATCAGCTGTTAATAAAAATTAGTTTCAAGTTACTAAACAGCGTTATTTTAAAATAGTACAAAAATTTTAACTTTTTCTAAATTAAAACTGTTGAAAATTTGACTGACTGACTGTAACTTAAAAATTGTTAATAAAAGAATAAGCTGTCATTTAAAAAAAAAGATTTTTAGGAAAACAAAATAATGTGTTGTCTCTCTCACATTTTACTGGAAGAAAAAAGACAATTGATACACATAAATCATTTACTTATAACATCAAAACATACCTTACACAATACATAAAATTAAAATCGGACCAAGCAAGTTGTGACAACAAATGTATACACGCATATCTAAAATATATTAAAAACATATCACAATATAAGAGGATATTGTCCGTATATAGGCATCCATAATTAGCTGTTGTATATATTTAAAATAACATCAAAATGTTTTATCTAAAAAAAATAAACAATTTTTAATACCTTAAAAAAATAAAGACAATACTGTCAACCCCGCAACCTCTTCGATCACTACTTATAAAATAGACACTTTTCCCATACAAACCCTGAATTAACGACATAAATCACAACGAAAAATTAATTTTACAACCAAAATATTCATTTTTAACCTTGACAATTGTAAATTAGTGGATCGTAGTAACCTGTGTAAAAAAACATTTATAATAAATATAACGTAGCACCGTATTACCTACGTACCACCGAGGTACAACCGAGGTACAACTGACTGACGCATTCATCATCAGAGTACATACACGAGACAAACATATCCCATTAGGTACACAGCATACAAGTATTATAAAAACTCGACAAGAACCAAATAGACTGGATATAAGTACGTAGCAGAGAACCAGAGATTCATAATACTACATATGTGTAACAAATTACTGTTCTGTTCCAACACAGATCATTTTTCACATATCATTTCATTTTGTTGGAACAAACCACATACAACACTTTCGGTCGGACACATATATTATATCAATGTCATCATCCCACGCTCACTGTGCCATTTTATACACCAGTAATCGTGTTGAGGTGAGGTGTTGTCCAGCAGAAAGTCACTAACGGGGTGATTAAATGAGTGACGGATAAATATGTGGAAACGAAAATTTAGCTGACGAAAAATATTTTGTATATAAAGAGATTCGAGTACAAAATAAGTTTAGCATTTACAACTATAGCCTGGAGGTCTTTTTTTATTCGAGTAAGTCGGGCTCGCACAATTAGGGTTCCATACAGTGAGCAGTCAATAGACCAAAATGAATCTGTTTTTATTTATGTATATTTGAAAACCCAATCCAAATTTTCAACACAGTTCTGGACACACAAAAATCACAATTTTGGGCACTCTTTGACTGACTGGCTAACAGATTATCAAAAATTTAGGGGAATTCCAATCGAGCTAGAGTTTGGGAATTACTAGAAAAACAAAAAGCTAATGAAAATCAACCAATCTGTAAAGTCATAAAATAAATGTTTAAACTTAAGCGCTGATAGAAAATTATTTTTAGATACTGAAGTAAGCAATTTTGCAAATAAAAGTTTTAAAATTATTATTCGCCTTACTATTTAAAATGTTTTTTTTTTTTTTTTTTAACTAATTTATGAACTTTTAATCTATGACTCAATAGCCAACCCGAATCTCAAAGATCAAGGGGAAGGGAACGATCATTTTTTGCGAATTTTAAGCCACCTGTATCATTAAAACCACTGAACCAAAAATTTTGGACTAAATTTAAGAATTCCTGGAGAGTGGAGGTAGCTCTTTTAAATGATGTCTTACGCGATATATTATTTAAATTTATTTTCTTGGACCAAACTAGCTCCCATTTGCATGTCTAGCGAAATATGTGCACGTAATCAAGACCTAACTTTATTCCAAATTTTCAAACTCCTACGTTACACAGTTTTCGAGAGAAACTTTTCTGACAGACAGACGGACAGACACGAGAGTAATCTTATACAGATTCCGTTTTTCTTTTTATGGTACGAAGCCCTAAAAATGGTTAAAAAATAATAAAGTCTATAATAAACGAAATTTTAATAAAAAAAAAACAATTGGCATCTATAAGTAACTATTTCCATAGAAAAATACGCCGCCAATGGGGTGTGGCACGCGGCTTCCTCGTACTCGTAAAAGCACCTTGGTAATTTAATGCCCAATATATCTTTGTATAATTTAATATAGGTCTATAAATTGATAAAAATAATTAAACAAAACGATTCATAAAAAACTGAGCGTAGTGGGACTAGCAGTAAATAAGATATTGACATTTAATGAAATTTCATGGTAACGCCGTGGATACTATTACTTTGAATGCAATGAAATTTGTAGGGGACCAAGTAGGAACCAGACCGCATAATTTCTGACAATTTCATAAAACAAGAATTGGATAGTTCAGAAGTTATGCCACTTGGTGCAATTTAGTCTGTTAATTGAATGACATGGTAGCTGCGTAGCACCAACTTACGATTCCAGTGTTTGAAATAATATTTTAGCGCAATACAACTGAAACATACTATATATAAACTATTTATTCATAGGTAACAAGTGTACAAATGTTTGATATATAGTCGAAATTTTACAGTCGAAAATTTTGTGGCCAAACCATTATATATTTTAATGGCATCGTATGATGGGGGCACATTGGGCACTGGGAATAAATGTAAAACATTAACTAGACAAATTTATGTGGGTAGATATTATTGTTCTACTTAAAATTCATTCCTGGTCTCATTCGACGAACGAATAAATCATCGTCGCGGCAGGTAAAGTTACATTTTAGAATATATTTCAAAAGGAATCATTTTTGTAAATATTACTTTTACGGTAGGGACTCATACCCATGACCGAATAATTCTCAGATGAAAAATTCGTAGCCGGTTGTGTATTTTCAGCTGATAAACTGAACTATTTTCAGACACATATGCGTTGGTGTTTTAAATGAAAATCAGCCAAGAGCGAGTCAGGCTCGCACAGTTAAGTACTGCGTACAATAAGTAGTCAATCGACCAATCAACTGAACTTTTCCTTTCAAACAGCGAATAATTTTATAGCTTGGATCGTTCGATGCAACAGCACTATTTTTGCGTTCGCTGAAAACAGCATGCGCTATATAAGTACCTACGTAATCTCTGAAATTTGTATGTGCAAAAGGTGGTCGTGGACTAAATAGTTTTAGAAAAACTGACATGTACATAGATCTACAGGGTGTAAAATAAATAACTCTTGTCCTTTTGAAGGGTGACTCACCACAGTACCCTACAGAATAGATAATAACACAACAGGAATTTTTTCGGAATTAACAGTTTGAGAAAATCACAAATTGACTGGATACGTGATATTTCAAAATTTTTGTCGGTACAGCCCTAACTAAATTATGCATAAATACCTTCTTAATATCAAGGGTACAAAATAATTTAATTGACTAAATTCCAATAAAATTTTGTAAACATGTTAAGGTCGTCGTAAACATGTTTCCCAGATCTTTTCTTTTAAAAAACAGAAAATTTATTAACTTTCCATTGGAAGTTATTGTAATGGGTCCAATTTTACGAATCGCTAATTTGGACATACCTCCACGATTCAAGGTCACTAGAATCCGAATTTATCGTTTTTAGCGTGATGTCTGTGTGTGCGTTCGTCAGTTCGTCCGTTCGTTCGTTCGTTCGTGAATTTTTTTCGTCTCGCATATCGGGAGAACAAATGATGATATCAACTCCAGACTAATTTCATTAGATGCGTAACTATAAAATGAAGATCGGATAAAGTTATCAGCAAATTCGGATTAGCGGTTTGTTTTTGTGATAAAAAACAAACGGAATTAACTTTATTAACACAATATAGATCATATAGATTTTTTACAATGTCTTTATTACATAATTGCTTAAAAACCTAATTGATGTTAAAAACGCCAGTAAATTATTATAAAATTTAAAAAAAAAAAAACAGTAAATAAGAAACTATTTATGAAATATTTTTCGTCTTGCTTATCTTGAAAACAAATTATAATATCATTTGTTTCAGAAGGGCCCCCAGACTTAGGTATAGAGGGCGAAGTCGCCTGTGTGCGTTTATCGAGGGCCCAGGGAAGGAGCCCGCTGAAATGAAAAAAGCAATATTTATGTACAATAGTCTCTAGTCTTTAAGGACACCCAATGGGAAGTTGACAGTGTGGGTAGTGCTGTCCCCCAAATTTTCTTACGAACATGAGATGGTCAGGGCCGGATCAAAAACAAAAATTTAAGTGCCCCTTTTTTGCCCCACATTTAGTATGAAGTTTTTTCTGTTAAAAAACAGTTTTGGTTCAAAGGACCCCGCACGAACCTTATGGAAATTTGGTCCCGGTTAATTTCTTCGAAACTTTGGCCAATAATAGTTCTTGACCTGTAGAACAAAAGTCTCCATAGACGCAAAGCTCAATAATGGACAGATTTTGAGATATATGTACTTAAATATACGTATACCACGTATACTGTCTCTGTAAAGCCGATCACCTATCAAATGGTGTCGGCAATCGATTATACTTTTCTGCAAGTTTTTTGCCGACATCATGTAATAGATGATCAGTGTTATAGGGACAGTATACGTATATTTAACTACATATATATTTCAAAATCTGTCCATTATTGAGCTTTGCGCCTATGGAGACTTTTATTCTACAGGTCAAGAACTATTTACTAATTAACCGGGACCAAATTTCCATAAGGTTTGTGCGGGATCATTTATTAGCAAATATTAATTACATGAGAGATTTATATACTTTACACCCTGTATATACACATCCACTTTAACTAACATTTTAAAATTTCTTCACTAAAATATTATGTCTCACATCTTTCACGTTCGTTATAATTAGATTATTTATAATAAAAACATCCTAACACCCTAATACTATTCAACCCGCTTGACGTAAGTATATCATCCATATACCTATATAAAATTTGAAATTCTTTTGAACGAGCTCCACAACCACCCATATGCTTATACACCACGATATAATCTATTTAATGACTGAATGTAGCGAGCACAAACGCTCAAAAGCTCAAAAAGCTACCACTCAACTTGTGTAACTTGTGAATATGACAAAATATTATTCTGAGACAACCAAGTGTATACGTATGTATCTATTTTCGAGACAAAATGTACAACGTGAATGACGGAGATAGAGAGATAGTGGCAGCCATTATAATAAATTATGTTAGTGACTGTTGTTAGTTACTGTGTGAACTCTTTAAACTCGAATGTAAGATATTTCGTGTTTCAAAAACTTCATCATTGGTGAGTTTTATATGGTGGAATATTTTAAATGAAAAGGATCGGCTTTAGAGAGAGAATATTTTAATAATTAATTATATTTAAACTTGAGTGTTTTTCCTTTTCAATGAAAATTTGTGTGTTAATGACCAAAAACACACTGAACAAAATTTAGTTAACAATTTTTAAAAGGTTATATTTATATTAAAAAGTTTTGTTTATGAGAATTAACGAAGCATAAATTATATTTAAATTACAGTTAATAGTAGCCAAAAAAAAAAATTGTTTTTAATAAAATTTTCGAAACACTTTCTTTTATTCTTGAATATTTCTTTGCGGTCATAGAATTAATTAGCTAAAATTAACTACTTATGAAACAAAACACAAATAATCTTGTTTTTGACATAGTTTTAATGGACTTTTATGAAAAGCTGGCAACTTGAGCAAAACTTTTGAAAGCTTCATGATGTATTCAAGAGCAATACTGCACGTTTTTCTCTTCAATCAATGATGGTTTGATTCCTACACAGAGAGAAAATTCATATAAAAATTACTGTGCTCAGCACTACAATCGACGTGTAAAAGGCGAACATATTCAATTTTGTACGCTAAAAATATAAAAAATAGATATAATTAATCATAGAAAATTTAAAGGATAGAATGTTCTTTCCGTAATATTAGCTCCGTAAAATTTGTAAAACAGCAGAGTAAAAAGTTCCATTGCCGACAGTTTAATTGTTTGTCTTATAAAAATTACCATGCTGTCTTAAAATAGAAGAAAAGTAGAAAAGAATAAAAGAAGCTAATAATAGAAAGAAAGAAAGAGAAGGTATCAACGCTGTCACATAGCGAGGCAAGCTGCAGAAAGTATCAACACAATCATATATGAAGGTCACATAGCAGGACTGGTGGTGTTGCAAGTAGCTGGTCAGCTAGTGTGGTGTCGTGTGTTGTCGAAGCAGTGTTCATTAGAATGTCTTGACGGATGTTATCGTTTAATTCATCATTTTGTTACTCCACTATCTTCAGTATTCTGTATTAGAATATATTGTTGCCAATAATTTTTGTATGGGTCATAAAGAATCGAAGGTCGGAAAAGATCGGGCATCTTCGAAGTTTTTACAGGTACAGCCGAAGCAACATAAGGTTGCGGGTCAGATGCGCAAATGAAAGAGTACGACAACAAGAATTAAACTATAACATATATGCATAAGAGTGTGATAGAAGTTGTGTTACCACATTAAATTTTACCATGCAATAATATATTCTTTACTTTGGTCGTCGAACGCGCACGCGTTATAAGAGAGCATGGTAATTGTTCTGAAATTTTATCTATAAAAATTATATGATTTTTCTCTACGTGTAAGTGCTGTCGACCGACATCTGTATGTAGCATGTTTCTACATGAACCGACTTCGAACTACACTACACTATATGCGACGTACGTTTTTTGTAAATGGCGACCATACACGGGCCCCTGTACATAGTTGCATTGATCGTGTTAGATATGTAATTTTTACATTGGTGAAATCGAAGACCTAATCAACTCTTGACTTAACACCGATAACTTTTTCCTCTCCTGTACAAAATTTTCTCATAGATAGGTACAAATATATATTGTGAAGCAATGAAAACAAATAAAAGCTTTTATACCGTTTATTTTGCCAGTAATTGATGACATGAGTGGATGAAGGTGTTATGTAGCATTTTTTTATAATTTTACGATAGAAGTGCTTGAAAGTTTTTATTTACATATACTTTCCATGTATGTGTTTATCATTGAATTTCTATAAAACTATTAGGCGTAATGAAACCAAATTGTAATAGATGATACTTCAGCATAGGATATTCCAAAATTTGGCAAAAAATGACTTTTTGGAAAAAAGTTACGTAACACTTTTACCCACCCACGCCTTCAATTATTTTTATTACAAGATATTAATTTTTGCAATATTGAATTCAGTGTATGTTTAGTGTAAAAGTTTTAAAATCATAAACAGGAAAATTTATATAATTCAAAAGAAATCTTATTAGGAAATGACACTAATTAAATGTTAACGAAATAAAATAACAGCCAATAATTAAAAGAAATTAATTACTTTCTATAAGTTTTTCATTTATTAATATTCGATTTCTTGTTTCAGGTAAGTTTCCGTTGTAGAAACTCGTCAGTATGAAGATGGGGTAAGCGATTAAAAATTTATATTTTAGCAAAATCTTTAACTATAAATTAAGTTTAAATTATATGAAGTTAGCATTTTTATTCAACATACGAGATATTTGATAACATTTCATGCCAAAGGTTAAAGCTATATATTAACGATTTATAATAAAATCCGTCAAACTCCATTTCCCAGTATGTTAAATGCAAATATTTGGCTTCCCTTATGATATTTGGAATTTGCGTACAAGTTGTGCAATTTCCTTTTTAAGAGGTTATACGTTAAGTATAAAATTTAGTCTTTGAAAAGGTGTATGGTTTATATTTATTTAAACAATTATGACAGTTTTATTCATAATTTAAATTAAGAGAGGTATCTTCAACTAACAATTTCAGTTAAATAAATTAAAATATTTGTCAAGTATATTTTGATAGGCTTTAGGTGCATTCTGTTGTTCCCTTGCGGTAAAGTCGAACAGCCAGAAATACGAAAATATGATATAGACCAGGATTTCTCAAAGTTTTGTATAGCCGATTCAATATACTAAAATATTTAGCTGATTTATGTAAAAAAAAATAGGTCATCGAATAAATTTGGAAGGTAACTCGTATAGAAAAGAGTGAAAAAAGTTGAACACCACTGATGTATAAAATCTATGTAATATCACGAAATATTCCTTATAAAAAATTTGAAACTTTCCCACGAAAAAATTATTTAAATGTAGGTATAATATATTCTCAGATCTTTATTAATTTTTCTAAAAAAAAAAAAAATGTAAATTATCTTCACGAACCCGAGGATTGCATTTGACCTGCAGACCGCACTTTGGGAATCCGTGATTTAAACCACCAAGACAGTGAGACAAAGTTCAATAAAACTTTTGGATTTGCAGTAATCCTGAGCAACACTACTAAAAATCAATTATTATTTAGTTTATCCCTACTATGTGTGTTATTAGTTAGTTTTATTAAAAAAAATTATGTTAAAATCTAAAATTCGAAAACCATTCACTGTTCGAAATCACCTCCCTATTTTAATAATGAAACAGCTCCCTGTAGACAAATTAAATACTGAAATATTAGCCAATATTTATTCTTTAACCTATCTTCAAAAATATCTAACTCAGCATAAAATATAGCCCGTTATTCAAACTTAATCTTTTTGTTTCAATATCGACAAATAATAATATTGAAATTTCTGAAAAATAAATTTCAAAAAATATTACCAAATTTTAGCAGATATTATCTGCATGGGCTCAATTTTATCGATACGATTAAATTTTAAAAAATATTATCAATCTACATTTTTCTAACATTTGACTTTTTAAACAAAAAAAGAAAAAGTTTGTGCGTGTATTTTCGGCTCAACGAATGGTTTTTGGATATTTATATATAGTGATACATATCTCATACAAACTTAAAATACTTCCGACAACGATATTCATTCCGTAATATATAGGATTCATCCACTCCCTGCCATACAGACATCGAAAAGTTTCGACATTTATAAGTTATTGTCGTAGATAATATACTCTCAATAAATATCGGAAGAGAATTTTTCGATATTTTATATACTCATAGTACAGAAAGTGTAGAAAGTTTGTAGCACCACATAGTAGTCTAATTTCCAAAAAAAAGTGGACAAAAATGATAAAAGTGAAGTTTGTAATTCTGTAGCTGAGAGGTAAAGGGTAATAAGTCCATTTTTTTAAATTCGTTTTTGAACGGATTTGGCCTATTTAATGGTCATTAAGTAGTTCAAATCCGTTTAAAAAACGAATTTTAATAAAGCATAATAAGTCCACTTTAATCAAAATTCGTTTTTTAACGCATTTGAGTTACTTAATGACTATTAAATAAGCCAAATTTGTTCAAAAACGAATTTTAAAAAAAATGGACTTATTACCCTTTACCTCTCAGCTACAGAATTTTGAACTTATTATACTGTAATACCAATGGGGGGACAACACTGCACTTCCGTGCAAACCGACATTCTACCATCTACATTACCAGATAAGGTAAGGTCAAACACAGCTAACTGAGCACCGGTCTCGTACGCATCTTCTAGTTGTCAATTAATATCGTTTGTTTGCACGTGTGTTTTTGAAGTGAAAAGTAATGGAAGTTGAAAATGAAGGTGAGTAATCATTATGGATATGTGGTAAAGGGTAATTTAATATTTCTATAGGGTGTACCTACTGATTACAGACAAATATTGCATTATTAATGTGTTTATTTATAAGAAATAGTTATGAGTTTGATCGAGTTTTACTCAAAATACTTAATTTTTGATTTTTGTCCGTTTTTTTTAAAATTAGGATCACTGTGCACCGTAAAGAGAACATTTCGTAAAATATCAATTATTTAACAGATTGATATTCTTAACGTAGTTCATATTTTCTAATTCTCCCTGTACTTTTGTGACACGTCTGGTGTGCCCACTTATTTACTTCAGGGTAATGTATGTTACATTAGGTTATCTTTGTAATATTTTCCAAGTTGCTAAATGGAAAATGAAATGAAACTTTTTCACGGCCAAAAAATATCGACTTGGAAAAAAGTGTGTAGTCCGAGTCTAAATAAAATTGCAGTTTTTCCAGGAAGTTAATAACAATATAATATTGAGTATATTGCATATTTAAAATGAGATGGTTCTAGAGAGATCAGAGATAGTTTTCAGATAATTTATGTGACTTTTGATCAATTTTTTTGATTGGGTCGGGAAGGGGAGTTGATTTTATTTTTATGATTAGCAATAATAATTTCAGTGAGAAAAATAATCAAGAAATCGATGAGAAGCATTCATGTTTCTAGAAAATTATTGATTATATATGGTCAGAAAAGTTATTCTTAAAGGGAGATTCCCCGAAAAAACATCAAAAATCGACTTTTATTATTATTATTTTTTATACAAATAAATATTTTATTAAAAAAACTAAATAATTAGGTATACAACATTGTTTCTACATGTCTTGAGATTACAAAAAAAAAAAAATTTAAAAATTCAAAAATGAGGTGAGTATAAATGGCTTTGATGTCGACACTGCGAGATTTTTCCAACTTGATGACTCGTCGCGTTCTGAAATCCCCAGTGAACCAAAATCAAAAAATCAAGAATTTTCTGAAAATATACATATAACTAGAATCTAAGAAAATAATAAAAAACCAGGGAGAAACCGCATTTTGAAAATAAATTTTCAATAATCACCGCTTTTTCTCAACAATAAACAGCGGCCATTTTGAAAATATCTTACGGAACCAAAAGATCCTAGTTCCTGTCAAAATGACGATATCGAGGAATAATATACACTTTGCTTTATGTCGGTATCTCAAATACTTTTCGAGGAACCATGTCGAAAAACGCACTTTCGAGAAAAAAGCATTTAAAGTTTTCTAACACCTTAAGGAGCATAGTTATGAAGAAAAAAAATCGATTTTTTTTTCAGCGATTCTCTCTTTAATAAAGTTTTAATCAATATGCAAATTCTGTAAGAGAATAATGGAATCAATATAAATCTTTTTAGAACATACTGAACTGGTGTACCCAAAAAAAATTTTACGCCGCCAGTTCTTGTTGAACCATTTTTTTTGTGACCTTTTTATTCACATTATGTATTTTGAAGAGCATTTTTTTTATGAACCGTACAAAAATCGGTTTCGTACAAAAACTGACCTCATAAAAGGAGGTTGTATAGTAACCCTAGCTTTTGTTTAACCGTCTTTGGTAACAAGAATATTTAGACAATCGCATCTACTGCTTTAGCAATCAACGATTCAAATTCACTACAATACCTTTGAAATGAAATAAACTCAAGTACCGCCTATTAAAATTCGTTAATTAATTTTCCAAGTAATTCTTTAATTATTTTCAAAAACAATACAATTTTTTTATATTATTTAACGTATAATTAAAAAAAGAAACTCATGAAATCAGTAAACCGTTGATGACATTAATGAATAAATACAGCAAATATATACCTATACCCGCCATGAACAAGATGGAGAAGGCAGTATAAATTTGTCTACATAATTATTTTGTTCGCTGTCATTAGGGTTTCGAAGAAAAAACTCTCAGAAATTTTATAATTTCGTCATGCCCATTTGTCACACCTCCACAACTCCTACTACACCTTTGGACAAATTATGTGATCGTGAAAAAAATTCGATGTCGGGTTTTTAGCGAAAATATACATTTTGGGGTTTCCTGAGTCCAAATTAGTCATTTACCATCTAAGTGACTTTGATGAAATTTGGTATGGAGATGAAGTTCACCAAGATACACAACCTGCCAAAAATAAAAAAATTGAAAAAGAAAAACAACAAAAAACGCTTCCTGACTCCCTAGGGAAACGCATTTCGATTTTTAAACGCATTTAGATTTTTTTTTCGGATGATCCGGTACCGAGTAATGATGTTCACCGCAAAACAAGTTTGTTTCGAGGCGCCTCCGGAGATTCGCTGTCACGGACTTATTTATTGATATTTTTTTCAAAGATACTTCAGATGTTATACTATAACGTGTATATGAAATAGATAAACCAACATTATTCATATCTCAAAAAAAAAAAGAAATCATGAAAATATGACTTTTTTTCGCTTTTAATACCTTACCCTCCCCAGCCCCGACGAGAGGGTGGGGTAGCCGGGGTTATTGCCCCGGTGCCCGGACTGGGAATAGGGGCCTAAGCTGTCGTTAGGGGCTCGGCAAAAACTAAAAGAAACATTTTTTTTGCTCATTACTTATGTTTTTGGGGAAAAACTATTAAGAAATATACTTTGTTCCCGGGGCCCTCCATTTCTTTCCACGGCCCTGACCCTCCCCTTAAATACCTTCAAGCCAATCTACTGACGGACCCCCACTCAATGCGTGTCCAGTACGCACCCGGCGAATTTTTTTTAATGCGAAAGCAAAAAAAAACTTTTCCATTTTATCTTTTGTCTTTTGTTTCATGTTTTTTTTTTCAATCCTCTGTCCTCCACCGACGCCGTCAACCCATGCTACCTACCTAATATTTGTTCGAAGCCGTTCTCGTTCAAACAAGCACATTACCTGTTTCCGATGCCGGCACACACACACACACACACACAGAGGCAAGTGAGTATTCTAATTGTATAATGTTATGGGAGCAGAGGGTACCGTGCTACTAGATGCTCGCCCGTTCTCATCGTCATCATGTCGTAAACGATATCATCAAAAGACATTTTGAGAACAAAGAGCAAATTGTGTGTGTTGTAATGTTGTCGTTGATAACTAATTAGAACCTTACCTACCCGGTTCTGTTCTCCTGTTCTGTTTCGTCCATTAAAAGGATTTATTTTTATATTCTTGTAGGTAGTAGGTATATTAT
The DNA here is from genome assembly GCA_035578155.1 of Brachynemurus nebulosus. Lineage (NCBI taxonomy): Eukaryota > Metazoa > Arthropoda > Insecta > Neuroptera > Myrmeleontidae > Brachynemurus > Brachynemurus nebulosus. Next base: position 66,201,083 of record JAPWDM010000002.1, read on the forward strand.
GTCATACGTACAAAAAAATTATAAATTTTTTTGTCGGTTTTCGGTTCTAATGGGAAAAAACGAAAACTGTATGATCGTATCACGGAATATTATTTTGTGTTTATTCTTTTTTATGTTTCTTGTTATATTTTGACTAATAATGGGATTGTGCCTGGAAGAAATTTTTTAACGTTACATACGCTAATATTACCGAGAGCCGGTACTAGTTTTAGATAAATTTAAAAAAAATTTGACTAGAAAAAAAATGTGTTTGATAATAGCGAACTATTAAATATCCTACATTCTGTTTGAAAATAAGGAAGTTGATGTCAGCTTCCTCGATAATCAGCATCAAGTTTCTTATTTTGTGTAAAATGCGGGAATGTTGAATTTGTTTATACTATACTTGATGTTATATAATTTTCACATTTTATCAGAAAATTACATAAGAGTATAAATTATTGCATTATTCAGTTTCTTATTCTTATTCTTCATTATTGTTCATTGCCTTATTCAGTTTCTTTCTTATTCTATGTACTAGGGATGGAGGTTATTCAAAAATAACCAGTTTTCGGTTAATTCGGTTTATTTCATGCTCGGTTTAACATAACGGTTAAAACCGCTTAAAAAAAACGGTTTTTGAAAAAACCGGTATTCGGTGTTTTCTAGGAAAAACAGCACTTATATAGGCAAAAATTTTTATTCTAAAATTATATTTATTTTTAAACGAATTTAATACCGTAAATGCAAACAAAAACAAAAAATTAAGTAATTTAACGAGAAAATTAATTTTTCTAAATTTCTCATGATTTAGAAATTTTTAAAAATTCTAGTAAATTACTAATTAATAAGCCATTTTGAAAGTTGAGTGAAATTTTGATAAGTAACAATATCTGGTAAATTTGCTTGTTACTTTCCTCTTTGTTTTATTTATTTAAATCTTAGTATTGGTCTGTCAGGTTGGACCGAGACAGTCGATTTTATCATTGGGTATTGAAGCAATTAAAAATAAATATTAAAAATAAACCACGATTTCATTATTTTCCATACCATAATAACCATAATTAACTAAATGTATTAGAATTTTAAAGAAATTTATTATTATTTTTTTTTTAATAACAACAAATCACCGGCCACTGAATAATGACAAATTTTTTAAAATAATTTGTCCGGTTTTTTTCTCCGGTTATTGATAAAAAAAAAAAAAAAAAAAAAAAACACCGGTAATAACCGAGTCAAAAAAATAACCGAAAAAACCGGTTAATCGAAACAGAAAAACCGGTTTTCGGTTAAAACCTGTCGGTTTTTCCCATCCCTACTATGTACTTATCGCAGTTTTTGTAATATCATAAAATTTAAATCATATATTAAAAAATGTTCCCATATGTAAACTGTTCCTTAGATTTTGAGAGTCTTGGGTTATACCTATATTTCTATGAAACTTTTTTTATCCGGTCCCGATCCACCGCATAAAAAAGTTTTTTTTTTTTTACAATCCCTAATAAGCTATACTTTTTATAGCAATTTATGAAGTTTAATTTTTTTATACGTGGCCTTTCTACTGCACTAAAAGAAAATATACTTACTGTATTGCAATTTTTTCAATTTTATCGTGAAAGAAGTCTGGGAAAAACATTTCATTGGTCATTTCTTTGTAGGTAAACACGCTACAAATGAAAAGAACATTTTTATTGATAAAAACTGATTTCAAAATCGTAGTAGCAAAATATTAAATAATAAAACACTCAAGATTTATAATTTTTCTGAATAAATTTGTGTTTCCTGCAACTCAAATTTGCTGCTGTCGTGTGTTTGGTGACAGTTCTTCTCGTTAGATTACTCGTCAACAAATTTTCGCTAGATAAACACAAATTTATTCGAAAAAATAACACAAATCTCTCATGTAATAAATCATTGATTAAAATTTTTCAAACTTGTGAAGAATAAAAGTTTAGTTATAACCCAGCGTACGCTGATCTGAATTTGTTTTTAACAATAAATTTCGTTAACAATAAATAATCAAACTCAGTTCAAAACCGATTGCTACATATCCCAATCAATCATTTAGCGTCGAATTTCAATTTGAAGAAATGTACCAACAATCTGAATTCAATTTACTAGAAAAAGTTAACATTACATTTCTCACTTATTTAAAGAAACACGGACACATTACATCTAAGTAGTACATTCATGCATTACAAAAACATACATATGTATCCTAGCATGCATCAAACGCTGCAGCATAGACGAATCTACATAAAATGACGGAAATATGGAACTTTTGAATCGAATAACAGCAGCAGCGATCATGCAATATTGATAACAAGATCGAAAAGTAAATACAGACGAAACCGTCAGAGGATATATTTTTATAAATTTTAAAACTGCTCGTATATCCCTGTATATTTATTATCATCGATAAAACTGTTTTATCGACGGAAAAACTGTAAGTAAATAGTCACAGAAATTTCCGTGTACATTCGAGAAAATATCAGAATAACTTTATACCGTGTGATTAACTAAATGCTACAGTATATGGAAGAAAATATACTAAATAAAAACAGTTTCGGGAATTTTTTTAACAAAAAAAACATTGATCTATATTTTTTAGGTTTAGTATTTTATTTAGTATGACCTTATAGTCTTACATTATAGATATTTTTTTGTTTCAATATATTTAAAAATGGCGATTGCAGAAGTCTATTATTGAAGCGTGTCACTCGACAATTTTCCATACGGCGGGAACTCTAGCAGCCGTAATAATTATCTGAAAAATTAAAAATATTTTGAACGTTGGCGTCGGTGAAGTAAAAAATTTCTAATTTGTGCGCGTTTTTTATAGAAAACATTTTAAATTAAAAATCACAAAGTGATTGGAAAAATTATCCGGATCGGCCGGGAATCGAACCCAGGATCTCCTGGTAACTAGCCAGGCGTGCTAACCACTACACCAACGATAATATGTGCTCGACAGGCATACGAGCCGGACACCCATTCAATCACCTATGTGTATTAGTACTCTCTCTGATTCGAGAAACAGTTACAATTTTAATTTCAAATATTATCGAGTTCTGGTGAGACATTACTACATTCACTTATCGTTCAGTTAAACTGAAACTTTAAACACTCGACTGCCTTGGTTAACATGACCAAAAACCACATATGTAAATTAAAAATCACAAAGTGATTGAAAAAATTATCCGGATCGGCCGGAAATCGAACCCAGGAACACACCCCTGCGTGTGTTGAAATGCAAACAAAAGTTTGTCATACGTAGTAATATCTCACAAGCACTCGATAATATTTGAAATTAAAATTTTAACTGTTTCTCGAATCCGAGAGAGTACTAATACACATAGGTGATTGAATGGGTGTCCGGCTCGGATGCCTGTCGAGCATATAGGATCGTTGCTGTAGTGGTTAGCACGCCTAGCCAGTTACGAGGGGATCCTGGGTTCGATTCCCGGCCGATCTGGATAATTTTTTCAATCACTTTGTGATTTTTAATTTACATACCTATGTGTTTTTTGGTCATGTTAACCAAGGCAGTCGAGTGCTTAAAGTTTCAGTTTAACTGAACGATAAGTGAACACATCAATACTGCGTGTGTTGAAATGAAAACAAAAGTTTGTCATACGTAGTAATGTCTCACAAGCACTCGATAATATTTGAAATTTGAAAACATTTTAATTTTCATGAAATTTTTCTAAATTTGTCTATTTTTGCATTAAAAAAGAAAACATTTTGTTCATACAGAAGGTAACTACTTAAAGTAAATTTAAGGTAAATTTCAAAGAAATTGGTCGTTTAGCTTTTGAGTAAGAATTCCCATCAATTTTAAAAATGCTATTTCGAGAAAATGTGTTTAAAACTTTGGTATGTACGAATATGTCACAGATATTATTAGACACTCTCGAGCACGTCATATGACGAGGTTAAAACCTATGGAGAGCTTCGAAGATTAGTCTGAAAATTGGGGAATACATTCTTGAGATATTTTGTTAATATTCTATCAAAAAATTTACAATTTTTTCCCGTTCTCAAGATATGTTTCCCCTTAAAAGTTTTAAAGAAGGATGTTGAGTTGAACCGAAAACAAATTTGTAAACTTTTCAACGTTAGAGGTTAGGTGTGTCGAGTCTATTCCACAGCTTGTTGTTTAATTTTTGTGAAATTTTTTTTACGAATCAACCTGTATATTGGCGAGAAATCAATTACATTGACAACGATCATTGTTTGCACATAAAGCTCCCGTCTGTCTGTCTGTTTGCTGATGTGTAACTAAATACATTTATATAAGAGTTTCTTGTTATACATAACATCGGCTTTAAAAGTTTATTTTTAATAAGTAACTAAAGTTTGTTTACATTTTTAGTGATAGTAAAATCGCTGTTATGTAAAAATATATGCTTTTAGTATTATCGTAGTAAAAAATTGAAGGATTTTTAAATATGATTGAAGTAGATTATATAGAGATGATTTTCTCAGTGTTTCCACACAATTCTCGCTAATATTTTCAAGGTAGGGTTATCATTCTTATTTTGCACCAAATATGCAAACAATGCCAGCTAAAGAACACAGTTCAAAAATATACTGCCAATGGGGTGTGGTACACAGCTTCTCTGTACTCATAACAGAGTTTAATCCGGTCCTTACAGTAATTTTGTGCATCCGCATCGTATCTTATTATATAGCACACTCTCATGACGCACGCTCCCATTTAACAATTATGTCTCCACCAAGATGTCTATAATGGCACCCCTCCTTGTTTCAAAACAAATATATTTGAATGAGTTAATATGTTGTTTACAGTTTAACTCTTGTGTGTCTTTCTTATTTTTTACCTGCTGGTATTTTGTGTTAAAAAAAGATAAAAAGATAAAAATTTATGTATTGAAGTTTTGTCATCCAAGTTGTAGTTTGTAACAGTAAATCATGCAAATATATAAATCAGAAACATTGACGCCCATAATCTTTGACTTTCTCTGATCTGTTAAATTAATTTTTTCTTTATCAGCGCCTATATTTTGAAATTAAAATAAATTATAATTATATTTTAACAACAATAATGGTACGAAAGGATTCGTTTAAACTCAATAAACATTAAATATGACTAAAGTGTGAATATCATTATTCACTTACATTGTAAAATAATAACAAAAGATAGGACTATCAAAATGCGTGTATAGTTCTGTACGTACCTACAATCCACTCTAACTAATATGTAGGTACTTAATATACGAAAACACATACATACACCTTTTACAATCTAAATAAAAAGTTAATTTTTTGTTTTCGCTTTGTTACAACTGCACATGCAACAAAAACTTTTTAAACCATTTGTTCTTAGGTTGTTAAAATTTAAGAAAAGTTTATGCACTATAACTTTTTTATTTTCTAGAATTTTAAGATGAAAATTTCACCAATCGATAGCTTAAATGTAGCTGAATTCAGTGATATAAAAATCTCAAAAACGAAAAATTTGCAGTTGCAACAGTTTTACTGCACGGCTGTATAACTATGGAAATTATGAAAAGACTGATTGTGTGACTTTTTTTTAAATGCCAAAGCAATTCGTGGAAATAATTAAAGAAACCAATAGGTATTATAAAGTTTAATATTTCAAACTGTCAAATAATTGCAAAGATTAGAACTAAAAGTATATATAGACCATATATAGCCCAACTCCAAAATAATCTCAAAATTTGAATGGAATTGGGCTACTAGTAAATAAGACATCGACATCCAATGAGATTTCCCGGTACTGTCGTGACTGGCGTTATTCCAGTTGCGATGAAATTCGTATTGCGGACCACCTGGAAACCAAGCCGCATAATTTCATCAAAAACCATCGAATAGTTCCGATGTTTTCACAAACCCAAATTCTTCCGGAAGCTTTAAAACATAAAATGTGCGTAAAAATTTTCATTTTAGAAGAGAAAACATTTTCGTAGTTCAAGGTCTAATATTATCAGACCCCTGATCATATTAGACAAATCTGATGCAAATATCTAATGTGGGTTGTGATAGACAAGTAGAAAGTTACTAGTCTCATAGTGATCGTAGAAAGTAGTGACTTCTGTATTTTAACTCCCTGTTAATTTAATATAAATAAAACAAAGCTAATAAATAAATAAACCGTTTCAATTTCAAACATGACTGATTAACAAACACTCAACTCCCGCTCAGTTTTTCCACCATTGAAAAACGACTTCTAATAAGATGTGCAGATTCAAACTTTACGAAGTTTCTATTTGTTTATAAAACATTGATCATAAATTTCGTTGTTTCGAGCGACAGACGTAACAGTACTTATATAGTTTTGTGATGGAAATGGATTGGGTAATATTGGAAAATTTGATACGAAAATAAATGAAATGTGATTTCCTTCCGTTTTCCTAACATTTACTTCCCTGATTTGACTATAATATTATCTATCCATACATAGCTGTTGTTTTGTTTTCTGTTGTCTATCTGTAGTGAGTCGCGTAGTGTTTGAGTTTATTCGTCAGTTCGTCATCTCTGACAAACTGACTGACTCATGTCGACATCATTTGACGACGTCAACGAATTGAAATAATAATGATTACATTGTTATTATAGTTAAGTATACATACCGTATATCAAACAACAATATCAAAATAAAGTTTATTTTATCATATACTTTATCTATAAACATGCATGAATAGAGTGGTACGGTCGTTGTAAAAAGTAATCGGATAGCAATGATACTTTTAGAAGAGTACACTGTTAAAAAAATATGTATTATTACAATAAAAAATATGGTAATTTTTTACAATATGTGTCTTGAAAATTACAATGTGTTAGTAAATTTAAATAATGTAGTTGTAAAATATGAAATGTTGTGTAAAAATAAATTTTCCCTGTGATTTTAAATACTTTGATACTAAAATTACATTTAAAAGTGGTATTTGACATGCTAAAATAGTAAAATTACATTTCGAAACGAAAATATACTGTATTTGTATGTAAATTACCGGTCTTTTGGATGTAAATTACCGGTATCACGTGATTGATTCTGCGCAGTTAATGACGTCAGTTGAGTTGACAATGTAATTTTACATGTCGTACGTAATTAATTTACATTGAGTAGTGTAAAATTACATCCGAAATGTAAGGTAAAACATTCCACAATGTAATTTTACATAGAAAAATGTTCTAAACATTTCGAAATGTAATTTTACAATATTTAATGTTGGCAATTAAATGCCAACATTAAATGCTGTAAAATTTTTTAACAGTGTATAAAATGATAAAACCATAGAAAGGTTAGAAGATTTTAATTTAGTTTCACATTTTTGAAAGGTTCTGTTCAAATAAAATAAGGATTAGAAATTATTATTAAGTAGTTCAGCAATATCTGTAAAAAAATTACTTATTTCTAAAACGAATAAAAATCTTTATGTACGGCTGGATCATAAAAGCCTATTTTATTACATTGTTAAGAGATATAAAAAGTATTAGTTTTTGGCACTAGTTGCATAATAAAAAGCAAAAAGCACTAGTGCCATAAAGAATAGTCTGCTTGATAAATTTTAATTTCAATATTACAATAAACACAAAACACACTAACTTTATTTGTATACCATATTTACAAATGCTGGAATAATTAATATTAATTACACAATCTGAACTATTATTAATGTTTATTCCAGGCAGCTTTTTCTCCTTTCTTTTTTAAATATTAATAAGTTTTGTTGAAAAATCTTTTAAAAATGCTCCAATATTTTATTAGCTTTAGATGACAGATAATAACCAAAGCATACTTTAAACACAAAAAATTTGTCTATGCCAACTATATATAAAATACATTTTTTATTTAAAGTATAGACGTGAGGTTTATAAATTCTATTTTTATCGATAACTAGGAATTTACATAAAGCTTTGTATGCAACTTGTACATAATTTGACTTTATGAACTCGCCTTTTTTTATTAGCCTCGTTCGCAAGCTCGCTCAGCCATGAACACGGCTCCTTCATAAAGATTTTCATTATGTACTTGTTGCATAAATAGCTATAATCGCATCACCTTGGAAGAAAAATTTTTTTTATTATCTTAAATATTACATTAAAGTAGTAGTCTGGTAACTCGCGCTGTTTTTCATACCTATTTTAGGGGCATTTTTTTTTTTTTTTTTTTGAGAAAGAACAAATGAAAAGTCTTGAATTTTTAATGTTTCTATTTACATCTTAAATTAACAAAAAAATTTTTTTTGAATAAATTAAATTTTGTTTTATTGTTATTTTATTATTATTATCACTTGAATTTCGCGCCTCAAAAAAAAAGCACCTGGATGGCCCTGGTGATTTTGACTCTTGGGGACATCTGAAATCAATTCTTAATTGGTCTTAATCTATAGATATGCCATTCTGATCGGAACTAAAATTATGAAATTTTATCGAAAAATAACAAAATGGCGGACTTCGAAAAAAAATGTCATTTTTTTGTCGCACAAAAAAGGTTGTAAAATGGAAAGTTGGGCGTGAAAAAATTAATTCTAGTTCCGACGAAAACTACAAATGTGTCGAATAATCTGTTTAAATTTCAGAGCAATCGGTTGAATAGAAAAAAGTTATGACTCGGGCTGACCGTAAAAATGCTGTTTTGAGAAAAACGCTTTTAAAGTTTCAGCAACAAATTTTCACTAATAGACTCTTACTTACATTAATCGTGGATGCCTAACCGCTTGCAACTGCTGACCTTCGGCGCACACCTATGAGGCGCTCTCGAAAATTCGTAACTCGGTTCCTATTTCGAATTTCGGTGTGAAATTTTCACAGTATATTCTCAATATATTGTACTTTCGAATTAAGCAAAAAAAATCGCTTACTACCTTAATTTTAGAATGATATTAAGAAAGTTTTGATTCCGATCGGTTTTGAACATTTCTCAAACGACTTTAAGTGGTTGAAAACTTTTAAAGATGCCGCTCCGCTGCACCTAACATTTTGAAATTTTTCAACTTGTTTAACAATTTTTCTTCGTTACTTTATTCCATTACTTTTTTTAACATTTTTGCTATAATTCCATAAATAACTCAAAAATGATAGGTAGAAACACGCAAAACGATAAACACGTTTTGAAACTTTACATGGGTTTTTCTCGAAACTAGGTTTTCCAAAACGGTGGACAAGATAACTCCTGCTTGCAGTTTTCATTCGATTAACTTGAAATTTTAGCTATCACTTCTTATGGTACGAGTCGACTTGATACAATTGTAGCGCTACAAATGTTGTAATGGTACGTGTCCACTTAAACATGTGTTTCGCGCTACATTTGTATCGGCAACTGATTGATTGTTAAAATTTGTTAACAAGTATATTTTTTATAAATAAGTTAAAACTGATTTTTTCGTTTTTCTTCTACCTCGTAAATCTTTTCATCGACACTTTCGTGGCGACATTATCTAATCGTGATAATAATAATTGAAGACATGAGTGGATGCAGATTTTATGTAACATTTTTTAAAAAATTTATTTTTTGCTAAATTTTGAGATATTTTATGCTGAAGTATCATATATTCAAATTTGATTTCATTAGGTCCAATAGTTTTGTAGAAATTTAATAATAAATATGTGCTATTGCATGGGAAGTATATGTAAATAAAAAAATAAAATAAAAAAAATGTTTTTTAAGCCAAAGCTTTTATTTAAAAATGGGCTAAAAAAATGAAATAACTACTAAGTGAAGTTTGAAGCAATATGCAACATAGTTTATAAAAGCGTGAGGCGTTATCATTAATTATTTCTGTTTTGGATATAAGTGTAGCTATTTTACTTTTTAGTACTTACCAAACTTGATTAAACGCCTCAAGCTTTTATAAATTATGTTGGATATTGCTTCAAACTTTACTAAAAAGTTATTTTAGCTTTTTCTTAGCCCATTTTTAAATAAAAGCCTTTTCTTAAAAAACATTTTTTTTATTTTATTTTCTACTCTTTAGTCTGATTACAATTAATTTAAAAAAAATAAAGAAGTAATTTTTTTACCTATATTTTAATCGATTAATTTACCCTAATCATACATAACTATGGACACAAAAAATTGCAATGTAAAATCAATGGACAATATTTGACAATTCGAAATGTCAAAAAGTTGCATATGACTAAAAATCAAAAATTTTGGTTTGGGGCAATTTATATAAAAACCAATTATACAATATTGCATTGTCATCAAGGTTAGAAACGTATGCAAAATTTGAAACCTCTAGCTCAATTAGAATCTGTCTAAATTTTGATTCCAAGATTTGATTTAAACCAACATACTAACATAGCAAGTTAAATAAAAGCTTTTAAAAACTTTTAAACGCTTCTACTGTAAAATTATAAAAATTTTACATAACACATTCATCCACTCATGTCTTAAATTACTAATATAGTCTATGCAACAATCAGTGCCAATCGTTAGAATACAATGGCCATATTCATACGACAAAGTGGCTTATAAGCGGCCCTACTTCTGCCTGCTTTGACATCTGTTGATGACAGCAACATTCTTTTTAATAAAACCGTTATTTAAAAATTGGTTTTATAGAGCCGAGAAAAAGGAGTACTAGGAACGTCATGAAGCCATGAAGTATTCTTAAATAAAGTTTTCTTGGCTATATAAAATTATATTTTACTAAAAATGTTATTAACAGATGTCAGTGCAGGCAGAAATAGTCACTTGCAAACCACCTCATTGCATAAATATATCCAGTACTTTTTTCTTTTGATACAATTTAATATCTAAGGGGAGGTTTACTCGAGAGTCCTTAAAAATTATGTATTTTTCTAGAATTTTTTTCTTAAGAACGGAAGTAAATATCAATTTCAAATTTTGTGCACATATTTATTAAGTATTAAACTACACAAAAAAAAACTTTTCAAGGAAAAATATAAAAAGTGTCCATTTTATAGATAGTGCAGTGTGACGATCCGAAAATCCAATGCCTTGTTGGTGGACATCCCAGCGCCGGCAATAAACCACCGAAATTCAAAAACAAAAAAGATTTATAATATATATTAAGAGTCCGGGCACCTCTACCTATAATATCAATAAATTGCTGAAAGAAAAAAAATGGCGAATGTTTGAACTTTTGGTTACGATTTTTGTCTTATTTTTCGCTCTTTAAAGTAAATTTAAAAACAAAAAAAATCTTGAAAGTGTATCGAACTTAGGTAGAGGTGCCGAAGAATTAAATTATCTTTAAAGTAAAAAATTAAAAAAAGGACCCATTGGATAGTTTTTGAGTTATCGTGTCCACCAGTTCAAAAATGTAGTTCCGAGATATTATAAAATATATATAAAGAAACGTATTTTCAAAATTTTATATTTAATACTCATTATTGCGTGAACTACGTTTTTTGAATTTTTTTTATAGAATGCTGGATTCGGTTAATGTGCAAGAATCTTATTTTTAAATTATTTTCAGTAAAATCACTTTGGGAACATATTCTACACATAATTTCCTATCAATTTCGGCAAAAAAAATCGATTTTTTTTATCAAATCTCAAGTAAACCTTTCCTTAAATTACTTTCAGCAAAATCACTTTTGGAACATATTCTACACATAATTAGCTACCAATTTCTGCAAAAAAAATCGATATTTTTAACGACTCTCAAGTAAACCTTCCCTTAAACACTAAAAGAAAACTGTGTAATGTTTTCTCTTTATTGCACTAAAGAAAATATCATTCTTGCACTTTTCGTTGACGCCGAACACTATTTACATATAAACATACTAACAACAACAACTCAATCGGCATTTATCCATGCCAATTCCGCATGTTGAAACATTCATTTAAGTATATAATATAGATTTTCGTTGTTCAATACTGCATAATTCAATGTTATCATTTCACAACGGGCGGGATATACAATAAGTGTGTTAAACAATTTTACATACAAATGCATTCAGTAAAACGGCTTTAATACTACCCGACGCTGTGTTAACATATAAGATTTGACAAGAATAATTATGGCTTTTGAATAAAAGATGTGCAGTAGACAACTTATTTGATCGTTAGTTTAAAAATGTTTATAACTTTTTGTTTCTTTTTATGGATTGCATATTTTCCAGAGCACCTATTCTCAGCCTGAAGTTGGTGTCTCAAAGCTCAACAGACTAAAAGTTTACGATTATAGAAAACAGGACTTTACCTTATGTTTGTTACAAAATCACTGTAACTTTACTACTTCTGTTGCAGAACTGCTATAGCCTTACTACTTTTAGTATAGTACCGCTGTTCAATGATCTAAAAAAAAATTAATAAAATGACAGAATTATAAGATTGGAAACGAATTATAGGTTTTCGAAATTCTCCTTTTCATTTCCATCAAAATTTGGTATGTAGAACCACTAAAAAAAACTTTTCTTGGATTAATCACATTTTAATAAAAGGAATTGGCTCATTTTGATAGCAGAAATGAAAAGTTCACGCTCAAATTACCCCAATCCAACCAGTTATGTTAATTCAGATCACCCAAGTATGGTTTGTTCTAGAAAAAAAATTTTTAATTCGGTGATGTCATTAAATTCACAAATATTTTCAAATTCTTTTCAAAACCATAAATATAATAATAGATTGATGAAATTGAAAGCGAACTGTATGTTTTCGAAATCGTCCTTTCCATTTTTACCAAAATTAGGCAAATACGACCACTAGAAAACGTTTTTTGTTGGATCGGTTACATTTATAGAAGAAATTTGTTCAATTTGATAACAGAAAATGAAATTTTTACACCCAAATTATCACAATTCAATCAATCATCCTAATTCAAATCGCCACCATAAATTGCAATTTGCGAAAAAGGAAATTTTTTAAATTAATGACGTCATTAAATTTATTGAAATTTTCCGGTGCCTGAAAAATCGGTAATTGAAGGACAAAATGATGAAATTGGAAGGAAATTATTGGTTTTCAAAGTCGTTTTTTTAATCGTAATTGAAGCAGATAATTTTTTTTTTAAATTTGCAGTATCAAAAAATGTGTGATCCCTGCTAATTTGGGAGCTGGCTCCGCCCCTGACAAACGTCCACTTACAATTAGCACTGAACGTGTTAAATATTTCTTTACATTTTCAGTTGACTTCTACATATTCTCTAATTCGTCTATTTCCAATTAAACTCATCGCATTTTTTTTTAAAATAATTTTTCCCCATCGAATTTTCCATCTACGCCGATTAGACGTAAAATTATTCTTATCAAAATGTACTTGTAAGCTAAAGCTAACTAACTTAGCTACCTGTATGCAAATATCTGACTACAGTGATCAACTGAACATGGTATTAGAGTTGCAGTAAACTGGATGTAATGAAACTCGGTTATTATCTTACCGTTTATTTCTAAATAATGGACTTTCAATAAGAGCATTTAAATTTTGTATGTAGGTATAATACTAATATACAGGTAGCTCTACTCTATGTATGTACTAATGTATTGTACATTTCTGTATTGTTTTAAACCAGACTGCCGATAGTAAATGTCAAAATTCTATTTTAACTATTTTGATAAATCAGTTCACCTCAATTTCGTATTGTTTTTGTATATTAAATGTAATATTGTTGAAAATTTTGAAGATTGCAATAATAAACGCTTATAAATTTAACTACAATTTCTTTTTTTTTATCTGTTACCGTAAAACTGATAAATTGGGACCCAAGGTTAAATTGAGACAAACTGAATTATTCATGAACTTGATTTAAAAATACTAGATTTAACTACTGTAAAACCGTCTAGACCCGGACACTTTGCACCAATCTTCAAAGTAAGTAGTTTCTACATTAACCTGCCACAATAAACATTTGTTCTTGACGTCATTAGAGGGAGAAAAACATCCTCTAAACAGCTGTACCAATAAAAACTATGGATTTCAACTTTTACTATCTCATTTTACAGGATTACTATTCTCCAATTTTCCAAAGAAATAAAATGTGTATCTAATTTAGACATGTAATTTTCGTCATAATTGTCATATTGTTTTAATTTTGATATGTATGTGTTCAGAATTTTATCGCGCATCGTTTAATGATGTTTGAAGTTATATTCGATGTATATCTAAAAAAATACATGCTATATACATATAACCGTTTAGACCCGGACACATCAGCTTATTACACTATGGCCGCGATTCGCACTGGCTGTAACTTCCACTATCCATACGTTATATTCCCGCCAAAATTACGCGGTTTATGCCTCCTTCTGGTGTCATATCGCATGTTTACTTCATAGAGAGGCATACTATGTATTGACCCCTCTCTCTTCCCAATGTTTTGAAGCCTTAGACAGGTTCAAAGACATCTGAAGATATAAAACACTGTCCTAACCCCAACGAGAGAGGTTAGTTTGCATGTTATTACGTTATTTAAGTAAGTGTCCGGGTCAAGACGGATTTGGGGTGTAGACCCGGACACTTACTAATTTTTTTTATTTTTTTTTTTATTTTTACTTATAATGACACAAATGGGTCAGGGATATAACAAATAATATACGCTCTTTCTAATAATAATACCGTTATTGGTGATATCTATGAAGGAAACATGTATAAACATAAAATTATACCAAAAAATGTAAAAAAGTGTCCGGGTCTAGACGGTTTTACGGTATGCTAACTTTCTTTTGATTTTCGACTAAGCCTAATGTTAGCTGAAAAATATTAAAAAATTTCTTAAAAATTTATCCAAATACTATTTATTTTAACGTTTTTATAAATAAATTCTGATTTAATCGAATTTGAAAGTATGCTTTGGCAAAAATTTGAACATCTTACCACCGACATTAAAATTTAAAAAATTTTTACTATCTACTTATTTAAATTTTATTTTAATTATTTATGTTAAATTTTATGAAAAAAAAATGTGCTCCTAGAAAGAGAATAGTGTAAAATACGTGGGAAAAGCTTATTTTTCACTTATTGTACAATATACTATTTCAATTTAGTGACATCAGCAAGATTGTTAAAATTTTTCAGTGTCTTGAAAACCGCTAATGAAATGGCAGAATGATGAAACTAGAAGAGAATTTTTAGTTTTCGAACTTGTTAGTTTGCATTTTTTTTAATTAACCATTTAAAAATAGCATTATGAAATCTTTAAAAAAATGTGACCTTTCTTAATCTAAGAGCCGAATCCTCCCCTGCAGGGAATTTACGTACCAACAATACTAATTTCAAAATTATCAACTTTAAAAATTTGGAAAGTAAAGGCTGATGTTATCAGAGGGTAGAGCTTAACCATTAGTATAATGTTTTAACTTTTTGTTTGTTTGCTTATGCAACAATTTCATTTTCAATTTTGTAATTTCCATAAATATTTTGCAACATTCTCTGTAGTGTAAATTTATAATGACTATAATGACTGATTTTTATATACGTATAACAATCATTGTGTTCAATTTCTTTTTCACACCATAGTACACCTCAAACTAAAATTAATTTTTCTAATGATAGAAAATACCTTTCGGTTTATGAGATATATTGTTGTTAACAAAAACATCAAAAGCCAAAATTGTACTTGAATAGACAAAAGTACTTTTACAAAAAATAAAATCAAAAAAAAAAAAAAAAAAAAAAAACTAAACAATATCCACTTATTTCCGTTTTCTTTTCTTTTTTTGCTACTAACAATGTCTTAAAAAAAAAAGAAATTGAAAAAACTAATGAGGACTGTGGTGGCCTTTTCTCAAACAAACAAATCATTAGAGAATAAAAGAGGAAATTTTTCGATAACGTTTGCATTCCATGCCGGTAGTTAGCAGTGTTGTCCATTCGAAAAAATCTCTTTTTAAAAAATAAACTAACAAGATTGTATTTCTTTATGAACTAAAACGGGCAACAACGAAAATATTCTTGGCATTTTCAACAAAGAAATATTTTAACGAAAATTTTTTTTGTTATTTTTAAATTATTTAAAATACAAAAAAAATTTTTTTTTGTTTGCCTTAATAAACTTTGTTAAATTTTCTTTGTGAAATTGTTTTGAAAAGTTTTTCAACCTGAAATGTGATTTTCAGTGTAAACAAAATAAACATTGTTTTTATACATTGAAGTCATTATGTATTCTGTTTTTTTGATTAACATTTTGTAAATATTTACTTTCATATTATTCATAATAATTCTTGACGTGTGATTTTAAGAAAGGTAATGTTTTTCTTGAGCCGTTGCTTTCGACTGTTCAACGGTAAGGTACGGATATATGGAAATAATTTTGACCTAAAAATAAAGACGCAGTTAAATTGTTATTATTAAAAACGTGACAAATATCAACAACTCTTTATTATAAAGTGGTTTTTAAGGATGTTTGGGAGGTACAATCGGAGATAAAAGTAGGTACATGAAATTAGAAATTCCTGAATAATTGCGTTGTATAACAAACTATGAGGTAAATAAATAGTTATCTTTGTTAAATAATAGCTGTCACTACAACTGATTGTACAATACATCAAACTATAGCTCTCAGTTGACTACAAGAGCTGAGTACATTCTGAGGATTTTTCTGAGGAATTTCAAAATGCTACGAGACGATTGAAAATTTAGTAGAATGTTCCTTATTAAATACTAAGGCCCCTGTGAAAATTTCAAACCGATTCATTAACCCCTTAAAAGGTTATTTAATCTGTTTTGTTTTCGAATTTCCATAAGAGTACGTGTAAAATTTGTTTTTTTAATAACTTTTTAACGGTTTAGTGAATCGGTTTGAAATTTTCACAGGATCCTTAGTATTTAATCAGCAACATTCTACTAAATTTTCAATCGTCTCGTAGCATTTTGAAATTCTCCGAAAAATCCTCAGAATGTACTCAGCTCTTGTAGTCAGCTGAGAGCTATAGTTTGATGTATTGTACAATCAGTTGTAGTGATAGCTATTATTTAACAAATATAACTATTTATTTACCTCATAGTTTGTTATACAACGCAATCATTCACGAATTTCTAATTTCATGTACTTTTATCTCCGATTGTACCTCCCAAACATTCTTAAAGTGAACTGAAATTCAAAACTGATTATTTTTTTTAGTGGATATAGGTTTGCATCCATCGTTTTAGAGGAATCAGGTCGATATTCATCAAGGATTATGTAGAAAACTACAAACAAGCCGTTAAAAGCACAGTCGACTGTGAGAACTAAGCCCAAATCGATCACTTTACTCAGCTATTTAACACCATATAAAATATCTGCTTTTTAAATTTTATCCCCTTCAGGCCTTTTGGACTTCCCAATAGCTCTTAAGCTCAACCTTAAAAATTCTCATTTTACTTTCATAGTTGATCTTTTTGGTGAAATCTTTTTGACGCACTCCTATTTAAGGATATTTAATAGCTGAAAATTATTTGTAAAAAAATTATATACCTATATGGTTTCATAAAAAAAAAAAAATTAATTACTGCTGTGTAAAAAACTAATTTTCTTTTCTTTTTAATTCTTTCTGATAACTACTAAGATAATAGAAAATAAATATTCTTATAGAATTTGAAATATTTGGACTCTTAAATATGGCGAAAATTTTCAGAAAACTTACATTTGGTAATTACAATTATGCTAAGGTACCTAATAGAAAATTTAAATTAAAAAATTAAATTTAAAAATTGGTGTTTACTTTCAATATTATAACCGGAAACGACAGAAAGTTTTCATTTAAAATATTTATAGCCAGAAACCCCAGTAACCAAAATTTCAACCTTCACGTATGTAGGTACCTATACCCATTAAAGAGAAACGTCAATATTTGAAAAACGACGTAAATCAAACAGTGATTATATTTTGTTATTTCCGAATAATTCTGATTAAAAATTTTCACTGAATTTGTTAAAATTGTTAGCACATAATTGCGTAATAATACAGATGTATTTTATGTATGTACATTTGTACAGATTGTAAATTCAAATATCGGAATAATAAAATTTGCAAAGATCACGGCTTTGATTTTGATAATATAAACATATCGAGTAGGAATTTAATCCAAATTTTTAAGAAAAAGCGATCACGAGCGTTCTAGTGGCTGATTTTTCTTTTAATCGAGTCAAAATTTAAAAAGGAATAAACAAAATTCCAATACTATTCTTTTTATCAAATGCCGGCGTCACTGTCAAAAGTTGAATTTAATAGAAATGTATGAGTGTTGTATGAATCTTGTAATGCTTGTATTAGTAGTATTCTGTAAGCCCAATTAATATATATAAAAAATATTTATAACATGTTTTTAGAGAGAGAAACAACTATTGACAAATATGATATTTTTGAATGAATACGTTGACTAATATCAAACATTTATAAGAATACTTGTGGAATTATTTATTTTTATCAATTTTTAGCATTGAAGCCGTGGTTTAATCAAAAAATAGTATTTAAATTTTATATTTTATTTTAAATTTTGCATCGATTAAAAAAACCCAGCCACTAGAACGCTCTTGGTTACTTTTAGCGAATTTCTAGAATATATATATATATATATATATATATATATATATATATATATATATTTACGAAATTTGGTGAAAACATTGAAGGTCCTAAACCCTTGGATGATTTCTTCAGCCAGACACGTCGGATGCCAGGAACATGGTTTTGTTCTTGCATAAAATTAGTTTTTTGCCAAAATTTCCACTTATTCAAAAATTATTGCGAAATTTTTTACATCATTTAAAAGAGGGGACAAAATTACATAAAAAAGATCTTTAAATTATTATTCTATGTCAACTAGTTTCCGAGAAAAACTAATTTTTATAAACGGAAATTCGCTATGTTATGCAGTACGCTGCGACAGGGTTATTTAAATTTCTAAGCATCTTTTCAAGCGTAAGTTCCTAGACTAATAAGGAAATCGTTTCAATACCAAAAATTTATGCATTCATTTTAGATGTCAAATCATTTTACATTTTACATTCGCAAGTTTTTTGTCATTTCATAAAGCGGCCCTTACACGCTCAATAACACTGTACGAAATCTATGGCTGTATAATACTATGAATCGTTTGTTGGTTATATTGAAGGGTTGTAAATATATATTATACTATTCAAAAACAATTTGAAATATATTGTACAATGAGTGAATATTGTGACGTCTGAAATGATTGCACAATAAAGCTTTATTTGTTTAAGTTGATTTTTGTTTAATATTTTGTCTTGTCATATATAATGGCTATGATTGGAAACAGTTTGAACTAGTCTGCAAAAATTATTTATCACTTCGCAGTATCTTTATATGTAGAAATTTATAATTAAACAATTTAATTATTATACTACTCAATATCAAGAAAGTTTAAATATATTGCACAAGTTTATTGCACAATATTAGTGAGCGTGTAGGGGCTGCTTTACTATTTACTTTTCTTTCTGTTTACGCAGAACCTAAAGATGAAACCGTATCAGATATGATACGTTAGAGTTTCTTTTAATCTTTAACGAGCTATACCCACCAATTAACTTTACATCTTGTCTACGTACTCTTGTGATTGGGAAAACATTGGTTGTAAGTATATTAATCCTAAAACGATTAATGGCTTTCAATTCCATCTGTGTCACGAGAAAATATGGCATGTTTAATGGTCGTAATTAAATAATGTTATATTTTTTCTCTCGTATTTGTATTATTCTGTTCTCTCATTCAAATAATCATCTGCTGCTGTATTTCTATTTTTAATGACTTTTGATTTTAAATCTGATTATTAAACATTCATTTGCATCCTCATTTTATCAGTACCCCTCTTACCCCATCTACCTGCACGCGGTATTTATCCCTACCCAGTTTCCGGATTTTTTATGGGTTCATTGTAATATTGGTTTAAAGATACAAAGTGTTTGAGCTGACAGGACTTCAAATATCGGTTTTTGTGTGTAAATGGCAATACATTTTTTAATAGCGGGACTGTAGCCAGAAAAATTCCCTGCTCGCCTCGAATTTTCTGTACATGCAAAATTTTGTTGGATACAAACTAAATTCCAATACTTTCTTAAGCCTTTTAAACAAACCATGTGGAAAAATTTTTTTGTCTCAAAATGCCGCACTTTTTACTGCCAGTGATAAGTGCAATAGATCAGGTTACAAAAAAAAGAAAAAGAAAAAATCAAAGATCCCAACATCAAAAAAGTGAACCCTAGGAATTTACAAAATATAAATTATGTTAAACTATGTTGATAAAATTGAACATTATTTAGAATTATATTGTATTTCGGAAAATCTGCCACAAATGGCGGCACCTGTACCAGTGAATATATACATATCACAGCATTTTGAGCCGCCATATTACAGGACGAGTTAACTCGTCTTAATCATTTAAAGAGTTAATATTAATAATGATAATAATATAATTTTAGCATCCAATTTTTAGGAAACTAGTACATTACAAATGCCACCCACATCATCAAATTTTCTAACTATAATTAGTAAATAAAACACTTTACTTTGCAAAATATCACTTTTATTGCATATTAAAACTCTTATGACATGTTTCGGTCAATATGACCATTTCTCAAACGTGTTTTGAGAAATTGTTGTTGTTGTTGTTGAGAAATGGTCATATTGACCGAAACATGTCATAAGCGTTTTAATATTCAATAAAAGTGGTATTTTGCAAAGTAAAGTGTTTTTATTTACTAATTAAATATGAAATACCATAAAGTAACGCTCAAATCTATTAAATTTTCTAACTCTATTTACATATTGATAAAATACAATTTTATTATGATTTATGAGGTACGAGACAAGGAAACTTGTTTGATAATGATCTTTGGATCAGTGATCTCCAGACTTTTTTGCCTCATATAGATCACTTGCCACGGTTTTCGGTTTTGGATAGATCCCCTGTAAAAATTCAACAATTTTCGGGAATACAACTTTTTTTTTTCTCACGAAATGTAAGTGGCGACCTAAAAAAAGAAACCTCACCAACATCTCACGATAACCAAACAAACTGACCGGTTTCGCTGTAGTTGTAGACCCCCATTAACGTCTCACGCACCCCAATTTTTTCACAGGGCTTCACCGATCCTTGGAGGTCGATACAGCCCTCTTTTGGAATTAATAATATAGATCATTGAAACATGTCACAGAACCAATTAAATAAAAGTGGTCTTTTATTACTTATAAGAGTTCGCGAGCCGTATTTTGGGAACTCCTGCTTTACGGCAATTCCAAAGTTCTTCCTTCCCTACTTTTTAGCGAATTTCTAGAATGGAATTCAGCTATTACAGCCACTGTCGTGACGCAACTTGAACCCGGGACCATGGCAGAAATTTGTTTTGAGGTCCTTAAGAACCTATGTATTATATACAGAATACAAAGGAAATAACTCTTATCCTTTTGAGGGGTGACGCGACTGTTAATTCCGAAAAAAATCCTGCGGTGTTAGTGTATACAGGGTGCTATGAGTCACCCCACAAAAGGACGAGAGTTATTTGTTTTACACCCTATATATATATATATATATATATATATATATATATATATATATATATATATATATATGTATGTCCACACGATAACTCTCGAACGAAATGTCCAATTTTTACAAAATTTGGTGAAAGTGTTGGAAGTCCCTAAATCTTGGATGAGTTCTTCAGCCAGACACGTCGGATGCCAGGAACATGATTTTTGTTCTTGCAAAAAATTAGTTTTTTGCCAAAATTTCCACTTATTTAAAATTTTACACTATTTAGAAGAGGAGAAAAAATGACATTAAAAAGGTCTTTAAACTATTCTTCTATGTCAACTAGTTTCCGAGAAAAACTATCTTTATAAACGGAAATTCGCTATGTTATGCAGGATGCTGCGACAGGGGTATTTTATAAAAGGTGCCTGATTGTATTTTAAGGATATGAAGACATTTAGAGAAGTCGAAAGTTTTAATGAAAATTCGACATTTCAGTGGCAATTTCTGGTTTCCACTGTATGTAAATCAGAATATCTGTAATTAAATTAATAAAACTGACATGTATTTAACGATTCATAACGTTCCACCATTGTCTGCGTAATAAAAAATGATCTACAAGCTCTATGCGTGTAAGGCTGGTACAGTCAGTTATTAAAATTGGTGAACCATTCACCATTATTTTTCGTTCATGACATAGTAATATGTGACTTTTAACTTTTGAAAATTAACTGTATTGACGCATATATATACGTAATATGTGTTTAATTTAATAATTATCATAAACATTGATATCTACTACCCATCCTGAATGGAGGACTTCAACATATGTAGTTAGAATACAGGTTCATGTTTGATCCTGTAAACATGATTTTGTAAACATGATAATGCGTAAATAAATGAATAAACAGGAAAATACTAAATACATATTCGCGTATGTTTTACCAGAGGAAAAAATGAACATTTTGTATTATGAAATATTGTGGGTTTTTTTATTTCGTTTTTTAATTTGCGTTTCACCGCTAATGATAATTTTTTGTTGCCGTGTATTATGATTTTATGAATTGGAGTTAATTTTTTAATGTAGGCAAATAATAGATATTTATACAGTGACTTTTAAATTTAAGTTTAAATTTAGGCAATTCCAATCACGTTTCAGAGAATTTGTAAAATTTTGAACTAAAACTGGTTAATTTCTTGTAATAAATGAAATCTGAGGATAAAATATTCTTTGTCACTTTTCACTAAATTAAACTGTTCAATTATGAGTTTTACTTTTCGAGTAATTAGCTAGCTTTATAAAAAAAAGGTTTTTGGCAATAAAAATCGCATGTTTTCGAATTTAGTTTTTCTATTTACTGTCCATGATAGCACACGTCTAGGACAATAGAGTACAATCGTTATCGTTTTAAAACACGCCATGAAAGGGCTAAGGTAGGGCTAAGGACATAGTAGATCAATTGGTCTGAAAACGTCATTTCGTATTATATGACTTAATATTATTCCAATTCATGGTGCAAATAACTTCAAGCTACAATAATTCTATTTAAAATTAAAGAATTGCTTTTAAACACTTATCTAATGCTTTAGAAATTTTCGATATTTATTTCAATTACATACTTGCTTAAGTGGTCTGAAAACGACATTTCATATTACACGGTCAAATTTTATTCCATCAAACGGTGAAAATGATTCCAGACTAGAATAATTCTATTAAAAATTTAAGAGCTGCTTTTAAACATTTCTGTAGTATTTAACAAAGTGTTGATATTTTGCTGAATTACATCGTAGACATTACAAGTGGTCGGAAAACGACATTTCATATTACATCACAATGTTATTCCAAATTCGCACAAAATTACCGGAGGTTTTACCGGGCCGTGACTGAAAAAAGCTTGAGAAACGCTACTCTAGAGCGCTGATTCATTTAAACAGAATAAATATAACCTTATAAATATTTACCGAAGATATTTATACCCATAATTTAAGGAGAGGTTTAGTTGAGAGTCGTTAAAAAAAATCGACTTTTTTTGCAGAAATTGGTAGCTGATTATGTGTGGAATATGTTTCCAAAGTGATTTTGCTGAAAGTAATTTAAGGGAAGGTTTACTTGAGATTTGATAAAAAAAATCGATTTTTTTGCCGAAATTGATAGCAAATTATGTGTAGAATATGTTCCCAAAGTGATTTTATTGAAAATATTTTAAAAACAAGATTCTTGCACATTAACCGAATCCAGCTTTCTATAAAAAAAAAAAAATTCAAAAAATGTAGTTCACCTAATAATGAGTATTAAATATAAAATTTTGGAAATGCGTTTCTTTATATATATTTTATAATATCTCGGAACTACATTTTTGGAACTGGTGGACACGATAACTCAAAAAATAAAGTTGCTCTACTTATGAATTTTCTGCATTGATTACCAGAACTCCGTTCCCAGACTCATTCATAATAATAATTTGCTATATGAATTTTGTAAGAAAGGAAAATTATTCCAAGGAAATTTTAGGAAAACAAATTCTATTGATTTGTCGAAATGGAAATACACACGGAAAAAACCTTGAAATAAAATAAACGAAATTGTTATTTTATATTTCGTGACCACCTTTTTCTGCAAGGTCACTGAATATTAAAGAGAAATTTTAAATTTTCAACTTGTTTATAGTGCTATCTATTTCCAGTCATCTACCCTTTGAAAAGAAATATATTATTCTTTTTATTTTAATTTTTTTATTCTTTAAATTAAAAAAATTTATCACTATCAGCCAAATGAAATGATTTTATTTTGTATCTATCTTGTCTATTATATACGTCTAACAATAATTCAAAATAATGAAAAAAGGCACAAAATTAGTAAAAAAGGGGAAAGACATATCAGAAAAAAAAAACACGAATTTTCCATTATTGTTTTTAAAATGGAAAAATGTTTTGTGTAGCCCTCTGGTGAGGAGGGTGATGTACGAATTCGAATTGAATAAAACGACGAAACTATTTCGAATGTATATAAACTGATTCTTTCAGTGAATTCTTGAAAAGATGAGTTAAGGCAAAGGGAATATGCATATATATAAGGAGGACGTACTGTAAAAATTCCCCCAATAGTGTCCAAAATATTTAATATATTTGAAGGAATCGTATGATAGATACGCTAAACAGTGACGTTTCATCTTTTTGAGTTTCTGGGACTTAGTCTCGAAAGAAAAATTAATTGCTACAAATGTAGAAGTATCCTAATCTTGAAACTTATAGTATCATAACTTTCATAAGATTTTATTCAGTTATTGTATTGTTGTCATTTCTAAGAACTAGTGTAAAGCTAGACTTCCACGAACAAGTACACTTGCATAAAAGTAATATTTTGAGGGGGCGTGGCCACGTTTTTCTAACAATATACTTGCAAGACGTGTTACATATAAACATGTAAAAGTACCCTTGCATAAAAGTAGGCATGCGCCAAAACACAATATTTTTAATATTTTGATTTTTTAAATGAATAATAAAAGTATCACATCAAAAAAATGCCTTGCTTTAGTACTGCTAACTATATCAAAAAGAAAGATTCTCGGGAAAAAAGAATTTTTAGGTAAAAGAAACTTTATAAAAATATTTTTCATATAGAAGATACTTTATTAACAAAAATATTAAACACATCAGATTTTAAAAGTTCCCGATATCAGTTCCCGATTCAGTCCGTTTAGATCCATTTTTGTTTGAGAAAAACTTTTTTTTATCGGTATGATACAATCTGTTTTTTGATTTGCTCTAGGGTTTAATTCATTTCTTGTGCGATTTTCTTATAAGTATTTTCTTTTATAATTTCAGTACTTTGGATTTTAAACATTTCATGAATCTTCATTTTCTTCATAGAAATTAATTAATTTTATTGTTTATTGTTTTGATATTAGTAAATAGTTTAGTTGACAATTCCTTATCTTATTCAGTTCTCACCATTTTTAAT
Organism: Brachynemurus nebulosus; assembly: GCA_035578155.1. Lineage (NCBI taxonomy): Eukaryota > Metazoa > Arthropoda > Insecta > Neuroptera > Myrmeleontidae > Brachynemurus > Brachynemurus nebulosus. The sequence continues at coordinate 66,226,390 of JAPWDM010000002.1, forward strand.
TTAAGTGGGGATTACTTTTAACAGCAAAAGTACAAATATTTTTCTTTTTCGTTTTGACCGCTACCCAAAGTGATGAGGATTACAGGATTTGAGTAAAATTAAAATTTTCCAACAAATTCCATAAAAAAAATTTTATTTAGTTCGTTCAATATATTTCGGCACAGTTGGCGCCATTTCCAAGAACTACATCATGCAAAAATCAATTTTTCGCATTGAGTTAACTTAATAAAAAGTATCAGAAAATTATATATTAAAATATATAATTTTTGTCAATTTACATTTCCACTAGAAATATGTCAATAATTAAATAAAATTTAAGAAACTAATTGTATAATTTAATTGTTGAAAAATATTCACAACATTAGAACCACGATTCATTTTGTTGATATTGTCTTGGAACTATTCAAGACCTTTGTTTAAAATCAAATGATATTGCAAATTGATTTTTGCATGATGTAGTTCTTGAAAATGGCGCCAACTGTGCCGAAATATATTGAACGAACTAAATAAAAATTTTTTTTATGGAATTTGTTGGAAAATTTTAATTTTACTCAAATCCTGTAATCCTCATCACTTTGGGTAGCGGTCAAAACGAAAAAAAAAAATTATTCTTCAACCCAAAAAAGAAAAATCAAAAGTAGAAATATTTTTACTTATGCAAGTAAATTTGTATAACAGTATACTTACATGCAAATGATGCTCACACGAGCAAGTAGCCTTAATTTTTACTTAAAAGTATATTTACATGCAAGTATACTTGCTCGTGAAAGTCTTGCTTAACAGTTGAGATCTCTCCAAGGGAGTGGTTCGCCTTATGTTAGTAGCATTGTATATGCTTCTGCATACAATGACATCTGTGAATTGATTTTATTTAACTATCAAATGTAAAATTTACCAAGACGGCAGACCCAATTAATAGCATACATGCGGGTTATACAGAAGACGATCGACGGAGCTGCGATTGGCGATGACGTCAGGACAAAAAGTTTTGATGAATATTTGAAAAAATAATTTTTAACTGCCAACATTTTTTTCGTTTCATTTTGTCAAATGATATTTAACGCAACAATAACCGGTCAAAATTATTTAATGAAATTTATTATTCTTTTGTTTTGTAAACCCTCTACACTCAAATAATTGTTTATTATAAGTACTCCTGACGTTTCGATGGATAGACGGTATATTAGATGGAAATAAATGTAAGTTTGATGAACAAAGCGTCAATTATCATCTCCATGTACGTTTACAGGACATAATATGCATATTATAGATTGGTCGCTGGGACCAGTAACTTTGTAGTCACACGCTATATAAAGTAAATAGAACAGAACGACTATAATGAATAGAAAAATGAACGACTGATAATTTTACAAACAAAGATAGAAAAAAATGAAATAGCAAAAAGTGAACAAGTCATATAAGAAGTAAAAAATAAAACTGTATCACTATCCTTTATACACCCATACACTCTTATCGCTTCCTTTCTATTTGCTGTGAGTTCTTTTGTACTCTAAAACAAATGCTACCAATCAATATATATATATATATATACATATATATATATATATATATATATATATATATATATATATATATATATATATATATATGTATATGTAAGAGGAACAAAAGAAAAACTATTTCCTCCTCCATTCTGCGATCCTCATCGTCACTTATTGAGTTAGTTTTGTTCATTACGAGAATGACTTCAAACATTAAATTAATAACAAAATATAAATGTAAGAAAATAGGGTAATGTGTACCTACATATCGAATACATTTTGTTTTATTGAAGGCAGGGCAAAATTCATCAAGTTGAGACTAACTCTCACTTTTTCAGTAGAATGTATATATATTATTCGCAACTTTCCGCCATGACCGTTGAGAAAAACGGCGGGCCTCGTGTTTTATAAATTTTCTCCCCAAAAAATAAGTGGTAAACAAAAAGAAAACTCCTTTCAGGTCCGGGCCCCGAGGCTGCAATTTCAGCTACCCCACTCTCTCGTCAGGCCTCAGGCATGCTATTAGTATTAAATATACTTATAGGTATATATAAGACATTCAAGTATATATACCATGCTGCCCTTTCGTGGTGCTGATGTGGTTTACCATGTTGCCCTGTCGTGGTACTGATTCCGTTCTAATACTGTGCTTTCCATGGCTTCGACACTTCCACCATGCCAACTTTTTCTAGGCTTACCTCGTTTACGGCGTTCCGCTAGTTTCCAATGAAAAACTTCGTGGAAGTCATTCATCTGTCATGCAACTGACGTGATCGAACCACATTAATTGGTTCCTCTGGATCACATCAATGATGTCCTTATGATCATTCACGCATAAAATTTCTCGCATTTGTTTGTTGCGTATGTGATCAACTCTGGATGCATTTGTCGGTTGTCTCTAAATTTGCTTTTATGGACATTTGTCATTGCCCAAATTTTCCTACCGTAAGTTTAATAGTTTGTGTTACTCAGGTATGAATGCGAATTTTTTTTCTTTGGGTATATTCCGATCCCACAATATGGTATTCAAAGCACTAACAGCTTGTTTGCCTATAGATATTTTAGTAAGGTCCATTTCACTTAAATTTAACCATGTTTCATCACTTATGAATTTAAATAATTTCCGCTTTCTTGGCTTTATCTCTTTCATTTTTGAATTTACGTAAATTTTAAATTTGCAGTTTGTTTTAGAAAAGAGTAGAAGATTGATTTGTTTCGAATATAAGAATTATTTAATTTTTTAACGAAGACTCATGACCAATTGTATTTGAAATGGGGTATAGATTTTTGAAATGCTTGTAAAATTTTTTAAAAAAGTTGTCCTAGGGGCCACAGATATCAACTAGGTGGGAGAATAATGGATCCCGTTGGCAACCAGCGAGTTTTGTAGCATTTAGGAATAGGTAGTGTAACATTACATTAAATTTTCTTAGCAATTTTACAAAAATATTAAGGATCAATTGTTTTCCTGCCTAACTGACATCTCTAGCTCCTCGGATAATTGCAATTTTTAATTGCGATTATCTCACTCTCGTTAAAATTGAATTCACGTTTAACCACTGACAAATGTTAAGTTAAATATAGAATTTGGCTTTAAGCACGAAAATCAGCAAATTCGTCTGTGATAAAGCAGATAGAATAATAAAAATACAAAGAAGAAATCGTTTGTACTTTATAACCTATTTTGAAATATTTCGTAATTAAGATAAATCGTATTTAATTACCGGGAAAACAGCATTTAATTAATATAAATATAAAATCTGAATATCAACAATTAAAAATTAACGTCGTGTCGGTTAGTACCTACACAACACCCATATAATACGATAAACAACATTATTTTCACAAATGACTAAATTGTTCTTTCTGCTTCTATAATATTCAAACAAGCTGCCAGCCACAACCAGCAATTATATCCACCCACCATTCTACGGCGCTATGCCAGCTTGTATATTAAATATAAATCAACAATCAAAAAGGAAGAACAAATACATAAGTAGATATGTATATGTAGCTCAACCACAAAAATTGTAAAAAATATTTTTTAAATAAAAAATAAAATATTCAGCACAGATTCAGGATACACCCACGCAGTCGTTTTAATCGAATACATCCTATTTAGGGTTCCGAAGAAATATACTTATCGTAACCCATACATCTGTCCTTCCGTCACAACTCACAAGTAAAGATCCCGAGGCCGGACCTATCGATTTTGATGAAACTTAAATATGTTGTAGAACACTAAAAACTAAGGGACACGTATTTTTTTTTATCTGTGGAAAAACGGTTTGAAGGGGTGAAATCGCCTTTCAAAAATTGGGGGAAAAATTTAAGTTGACAAATATCTCGAAAACAGTAAGAGATAGAGCAGAGGTTTAAATTGGCGATATTGCTCTTTTTGAGTTTTTTGAGAGTTTCCATTTTTATTACGGCCAAGCCGTTGATTCGAGTTGTAATTGAGTAACCGATTGCTATAGTCAGGAACTTTATAGCTCCTATGATTTTCGAACTATCATGCAAACTATACAGGGTGGAACGTAAATAAGTCTTTACAGAAAAAATTTGATACTAAAAAAAGTGTCCCTTCAAAATTTTTTTTTAATCCGGCTCTGATCATCTCATGTTTGTAAGATAAATTCTCTCTTTGTAAAAAAAGATCTGGGAAACACGTTTACGATCTAAGCATGTTTACAAAATTTTATTGAATTTTAGCCAATAAAATTATTTTGTACCTTTGATATTATTAAAAAAGTAATTATGCATAATTTAGTCAGGGCCGTACTTAGAAAAATTTTGAAGCATCATGTAACCAGTTAATATGCGATTTTCTTAAACTGTTAATTCCGGAAAAATTCTTGTGGTTTTAGTGTCTACAGGGTGCTATGAGTCACGCCTCAAAAGGATAAGAGTTATTTAACTTCCAACCTGTAGATTTTAGGTGAGAAAAAACTTATCCGGTATTATATTTATTGTAAACGTCATATTAATAATAGATAAAATGTAACATGTAACTCAGTTGTAAAGGATATTATACACTCTCGCAATTACGTACTGGTCACTGCACGGTTCTTGCCTAACTTTTTCGCTCGTGTGTAATATGTAATTTACAACCTCAATCACATAATATAGGGTAAAGTTGCCTATTATGAGATACCTTTTTTTAAAGCCGTGTTTCTCTAAAAATATTCGACTTTAGCTACTAAAGTCACCTCTAATCTATGGAAAATATATTCTAGTTTTACTGCCAGAAGTAAAAATCTGATAGTTTTGACAAACGATTTTGTCAAAAGTGTCATTTTTGGTCATCGAAAAAAAGATTTCCTAATATGAGATAGTAAAGGATCCTAATATGAGATACTGTCTTATATTAGGAAACTTTAAGAAAACAGTTTATAAACAATACTTTTATTAATTAATATTAAATGAAAATAATAATAGACTTCAGTTTTAATGGTTTATTTGTACGTCATGCTTAGAATTGCTTTATTGTATAAAAAATAGGTAATAATTATGATTTTAAGAATTAAATCTATCGATTATCTTTTGATTATATAAGGATGTGCGGGAAATTTACATCTAATTAACTCTCTGCATAATTGAAATAACGTGTTCTCAAATTCTAAAGTTAATAATTTCCTAATATGTAAATGAGACCTAGTACCTAAATGAGATACCTCATATTCGGAGTAGTTGGGTGTCTCATATTAGGAAATATTTAACATTATAAATTTTTAGGTCATGTTTTTTTATTAGGCAAAGGATTTACAGAAATACGTGATAAATCATTAATATAATATGTGTACTTTTCGTGAAAAAAAGTTGCAAATAATTATACGATAAACAAAGGAAATATATAACATAAAAACACAACATGTAATTTTTTTTTGGTATTAAAAAACAAATTTTTGTTGGAACAGAATGTCCATTAGGTGAAAATTTAGGAAAACTAGTAAAAAGTTTGATGTTTTCGATTCTGCTTATCTGTGCGAGGGACATAATTGGAAATATTTGGTCATATAAATGAAATAACCTGTCATCTCATATAAGGCGACCATCTCCTAATAGGCAACTTGACCCTACTATTTAGTAACTAAAATTATTCGTGAATGAAAGTAATTCTGGATGACAGAAAACAAATATGCAACAGTAAGCAATATTAAATCTTAAATAAATATAATATTTTAGTTAAGATTTAATACAGAGAATAAATAGTAAAAAACCATTTGCAAATACTAGAATATGAAATCCAGGGATAATTTTATTGTAAGAAATAATGTTGTATGGTTATAATATATATCAAGAAACTACCGCCACATTTCAGCTTTTGCTATATACATATATAGTTAATTTAAAATACAATTGCACTTGCTTTTTTTTTATTTCGTTTTTCTTAAAACTAATTTTTGCAATTCAAATATTTGTACATGTTTGCGAAATGTATAAATAAGGTTTTGTAACGCTAAGTATTCATACTTTATGTACCTAAACATTGAAGTAGTATGGATTTTTCCTTACAATAAAATTTCTTATGTATATTGTACAATGGTGTTCAAAAAATTAGGTTTAATAAACTGTAAGAAAAATCAAGAGGATTTTTAGGGAAAATTTAGGAAACGTTCATCCTATCACAGACTCTTATTGAGGACTAAAATACCCCTATCGCACCATCCTGCATAACCTTTTTTATGTGATTTGTTTTCTCTTTTTAATGGCGTAAAAAATGTCGCAGTTTTTTTTTTTTTTTTTGAACTTGGAAAAAATTTGGCAAAAACTAATTTTTTTACGAAAAATACCCAAAAGATCATGTTTCGAGTATCGGACATGTCTGGCTAACGAGCTTGTCCAACGGTTTGGGATTGCCAACATTTTCACCAAATTTCGTTCGACCAGATTTCCTCAAATCATTAATTTTTTTCAATTCATGTAATAAATTAGTATTTTAGTTGGTATTTAAAAAACCTTAAAACCTAGGTAAAGTAGGTATATATAAAATAATTTTCACTTTACTATTTATTCGTACATTACCCAATTATTTATTTAAATAGTTTTACTGGCTGTAGAAGAGAGTCCTGAATTTTTTGAATAATTATGTATATATATGTAATACGTTACAAACTATAAGTGGTTTGTACATCTTTCTAGTTGAAGTATCTTGTTTCGCCTTTTATCATTTGGTTCTCTATTTGATTTTAATGTTTCTAGTCAGTACACTTGCCAGAATTTTATCCACTTTTAGTTAACCTAAAAAGACAATTTTCGAAAGATACACACAAAGAATATAGTACTTATTTACTATTGTATAAAATACGAAATGTTTATAGGGATATATTTATAATGAATCCGTACTAACATCATTTCAGTATATTTTAATTTGTTAATATTTATAAAGAGTTTGAATGAATTCATGTTAGACATAGTAAAAATGTACTTCAAAATATTTTTGAAACCACCTTAGCAGGAAATATGAAATTTTCCATCATAAGTAAGCATTTGAGATTCACTACTTGGATTAATTGAAACAATACTCAACACCCCCTCTTTTTACCGCTAGAGATTGCTGACAAGTGGCACTCGAATTTTTTCTGAAACCGTTGGAAATATAACGCTCAGATTTGTTTGGACGAGCATCAGCCTGTGAATATTTCCATGGCTAAAAACATGACATTAAGTATCATAGTTTGATACGAAATTTTCAAAGTAATTAATCATTGAAGAATGGAGTACCAAGAACCGAAACTTCCAAAATCATCCAAGAGTTTTATTCATGGCCACTACTCTAATAACTTCGTCAAATCTGATAAAATGTATTAAAATAATGTCGTTCCTTACATGATAGAAATTTGAAACTTTAAGTATATCGTAGATTTTTATACAATTTTTCCGACTCTGCATGAATTACTAACATACAGAAATACAGAAAATACAGAATTCATTGAACGAGATTCTAGAAAATATTTTAGTTTTATACACTAAATATAGAAATTCATAATTATATCACAATTGAACCGTTACTTTTTTTTGAATCGAATCAAACAAGTTAATGAAAACGGTTTCTCGCAGTGATGTTTTTTTTAGGAAATAATTTCACTTGAATCTTATAATAAATGGATCGTATTCCTTATATTTAATGTTAAATGTCTTGTACCAAATGACATAAGATCTTGAGTGCATAAATATTTTGTATATTGTAATAATACACGGTATAAAACTGCACAACTACAAGCTTTCTTCTACCAAAAAATTTAGTTCAGTCTGAGTTTTAAGTGCGATAAATGTAAATTTTTGTAATGGAAAAGTATAAAATAATATAAGCATTTGTGGCAATAAGAATGTGTTTGAACATATTTTTTTGAAATAAATTTTTAATGGTATAAAAACAAACGAATAATAAACTATATAATAAATATGATTTTGGGCGTGTCTGGCTTTTGTTTTGAAGATTAATAGTACAAATTCTTTGCCAACTTTGATCATATTTGTAATAAATGACCCTAATAAAACTTACTACATATTATCTACGTTATAAAGTACAAAGTGGAGTTGTTGGTTTGCAAGAGGTCTTGTATGAAATGTTGTAAGCACTGGTTTGCACAGTCTAATAGACTTGTATAGTGTGCCGTAGAGGAACGGTTTCTAAACGGTTTTAAATAATTAATATTTCTTGACATAATATGTACAATTGCAAATTTAAGGAGAGGGTAAGGTTAATTTCGTACAAAAAAGGCATGTTTTTGTTATTTTTTTGCGACGACATAGTTAAAAACTCTTTATTAAAACCAGTGGTACATTAAAGTATAACATTCGAAGAATATTATATAACATTTTCACAAAGAAATATTAAAAAAAAAAGTAATGGCAGCAATTATTCGAACGTGTCTCGGAAAAAAGTAGAATTGCATTGCCCTTCATAACTTGGTGCTGGATCATCCGAAATAAAAAAATTAAAGTTCATTCGTTAGATAATAGATTTACTCGGGTAACGCTGGGGGGTTGTTCGAAATTTCAATTTTTCCCTTTTTTGGAACACTTAGAACGGAAAAACATGATTTTTGCCAAAAAAAAATTGAATAATTTGTTATTGTAAAATAAAAATTATTAACAAATTTGAAAAAAGCTCTCCAGCGTTACCTCGTAAATTATGTATAGAAATAGTGTTCAAAATTTCAAATAGATCGGTTATGTAGTTTTGAAGTTATGAAGGGCACCGACTTTGAAAACGTGAGCTGTGGGGAAAACGCTTTAAAGTTTTGAATACAAAAATTCTTGTATAAAACTGATATAGAATACTTACTGCTAAACTAAATTTTGTACCCTACACTGACAAAATATACAGTACAGGTATAAACACGTTAGTACTTCCATTAAAATTTCTATAATATAACTGAGAGAGAAAGAGATATATAGAGAGCGAAACATCTGCTAAGTAACAACAAAAATGCTTACAACTTCGTCAATTTTGCTCCAATCAACGTGAAATTTTGAGACAATATTCTTGAGATATTATGCATTTAGTTAAAAAAATAAAAAAAATGCAAAAAAATTATTTTAATACCTGACCCTGCCCTTAATAAAGTCTTTATTTTGTAGTATACATACGGTTTAAATATTCACAGTAATAAAGAATCATCAATTATTTCGTAAGTGATAAAATGACCACATTACCCACCTTGGGTAGGTAAAGTGGCGTAGCATTATTAATTATAATAAAGTTAACATAGATAAAATTGACTTTTTAATTTTTAGACGAAATTACAATTTTTAATCAAAAATATTACAATTCGTTACTAATCAGTAACCATAAGAACAATTTTTAATTATTCAAAGTACTCAGATGATAACTATTCATTTTTAAGGCAAAACTTACAAGTAAAATCGTAATATTTCCCATTGCAACCAGAGCAGACTTCATGGGCACATCTTTTGCATATCGTATGTACATCGTATCCAGCCATCTTCTCCTTTTGATTCTGGTCATAATTCTGGTACCACCACTGAATCCACTGGGCTACTTTACCTTTATACATAGTGGGCCACATTACCCAAAACTAAGTACAATGGGAAAATTGAAATAAGTCCCACCCCAACGTATGATTCGTATTTGTTTATTATAAAATTAATTACTTCAGAACTACAATAGACACAGGGGATATTCACAAAAATCAAGTATTTATAATACATACAATATGTTTTATAAAATATTTGTAAGTACTTATCTTAGATCAATGGGCACAAGAAACACTTATTTTTAAATACAATTTTCTAAGTAACACCTAACGAGTTGATATGCACCATGACACTGTATAAACATGCCAATCTATCATTCAAACTAAATAACAATAGATGACAGCTTTTAGTTCATTTGCAAACTAGTGATGACCACTTTACCTGCCTGTAATTTTTTCAGATTAATAGCGAAAAATTTTTTTTTCACTCTCCAGGTAATCTAATAAAATTAACTAACAGAACTGAAATTCAACTTCACATCTGTAATTAGACCACCACATTCTATATTTGTGTAAAATTTCAAATATTCACGTCGAATAATTTCGAAAGAAAATTGTCCATGACACACGGACCAACATCGAACTGATTCTATAAATGTTCCTTTTTGCCAATTTTAGTATGGAACCCAAATATCATGTGAGTTTTCTGAGAGTTGCCATTTCTATTACAATCAAATTTTTATGATAGAAATGGTACTGGAAAAGGTTCTTTTCTTGGATTTAATAGAAATGTAACCCAGAAAAACACTATCGGTTGAAGTAGCCTCAAGTACATATGAAAATTCTTACCGCCTAACTGATTTGAAATTGAAAAAAAAGCCTAACTGATAAATTAAAGAAAAATGCTCGTTTATGTTGTTAATTAATGCAATCAGTTTTATCGAAAAATTAATATATAGTCCCATTTAAATATCTATAAGTTTGTATCATAGCTCGAAAATCATAAGAGCTATAAAGCTCCTGACTATAGCAATCGGTTGCCCCCGTCGATATTTACAACTCTTATTTAAACAATTTTTCGATTAAATCAACGGTTTGGCTGTAATAAAAATGGTAACTCTCGAAAAACTCACACAGTATATGTAGATACATGTTTTTCAGATACTGTGGATTATTTTTAGTTTTGAATAGTATTACAGCAAGAGACAAGAGTGGGTCAGGCAGATTTAATTTGGAAATTCTGAAAATCGGAAACCACAAATTTCATATATAGTTTCGGTGAAAAGCTCCAAATTTAATAATGAACAGTAAAAGAAAAAAGCTATAAAAAAATATCTAAATAAAATATAACTAATTCCTAGAATATGGATATACAAAATGTAAACACATAAACCTTTGAGCAAATATTACACCAAATTAATGACCAGTGGCGTATACTAAAATAATTATAATGATATACACAAATTTTTTTACCTGAACCGAGTTTTGTATTAAATTTAAAATTCCTCGCTTTTTCAAAATTCCAACTTCTTTACAGTAATTAGTGGAAATATATTTGAAAAACGTACTAGGTAAAAAGCGGCGTGGAAAACTTTTACATATAAAAAACGGTTTGTTTTAATGAGAATTTTTTCCCACTGTTAAATATTTAAAAAAAAGCAAAAAAAAAATTACAAAAAAAAAAACAGTAAGAGAAGAAAATTGCTCGACAAAATTCTTTTCATTTGAAAATTACATAAACCATATGTACATTATTGTTTTTAATGCTACTTACAAAGTCATTTGCCACATCTGCCTACCGCCATTTTTATGTCCCATTTTTCGCTCCTCTGGCGTCCCGACGCGCCCGTATCTCTTCAACTCCTCTTCATAATCACCACTTTTTTAGTGTTACAGTTAGGTTTCGAGTTTTATACTCAACACAATGTTGATATTTTAATAAAGTTATCTGGTATAAAAATTAATCGTTAAAATTTAAAATAAACCTAACGTCTAAATATCAAACCAATTAAAACATACGTGTTTTTAAAAAAAAAATTGGACGGCTTCAAAAATTAACAAGTTGCTTGAATTTCCAAAAGAGTTTTAAAAATTATAAGTGGAAGCATTTTTATTAACCTTGGCTAAGAGGACACTTAACCGTTGCTAACGGTTAGAACCACCCAATTTCCATGTAGATGGTTGACATCAACCCCAGAAAACTAATTGTTAATGTGAATTGTTTTCAACTCTTTAGTAATTCAAGCAAAATTATTAATTTTTGAAGTCGGTTCGATCTTTTCAAACCAATTGGTACTAGACCCTAACAATAAGTGCGGCTCAACTCAATCTTTAATAAATGTGGAGCCGGCCCGAGGGATATCATTCTGAGGTGTTCTGTGGATTACTCACAGTGAAAAAATTTGTGTTAAAATTAACACCTTTCACATGTCCAGAACGGTCCACTCAATTTTTTGTGTTATTTTAACACAAAGCATATGTGTCAAGTCTATACAGAAGATTTGTGTCAATAATTTAACACAGAAGAGGGCATAGGTACGTTTTGTGTTAATTTTTCAGATTTATCAGAGTTAGTTGTTAAACTTTTTTAATCAATATTTTTATTCCACTGAAGCTTAAGATATTTGAAAGTCGTCAAAAATTTCAGCGATTTTGTTCATATATTATTATAAATGAGACTCAAAGAACGAAAAGTAAATCAGTTCTTTATAACAATTCTTACTTGTGTCCATATATATATCTACGAAAATATATATAATAAAAAAGATGAGAGTAGTTCTTATTATTAAACAAAACCGAAAAATTATAACTTTTTTCAGTTATTGACGAATATAGTTTTATTAAACGTTTAAAAATGAAACAATTTTCTTACATTTTAAGGTAATTTTGTTACAGATTCAGTTAAAAAAAATCATGTAAGCTTATTTGAGATTGTATTATATAATATACAATCTTACATGAAAGTAAGTTTACATGATTTTTTGTAACTGAATCTGTAACAAAATAACCTTAAAATGTAAAAAAATTGTTTTATTTTTAAACGTTTAATAAAACTATATTCGTTAATATCTGAAAAAACTTATAATTTTTCGGTTTTGTTTAATAATAAGAACTACTCTCATCTTTTTTATTATATATATTTTGGTAGATATGTATTCTAATCTAATTGACGTACTTATAACATTCTTTTGCTCTACACAAATATTATGTTGCTTCTGTGTTGTTCAAAACAGATTAACATTTTTATTCTGTTAAATCGAAATTTGTGTTAATATTTTCATTTAACACAAACACGAAATGTTACATTAACGCAGGGCTGTGTTACTTATTTAACACAACAATTTTAATCACTAGTTTTTTTTTTACGCAGAACATAAACTTTTTTACTGTGTGGGCTAAGAGCCAACGGTAACGACTAGACACGTCCAAAGAAGAGTCCTTTCTGCTGAAGGTATGGTGTAGTTGGATGAATTTCCGTCCCATGTCTTTTACTATTTTCAAGGCATTGTCCTTTTTGAAATATAAGTATCCGTATCCCTGACATTGAGTTCTGTGGACATCAAGAAAACGTGAAATTCTGATATACTATAACGGACTGAGCATTAGCTAAACCCGTTTTGATACCCTATGTGCGACAAAAATTTCGAATTCCAACCCACTTACAATATTCATTTACTCGCCATTAAACACATCATGTTTGCCAAGGATATCTTGGAGACGGACTTATAAGGCCAAACATTACTCAGCACAAAATTATCACATCTATTCTTATAAGAAAAGAGAGTTTTATTATATTTTATTTTTGCCACTTTCAACAGACCGTTTAACAAATTTATACTCATAACGTAAAATTTAGAACGATTTATAAAATTAACTAATCGGGAGCTCACTGTACGTTTGTCTGCTCTATACCATTATTGTATTCACGTACATATTGTCTGTTATTGTACTGCGCATTGCACTCTTTTATTTTTTGTACACTTGTTTTTAATATATAATACTCTGATGGTTGTTACTCTTCTGCATATACGTTCAAAGATAGTTGTATGAGCTTTGCTTTAACGTGCTCAACTGTGCTCACTAGGTAAGTAGGTACACGTACTTACTCTTCTTATTTTTATGCTCTCAACCGGGGGTTCCCAAAGTTTTGTGTCCGAGCATCGAATTGTAAATATATAGAAATAATTTACAGGTCAAAAAAGAATTTTAAAGTAAAGAAAGACACAAAGATTGAAACGAATTTATTTGCTTAAAATTCGTCGTTTTGGTGACAAACTATATAAAACAGTGGTGTTTAAACCGTCTAAATTCTAATTTAATAATTGAAAATTGGGGTAGAACTCAATAAAAAGATCTGCAACTCAACAAGCAAACTTGACCATTTTTATAGAAAAAATAAAAATTTGACCTTAAGGGCGATCACTAGTGTGACCGCTTGAAAAAAGATGATTTTTGGGAATTTTTTTAAAGAAAACTACTGTATGGAATGTTTTAATATTTTCAGGATATATTTGTTGATATATAATAAATTCATGATAAAATTTTTGGACCAAAAAATTGAAAATTCAGTGAGTTATTCGAGATCTCCCAAGGCTCCAAAAATAAAAGTTCCACCACTGCTACAGTGACAGCGGCCTTCACACTGCCTGAAATCCAAAATACCAAAAAGCCTATTAAACTAGAAGGTATGGTCCATACCGTGAACCTCAATCGAAAAAAAAAGTTAAAATTTAACAAAATAGCGGAGTTTTAAAAAAAATGTTTCAAATTTTGCGCGAAAATTTAATGGTTCTTGGCTTGCGAAAATTACATTTTTTATTCGATCGGCAAGCTGGAGGTTCATGGTGCGAAGAAATATATATAAAAGAAGCTGTAATAAGAATCAAATCGATCGAATGATTTGTCTTCCAGTTATAACTGCAGCAAATTTTAAAAATGTAGTTTTTCGTAATTTTACCTTTTGGTTTCAATCACTCAAAAATTTTATTAAAATTATTAACGATGTACTCACTATAACGGTCATAGTAAAACTAGGTGAGTCGTTTAAATGTGCTAGGGTCTAGCTTCTCCACAACGTGTGACTGGCAGGCACGTCCAGAAACTCCCAAACTATCAACCTTCATACATTTCTCAATACCTCAAAGTTAACAATGAAAATCAGAATCCGCTCTTCGGATGGCTGTAACTCAAAAACTATTTGAGATATGCACTTGAAATTTTAGTATGTTATTTTTAAAGGTATAGACTATTGAAACATGCTAAAAAATTTCCAATTTTTGAAAATGTCACTCTAGTAGTCAGTCCTCCTTAAAAAGATTACTTAAATTTCGCCAACAGATCTTATTCGTGTCATTTTTGTAACCATTAATTTAAAAATAAAAAATTTGACTTGATGCCGTCATCACGAATACAAAATTTTTTTAATGCTCCAAAAACGGTAATTTTGACACCAAAAAACATTACATTCGGAGCTGTCCCAAGATTTTCGATACTACATTTTTAATTTTTGACAAAATCAGAATTGCCAAGATAACAGAAATCACATTTTTTGAATAAATTTGGTTATTTTGACCTAAAATCCTGATAAAATTTAATATTTTCCAATAGAAATATATTTAACGTAATTGCTTCGAGATAGTCAGGTACAAGAGTATATCTCAGCGAAAAAATTTTCTAATATCAAAAATTAAATAACGTGTTAATATTCTTCAGTTATACTATTTGTATATACCACTTGCTTTCTTTGAATTTCCGCGCGCTTATGTTGTAGAAATAAAAAAGCATTGTTGAAAAAGCATTGCAAAAACATTGTAAAATGATCTTCATAAATTATTTTTCAAAAACGGCGTAGTGAATAATTTTTATTTCTTATTAAATATGGTTTGTAACTTTGTATTTTATAACATATTAAATTTTTATGAAATTCCTTTGACACGTTTTCATTTTATTCAGAAAAAAATAAGAGTTTTCCCATAAGAACCCGTGTTAAAATTACAAAACTTTGAAATCGATTTTCTCAAAATTAGGTTAGTCAATTTTAATCGAAATAGGCTTGTATTATTAGTATTGAATTAAATAGATATCTAGTTTAGGTAAATGGTCTTTACGAATTTATCTAGTATCGCTGGACACATTTGGTTCGCGGACCGCACTTTAAGAACCCCTGCTCTAGACTAATATGTACCTACCTACTGTAAGCCCATTACATATTTTAGAGTATTATTATTATAAAATTTAATTTTTTTTTTTTTAAATCAGAATAAATTGTTAGCTATTATTGTTATTTTATATGGACTGCGGGTATTAAAGTGCCGACTTTAGCTTGCTACCTACAAGCCCCATTTCTATTTTCATATAAAAAGCTTAGTTTTGGATGGTTATTTTATATTTTCAGTATATTGTAAATAGTATTATTATATAAATTTTGTAGACGTTGAATTTCAGTTTTATACTAGTTTTTAATTCCAATATTGCACATTTAATTCAAATGTTTCCTTATCCTTAATATTCATTCGTATGTCTCAGCGTAATTACATTCTCACGTAGGTACCTCACATTTTCTTTCATTTATTGGGACGAAATAAAAACTGATATGGTATAAAACATTTTTTTTATTAGTTTAATGGGGGAAGTTTTGTGTACTTATTATTTAAAATGTGCTGATTAAAACGTGTTCTTATGAAACAGTTTTTTTTTTTTGTATGATCGTTATAAAAGTGTGCGTCGAAATTCGTATTTCGAATACTTATATTTCATAATCAGACTTAGGAAAACAGTGATCGCTAACAGAATCGCGCTATAAGATATTTTGGATTGGGCGGCTATAAATTTTATTACAAGGCTGAGAATTTTCCTCTGGATTTGAAGAGTAGTCTAAGGAAACTTATGAGAACATATCAGTAAAAAAAAAACCTAAGTTTAATAATAGAATATTAAATTCTAACTTTAAAAAATTAATGTTGAATAAATAAGTGATCAACTGTAATAGAAATTAATTGAGTCGAATTCAAAATATTTATAATGTAAACATATCTCTATTTCCTTTGTAATTATTTAAATAACATGTATATCTCACCTTCTTTACATAATCATTATACCTGCTTAATATAAATAAAATGTATATATCAGGTATAGACGAGGTGCTAAGTGACATTAAGTATGCATGAACGAAGTATAGAATTTGACTTTTGATTATTGTTAGGGGGTCTTAGGTGAGTATGAAAACCCATGTCGTCGACCTCTAGGGTGATCGCCAAAATTGGGAGGAAGGGGGAAAGTTGCAGAAAAAGCCGATCGCATATATCTTGCTCATTATTGATCGTAGAGTGATAATTTTTTTTTTTTTAAATTCTTTGCAATGAAATGATCTAAAATTTATCTCATATGCAAATTTTTGATATGCCTAATGGTTTTCCTGTAAAAAAAATAAATTTAGGTATCCAGTTAGTCTAAATACATGTTTATACCGTGATCTCTGATTTAATTTGTTATAGGGTAATTGTAAAGTATATACCATGTGAGTTATTTGAGAGTTGCCATTTTTTTTTATTACAGCCAAACCGTTGATTCAATCGAAAAATTGTTCAAATAAAAGTTGTAGATATCGACGGGGGTAACCGATTGCTATAGTCAGGAGCTTTACAGCTCTTATGGTTTTCGAGCTATGATACAAACTTATAGATTTTTAAATGAGACTATATATTAATTTTTCGATAAAACTAATCTAACGCATTAATTAACAACATAAATGAGGAAAGAAAATTTTATTTTTTGAATTTTTTTCTAATTTATCAATTAGGCGGTAAAAATATGCATATGTACTTGAGGCTACTTCAGCCGACACTGTTCTTTCCGGTTACATTTCTATTACATCCAAGAAAAGAACCTTCTCCAGTACCATTTATATCATACAAATTTGGCTGTAATAAAAATGGCAACTCTCAAAAAACTCACATGGTATATTTTGAAGAACTGTTTGCCGATAACAACAAAGTAGCTGACAACTCTTCTTGTAAGTCGGCTAGTTACTTATACATGAGATTCTCTTCTTTATATTATACGCTTACATGTATAATTCAATAATTAGTTTATAACTAACCATATATGTGCATATATGGTTTTCATATAGTATGCATATTGCAACTTTGTGTATTACACATACCTACTAAACCTAGAATATATCCACGTATATAGTTTAATTAGTTCTAAGCTGTTATTAAATTCCAAACATATAGCGCTGAGTTAATAGACGTGGACAATATAGTAACTATTGTACAATATTATATAACGGACATGTAATGATATTATTAAATTTTGAAGTAAATATTGATCAATAACTTATATAAAAGTGTTAAATATGTATTTCTTCTCGCATTATAGAGAGTACATACACATAAGTGGTTGAATGTTGTCTGCATCGGACGCCTGTCGAGCAAAGGACCGGTGGTGTAATGGATAGCACATCTGGCTAGCTACCAGGAGATCCTGGGTTCGATTCCCGGGCGATCCGGATAATTTTTTCAATCACTTTGTGATTTTTAATTTACATTATTAACTTTCTATAGATAAGTGGCTATATTAGCGAATTTCGATTCTGAAAATTCAGCTATTAGGGGAGAGCGGGGCTATACCGTGCACTTAAGGGAGAGGTGTTATTGCTCAGCTAATATTGAGTATAAAATTATAAGAAAATAAGCAATATATAATTTGGACCATTGGCTATTGATTTCACACAAAGAAATTTGAATTATTGCAATGTTTACATATACAAATTAAATTACAAAAAAAGTGTCTCTGTACAAATTAGTCCCGGGGATCGGGGCTATAGCGTACAGTAAAAAAATCAACTTATTAAGGAAGTAAATAACAGTAATGCAATAAATTATTGTACAAAACACATTTTATTACTTATTGTCGACTCAACTAAGAAACATCATAACGTAACTTGTATTATCGGTATATTTAGTTCAACTTACAAAACTAGGTATAAAAAGTGTTAGGTTAATTTTTATCAAAAAAAGTGATAGAATGAAAGTATTTTATTTAAAGTTTATACATTTAAACATAAATCAGAAATAAAGTTATCTGCAGACTCGACAGCACTAAAACTGTAATGTTTATGGTATTTCCTGCATCAACTACAATCTACTAATGTTGCCATATTAAACAATTTGGGGCTAAGTCGTACACTTCTGTACGGTTTAGCCCCATCTTATACCTTGTGGGAGTTTCATAACCTAACCTCAAATTCCGTCGCCTAACTAGTCATCACTAGTGATCGAGAGAGAGCTTAAGAAAAGTAGTTTCTTATGATCTTATAGCTACTAGCTCATAAGTAAAGGTTCTCCACCCAACTCTTATTTGGCAGTGCCCCAAAATTATAAGAGAAATAATAAAAATAAGTTTTTTCACCGTCACATTGGCATTTATACGCACAGCGGAACGAACTCAATCCTGTGATTTTCCGTGATCAGGCGCTAGTTTGCGACACCGATTGGACTCGTCTAGCTTGAAATCCAGACATGAAAAATGGGTGTACGGTTTAGCCCCGCTCTCCCCTACAGCGGCTCTCATGTTAAGACCTGAGCCACGAAATATAAGATAAAGTTTTGAGACCTCGGGAAACCGAAAATGACCTTCAATAAAATGTATATATATATATATGCCTATATATATATATATATATATATATATATATATATATATATATATATATATATATATATATATATATATATATATATATATATATATGTATATATGAATTTATGTGTCTGCGCGATAACTCTCGAACAAAACATCCAATTTTTGTGTAATTTGGTAGATCAAAAGTCTTTTAGGTCAAAAGTCCTAAGAACTTGGGTGGGTTCGTCAGCCAGACACGTCCAACTTTTAGAAGCCAAAATTTTCACATTTTTTTAGTAGGTTCTTGCAAAGATTGAGCAGATTTCAAAATTTTTTCAATTTTTCTTTACACCATCGAAGAGAACGCGAAAAATTACATAAGATAAACTTTTAAATCATTGTTCTAAGTGAACAAGCTTTTGAGAAAAATTAAAAAATATGTTGAATTTTTTACATTAACTGCGCTTCATCGTTTTTGTTATTATGATAACAATATTTATGTATATCTGTTTCATTTTCCAGAATGCGTCATGACCGATTTTGGAAATGTGTTCACTGTTAGTGAACTAAACTTTTCTAGATAGATATAGGTTATATTATATGAGGAATTTCAGAATTACCAGTTTCAAATTAAAAAAAAAGAAAAAAAGAAAAAAAAAAAAACTATTAAAATTGATTAAGCCATTTTGCAGATAAATGATAGCAGACACACAAACAGACACATACACCTTTTACCTGACGTAGGTATCTTAAAATTAAAAAATGCGGGAAAATTTTCACTCTGGTGATGGAGCTCTGCGCAGCGATGAACTTTTTTAACGGTCTTTGAAATTATCAAAACTTGTGAGCTGGTCCATTTACTCCGAGTTTTATTTTATGACTACTATTTCCTGCAATGTTCTTTTATATGTTTAAAGCTTTTTTTATTTTGTTCACTATTTCTGTGTCTATATCATTATAATCATTTCAAATTACAACCAAAGAAGTCATTTGAAAATACCACCAATGTGTTCCAATTACAGTAATTATATAGAAATTGTGCGCAGGGACATAAATGTACATGGATGTGAATTCTGTTTGTTGTACACTTTGATTCAAAAGTATTGGATACAATAAGAGTGACTGTAAAACCAAAAACCAAAAAAGCAAATAGAGTTCTCTCGATCACCTAATGATATATGCGCACCGCTCTGTCGTATGTTGGAAACATGTTTTCAAACTTACTTTCTTTTGTTTTGTGCCAAAACTAGAAAGTGACAGCAATTCTATATCAAAAGTAGTAAGGTTGCGGCGGTTCTGTACCAAAACTAGTAAAGTTACAGCGCCACAGTGGCCCAGTTTCCGAAAAAAGCGGACAAAAATCAAAAATTAGCTTGAGTAAAACAAAAAATGGTATATAAGCGTTTTATAGGTCGCCGGTTATACATTTGGTATTATTATTTTGAAAATTCAAAATGGCAGGTCCAAAATGGTGGGTAAGAATAAAAAAAATAATTTTATTGAAACAAAAAATGGTATATAAAGGTTTTCAAGGTCGCTGATTATGAATTTGATGATATTTTTTTGAAAATTCAAAATGGCCGAAAAAAATATGGTATATAAAGGTATTCACGGTCGTTGATTATGAATTTAATATTATTATTTTAAAAATTCAAAATGATGAGTGCAAAATGGCGGACAAAAGTAAAAAAATTAGTTTTATTGAAACAAAAAATGGTATATAAAGGTTTTCAAGGTCGTTGTTTATGAATATGAAGTGAGACAAGAAAAAACTGAAATTGGTGGAAAAAACGAAGGGGCACATTGGGGCAGGAACTTTGTTTTTTAAAATAATCTGCATAGGTACTTCATACTTTGTTGCAAAATAAAGCAAACCATCCAACTCGATCAAACTCATAATTATTTCTTATAAATAAACACATTAAGAATGCAATTTTTCTCTGTATAAGTACACCCTATAGAAATATTAAATTACCCTTTATCACATATCCATAATGATTACTCACCTTCATTTTCAACTTCCATCACTTTTGATTTGAAAAATGCACTTGCAATCAAAAGTTATTAATGAACAACTAGAAGATGCGTACGAGACCGATACTCAGTTAGCTGTGTTTGACCTTCCCTTATCTGGTAATACAGTTGGTATAATGGACTGTCGGTTTGCACCGTGGTGCAGTGATGTCCTCCCTACAGTATTACGGGGTAATAAGTTCAAAATTACAAACTTCACTTTTTGTCCACTTTTTTTGGAAATTGAACCATTTTGCAGCGGCTCTGCACCAAAACTTATAAGGTTATAGCGATTCTTTACCTCAAGTAGAAAGATGACAACAGTTCTATACTTACCAAAAATAGTAAAGTCACTGTAAAATCCAATAAACTGTTTTTAATTCAGGCGGTCCCGGAAATTGGTATATATAAAATATATAGCTAACATAATTTTTACTTTGTCTGGAGATGAGCAACTAAATTTCGAAACATTTGTCAAAACTAAAAGCAGAATAAACTGATATTTTGTAAAGTACAAATTAGAATGCGATTATCATTTAAAATTTCACAATTTTCGTGTTTACATGAACCATAACATTTTGAAAAACAGTGTATCTATACATAAAGTTTGTGATTATGATCTATATATGGATTTGTGCCAACAACTTTTAAATCTTTTACTTATCAGCAATTTGTACCTTTTAAATATTATTTCCTCTTTTTGTCCTTAAGTGTAATTGTGTTTGTAGGTTTTACTGTACATTGCTTACTGTATTACAACGTCATTTTTTTATCATTATTTTTTTACTTACCGTAAAAGAGACTATTTTGGTGAAAAGACTACTATAGGTGAAAAAGATCTAAGAATTGTGTTAGTGTTTTTTTATTACTCATGCGGGAGAAGTACTAACTTGGCGCACACATTTCTGTACGCAAAATAGCTGTTTGCCCACTATACTCTTCCCGCATACTTTTTTGCGTGTGAAAAGTAACTTTCCACACGCAAATTAACAATAATGCACGCAAAATTTAATCAAAACACGCAAAGCCGCCTCTTAAATTTTCATTTAATAAATATTTCATAATTATTTCTATAGAAACCACCAACAAAGTAACTTAAACGATAATTAATTCAGAAAGAAAGACGAACACTAATAAAAAGTAATAAAAATGTCAATAATAGTGATAATAATAAAAAAAAGTATGTGAAATTCGTAATAAAAAATAGTATGTGCAACTCGTGCGGGATTGTCGATTGCCCCACTCAAGCGAACGTTCGTGCGCTCAACTTCGCTTTCGTGGACAATCGACAATTTCCCGCACTTATTGCACAATACACTATTCGCTGTCTCAATTCTTATGCAAATCAATATTGTAACTACCATTTTTTTCCAACTTTGTTTTTTCAAAAATTATTATGTATTTAAAAAGTGCTTAGGTAAAGATATGCTCTAATTACTAGAGTCTAGTGTTTGGCTACCTAAAAACTCTGAAAGTGGCCACCGAACCTAGAGTCCGAGTAATAAGAAAACTATATTTCAAATAATGGGAAACACCTTGTCCAATAATTGATGTATATTTCCCTCATGTCACAGTGGTAAAAATGTGAAAATTTAATTAAACACAGTACTACCGCTGATTACAAATTTCATACCCAGTGTGTTCAGTGACACATCCCTCACACATTCACCCGCGCGCCCGAAAATAAAACATAACAAACTGAAGAAAATGAGGGGAAGAAAATCGGAAATACAAAACTTTTCTCATATAGCCGTGTAAAACAAACCGAATGATGATGGCGACTACAAAAGGGAAATGAAAAACAACACGGATGACAACAGACTCGAAAGCGAACAATGATTTTTTTCGGGTTCACGAACAATTTTCATTGTGTTGTGAACTCTATGTATGTTAAATATGGCTGCCGTATTAAAAATAAGACATCACCACCCGCCACTGTCTTATTGTTCTATTTTCTTTTGTGGCGGCCCGCGGCTTGACTCGGCTCGACTCGTGTCTTTATTATTTGAACAAAATACAAGTCACTACATTGTTTTTTTGAATGAAAACAAGCAAGGCGATGGGTGGAAAAGTGAACAAAAGAGTAACTGAATGAAATTTTGTTTTGGAGTTTTGTATGTGTTCGTTTTTTCCATCAACTGATAATAATTAATGATAATGAGAGAATCAAATATTATTAAAATGTATATTGTCTGTTTATTTATAATTAATATTAATTAACTACTTTTAAAATTGTATAAAAAATCTAGGAAATTCGAAGAAATTTATTTTATATACGCCGTCTCAAATACAATAATTGAGCATGAGTCATCGTTAAAAAATTAATTAATTCTTACAGTCGAAACAAATCAATCCCCTATTCTTTTCTAAAAACTGACTGTAAATTTAAAATTTACGCATTTGTAACAACGAAAGAGATAAAGCTAAGAAAACGGGAATTCCTTAAGGGGGGAGGGTCCTCCAGAACTTTCAAATTTTTTATTTTTCGTTTTGCTTTAAAAGTTCATTTGAACCTTAAGGAATATATTTCTAATGTTTTAATCCCAACACAAAAAGATTATCTTAGATAACGATAAACTACTTTTAACTCTACTGTTCAAGAACGAAAACTTTTTAACAGCGTTTTTCCCCAAACAGGTTTTTTTTCCGCGCCGTGGAACATAACTTAAAAAGTTATTAAGGAATTAACTTGAAATTTTGTACAGATATTCTTTAAGATATTGGCCTTTGCATATACCTAAAATTTTGCATCAATTATTACTATAAATATTGTTTATAACAATTTTTGTTTATAAAAGAAAAAAGTGAAATTTTTTTCTTTTTGATTTTAAATTGTAAAAAAAAAAAATTCTCATCAGAAATAGGTATATGCAAAGCGTAATGACTTATTTTAATAAAATGTTTTTGTCCAAGTGAATTGAGTTGATTATTCTGGGCTGGGCATTCCACGGCGTAAATTAAAAGAGTCAACTTGGAACAGCTGTAGCGCCGCCATTTTTTCTTTTTTTGCATAAAAATTTATGAATGAATACACCATAACATGCACTATATAATGTAACTTCATTTGATACAATAAATGTATCCAGTTTCTTAAAATAAATTATTAAAAAATTTGTTGTCTGGAGGACCCTCCCCCCTTAAGGAATAATATCACCTTGTGTTCACTAAATTTCACGTGATTTTCCGAGACGTACCGCGAACGATAGGAAAGAGATAGAGATATGAGGATTTGTGCATATAAAAGTACTAGTCTTTAGCTACAAAAAACATGTTTTATTTAAATTTTACGATGCAAAGTGACAGCGCATGCAAGCAAAAAAAATCTCGGACAGTCGACATGGACGTACCGCTAAAACAAAAAACTAAAAAGTCTCTTAAAATATAGTCCAAAATCTAGCGAACGTCGTAGAATTTTTTCTAAAAATTGAATTTTAAAAAAATGGTGTTAATTTGTGAAATGTTTCATAGGCACTCGATAACATTTCACATTAAAGAGATGTTGTGTTTGATTGATTATCAGATTGGAATGACACTCGAATAAGCGGTCGGTGACCTAATTGGTAAGGCGCTTGGCTAGCAACCAAGAGATCCGTGTTCGAGTCCCAGCCGAACCAATTTGATAATTTTTTAAACAGTATGTCAATTTTAAATATCATTATTTAATATTTCGTTACTACTGTTTTGAAACCAGTTTAATTTACCAACAGAAACGTTTGTTTTAAGTTGCTTTCTTGCTTGCAAGCAACAAATGCTCTTACGGCCGGTTTTACATTCATAATTTTAAAGGTTCTTTAACTAAAGCTACTTTTAATTTAAAGTCGACTTTATTTTTAGCATTGTTTTACAATGATCAGGTCTGCTTACTTTTGTTAATGGACTTTTAAGTGTTGCATGCATAAGACGAACTATGAATGAACGTAGCCATTGTTACATTTAAAAAAAAATAACTATAGAAACGAAAATATCAACATGATTGAATTTCAAAAAATACGCATTTTACTCATTTCGCTACTGCCAGTGAGATTGGAATAGAAAACTATATTATTTCTTTTTAAAAGAAATTTACCATAAATACAATGAATTATAAAAGAAACCGCGGGTAACCCAGAAATCGTTTAGCCAGTTTAACCCAAAACGAATGTTTGATATTAGTCCAAGACGTAAAAATAATCAAAAATATTATTTAAAAAATAAGCAAACAAATAAAATTTTTATTTATTTAAGGTATGAATATTTTATAGAAAAATTATGCTTATAAACAAAATTCAGTAACAATAATCAGCAATAACAAATATATTAAAGCCAACTTTAAGCAGTAAAAGTCGGTATAATTCTTACTTTAGTTTAAAATCGACTTTTACACTAACGGGGCTTTAAATTAGATTGTAAAACAGTACCAAAAATAAAATCAGTTTTAAATTTGGCTTTAGTGTTAAAGTCGGCTTTAAATATGAATGTAAATCCGGCTGTATACCATTTTTTTTGGCTAAGAAAGCTCGGCCCCAATTTTCTATCCTTTTTTTTGTACGGTAAAGTGAATAAATTGCAATATTCTCCTGGGAATTAATAAACATGACTAAAAATAAAAAGAAATTTCCATGGTTTTCAAAAAAGAAAAATTTGATCGTAGATCAAAGAAGCTTCACCGAATATCAAATTCAACTTTTGTTTTTATTAAAAACACAAAATTTATATGTTGCATATTTATCAAAAATTCCCTAACGTTGCACAAATATATCATAAAATATTATTAGAGAAAAATTTATTAAAAATTCATCCGTGTTGTCTTGTACCACTCCTAACCCTCCGCCCCCCACTCATAAACCATATCCGCACATTGTAAAATTTAAATAAACATACAAAATTTTTGGAATATATTATTATTATTCATATGTGTACATGTATGTATATATGTGATTTAATAAAAACTGTTTCTAAGACACACGGAAAATTTAATAAAACAAAAAAGATGTAACAACTCTACACACATGGATATGAAAATTTGAACAAAACGACATGTTTTATACGGCAACATGAATAATTACGCGTCTGAAAGCACGATGCGTCATGAACTGTACGCAGTCAATACATTTTCATTCACACGTTTAAATTTCTTGCGCAACTTGACGTCAAAATTATTCCTGCCTCAGCTGCACATATTCTTAGCGTCACAGTTCATTTTCCTGCATAAAAACAAAGAACGACAAAAATATTTGTAAGAAAGTTAATATCAAAAAGTTTATTTAATTTATTCGTCGAATGTTCGAGAAAGGTAAATAATATAATTTTAGTTCTTATTTCGAGGTCTGTTTCGTCGTTGCCTCATTTCAGCATTCATGTTTGACAATAATCATATAGAAATTGTTTTTGTTTCTGTATAATAAAAATTTTTTTTTTTTGGTATTCTAGTTGGGGACCGAATAGAAACTAAGTCAAAGGTTGATAATTTTTATAAGCAAGGAAAAATGGGAATGTAAAATATAATATTATAATAAAAAATAAACTTTTGTTGTCGTAATTCCATTGACAATTCAAAAGGTACGGGGGTCGTAGCCTAAAAGTAGTTTCGTGAAAACTTGAAATAATTTTGTGTAGTTTTTCTATTTTTCATTTTATTCAATTTTCAAAATATTATAAAAATGTCTATGTGGAACTTAGGGTTGATCTCTCAAAGGAGCTTTGGTATTTCTGATTTGACACTACGTAAACTAATAAAATATATAATGAGTTTTGAGATCCTTAGAACCAAAAATGACATATATATACACTAGCGGAAATAACTAAAGGATCAAAAAAAAAATTCCAAATTTTTAGCGATTTTTCGAATGGCTGTATCTTTGTGAAAAATGGTCGTATCGGAGTCGTAAGCAAAGCAATTTAAAGCTGGAAGTTTCTAGTTGAGATGTTGCGATCAAAAAATTTTCAAAACAACGTGTGTGGCGCAATCCTAATAAACACACTGAAAAAAAATTTCGAAAATTTTTCGGTTTTTTTTTTTTTGGTCCACGGACTTGGAAAAAATTTTTCCGACTTAACCACCATATGGGCCGCCTAACTTGTTCATTCAGCTTTAATTTGCTTTTTTAGAGACTTTTATACGACCACTTTTCGCTGAGATATCGGACTTTGAATGGAAAAGGATCATTTCGTCTTTGACCATCGATATCTCAGGAACCAGTGATCACACAGAAAATTGAATGGGTGTTTTAAGAACTCTAAAAAATTCTCTACAAGGATTAGCCATTGTTTTTTCAGAAGAAAATTTTTTTGCATACTTTACATGAATTTGAAAAATTAAGAAAAAAAAAGCTTTTGATGGCTCTTTCGAAAATCAAGCGCTGAATTAAAAACTTCGAGAAAACCAGTAATGTTAAGTGTGCCTTTTACAGTTCAATATACCCACAAAACCCTCACCAAGTTTCAGTTTAATACGTTCAGCCGTTTTTGTGTTTCAATTGATTGAATTTTTGAAAAAATTAAAGGATCATTTTTCTTAAACTTTCATTATCTTCAACAAAATGAAAAAAAAAATTTCTTAACTTTTTTCACATTTTTATCAATAACAGTATTTAATTTTATAAAAAAAAGAAAATTTTTTAAAAAATTTTCAAAAAAATTTTTTTTCTAAAATTTTTTTTTGAAAATTTTCTAAGAAATGTGTGTGTGCCTCAACACGGCAACTCTCGAATGAAATATCACATTTTTACAAAATTTGGTGAAAATGTTGGAAGTCCCATAGCCATGATCCAAGCCCTTGGACGGGTACGTTAGCCAGACACGTCTGATACTCGTAATATGGTTTTTTGCAAAAATTTCCCCAAGTTTCAATGCTTTTGCTACATTTTTTACACCATTAGAAAGAGGAGAAAAAATCATCACATAAAAAGGGTTCTTGAACGATTATTCTATATAAACTGGTTTCCAAGGAAAACTAATTTTTGTAAACGGAAATTCGCTATGTTATGCAAGATGCTGCGACAGAGGTATTTTACTTCTATATCGTTGCGTACATTTTCTTATTTTTTTTTTTTTTTTTTTTTTGAAATCTTCGGATTTTTTATGTTCCAAAAAACTTCCATTTTTTCTTTTTTGGAAAGTTTCGACTGTTCAACTAACTAAAGGAAAACTTATCCCCTCAGTTTATGATAAAAATATCAAAGCCGACAATTCTAGAAAACTACCTAGGAAGGACAGTAACAAAATTCACACCAATGAAGCCATGGGAAACTAGCCGGTAAAAAAACTGTTATTTAAATATTACTTCTAATAACTGTACAAAAATGAATCCAAGCTTTTAATTACAAAAATTAAAATCCACATAAATATATACTTTAATCTACCTCTGATTTTCAGTTTTTGCTCGGGAAAATCCCTCGTATTTATTTTTTATTCGTCAACTATCAAGAGATAAGGGCAAATTGAATGCAATCCGAGAGAAAATATAATATGTACAATTTTCTCTATTTTCATTTTGCATATCATTGTAATAAACTCGAAAAAATTCTAATTTTATTACCACGTAGGTACGTTGGATAATATTAGAGCTCCCCTATCCTTTCTAAAAAGAACTATGATCCCCCTTTCACATACACATTCAGATATTTTTATATTTTATTTGATATAAATATATATATAGGTATGCAACATATGTGTCATATATCTTTTTATTATGTATGTATACCCTACTAACAGTGTCCGAATTTGAGTAAATTTATATAAATATTGATCACTGATAAGTTTTACAAAATATTGGTGAAGAGTTTTAATCATTTTTGAAAAATTTCAAACGCAGAAATGATTCTTTAGAATATTGTTTGAGAGTTATCTAATAGTTAAAACAGTTCTTGAAACAAATTTTGATCTTTTCGCTAAAAGAATTGTTTCTTAAAATACCCGCACGTATCCTAATTCGAAAATATCGTTGAAGTTTCATTTCAAGATTATGTCCCTATCACATTTCTTTTTGTAAATAATATTTTAAGTATTGCAGATCAAAAATCAGAATCATATTTAAACGTTCGCTCAATGTACATGAAAACCTAACAGAATCAGTATAATTTCTAATTTAAGAAAACGGTGTGGTATAGTGGTGGATAGAGCTTGGATACCGGTATTCCGGTACTACCGAAAAACCGGAATACCGGAAATTTTTACACGTTTTGTAAAACCGGTATTAAAATTTCAAATACCGGTATTTCGGTTTCAGTATTAACAAAATCAAATACTTTATATATTACATATTTTGAATATTTTTTTTACGTTAGATTTACAACATAAATTTTATTAAAATGTCTTTAGTTTTGCTTAATGTTTTCCATATGTGCAGATGATCAGATATCTCATATTTATTCATATTTTTTCATAATTCTGGAATATTTTTAAGTAGGTATTTTTCTATTAGAAAAAATACAAAATTATGTGTGGGCATAATATTTTACTATAATTAAATTTTATTATTATTAATTATTAGTTTCTAATGGCATTTAAAAAATTCCTTGAAAAGATTTTTTTACTACTTTGTGTAAATACTGGGGACTTTTTTTTAATTTTTAATTTCTAAATCTCCTCATTGCAACCAGAGCAGATTTCATGGGCCCATATTTTTGCATATCGTACATCGGATCCAGTCATCTTCTGGTTTTGGTTCCGGTCATAATTCTGGTACCACCACTGGATCGGCTGGGTCACTATACCTTTATACATAGTGGGCCACATTACCCAAAACCAAGTACAATGAGAAAACTGAAATAAGTCCCGCCCCAACGTATGATTTGTAATTGTTTATTATAAAATTAGTTACTACTTCAGAACTACGATAGACACAGGGGATATTTACAGAAAACAACTATCTACAATACAATATCACTTTTTTTTAAATAAAATTTTCTAAGTAACACCTAACTAGTTGATATTCTTACGAGCTTACTTGAGATTGTATTATATAATATAAAATCTCGTAAGTTTACAGGATTTTTAACTGAATCTGTAACAAAATAACCTGTAAAATGTAAGAAAATTGTTTCATTTTTAAACGTTTAATAAAACTATATTCATCAATAACTGAAAAAAGTTATAATTTTTCGGTTTCATTTAATAATAAGAACTACTCTCATCTTTTTTATTATATATATTTTGATACATATATATGGAAACAAATAAGAATTTTTACAAAAGACTGACTTACTTTGCATTCTTTGAGTCTCAATTATAATAATATATGAACAAAAACGTTATAATTTTTGACGATTTTCAAATATTTTAAGTAAATTATTGAATAAAAAAGTTTAACAACTAACTCTGATAAATCTGAAAAATTAACACAAAATGTTTTACACAAATCTTGTGTAAAGATTTGACACATATGCTTTGTGTTAAAATAACACAAAAATTGAGTGGACCGTTCTGAACATGTGAAATGTGTTAACTTTAACACAAATTTTTTCACTGTGCACCTCTGCTCTCGTAGGGCCTGGTATTCATAGCAATCTAAATGAAACAGAAAACTTCGGGAATCAAATTTAATTAGTCTATGCTCTATGGTAATGCAACACAAAAACTTTTCCTTGTTCTTCTTTCCCAAATATAAAACTTGGAGTATTTTCTACAAACAAAATTTCAAATCAATTTCTGTTGTATACGGTATGCCATGGATATACGTGTTTGGATTTGTATATTTAAGGGGATATGTATTTTTATCCGTGTACACATAATATTTTTAAAAATATTACTCTATATGAGCAGAGTTGAGATAACTAAATATGTTAAATATATTTAAATTCCATATTGTCAGTTCTGCAGTGTTGGAGAAAAATAAGACATTTCAAAAATCTTCACCAAAAATGTCAACAATATTTTCTCGATACAAATATTTCATATTCTACAATCATTGCAATCAATTTTTTTTTCTATATGATTTTTCTTAAATTTTTACAAATTTTTTTAAAATTTTTGTCGACAACTACAGCTGAACTCTTTTTTCTACGGTGGGTAGAGACCGCATAAAAAAATCACACAAAAACAATATATTCAAAAATATCATAAATAGCTATAAAAAGTATAGTTCTATCCAGATTGTACAAAAAACTTTTTTTGTGCGATTGGTCAGGACCGCATAAAAAAAGTTTCATCGAAATAGCATCACTCAAAACGCTCAAAACTTAGAAATTTTCTTAGAAGTTGCTTCTGTAAACAAGATAAAGCATAAAAAGCATAAAAAAATCGCACAAAAAAGGACCGCATAAAAAAGAGTTCAGCTGTATATTTAAATTCCATATTGTTCGTCCTGCAGTCTTGGAGAAAAATAAGACATTTCAATAATCTTCACCAAAAATATCAACAATATTTTCTCGATAGAAATATTTCATATTCTACAATCATTACAATCAATTTTTTTCTATACAATTTTTCTAAAATTTTTGCAGATTCCTTATTTATTTATTTTTTTTTAAATGAGAATCTATTCTTAAATTTTTTTTTTAATTTTCACGTAAGTATCTTGTGTTCCTTAGTAACTGCGTTTTTAAAATCAATTTTTTGAAGTACGTGCTACGACTGAATTTTAAACAACGTAAAAATTTACAGTTTCTGGCTAAGGATAATGTAGAAATGATAAAAATGTAGTCTACATATCTAACTGTCACTTAACTACAGTAAGTTTAAACATTTAACATTTACTGGAGTCAATAATAAAAAAACGTAAATAATTTTCAATGAATTAATAAATATGGGTCAAATTATTAAATTAGTAGTTAATTTAAATACTAATCTTGTAAATTTATTTTTTTTGTTACAAAACAAAGTTATAACTATTAAAAGTTGGGGTGCGACATTTATATTTTAAAAGATATAAAACCTGTTGCGCTATCTATTAATTGCTAGTTCGTTTCTTGAATGAAAAACAATGAAAACACCTCGATTGAACTTAGCCTATACAGATACATTTCTGTTTGCTACAAAATTAATAATTTAAAAAAAAATCTATGTTTTATAACTATATAATTCCATTTAAAAATGTAAAAGATTGTATCATAAATTAAAATAGTTCAAAAACCGAAGAACCCATAGAAATAAATACAACTGTTATCTGAATAATGTTTTGATCAATTAATCAACAGTTTATCCACGTAATAAAAATGGCAACTCTCAAAAAACTCAACCTGTATATATAAATTGCATTAAAATTTTTAGTTTTTTAATAAATTAATTTTGGAATTTTCATTAACCTATTAACCGTAGTTAGCAATTTTTAAAGTGAAAAATAATAATTTAAAGGATAAAATAGAACAGTGGAAATTAATATTTCTGCCATGTTAAATATTATTATTAACTTATTTATTATGATATCATAAGTTTCATAAATGACGATACTAATTAAGCAAAATTTTTTTTCGACCTGAACAAAATATTAAATTTTGTTGAAATTTTTCACTGCATACAAAAAGGTTTAAAGTCACAAAATATACTAATGAGTAATATTATAATTAATTACAACATAAAAAATAAAAAAGATTATAATATTCATAACACAAATACATATATACAGAATGTTGGATACAAACATACAATATGATAACATATTGCAAATTTTAATGAAATTTTTATTTTTGTTAGTTAACTCTTTTATTTAATGCTCGTGGGTTTTTTTTTGTTTCAACTTTTATTCATATGTTATTCTGTTATTTATAATTATACATGTGTACGCTACTCATATGTTTTTTATAGCTACTATTCGTTTGTTTTATCAGTTTAGTATTACTGGCATATTAAGTCAAAAGAGTGTATTTTAATTATTGTTATTTTTAGGCAAATAGTATATTGTGCAATAAGTGCGGAAAATTGTCGATTGCACACGAAAGCGAAGTTGAGCGCACTCACTACGTTCGTGCGCTCATTCGCTATAGTGGGGCAATCGACAATCCCGCACGAGTTGCACATACTATTTTTTATTACGAATTTCACATACTTTTTTCTATTATTATCACTATTTTTGACATTTTTATTACTTTTTAAAATAATATTTTTAAGTGTTCGTCTTTTTTTTCTGAATTAATTATCGTTTAAATTACTTTGTTGGTGGTTTCTATAGAAATAATTATGAAATATTTATTAAATGAAAAATTAAGAGGCGGCTTTGTGTGTTTTGATTAAATTTTGCGTGTTTTATTGTCAATTTGCGTGTGGAAAGTTACTTTCCACACGCAAAAAAGTATGCGGGAAGAGTACAGTGGGCAAACAGCTATTTTGCGTACAGAAATGTGTACGCCAAGTTAGTACTTGTCCCATATGAGTAATAAAAAAAAAATTATTAGGATGATTGCTCCGTTAGAGTATTGTAAACGTTCTGAATGATTTTTGGAGATGTTACTTTCTAGTATTTGATGCTCAAAATGTCATTTGAATAAATTATCCCCCAATGCACACGAAAAATCAATATTTAATCAAATTAATAACTTCTGTTAAAAATTAAATGATAAAAATCTTACTTTAAAAACTTATTTATTTGGAAACATTTAAAGTATAAAGTCTAAATCCTGACGCGAGTTTTAGTAATTTAATTTTAAAAACTGAGAAACGTCTAGAAATTTATGTGCGCCATATTGGATATTAATTGAATGGTCATTGTTTCTCATAAGATTCTTTTAATTATAAAATGAACTCTCTTAATTTAATTTTAAATTAAAACAGTAAAAAAAAATAGATTAAACAATAAATTAAAAATTAAAAAAAAAAAAATAGTGAGAAAAAAAATTTTAATTTCCGGCAATAATGATTGATTAACTTTTAGCAAATTTCCAAAACTGGAAATATGCTATTTTGTTATTTTAGAAGATATTTGAACTTTTATACTCCAACCACTTATCAGTTATAACCCATTAAAAGCCATTAATAGAACAAAAAATATAATAGTTTTGGTAAAATGCGTAAAGTAATAAATATAGATTCTAGTAATGCGTTTTTCGTATTACTAATGCATTTTGTTTGATACTTGCTACTAAATAATCCAATGTGAACGAAACATTAGATACAATAAATTGTAGTTTTTGGAAGTAACTAATGTAGGAGACTTGATTAGTGGAAAACATTTGCTGTAATTTGGAAAAAATATAAAGGTGTCAGGTTTAAATTGCGTTCTGTCTGAATCCTTTCTCTCTTCACAAGCTTAATATTTTTTATTTTTTGTTTAAATAGAGAGATGCCCTTTTGGCACACTACAGTTGTTTATAGCATTCATTTACTTTATCGGTTCAAAATACATGCATACTAACTAATTCTAATCGCAATTGTTTTTAATTTGGTTGCTGGATTTATTTTCATAGATAAATATGTATTTTATTTCAAAAATTTTCATAGTTTATTATTTCTATTCTAGAACGAGATATTTTCAAAATCTGTTACTAATTAATAAATCAATTTTTTGTTTTAAAAATTTAGATTTGAAATAGAAAAAACTGAATGTTTAGTCAGTTTAGCATACATCGGCATCATTTTTCTCAATGAAAAATATTTTCTTCAAAATTTATAAACGGAAACTAGCCGTATCCGCGACATCGTTCGCGCAAAGCATTGTTATAAACTCAATGAGAAGTATATATATATATATATATATATATATATATATATATATATATATATATATATATATATAAGTGGAATAATTATACAGAACTTGCAAAGAATAATAATTTTTATGTAATGCCTGCACATGTTCAAAATGGTTTTTCTAGTTTTCCGTGGAAATGAGGAATTTTACCGGCGTAAAAAGTATCTTAAATGTTGACCCAAGATCAAATTGTTTTTGTGTAATATGTGCACATGCTCATAATGGTTTTTTTCATTTTCCCCGGGAAATGGAACATTTTCCCGGAGTAAAAAGTATCTTAAATTTGACGCAAGTAATGTTATCACCACACCAAATGTCATCAAAATCCGTCCAATAGTTTTTGCGTAATGCATGCACATGCTCAAAATGGTTTTTCTATTTTCCCGTGGGAATAAGAAATTTTCCCGGAATAAAAAGTATTTTAGATGTTGACCCAGGTAATAAGTTATCATCACACCAAATTTCATTAAAATTCGTCCAATAGTTTTTGCCTAAAGTGTGCACATGCTCAAAATGGTTTTTCAATATTCCCGGAGTAAAAAGTATTTTAGATGTTGACCCAGGTAATAAGTTATCATCACACCAAATTTCATTAAAATCCGTTCTACAGTTTTTGCGAGATGGGTGAACAGATAGACAAAAATTCTAAAAATCGCTGTTTTGATATCTACATCGATAACTATTTACAGTACCAGTACAATTTTCCAAAAATATTCCATGTACAGAAACAGTCTCGTTACAATTTTATTATATGTATAGATTATAAAATATGCGCCTGAAAATGATTATCTTAATCAAACTGACGTTGATGGTAGACATCAAACCGCAACGAGAGTAGGTAGCGTGCCCGGTGAGAAGAGTCAAGAACTTGTGGGTTGGGGGTAGAGGGGCTAACGGTGATTTCTATTCTGTAGTCAGTCAAAATAACAAAATAGAATGGAAGTCTATTTGAATTCGTAATAAAATGTGAAATAAAATAATAAAAAAATTCCATACCATAAATTATATATTCACGTTTATCGTGTATTTTTATTCACTGTCTCTCTGTCCTCTATCCTCTGTCTTTCTTTGTTTAACTAATAAAGTTCGCTTACAAACAAAGTAAACTATTTTTTGTATGTACACATAAATACTTGGTGGGAGTAAAAATACTAACAGTAATCCAAGAATTATATAACTATAATCGTTGGTGCATCTAATAGTGATCGTGCCTTCTGAACGAGTAGGTCGATCGACGTTATATTCACATAATATATTTGTTTTATTGCGACGATGATTAATAGCTAAAAAAAGTTAGTTAACTACTCAGCCTCGACGAGAGGGTAGGATGGCAAAGTGGAGTTTGGACATGAAAAAGAGACCCGAAAGCGTTCGTAAGAGGGCCCGGGAAAAGTAAAAAATAATAGAAAATTGTTGCGAAACATTTTTTTTTGTTTGTCACCTATATTTTTGAGGAAAATTTTTGACTTATAAAAGTAAAAAAAATAGAAAAATGGCTGTGGAAATGGTTTTTTTTTGATCGTCACTTATATTTTTGGGGAATAATTTGGTTTATATCCGGGATCAGGCATTGCCCTCCACGGCCCTGTACCTACTTGAAAGGGCAAAACAACATCTGCCGGGCTAGCTAATAGATTTTATGTATCAGTTATACAGTCAACCCTCTTATACTACACAGCCCCGGATCTACGATTTTTTAGAACCGGAGCAGAAACTTGATAGTGGTACAACTACCCATTATAAAACAAATACACACTATTTCAATTGTGAAACTTGTATCCTTTAATTTTTACAAACTTCCGAAAACTAACTTTTTTCCAAATTTTGGAATTTTGCGCCCCTGTATCTGTGATGGGGCTGGTGATAAAAATTTGAAATTTGCACAACTTCTAGTGCTTTCGGAGTAGGTTTATTAAGATAAAAAATCAATTTGTACCTATATTGATCCTTTACAAAACCCTCAATTTTTATCATTGTCGCAACGGGAAAAATAGGAGTTTTGTAAATGACTTATATAAATACTTATGAGTTCTTTTTTGATAATTTCTAAAAAATCGTAGATCCGGGGCTGCAAGTCCAAGGTCACAAATGGTTTCTATACAAATTAATTACGTGAAAGAGGGTTGATTGTACTTAGATTACTGATATTAAATAATAAAAATTTATTACAATGGAAATCAAGATTTTTTTTCTAAAAATCCTAATTTTATAATGCATTAACAATGTCCTGAGTTAAAAATTTATAGATGACATCTTTAAAGTCTTATACGATTTTGATACTGTGGTAAATAAACGATTGTTTCCAACTTACCAGAATAGCCATCTATAGATCGTAGTGTCACTTATTTATTTCCACTACTGTGTACATTCATATTTCAAACTGA
This sequence comes from Brachynemurus nebulosus, assembly GCA_035578155.1. Lineage (NCBI taxonomy): Eukaryota > Metazoa > Arthropoda > Insecta > Neuroptera > Myrmeleontidae > Brachynemurus > Brachynemurus nebulosus. The sequence continues at coordinate 66,263,456 of JAPWDM010000002.1, forward strand.
TGAAGATAGGACAGAAAAAAAGATGCGGAAAAAATGGAGAAATAACATTTCAAATGAAAACTAAAAAATTAGAATTGCAAATAGGTGAAATGTGTATAAGAACAGCCCCAATAGAGAGTAAATGCTGGAGGTAGTTTGGTCCAACTGTACGACTGTTTGTTGAGACACACCGCGCGCCCTGCTGGTCGCTCGTTTTCTTTTTCTTCGAAAAATTTGAGCGTATGTACGTATTGAAAGCGAACGGTCGAAATAACAATAGAAGAGTCGGTTGGAAATTATAATTTTGACGGAAAAAAAAGAAATATTGAGTTTTAAAATAACTTTTTATAAGTTCAAGAAAGAATAAAAGGGATCTCGCCTACAAATATCTAACAAGAAAGATACAGGTGCGTACTAAGAAATTTTTTATAGTTCCCCTTTTATTAACCCAATTCAGTTTATGCAAACATATTGAAATCAGTTGCACCCTGCCTTTCTTATTTTAAAATCAAAGTCACTGTCATGCACGCTGATTTCTGATAAATTGTGTTCGGGGATCTTCCATTTTAATCGTTTTCAAAATATTTTGTGATTAATGTCTGTTCAAAATCCTGCCTGCTTTTCATAATGAAAAAATCAGAAAATCTTACATTTTTGTCGCTACTGCTACACAGTGAAATAATTTGTGTTAAAATTAAGACATTTCACATGTCCAGAACGGTCTACTCAATTTTTTGTGTTATTTTAACATAAAGCATATGTGTCAAATCTATACACAAGATTTGTGTCAATGATTTAACACACAAGAGGACATACATTTTGTGTTAATTTTTCAGATTTATCAGAGTTAGTTAGTTGATAAATTTTTTTATTCAATATTTTAATTCCACTGAAGCTTAAGATGTTTGAAAGTCTATTTGTTACAGATTCAGTTAAAAAAAATCATATGAATTATTTGAGATTGTATTATATAATATACAATCTTACATGTAAGTAAGCTTACATGATTTTTTGTAACTGAATCTGTTAACAAAATAAGCTTAAAATGTAAGAAAATTGTTTCATTTTTAAACGTTTAATAAAACTATATTCCTCAATAACTGAAAAAACTTATAATTTTTCGGTTTTTTTTTTTTTAATAATAAGAACTACTCTCATCTTTTTAATTATATATATTTTGGTGGATATATATTCTAATGTAAGTTGTGTACTTATAACATTCTTTTGCTCTACACAAATATTATGTTACTTCTTTGTTGTTCAAAACAGGTTAACATTTTTATTCTGTCAAATCGAAATTTGTGTTAATATTTTCATTTAACACAAACACGAAAGGTTACACTAACGCAGGGTTGTGTTACTTATTTAACACAAAAATTTTAATCACGAGTTTTTTTGTACGCAGAACGCAATTTTTTTTCCCTGTGTATATTTGATTATATCACACGCATTTTAACATTTACCACACTGTCAAATCAAATACATGCATACAGGGTGATTATTTTGTGATATACAGTTAAGAAATACTCAAAAATATGAGATAAAAATAATTGAATGGAGGGATATCGATAAGCTAAGAATTTTTACTTACTGATTTTATAATTTTATATTTGATATTATAATTTTTTTTAGATCGGACTAAGTAAAAATTAAAATATAAAATAATAAAATCAGTAAAATCACTGATCTTATGAACATATCACACATAATTTTTAATGATTTCGTTTTAACCAATTACCCAATGATTTAGGAACCGGATATTCAGGACCCCAATAATTAGAGTTGAATTCCAGAAAAACAATTTATTTTTTCATTAGTCAAATGTACATTTCGGAACATATGTCCCTTCTTCAGTGACCTATTTAACAATTAAAAATAAGTAAGTTACAATTGTGTTAGGTGTTTTGTAAAAAGAAAAAAAGATTGACAATGTATTTTTCTTTTAGTCTAATACATACATGTTATGAACATTGCATAAAGAATAAACATTTTATTTGAAATCTTAAAGGAAAGAATTTATTTAATTTCACAAAATTAACTATGGAAAATATAATAAGGTATATTGAAAAAATTTTTTTTTGTATGTTATAAATATTAATATTAATCGATATTTACTTATCAAATTTTATTTTATTACTATATGGTCTATCTATATCATTATCGATGTATAAGGGAAATTAGCAGAAAAAACCAGCTTATTTTCAGTATTAGGAATTAAAAAAGTTTTTGTTTTTTAATTTAAACAAACATCCGGACAGACAATAAGAATGTAAGTCAAAAAAGACTGTAAGTCAAAAATTTTGGTGAGTAAACTCTTGAATTTTCTATTATAATCTTTTTTCTCTTATAATTTCTGTCTTTTTTGACTTACATTCTTATTGTCTGTCCGGATGTTTGTTTAAATTAAAAAACAAAAACTTTTTTAATTCCTAATACTGAAAATAAGCTGGTTTTTTCTGCTAATTTCCCTTATACATCGATAATGATATAGATAGACCATATAGTAATAAAATAAAATTTGATAAGTAAATATCGATTAATATTAATATTTATAACATACAAAAAAAATTTTTTCAATATACCTTATTATATTTTCCATAGTTAATTTTGTGAAATTAAATAAATTCTTTCCTTTAAGATTTCAAATAAAATGTTTATTCTTTATGCAATGTTCATAACATGTATGTATTAGACTAAAAGAAAAATACATTGTCAATCTTTTTTTCTTTTTACAAAACACCTAACACAATTGTAACTTACTTATTTTTAATTGTTAAATAGGTCACTGAAGAAGGGACATATGTTCCGAAATGTACATTTGACTAATGAAAAAATAAATTGTTTTTCTGGAATTCAACTCTAATTATTGGGGTCCTGAATATCCGGTTCCTAAATCATTGGGTAATTGGTTAAAACGAAATCATTAAACTCTTGAAATCCCAATAAAAACTACGTTGATTACACATAATTTTTACTTAATCCGATCTGTAAAAAATTATAATATCCGCTCTATGGTAATAACATACGATAATAATTTTTGATTTTAAATGCTCGTGCATAAAAAAAGCTTTACTTTACTATAAGCGCATTTTTTAGCACGATGATTATTTTACATGTTGTTCCTTAGACATCAACAAATATAAAACTACAAAAATTAAAATGCTAAAAAAATGCGCTCATGTCTAAAAAAAAAACTTGTCAATTTTTTGTGAAGAAAACGTACTCACTTTTACTTTTAAATTATTTTAGCGTTAAGTTAGGGTCCTGTATTTTACTAAAATTTGGATAAATACTTATAAAAAAAAAATATAGTTATATTCTTTGCCATATTGAGGCAAATTTTCCTAGTTTATCGATACCCTGCCATATTTTTGGAAACTGAATTGTATTACTATTAAGGCTCATGCCATTAAAAAAAAATAGTTTTTAAAATTTCCTAAAGGGGTCATTTTTCCTTGCTTATCGATACCCTTCTTTAAGCATCACTGACAAATAATTTTAAATTATAATTTTTAAAAAACTTTTGAAACGTATTATTTTTCCATTTAAAAAAAAAAAAAAAATTATTTTACACACTAGCTCGGAAATTTCAAGAGCTATTAAGTTCCTGGCCAAATGCCGACATTAATAGCTACAACTCTTATTTGAGCACATTAAATCAAAAGTTTAGTCGTAATAAAAATTATTCAACCTGTACAATGAAATAAAACAAAGAACGTCCAAAATAAAAGGAAAAGAGACAGATAAACACATTTATACATACCAGGGTTGTTGTAGATGTGATATTTTAAGATAATTGCAGATGCGGATGCGAATTTTTAAAAAGTGATAATAATCGAAGTAAAAGTCTTTTGTTCTTTTTGTAGGTATATTTTTTTACAAATATTACACTAGGTCCTTTCAAGTCTTGACTTTATAAAATATCTTCATATTATACTTAATTTTATAGCCGTCGTTACGTGTAGGGCGGTAAATTAGGAAACCGAGGAAAACGGACATCATTGTCAGTAGACATCAAAAAAGAGAACAGAAAGTTCTTTAAAAATGTACTGTCTGTTGTCTGTCCTTTTTTTTTTGTTTGATATTTTCCGTATTTATTAATATTTGCAAAATTAATTAGTTTTTTGTACCAATATGAAGAAAAAATAAGGATTTCTGTAAATGTGATAGCAATAAATAAATTTTAGCACCATATAACTTAAAAAGAGAAAGCAGAGGAAACCTTCAATCCAACTATTCAAAAGTCATGTTTCAACCCGTAAGCATCAAGATATTCCGCAATGAAGATTCCGCATATGTGGATGCGGATGCGAATGCGAGTACGTACATCTACAATAACCCTTATACATACATACATATACATACACATTGATGTTATTAAATCAAAAGAGTGGCAGGCGGGTCGTGAAATATTTGTTCAACATTTAAATATTATTTTTGAAAAATTTCCAACACTGAAATAATATTTTCCTTTTCATTTTTGATTTTTTCAATTTGACATTTATATTAAAAATACAATTTTATCTGTCGCAAAACTTGTCGCACGTAAATGGGTGGGGACCGGGCACGCCAGCGCAGCGGGACCGGTTGAGTGACATAATTCTCTCTTTAAATGACACAAACATTTTAATAAAGTTTAAATAAAGCAGCGTTGGTATACTTAGATGCGTACGATATGGCCTTCGTATACGTACACATAATACAGGAAAGAATATGATGAAATAGGGTGGAAGAATATGATAAACTAATCTTAGCTCATGTTTCTTCACGATGTTTATATGAAAATGGTGTCATTTTTTTTTTAAATTTTCACTATTAGATAAAAATTTTTTTTACAATCATAGTGGAAAGTAGGCTTTTGCGCTCTGTGAAAAAAGCGTAAAATGTTTAGTTGCCGAGCGACAAACTACTACTTTTCGCTTTAAAGCGAGTAGTACTTTGTCCCTCGCTCAACGTATAGGTAATTACAAATCGGGTAGGCGTTGTTTATATTTTCTATGGCAACAAATAAACAGATTCTAAATCTATTATTATTTTTATCGTGATTAACTGAAATATTAATTTTATTAAATTTCAAAATAGTTACAAAATTTTAATTGAAAATAATAAATAACTATAATTAATAAATAATAAGAATAAAAAATTTAAAAAAAATTATACATATATAATGGAAATATGGAATAGTGACAGTGATTTCTCAAGTATACCTCCAGATATTTCTGAAGCTGCAAAAATTATAACATTAAAGTAATTATTATTTTTTCAAGTACTTTTTAAATAAGAGATACATTTTATAAGATTGTAGAAAATATTTTGTATGTAATTCGAGCACAAAATGACATTGCCGCTTTCATGATAATAACCCTCTTCGCCTGGCGGCGTCGCGCGTCAACATTCTTAATCCCCATAGCAATACACCATTTTGCGCTCTTAATACACAAATAATTATTAAAGTATAACAACGTAAACGATTGGTATCTTTCATGTTTGTCCCAAAAACCGTAATAAATTTAATAAAATTATTTTACAGAAGAGCCAGTTTTTCAAGTTTAATTGCTTTTGAACAACAAATTTGTGTTATAAAAAACAAAAATTTATTCAGAAAAAAATATAAAATTCGATATAGATACGATAAGATAGTTCAACGGAAAAAATAAATTAGTATAATTCATATTATTACCTATTTCATATTTCGTTACTATGGATTTGAAATCAATTTTTATCAATAAAAACTTTCTTTTCGTTTGTATCATGTTTGAATGAAATGACTAACAAAAAGTTTCCTACCATTCTTTTTGTTTTAAAAATTGTAATTTTTTAAAGGGTTTCTAGGAAAGAAAAAACACTAATTGTAAATACACATGAGTTAAATTGTCACTAAGACAACTGTTTTATAATGAACATCGCTGATAAAATTGAATATAAATTTTAAATCAAATTTTTAATCTATTTATAATTTCATTAAATATTTGTATAATATGTATAAAACGATCAAAACAAAATATAAACTACTTGGTTTACGGGAACGTTAGTACGCAACATATATTAAATTAAAACTTGATACTTACATTATTCACAAAACACTCGCAAACCCATTGAATAATGGTTAATACTGTGATTTTATTGGTCAAAAAGGTACTGAATCACTGGCCAACGACTAAAAAACTTTTTTAATACTTTAACCATATTTTTATGGATTTTAGTGTGCTGAATCGGAAAATAACAATAAAATTGCTGTATCACCCACCATTTTCCTACATTTTACATCATAAGCCCTTATATTCAAAAAAAATAGTTCAGAAAACTAATGCAATCAAAATAATACTAAATGTGCGAAAGCCAGCGATCCAATATCTTATAATGAATATAATATCTTATAATTCCAATATCTTTGCTCAAAGTTCCCGCATTTATCAGAAGCAGAGTTACAAGAGGGCGTCTTCATTGGCCCTGATATAAGAAAAATGATGTTTGACTCTGAGTTTGAATTGCATATAACAGTGAAAGAGAAAGAGGCTTGGATTGCTTTCAAGGAAGTTGTTAACAAGTTTTTGGGTAACAAAAAAGACCTAGACTATAATATGCTTAATCGCTTCATGAATTTGGGATGTTTAGCGAGCTTAAAGGTTCATTTTTTAAACAGCCAGCTAGACTACTTTCTGGACAATTTAGGAGCTGTCAGTGAGGAACAAGGAGAACGTTTCCACCAGGATATCAAGATAATGGAAAAACGCTATCAGGGACGTTGGAACACCAGGATGATGGGAGATTACTGTTGGTCCTTTCACGGAGAAAGTCAGCAAGCGGCACACAGATGAAAAAGCCACATCCGAAGCTTCAAAGAAAAGAGAGAAAAAAAATATAAGCCCATGGACTCTTAAAACCTTCATAAAACTTAGTATTAGGAATCAAAATATATTTTATGTGTTAAAATAAAGTTCTGTTTGTCTTGTACAAGTTATTTTTTTTCCACTCCTATAGAATATTAGCATATTTCATTAAATCTGACATAGCCAAAATGTGACAAAACTGTGGGTGATACAAAATAATGAAATTCAAATTTGGATTTAGCACCCAAAAAAATATAAAGATCACCTATTAACATTAAAAAAGTTTTTTATGACCTTAATTTTGCAGGCCTGTGTAATGATCATTCCTCCACACCTTTGAATAATGCCTAACTTTCTCAACAATTACCAGATATATAATGAGTGTGTTCTTCAACAGGAGTAGAAAAAGTACATTTTATAAGATTGTAGAAAAAATTTTGTGTGTAATTCGAGCAAAAAATGACATTACCGCTCTCATGAGAATAGCGCGCTCCGCCTTTTGCGCTCTTAATACACAAATAACTATTAAAGTGTAGCAACGTAAACGATTAGTATCTTTCATGTTTGTCCCCAAACCGTAAAAATTATTTTATAGAAGAGCTTTTTGTTGTAAAAAGTTTCAAAGGGTTTCTAGGATAGAAGAAACACTAATTGTAAATACACATGAGTTAAATTGTTACTAAAACAACTGTTTTAAAGTGAACATCGCTGACCGGAAATACGTACCTAGTTACTACATACGGTCACATATTGATTGATTTTAGTCCAGAGCAAAAAAAAAATTTTGTTGACGCCTGTTATATCAGTTGAAATAATATACATAATATGCAAGTTGATAAAAATTGTATTTGACAAAATTTATATGTAATATCAATTGAGTAATATATATTAATAAACGTCTAATTAAGTTTAATGTATATAAAAGCTCTAATTAATCGAAAATAATTGAATGAAATTCATGTTCATTACGAAATATTCACTTAATAATAATTAGAATATCTTGCCATTACGTAGATACAGTGGTGGGTAAAATAATTGACACACATTGATAAAGAAAATTCTCAAGAGGTAATGTTCACAACAATAATTGTAACAATTTTTTTTTAAATAATGCGGTATTTTGCCAATTAAAATATTTGCTTTGTTATTTAAAACGGATTTTCTCAAATATCTAGTTTTTGATTTTTAAAATGTTATTTATGTGTATATCAATAAACTACTGGTTAATAAAAACTGGTTTACTCAATTTAGGAGGGAGAATTTTTGACATTGGAAATTTAAATTAGCAATAAAAACGAATTCAAAACTCTAAAATTTACTTCTAATTTCATTATTCTCTTTCGGGGACACAGAAAAATTTTAGCGAACTTCATGGCGTCCCTAAAATTAAAAATTTATATTTTCCCAAATCATGTTTGATTTAAATGTGGTTGTTTGAATTAAGGTAATTTGAGTATCAAATTTTAATTTTTACTATTAAAATGCTTACTTTTAGTAAAAGTGGGAAGAACGACTTAGAAAATTTTAATAATAATCTTGATGGCATTATCAAATAAACTACGATACAATTTGAATTTATCACCGTTTGGAAGGGGCTGATCCTGCATACCCTGGATACCCCCACCCCTTGATGTAGCCGCCAATTTTAGAGAACACATTCTCCAAGCCAAAAAAGTAAGAAATTTTGCGCAATGGTCCATACATGTCATCATAGTGTTGTTGATAATGGTACCTACTCTAACATATATCAATACTTATTGTTACAATAATAATTATGATTATTAGTTTATGAAATGAGTATTCGACATGCTAAATGAACAGAAATAGATTAAATTATACATAATTGTGAACCTTTTATTGCAATACGCGTATATGAATTTTGTTCTGCTAGTTTCTACCAGTTGATCCAGATTAGGTGTTTTATTTTTCTAACATAAACAAAACCAGAAATTCGACAATATGGTGGTTGTCTAATTATTTTAGTATTATCTACTTTTTTGGTTATTTTGCCTTTGTAAACTTTCTGTAAAAAATATAATAAAGAACGATAAATATTTCACTGGAAAAAAGATCGACAAACGATATTGATTTTCCTCGTAAAGGATAAAACCACTTTGAAGCCTTCAGAAAACAGACTTTTAAAATTTTATATCAAAATAGTATCTAATAATTATATATATATATATATATATATATATATATATATATATATATATATATATATATGTACATATATATATATATATACATATATATATATATATATATATATATATATATATATATATATATATATATATATATATAACAAAGTAAGCTTTTTGAACGTGAATTTTAATTTATAAAGATTTTTTTCCAGAAACTTAACTAGCATACATTTTGGTTGCAAGTTCCAAGTTTCCACCTATCGACTTGAAATTTTCACTAATGTTTCCTTCAAAATTTCGGAAAATTATGCAATTATGTGGAGAATTCATTTTCAATCCAATAAATTGATTTAACAGTTACCATAATCAGAATATTTGTCAGTTTTTCTGACAAAATTTCAATAGAATCGGTTGGAAATTGTATTTGAATTAAAGTATCACCTTACTATATGTTATTCTTTATAAGTTTAAAAACCTAAAGAATCCTTAGTATTTTTTTTTTTTAAATTAAAACTGATAGTTTTTCCTTAAGTCACCCTGTACATATAGATACTAGACGACATAGTTATATATTTAATAGAATCTCAATCAAAACTGTATACCAATGCGGTTTTGAGTTAGAATTAGGTTCGTTATTAAAATTAATTGATTTGTTTTCTACAATGGATGTATCGAATACCCGTATTGTATGATCAGCTAATTGAAATTAAATCAACAGTGAACTAATAATTTAATTTTTTTGCTAATTGAAATTTTTTGAAATTAATTTCCTGCATAGTACACACTCTTTTCTACATCACCATCAAGGTAAAGTATAGTTGGCTCTGACTATTTCATGCACAAAACCACATTCAAACTTCGCGTATTATGGAAATAAATGATTTACTTTGAGATATACAATACTTCAGTTATATAAAATATTTTTTTATAAAAAAAAATAAATTAACCAGTCGTTTATCACTTCTAAGGCGGGTGCCTCAAAAAGTCATCAATACGCAGTTATAAAGTTTTGACGAAATTTACGCCTGTACGGTTAAAATACAGTAAACATCCGATATACCGGTTTTACCATTACATTAATTTAACACCTAAAACAATACATCAATTTTATTGAAATACATTTATTATGATAATTAAAGATACAGTTATTGTTTTACCCACGAGTATGTTAATATGTAGATTATGTACATATTTGTTCAAATAGATAATAATATACGTAGGTATATGGTTGCAAATATTTGATACAATTTACTGGTATTTGTTGTTCGTTGATTGAATCTCAAAATTTAATAATTATATGATAATTGCAATAATTAATTACAATTTCTACGAATCATTAAGTATATATTTATGCAATAAAATACCTAGATATGGACTTGTGCATAATTATACACGTTTTGAAATGCATACATTTGTAAATAATATCAATTCGCAGTAATTATATCTGAATTTTGATCCGAATAATTGTGCTTCTAACATCAAAGCGTAAATTTATGTTTAAATTTTGAATCAAATGTTGAATATTTGAACAAATTTGAAGAGTTCAGAAGAGTTGTAATAGAACTAGCCGCGAATAGAAATGGCTACGAGTATTTGCAATTTAAATTCAAAACATAATCAACAAAGTTTGATACGAAACTTCGCCAGAAAGATTCGCCTAATGCTATCGTCTCAAAATCGTTAGTGTTTAAAAGCAATTCTTATTACAGCCTGGTTAATTCCAGCTACGGACATGGTTAATATCGATTACTGCACCGACTAGTAGCAATTAACAACCTGTTGAAACCAGTTAATTACTCGATAGACCAGTTGGCGACTACATCTACTTACCCCTAAATTCAGGCAGTCGTTATTACATTCTCAAGCGCCCCAATACCCATTATTTCATTTTTGCTACACTTGGTGATGATTTTGGTAGCGCCAGTGTTCCGCGACAAAAATTTTGGAAAACATTGAAAAATTACTCGCTCAGAACTCTTGAATAAATCACAAAATTCTACTGTTTATTCAATATAACCTTGAAAATATATCAAGCATATTCCCCATTCATTTAATAGTCTACAATTTTATTTTTCATTTTGCTTCCGAGACTACTAAAGTAGCGGTAGCATTGTGATCACTATTGAAAAATAAAATATTTTTTCCCTCCAAAATAAAAATTTTTAGGCACATTTTACGTTTTATAGCTTCCTGAACAAATTTGGTTTGGTATCTGTTCGTTCGTCCGTCTGTGTGTCGCCAGTTTGCACCAAGTGGCATAACCTCTGAACTATTTGATTATTTTTAATGAAATTTTCAGAAATTATGCAGTTTGGTTCCGCGATAGTTCCCTATGAATTTAATCAAAATCGGAGTAACGGTAGCAACGCCGCTACCATGTCATTCCAAAATTGCACCAAGTGGCATAACTTCTGAACTATTCAATTCTTTTTAATGAAATTTTCAGAAGTTATGTAGTTTGGTTTCTAGATGGTCCCCTATGAATTTATTCGAAATCGGAGTAACGCTAGCTACGCCGCTACCATGAAATCCCATTAAATGTCAATAACTTATTTACTGTTAGTCTTATTTCGTTCAAATTGCTAGTGTATTTTGGGGTTTAGTTTCTAAAATATTTTTGCTATTCTTTTATAATTTAGCCTTTAACAATTTTTTATGAACTTTAAGGCGAAAATATAATTTCACGGTATATATTAGTGATGTCGGATGATTAATCGATTAGTCGGTTTAGTCGACTAATTTTGATTACATTTAGTCATATTTTAATCGACTATTTTACTTTCGATTAAATGATTAAAATGATTAATTTTTTTTATATGACTAAAAACGACTTTTCTGTATTATTTGTTGGACTTCAAAAAATGGAAACTAAAAAACTATCTATTTGTATGATTGTTCACTTTTATGTGATTAATATATTGTGATACTTCATATTTTTCTTTTCCTTAAAACAAAAATATTGAAAATCCATAATTAAACACAAAAGAAAATCTCGTTTTTGATAGAGTTACATATAGGTTACCTTATTCATGAATTCGACTAAAAATTTAGCCGTTTAGTCGACTACTTTGTGCTCGATGTTTTCGACTAATGACCAATTTTATCTGAAAAACAATTTTAGTCGATTAATCGGCTAACTGCTTCTCGGCCCGACATCACTAGTATATATATTTGGTAGAATACTGTTTTAAAGTCTTTTACGAGTACTGTGTGCCACACCCCATTGGCAGTGTATTTTTTTTTGATAATTTCACCGCGCTATAAATAAATCTGTCCGACAAACAGTACCGTAAGATGGTCTTGACTCGGTCACTTTTTTGCTATTTTTAGGTATAACTCCTTCCTGCTGTTGAATACAACAATAAATACGTTTCTATCTCATAAAGTATGTTTCCTTTATTATATCCCTGAACCTTTAACTTACATGTGTCTGTAAATAAAAATAATAAAAAATAAATAAAAGTGACCGAGTCAACATGGTAAAACGTTGTTGAGTCGGTCACCTACTTAAATTACATTACAAGGTCGAAACTAACCTTTTCCGTCCGAATTCGGGGATATATTTAGACAACAGAGCTTGTTTACAACAGTTGGTGATTGGTTGCAAAGCTTGCAAAGTCAGATGTACGAAATATGGGAAAAAAATCAGTGGCACACCACATACAAAGACTAAGATATTTTATTGGTTAACATAGAGTAAGGGACAGTGTTTTACAAATTAGTATGATGTAATAAAATAACATAGGCCTATTTTAACATCTTGAATTATGTTATATCCATCAAACGAATATTTAAATTTAAAAGAAACAAGGTTTCTCATCAAAAATGAGAGTGACTGACTCAACAATAGAATTTTTTTACACCGAATATTTTTTTTGTTGATAAGGATACGATTATACACCTATAGAAATATCGATGCCGATTAAGTTTAGAGTCGAATAAAACCATCTCTTTTCGATTTATTATTCAATATCTGATTATGTATGCCTTAACCAGACAACAATATTTGGTCGCTGTTTTTAGATTATTTGGTCAACCCGGTATTATATTTTAGAAAAACCAATTGGAGTTGAAAGACATTTACAGCTGCTTAGAGTGTTTATAAACGATGAAAACGAGACCAGTTGCGAAACATTAGGTTGTCTGGTATCTTAATAACAAACATTTTTACCGATCGCGACATGGGTGACCGAGTCAAGACCATCTTACGGTATTCGCTATTGTTAACATTTATCTATATTTATAAAAGGCAGACCGCACTGCGTATGCGAAAATATTTTCGCCATATTTTTTATTATTTTCACTAATAATAATTCACATAAATTAATTAATTACGTGTTTAACTAATGAATATGATTTATAATACGTACATATATGTATAATACACCTCATCATACTCACCCATTATCCCATGTATCCATACAACGCGCCATATTATTATGTTGTGTATTGTATGATTACAATTTATGTGATACGTTTTTATTAAAAAAAAAAAAAGAAATAACAGGAGCATAGAGAAGAGCATCCATCCACCAGCGGAGAAGTCGGCTGAGAGCAGCCGGCAGCAACCAAACAGCTCAAACCAACGAGCCATACAATTGTAATATTTCAGCACATACTCATTTTATATTATTCTTTTCCCTGTCTGTGTAGCTAGTTATTATATTATCTACCCAACACATTCTATTACTGTTCTTCTCATTGCTGCAACAACAAGGCTATACGCTGACTACAGAGAATGTGTAGTATTGTTTATGAATATGTAATGGAGGTGGGCGAAAAAAAAGGAACAAAAAATTACCACATGTATGTATGTGTAGGTAATAATATTAAGGTAATGTGTAATTCAAAATATTTGGGTCAGTATTAAAAATTGATTTGATAGGGGACCGTGTGGAGGAAGTTACAACCGCAGCAATGAATGTATTGATTGGCTCGACCAAAAACGAGGAGCGGTGGAAAGTTTACTTGTGGGGTCTTGAAAAAAATTTCGTACAGTAACATAACAATTTATTTTGCTACTTTTATATTGAACAGATTCGTACAATCAGAGGTAAGCAAATGGTGTATCTTTATGGAACTGCAGTTGTTCAAGAAAGTCACCAACATATACAGCATGTATAAAATTTGAGCTTAAAACAAACCCTGTGAACTAAATCCATGGTTGCTCTTTTCTTATAATTTTATATTACAAAGTTACAATTGCAATGAAAAAACGCAAATTCGAATGGTGGTTTTTATTTTATTTTCGTAAATCTTTTGGCATAGAATCGCTGCAACTTTACTACTTTCGCCATAGAATCGCTGTAACTGTACTATTTTTGGTATAAAACTGCTGTGACTTTATGACTTTTGGTATGGAACTGCTGTGACCAGATGACCTCACTAATTTTGAAATAGAACCCTTGTGAATTTACGACTTTTGTTATAGAACTGTTATAGCCATGCTACTTTTGTACAGAACCACTGTAACCTTACTACTTGTGACACAAAACCGCTATAACCTTACTACTTGTGGTACAAAACCCTGTAACCTTACTACTTAAGATATAAAATTGCTGTGACCTCACTACTTCTTGCGATTTGTGAGACATGACGGTGCTGTGACCTCGCTACTTTTGGTATAAAAATTTGTTGCATAAAATTACTAAATAAATATTATAATGCGCATTTATGAAATTGTAATTCTGGAATTTAAGTATTAAGTAAATTAATATCGTTTTTTAAAAATCACATTTAAGTTTTTGACTTGATATAATCAGTCCGCGACATCGGGCCTAGTGCGGTTACGAATAAATTTTCACGATTTCCGTAATTATGAATTTTCACCAAGTAAACTTATCTGTCCAGTTAAATATCTTAACAATAAAACTGTACATCAGTATTCTCTTAAATTAATATAAAATTTTTTACATATTTATTACAGTGTGATTGTAAAATAAGAATTTTTTAATTTTCGTATGTAATATCGAAATCTACCTTGGAAGTGTAACTTGTAGGTATCCTAAAAAACAAATATCAAAGTGGAAAAAAATCAATAAGAGAAATATAAATTTTTTGGCAAGAACAGTACTCATAATTCATTTCGGTATGTAATTAAATATTTTATTGCAAACACAATAATTTTCTACTGACCAACAAGGAAGTTTTCGTGAGCATAAAATTATTTACTGCGAGTAAAAAAGACATTTCCCTTGACAATTATTTTTTCAGATTTCATAAATATGTTATTTGGAGTTACATTCCAAAGTATATTTGCAGTTACACCTTTGTTGACTCTTAAAACATACTGCATGCTTTGTTTAACACAGTTACCTATACGATACAGCTCAGCAAAACATTTCGTATCCAGTCTAATGCATCGTAAAGCTTAATAATTATAAGCAACTAAATAAGTGCCTATGTGATTCAGGTTCCTACTGTACTATGATAATAAAACATATAATCTTGCATAGTATCTAGATCTGACATGTTTTGGTAAACCACAGGGTATATTATAATAATCTGCAGGTGTTTCAGTGAATGAATCGCCACATTTCAGTCAAAAGCTTGGTGTTAATGAGGGCTCTATTTATTTTATAATGGCCGATTGCACCAACATTAATTTAATCGGAACTTAATGGCCATTAGTAAATCAGAGATTAACTAACCCCGATTTGTCTGTTGCACCATTTAAAATATACCAATAGTTAACTAATGTACGTTATCGATCAATTTTGACTAGCAACGGTGTCTGATTTGTTTTTATAGGACATGAAATGAGACCCAGGAGAAGCAAATGCTAGTAAGTTGATAATATCACATGGTTAAAAAATTTAAATCTGCATATTTTGAAACAGGTAGCGCCTCCTTGATTTACATAAACAATAATTTATGTTTACGTATTATAAAATATGTTGAAACTGTGATTTGACAATTGTGAAGACACTTTTCAATTTAAAAATGGAAAAATGAAATAGATACCAAAATTTTTCAGAAAAGAAAATTTTAATTGAAATTGTACAAAAGTATATTTTAATAGTAAAAAAAATTAGATATAAATACTATGGAAACTAGCATCAAAATATGGATTAAACGCTGATTAAATAATATTTAATTGCTCAGTATCCATCCATTAACTTAACGGACGATTTAATCATTAGTTAATAAAAATTAACCTTGGTGCAACAGATAATCAGAGATTTTAGCTACAGTTAAAGTTAATCATTGATTAAGGTCTTAACGGCCGATTAAAAATGTTGGTGCAATCGGCCATAAGAGAGTTTTCTAAGAGTAAGTTACAAATAAATTAATTAGCACCTACTTTCTAATTAATTAAATTATAAATAGGTATCGCGGACATTTTTCGGATTACACAAAACCGTGTTTTGTATATGCAGGCAGGTAGATAGATAATATGTGTAAGTTGTATATATATGTATGTTTTATCAAAATATCTATTCGTTTTTATTCACATTAATCACATCAAGTGCGATATATCTGAATACACAAAACACGAATGCTCTTTGATCCGAAAATGTCTGATACCTAATAATAAATAGCGTATTATATTTACCAAGGATCGTAAATGTTATTTTTCGGGCCTCGGATGCAGATTGAGAATTTGAGGCTGAAAGCCGAGAATTCGTAAGTATCGACCGTCATAAAAATTAACTCGCGGGTCGGGTACAAGTAAATTATTTTTTCAATTAAAAAAACCGAATAGAAAAAATCAAGTTTATTGAAAATGTAATTTTAATAAAAATAAATAGTAATTAGGCGTCTATAAGTAACTATCTCTGTAGAAAAATCGATTTACTAATTGACGGTAAGTGTACTTACTTGCCTTCGGAATGTAGCTAAACTTTTATGACTGGTTATTGTTTGTAACAACCATCAAGGTATTTTTGAATTAAAATAATTCATGTAAATAAATAGCTACATAATCATAAAACACAAGAAACAAACTAATCGGAGTGATTTGTTGGTTTGTCACAGCTTAAGGATGTTTGGGAGGTACAATCGGAGATAAAAGTACATGAAATTAGAAATTCGTGAATAATTGCGTTGTTTAACAAACTATGAGGTAAATAAATAGTTATCTTTGTTAAATAATAGCTATCACTACAACTGATTGCACAATACATCAAACTATCTCTCAGCTGAGTACAAGAGCTGAGTACATTCTGAGGATTTTTCGGAGAATTTCAAAATGCTACGAGACGATTGAAAATTTAGTAGAATGTTCTTCATTAAATACTAAGGCCCCTGTGAAAATTTGATACCGATTCACTAAGCCATGTTCCACGACTTTTTGATTGCCCAGAATGAGTCTAATCAAATTTCAATTCGACATGAATTGAAATTTGAATTTCTCATGAATTTGCAAAAATTCATGAGAAAGTAATGAAGATTTCTATTAAATTTTTACTAAGAAACGAAAATTATCCTCAAGATGAAGACATAAAATCAAAAGGAACTATTAAAAATGCCAAGAAATATTATTTTAAAATATGATATTAATTTTTACGTTGAAATGAACTGGGTGAGCGTAGGTATATGATTCCAACCATTCTCGTACATATATCATCACTTGACACTCGATCGTTTGATCTTCTCTCATTCTCATCAGCCAACGAAATATCATACCTTTTAATAATAAATATGTACATGAAACAGGAAATGAAATGAAATTAGAAAATAAAAAAGTAATGACAATTTCTTTCAACACTACTATGGTACCTACCTACACATTAATATCAACTCGAGGTATAATAGAACGTACCATATAAAAATCTAGACGCTAGCAGATGATATATCTCTGGCTGGTTATGCCGCGTTCGTTTGTGAAATGATACTTTAATTAGATTAAATAAATATTAAATAATATTTCAACATTGTTTGAATTAATTACAGCTATCGTACGATTTTCGGGCACGATTATATGTGTATATTGGAAAAAAAATCAGCAAAAATTATGAATAATTTACTTGACAGAGTTGTTGGGAACTGATTTTGCACTTACGTTACCCAAATTCACCGACGAGATCTAATTCATTTCAAGTCGGTATTCAGGCACTTGAGAATGTCATGTCGATTGCCTGAATTACGGGGAAAATTAATGTAATTGCTTCAAATTATCATTAGCAAATTTGCAGTGGATATATGTATATTTATTTAATGGTATAACATTTATTTAATTATATAATCAAATTTTATGATTAACAAATATAAACAATGGAAAAAAATAGTGAAAAAAATTCTGTCATATTCATAATTTTGCATTTTCTATAATATTGTTTAACAAAAACCATTTTAACAACAAACGCAAACTGAATATCAATGACACGAGTACCTATCCCTATGCATACATGCATGCATACATACAAATTAAAATATATTAAACAAAGATACAACAATTACTAATTACGCACTCGTTATAGAAAAAAACAAGAGTAAAACAAAGAGAGAATGACTAACTATAATACGGTTAGTAAACTGAATGAATACAAATGTATACATTTAGCGTAGCAAGAGATAAAATATGTAAAATATCTACGAATTGAATAAGGTAAATAAATATGAAAAAAAATGTAAATACAAACAAAAATAGGTAATGATACAATAAAAATAATAAAGTGAAAAAATAACCAGTGATAGGAAAACTATTAACAGGATATTTTAATGGATTCTTCCAATGTAAAATCATTTAAAAAATAAATACAATTTTTTTTTTTAAATTTCTGAAATTACTACCCTTCCACATAAAAAATATTACCCCTCCCGCGCAAAAAATATTCGTTCAGTTTGCAATAGCTCGTATACCTATCTTGCTGCAAAACTATAAACTGACTTGTATTGTATATTGAATGTTTCTTATGCGGCCCATACACGGTTCAACTTGTTGTACAACTTGGTTGAGTTGTACAACATGTTGAATCGTGTGTGGGGCAGTTGGTCAACTATTTTGATGGTTGCATAAACGGTTGAAGTAGAATCAAAATATTTCGATTTTACGTGGGCGGAGCAAATGGTCTATGAGCATGTTGTACTGTGTGTGGGGTAGTTGAACAACAAAACCAGTACATATATGGTGTAAAGGGTGTAAATCGACAAAATATTTACAGCGGTTACAATTAGAAAGTTGAAATATTTGATTTTGTTTGTTATTTCCAATAGCTTGCATTTGAAAATTTTAAATCTTCAAAAGAATTTCCCGTTGTAAGAAACCTTAATGTAATTCCCAAGCGTGTTTTTGCAGAAATTGCATCACGCATAAACGTATCTTCTTTGTTTATTAAAGATGTTATTTTTACTAAAATATCATTAATAATTTCTTCGTTCATTCGCATATAATTTTTATAATTGGGTCACATTCACTATTTTTTTTAAATAGTTTTTCATTAGAAAATTTTTTTCCCAACCACTCTGCCCCATTTTCTTTTTTTTCGTTTACTCACGCTTTCTTCACTATTTTCTGCAATTACTGCTAAGGCAAGAGTTTTACCCATAATTTTAACGAAGTTCTCTTTTTCAAAAATTGTCAATAACTGAAGTTGGCAACAAGTTGAATGAATAGTTTAATAGTGTATGGCAAACAGTTCAACTTGTAGTACAACTAGGTAGTACAACAAGTTGAAGCGTGTATGGGCCGCATTAAAATTACAGCTCGTGTTGGCTTTTTACAGTTTGATAAAAATGATGCATCTCGAAAGTACTCGAAAATTACATTATCAATCCCAGAGATTTTTTTCATTTAATTACAATTTCATTTACATTATGAATTTTTCTTTGATAGAAAATTATTTTATCTCAACAAGGCCAATAAACTTTAATTAAAACATTTTAACATTTGTAAAACAAAGACAGTTTAAAAATAAATAAAGATATAAAACGAATAAAAATTTATGATATAACAGACTGTGTTCTTTATGACTGCTATATTACAAAATGTAGTTATATTTATTTATAAGATTATGTTCTTATATTAGAAAGTTCGCCAAGTGCGTGTTTGACCCGCACTAGGGTAAGGTTACTCACAAGTAAAGGTCCCGAGGCCGGACCTATCGATTTTGATGAAACTTAAATATGCTGTAGAACACTAAAAACTAAGGGACACGTATTTTTTTTTATCTGCGGAAAAACGGTTTGAAGGGGTGAAATCACCCTCCAAAAATTGGGGTAAAAATTTAATTTTTCAAATATCTCGAAAACAGTAAGAGATAGAGCAAAAGTTTAAATTGGCGATATTACTCTTTTTTAAAGAGCTATCTATTGATATGCAATTTGTTCAAATTACATCAACAGGGGTGGTTGGGGGTTAAAATTTGGGGGTTAATTTCGCAAAAAGGGGGTGAAAAATAAACAATATAAAAATTTTGATTACAGATTTGAAATCTACGTCAAAAAATCTAATTGGCCTGTTTTTGCTCAATATCCTAATATTAAGTCTAGGGGTAGTTAACTAGAGGGTGACTATGTCGAATAATCGTACTATTTGGGTATTTCAAGAAGTTCTTCTTCATGGAAAATAGCTTAAGACAATTAGAATAACGTAAAAATGAAATTCTCGAATTCAAAATTGAGTTTGAGCAACATTGGAGAGGGGGTGAGTCACCTTCTTAAATTACATACTAGTTTACATACACTAATTTTTCCAATTAACACACTGACAGGGGGTAATAATGTCACAATAGATGGTTCTGAAGTTAGACTATCGTATGTAAGGTTTTTATTAGGTTTCGTTATTTTAGGTTAGGTTATGTAATTGTCGGTATCGATAATTTTCGATAAGGAAAACTATAATATCCATTAAAAAACAAACCTAATAAAGACCTTACATATGATAGTCCAACTTCAGAACCACTTATTGTGACATTATTTTACCCACTATCAGTGTGTTAATAGCAAAAATAGTGTATATAAACTAGTATGTAATTTAAGAGGGTGACTCACCCCCTCTCCAATGTTCCTCAAACTCAATTTCGAATTCGAGAATTTCATTTCTACGTTATTCTAATTGTCTTAAGCTATTTTCCATGAAGAAGAACTTCTTGAAATACCCAAATTGTACGACTATTCGACATAGTCACCCTCTAGTTAACTACCCCTAGACTTGATATTAGGGCATTGAGCAAAACCAGGTCAATTAGATTTTTTGACGTAGATTTCAAATCTGTAAACAAAATTTTTATATTGTTTATTTTTCACCCCCTTTTTGCAAAATTAACCCCAAAATTTTAACCCCCAACCACCCCTGTTGATGTAATATGAACAAATTGCATATCAATAGATAGCTCTTTAAAAAAGAGCAATATCGCCAATTTAAACTTTTGCTCTATCTCTTACTGTTTTCGAGATATTTGAAAAATTAAATTTTTACCCCAATTTTTGGAGGGCGATTTCACCCCTTCAAACCGTTTTTCCGCAGATAAAAAAAAATACGTGTCCCTTAGTTTTTAGTGTTCTACAATATATTTAAGTTTCATCGAAATCGATAGGTCCGGCCTCGGGACCTTTACTTGTCAGTGTGATTGACTTTTCTATATATTTAAGAAAAATATAGGTAATTTTCTTACGGTTTATTTAAAAGTAAGTAAATACATTCCTCGAAAATTTCAGTTCAACTCATCCATAACTGTTACAGGAAGAAGCACACAAATTTTGTACTTCAATATTTAGCAAAACTTTCCCCAATGATTTGAATTTTTCTAATAGTGAAACATAACTCGATGGAAAATTTCATTTATTAGAGACAATTAAATGGACATGACAATAAGAGTCACGCGATTTTTCTTCGGAATCCGAAAAACAAAAACAAAAAAAACTACATATTTTTTTTTAAAAATGTGTACACAGTTAAGAAATATTACATGTACTTACCGAGAGAGGACTCTGCGTCTGTAAATCGGAAATTAAATGAACAGAATCTTAATGTTTCTGGTTCGTTTATCCATTATTAGATGATTTTTTTTTTTTTTGCTTTGTGTTTTTTTTTCCGTTTGTAAATAATTCGACACAGAAATTTCGAGCATCTACTTACATAGCGTTCCCGGAATAGATACACCTACTCGACTTTTAATACTGAAATGATTTACGTTTTACTTATGTAGGTAGGGTTGGCCGGGGTAAATGTGAATTGGGGCAATTGTGAAAGGCGCCTATAATTTCTAAAATAACATTAATTTTGTTAAAAATCAAATCTTAGTATGTTTTTCTGTCCTTTCTTAATATGCTATTAAAATTTCATAACAATTCTCCAAGTATTAGTATCTTTTTTTATTTTGAGAAAACCCTTGCAAAATTTTGTGTATCTTATTTCGACCAATCCTCAAAAAACTTTTTTTTTTAAATACATTTTCTTTTTTTTAAAAAGGTAAGAAATAGATAAAGGTACTTCTAAAGAAATGGTCTAAAGCCTGGGGGGGGGGTTCCTTATTAACTGCTAAAGAAGTTGGACAATTTATTACCAATTCACAATTACCCCATGATTTTAAAATTCTGGGGTAATTGTGAACGTCATTCACAAATGCCCCCATCCGGTCAAAAATTTCAGTAGTGTCCTTTTCAGAGTTGAAAATGTTGATAATGATGTACAATGACATTATTGTACAAGTTTCCGTTGTACAAACAACACCAAAAAAAAATAGATTGTTGTTTGTTGTTCATGTAAACGGAATGTATTTCCTTGAAAAAGTCTTATTTTCCTTGTTTTTGTGCGAAAATCATGTAATTTTTTGATTTTCGATTTGATAAAATGACAAAATATCATCAAAATATCATTTTTAGTTTGTAACAAATTTGTTCTTACAATTTTTGTTATTTTGATTTAACCTTGATTTTTTGTACAGAGGTATGCGTAACTTGCATTAAACAAAGAGAAATTGTGACCGCTAGAGTATGATGAAAAATTTGAAAGTGGGGTAAATATGAAGAATTTGAGTTGGGCTTTACTCTGATGTACCTCACTCCTCTTGTAATCCATTCTAAATAATTTTTCTGATGGCATTCACATTTATCCCGAAATTCATAAGATTTGCAAAACTGCACCGGGGAAATGTGAATGGCTTATAAAATTTTTGTTTTTCATACGAATTTGCTCAAAATTTGTGTGGTGTATCCTCAATAATGTAGAATTAGAAATAAATCTACCATAATGTGATACATAAAATAAAAAATAGTTAAAACAACGCTTTTATCTCAATTCATGAAAATCCATTCACAATTACCCCGGTCAACCCTATTTAATTTTTTTTCGCATACGTTTTGTACAAATGTTTTACTTGTTCAGTGTTTTACTTGTAAATGTATAGGTAGAAGTGATAAGGTCAATGACAAATATAATAAATTTTTTTGTTATTTATTTCCATGTTGTAAATAATAAGTTTTTTATTTTAGTAAAACAGCGTTTGCCAAACTGTGTTTAAAAACAAAACACTATGCTTTTCTTTGTTTAAAACATAATTCATAAAAATTCTTAAGTGGAAAAATACCTTCGGAGAGGTGAAAATAAAGAAAAAGTTGAGAATTTTTTTTAACATGAGGGAAAAATGGAATTATAGTTTTGAGGTTTGGAATTTTATTTACTATGTGCTAAGTATTAAATCATATTTTTATTGTTTCAACATATGTATATAAATACCCCTGTCGCAGCATTCTGTATAACATATAGGGAATTTCCGTTTATAAAAATTAGTTTTTCTCGGAAACTAGTTGATACAGAATAATAGTTTAAAGAACTTTTTTATGTAATTTTTTCTCCTCTTTTAAATGGTGTAAAAAAATTTGGCAAAAATTTTTGAATAAGTGGAAATTTTGGCAAAAACTAATTTTTTGCAAGAAAAAAGCCATGTTCCTGGCATCCGACGTGTCTGGCTGAGGAACTCATCCAAGGGTTTGGGACTTCCAATGTTTTCATCAAATTTTGTAACTATTGGATACTTCGTTTGAGAGTTATCGCGCGGACATATATATATATATATATATATATATATATATATATATATATATATATATATATATATATATATTTCAGTAAATATTATTTTCGGTTTCTCGGGGACCTCAAAACAAATTTCTGCCATAGTCCCGGGCTCAGGTCGCGTCATGACAGTGGCTGTAATAGCTGAATCCCATTCTGGAAATTCGCTAAAATAACAGCTGTAGGAGCCTTAATTATTGTTATCTAAAAAATTTTTAATTTTTTTTTCACTTATTATTACCCGAGAGGTTTGTATTTCTTCGAATAAATTTGGGTTTGTCTAACGAAAATTTGTTGCCTAGAGAGAAGAACCGTCGACTAACAAAAACGCACCATTTTTTACGCTCTAAAAATCTGTCCTAACTTTCCAACATCCACTTTTACCATGGAAAAAAGTGGAAAAGCCACAATATTCTTATGGGATTTGATTCACATAAATTAAATTGTCTGTGTTAACATATGTAAAATGTCGATAAACTAAAAAAAATTTAAAAAAATAAACAAATTGAAGAATTTATGACGAGTTTTCATTTTCATTTTTAAATTTAAATTTTCATAAAATTTTGGTCTATTTTTTCCTATAAAAAAAATTTTCGTTCAAATACTAACATAAAAGTTTGGTTCACATAGAAGAGAAATTCTCTTACTCACACATTCTCGAGCACGTTTTTGTTCAGAGGATAAAACATACCAAGGATTTTAAATATCGCCCTGAAATTTTTGGAGTATATTCCTCAGATGTTTTATTAATATTCTACCAAATTTGTTCAATAAAAACGATATTTTTAGATTGTAAAGGATCTTTGAAGCTTGAATATCCCGAAAATGGTATGAATTATATTGATTTCGAAAGCGTTAATTGCTGGTAGTTTATTAGCAAAAAGTCTACCGTTTTATATTTTCCCAAGGAAATTTCTTAAAATCTTTGGTTAGGATTTTTGATTTAGTCAGTACCAATTTTACATCATTTATTGCTCAAGACATTCTATAACTGCAACGGGAAATGTACCTGAAATTTCTTGGAACTTGTAATGTATTTTTAAGAATATAATATTTCTTTTTTACAATTTGATTTCAGTATTGAAATATTTAATAAAACCGTCAATCAATCATCGATCAAAAGAAATTTTTTATTTATTTGAATAGTTTTATAATAAAATACCTAGAAAAATTTTATTTTGAAAGAACATAAATAAGCCTCAGTGAATAAGATAAGTAAAGCACATACCGTAAAATAGAACTACTTTTCTTCTATCGGACAATTTTGCTCCATAGATTAATAAGATTCAACTTCATCTAGCGGACAAACTAAGTAATAGGTATTCATTTCTGAATACTTCTAATTTTAATAACCGATGGATAGTACCACCTATCATAACTCTTATGAGAATAAATATTCTATTCGCGATTTTTTGATTGGGTTTGCAAGGGAGATCTGTACGTCTTCATTTTTTTTAACGGATATAGCATGATAAGTATAGGTGAATCTGCCTCGGAAGCGAATTATTTTAATAACTATATTACCGGTATGGTAAGGCTTTTTAACATGTAGAATATTAAAAAATTTTCTATTATATTTCTGCAATGGTTTTGTTTTGATCTAGGGAAGTTATACATATGAAGTACCTGCAGTGTCACATAAACGATAATACAGTTACTATTGGGACTTTCTATCAGGGGAAGATAACCTATAACTTAATATACCTCTTTCGATTATTCTTGATTATCTCGAAAACTATAGGAGATAGGAAAAAACACTTTATGAGACACAACACTTTGTTTTTAAAGTACTTTCGATTGATGTGTATAATTACAGGGTCGGACCCACTGGAAGGGCGGTTCAGCAGATTAGAAATGAAAAATATTTTTTTTACCATGTTGCAGCCCTTGAATTTTGATGAGACTTGGTCCAGTAATTAAGTGCATTAGGGCACAGTTACTGAATTTTTTTTGAAATGGTCGCTCAATTGGAACCCTATAAAAATAACATTGGATCGGATACTATCCTTATTATTATCCTTAATAACGAGGAGATAGAATAATAAATATGTCTAATATTCTTCAGAGTGTTTGCCTTCATATGGATTTGGAATTATTTTCCTAAGTTGAGTAATTACTAAGAAAAAAATTTTTGTAATTTTTTAAATTTTTTTAGTTATCTCCATAACTACTCAGTTTTGGCCGCCAAAATTGTAGATGTCAGTTACTTATAGCCTTACCATGCCGGTAATATAGCTATTAAAATAATTCGCTACGGGGCAGATTCACCTACACTTAACCTGCTATATCTTTTTGTTCAGAAATAATGCTATTTGGCTCTTATTGTTAGAACAAAATATCATGTAGATATTTTATAACATTTAAACTGTAATTATATCGATATTTATCAATTTATCGTCATTATGATTTTAAGGTTACTTTTAAAGGAAATGGGTCGCATCAGCTTAAAAATGATTAAATTTTCTTGAATTTTATAGCCAGTTTTTCTTCAGTTTTTCATCATTCATATTAATTATAATTTTATCATGTCTAATACAATTTATTGAATTCAGTGAGTTTGAATTATTTTCCCTGATACAGGTAAAGAAAAATGAAGCCCTGTCAGTTTTTGCTGGTGCTAAGAGATGTTGTAATGTTTCTGTGAGGATTTTCTTTTACAACAAACAATTTCTTAATTAAAATAAATTTTTCAGGTGATGCAAAGTAGTCCGCTCATATAGTATCTATACTTTTCATTAATTCCTGAACAGTTTCCTAACTGTATAAGAAAATAATAAAACCAATTTAATAAGTTATAAAATAAAAGGACAATTTTTTTACGTTACTAATGCCACTTTATTTAAAGTCTTAATTGTCTGTGGCATGTTTCGGCTCGTATGGCCATTGACGTACGGTCACTGTTCGTCAATGGCCATACGTGTCGGAACATGTCATAGACAATTAAGACTTTAAATAAAGTGGTATTAGTAAAGTAAAAAATTGTCTTTTTATTTTATTTTAAGATGGAATACCATAAAATAACACTCAAATCTATCAAATATATTAATAAGTTATCTTTCAAAAATTGTATTTTATACAAATAAGCTACTTTGAAAGTGGAGCAAAATTGTCCCGTCTTACGGTATTCTTATTTTTTAGTAGCGTTAGTTGTCTTTTGTTTTGATTCAATATTTCCAATAGAATTTAAAGCAATATTGAATGCAGATTTTATATTAATATCGATAACAGGTAAAAAAGTGTTTCTAGTAGAGAAATCAAAGAAAAATTGAATAAGTTTTTGGAACAATATACAATTTCATAAAATAGTAAAATACTAAGATATGTATGAAAGAAATACGTTGGAAAATTACCTTTTATCTTGCGGAAATCGTTATCTATTTCCAAAATTGAAATTCTAATATGTTCCTGATTTTTTTTTGTCAAGATTTTAAAAATATTAGTGTTGGTCTTCGATAATCGATTTTAAGAGACCCCGTAGAGACCCAGAAAATGTACAACTTAGCAACAGATAATGCCTTATTATTGAATTTTATTTCAATTGCGACCCAAATAGGGCTTCCAATCCGGTTCATAGTTATTTCCTTTTTATCCCACCTCTGCCCTATATCATAAACATGCGTTTAGATGGCAGCATAGGTACCGGTTATAATAGCAATTGTCAATAAAATCGATTATAAAGTTAGAAAATATTTTATCACCAAAAAATTGAAAAGCATACCTTCACATATACATAAGTATACTCCGCCATTCAATAAATCAGCGAATTCAATTCTTATAACCAATTTTATATATATTGAATTGTCATGTTATACAATAGTATAATATGACGACAATGTTAGAGATAGCTCCAATAAAATATATGTCAAGTGAATTATGAAAACGTTTTTTTTTTTGGGGGGGGGGGATCCAAAGAAGTTAATTTCGGAGCCCTTGTAGTTCGTCTGTGTAAATAATTTTTAACTAACTGAAGGAAGTAGTAAGATCACAACGATTCTGGTGAAATATACCAATTGTTATAAGTGCAAAATTAATAAAAAAGTAAAATGGTTAGAAACCATAAGGTGATTTAGCTTATAGTTTCTTGAGTTGGTACATACTTATTGGTCAGGCAGTAAATCAAATGGTTCTTATTAGAATCAGAGTATGCAATATTTTAAAGCGAGGGATTATGTACAAGTTTTATTGCTTTGTTAAAGATATGTATATTTGTTCTGAAATACAATAAAACCTCGCTATTTCGAACTTCACTAATTCGGAACTTCTATAATTCGGATTGACAAAAAAAACAATTTGTAAAGTAAATTAATGTGTAGTGTTTTTTATTAAAATAAAATATAGCGTAATTAAAATTTTTCATTTTTATACTTCTTATTAATTACTGAATTCACCGATACTTAAATTATTACATACACTTACGCTTTGAAATTTATCTAAATTAAGTACAGGATGTTCGTAAAAGTCAAGATTGCGTGTGATTTTAAAAGTGTTCCATAATTCGGAAATTTCACAAATTCCCATCAACTCTGGTCCACATTAGGTCGAATTAGCGAGGTTTTACTGTACCTGTACACATGCCAACAAAATAAAATGCAGATGACAATAAAACTGATTTCTGAGAGAATATTAAAAATATTTTACATTTTATAACAAAATCAATAAAATTTAGTAACTAGGCTTCTCTGTCTCGCGTCAAAATTATTGTAAACCCCGACTATTTAAGGATTAATTTGGATCGTTGTCTGATAATTATCTATTTCATATTAAAATAACACAGTCAGCCTCCTAAAAATCCCTGATTTTTTAAATGTCAAAATTAGATGTTTCCTTAAGGGGTTACATGTTCTTTTTTAGTTAAAAAAAAAAACACAGTTTACGATTTTTTTTGGCATAGTAAGAAAATATGATTTATTCCAACTTTTGACATATTATATTGAGATAGTGTAAAAAATTATCATGAAAATAGGATTAAAATTAAGCTATTGGTAATTAGTTGTCGAAAATCGCTAATTCTTCGCCCTAGGTAGAGTAACTCGTGAAATCCTTATCTGAAATCAAAAAAAACGAAATTTTTTCTAATAGTAGATACTTATATGTCTTGTACTTGAATGAAGGGTTTTTAAAAGAAAATTAAATTTCACAGCATTTGAACAAAAAATTTTGATTTTCGGTAAAAATAAAGCCCATGTAACCCCTTAAGTCTTGGTGAAACTAAAAAGATTTTGAACATTTTTAGCACCATATTGGAACAGTGATAAAAAAAAAACAAACTGCCTCAGTATTTGAGTAATAAATTAAACTCATCAAAGTCAATTAGCTACCTGATTTACGGTAACAAAACTCAAATAAGAAACATTGAATTATTCTATAGCTCTACGCCAAAATTCTTCACAATTAAGTCGGTAAATGAATAAATTCTATTCAAAACAAAGAAAAAAAAAGTAATTTCCTTAATGAATACTTTCGAAAGTAACGATTTTTATTTGGTGTAGCAGAGTTTTTTTTTCGTTCTTAAAAGAAATGCGTTTTTACATTTACGAAGAAACAAAGGAAAAACGGAAGGAAACACAATTCAACATTAACAATTTCATTTAATGTTATCTTAAGCAGGAAAATGGAAAATGGAACGCGATCCTTTATCGAGCTGAAACTTGACATTATCAGTGTAATGTTTACTTAAAATCTAGGGAAGTATGTAATATATGTATGAAATGGTATAATTCAATATTGATGATCCCCCGACAAAACTAACAGTTTCTTGAAAATAACAAAAATAGTATATTGAGCAATAAGTGCGGGAAATTGTCGATTGCCCACGAAAGCGAAGTTGAGCGCAGGAACGTAGTGAATGCACTCATTCGCTTGAGTGGGCAATCGATAGTCCCGCACGAGTTGCACATACTATTTTTTATTACGAATTTCACATACTTTTTTCTATTATTGTTACTATTTTTGACATTTTTATTACTTTTTAAAATAATATTTTTAAGTGTTTTTTTCTGAATTAAATACTGTTTAAATTATTTTGTTGGTGGTTTCTATAGAAATAATTATGAAATATTTATTAAATGAAAAATCAAGAGGCGGCTTTGCGTGTTTTGATTAAATTTTGCGTGTGGAAAGTTACTTTACGCAAGCAAAAAAGTATGTGGGAAGAGTACAGTGGGCAAACAGCTATTTGCGTACAGAAATGTGTGCGCCAAGTTAGTACTTCTCCCGCATGAGTAATAAAAAAATATTATTAGGAAATAAAAAAAATATTATATTTTTTTTAAATTTTATTCTCTCTTTGGTTGTACGTAAGTAAATATTTTTCCCATGTTAATTTTTTTTTATCAAAACAATTGAATCTGTATGTAAGCTTCAACTGTTTATTATTATTTTGTTTTTTATTTTAATTACTCTCCAGTTCAAATATCATTGAATCATAAACAAATGCGTGTCAATTAGGTTTAAACTTGTAATTACAAAAATGTAAAAATAAAAATTAAAAATATTTTTATGTCACGGTTATGTATTGATTTGAATGAGTATAAACGATGGGATGACGCCCGTTCCCTCCGCCCAAATCGTAAAATCAATATTAAATTAAAAATAAAATTGGGCTGTACAAAAATTATTAATAATTAAATAAACAAATAAAATATGTAAATAATTTTCATCAGTTGTAAAAAATATAATTTATTATTAATTTCGTATAGGGTAAAAGCCCCGATTGTGGAACACTATTTTTAGGTATTTCATCAAACTTGCTTACAAAAATTAATAAATGAATTAAACACCCTTTTTTTTTTCTTAATAAGCATGAAACCAAGTTTTTTTAATCCAATGAATATGTTTTTAAGAAAATATAACCCAAAAATTTTGATTTATTAATGTTTTGTTTTATAATTTGTTGACATCTATAAAAAAACAGACAGAATATATTAACACCCTTTAAAAAATCAGCACATTGACACCTAAAAAAGAACACGTATGTACAACATGAGATACATTACATACCATTCACATACATATTTTGCCATCTTTTCACTCTATGACATAGAGTGACATCTAGTAGTAAATAGAATGTCAAATTAAAAAATATAGAATGGTTTAAATATTCGATAAAATAAACGACCAAAATCACAGAATATACCAAAATACCACAGAAAAATACTATATTTTGTTTCGCCATCTATGTATTTTGGTAAAGTTCTAATCAATTCTAAACCTTCTAAACTAACTTATCAAAATGGCGACAATTTTTCATTATTAATAAAATTTTGCAACTTTAAATCAATATTTTTTTATTTATCAATTGACGATACGCTCCGAAATAAAAAAAATATTAAAAATTTTACGATTTTAAAGCAGTAAGTAAATATTTTAGACTCAAAAAGAAATTAAAACTATTTATAATATAAATTTTTAGTTATTTTACGTACATGATTTTAGTTAAATACAGAGGTTATATTGTGTACTGAAAGAAATACACATATATATATAAATTACATTTAAACCGAATAAAAAGATGATTTAGCTCTTATAATCTCTTAACTGGACTAATAAAAATTATTTGTATAGTTTTATTGCGCTAACTTCGAAAATTAACTGGAAAATGTTGAAATTTATAAGGCATGTGTTTCGATAAATAAGCATTGATCAAACGCAAAAGAGACACATTCAGCAAAAATTGTTTAATATATATATGTATTTCTTTAATTAAGTAAAGAAACATTAAATGTGAGATGAATTTAAATTGAAAAACAATCATTCTATTAATAATAATTTTTGTTATCAGACGTTTCTTTCAGAAATAACTTCATTAAGATATAAATGTCAAAACTGTTTTTCTATTGGATCGCGTTCCACAAACGGGGCTTTTACCCTATATAGGCAAATATATTAAAAAAAAATTTTAAAAATGTAAATTAAAATTTGAATAATGAATATTAGTAAAATTAACGAAGGGCTATTTGATGTTGTGGTAATCAATGATATATTTTTCATTAAAAAATTGAAATTTTTTCTGAGGTACACACTACTTCTACAAGTATATATTGAGTTCCGCGGTTAAAAAATTATGTAAGTATATAAAATCGTAAACATTACGGAATTAATTCGTAAAAGAATGAAATAACGTAAAAGCCCCGACACCGGAACACTATTTTTAGGTTTGTAATTAAACTGGCTTATAAAAATTAACAAAAAAATTAAACACCCTGTTTTTTTTCTTAATAAGCATGAAAGAAAGTTTTTTTAATCCAATGAATATGTTTTTAAAAAAATACAATTCAAAAATTCTTATTTATTAATGTTTTTCTTTTACAAAATGTCGACATCTATATTCAAACAAAGAAATATTAATGACACTAGAAGTTGGGAACCGATATACAAACAGACGTGTAATATAAGTAACATGACACATAGAGTGACATCTAGACGTCGATGTAGTATCAGACCTAAACAAAGGACCACAATACTGTATTCAACAAAAAATTTTTAATATATATATATATATATATATATATATATATATATATATATATATATATATATTTCTTTAGTTAAGCAAGGAAACATTAAATGCGAGGTGAATTTAAATTGAAAAATAATAATTCTATTAATAATAATTTTTGTTATCAGAGGTTTCTTTCAGAAATAACGTCATTAATATATAAATGTCAAAACTGTTCGGACATATGATCACGTTCCGGTATAAGGGCTTTTACGTTACTCTATTATATAGTAAAAGCACTATGATCATGATAAGCCTCGATCCATACTATAGTGCCAAATTATCTTGAATCAAACAGTGATGAAAATTGACACATTTTCAAATCTTTTACCACTAACCCCATTTTGATTCTGATTTAATTTTATAGTATAATTCTAATCTTGGATGTAGTCATCTAAAGTATAAATTTTCAACTTTCAAAATTGTAGCGTAAATTTAATTTAAACTTTGATTTTGATTTGAATTCAAAACTATATAAGTTCATAAAATCGTATATTACTATTATTCTAATACAAATTTGATGTTAATTTTCAAATAATATTTACGCCATTGTGTGCCGTAGGGGTCAGAATAATAGAATTACACTATATAGTAAAATGAAATTAAACAATACACATCTATAAGAAGTACGTTTGTGTGTGTACGTACATAGAGGTGTACACTCGTTCTCGTTTGAACTTGTTACGTAAATGGCAGATTTGTTCATGTAGTTTGGCTGTTCTTGTGAAACTGTAACACAACACAAGTTCCGGCAAAACTATTCGTGCATATAATTTTCATTTGGTTATCCTCTCTTGAATCCCTGACGTATAGATACAGACACCAGATGACCCACAGTACTTCAAACCTTTTAAGGGAAATGCGCGACAACAAGTTTAAGTTGATTTTAGCTAAGTCCACATTAGAACTGAATTTATCACTGAAATTCATAGACAGATTTTAAACTTGTCCTAATAAAAATACGTTTGAAACGAGGCTTACATAGATAGGTTTTAGCATCAATTTATCAATCAAAGTCGATCAGTAAAAGAAAGTTTTTGAGTAATTTCGAGCTCAAAACATTTAAATATGTAAATAATAAAATTTTTGATTATTTTTGCTGCAATAAATGAAAAATAAAAGTGTATATAATTAATTATAGGGTAAGTGCGGGAGAGATGCCGCAGTAGCCATGGTTCGCCCGCTGATTGATAGATAGCGCTATTAATGGATTATATGTTTAAAATAAGTTAGTTATTTAAGCTATATATAGCAACATTTACGAATAGTCCATCAGTTTAGTAATTATACAACTTTTTGTTAATGAAAAGTAAGTTTTTTAACATAATATTTTATTAAGCATTTAATTCATTAGAATTTAAGAATGTATATTTCATTATTTTAATGAAAATGAGTTTTGTTATTAGTTTTGGTATATTTTAAAAGTACTGTATAAAATTTTAGGTTAGAATTCCGCACTATGATTGCTATAGCAACATACGGTATCTATCCCAACAAAATGGAGAGATGCCGCATTTCAAGTTGGTATAGATGCCGCATCATGTTACATGTTAAAAACATAGACTTATACCTTCATTAGGCAATTTTTTAATATAAAAATATAAAAGATCCATTAATGGATGAGGAAGAGCCCTCATATTAGTGAAGATAACGAAAATAATGATGATTGCCTGTGTATTGAATGTTTTGAAAAGTACTCAGAAACAAATAAAAGTTGACTGGTTAAGATGTATAAAGTGTCAAAAATGGTTACATATGGCATGCATCATGTATGGAGATGTGTGTAAAATGCAAATTTTTAATATGAACTATGCGGCGTCTCACTTTCTTTAATGCGGCATCTCTCCCATAGGTGTGGGAGAGACGCCTCTTTGTAGGCTCTACAAAAATGTTAATTATGAATCCTTTATGACTCAAAATTTAAAATTATTTTTAAATAATTTTAAAGAACAATGTTTACATTTATTGTGTACCAAATTTCAAATCAATTGAATGCATACTTTAAGAATTATTAAGTGTTTTCAAAATGTGCGGCATCTCTCCCGCATTCACCCTATATTTTATTTTATAATACTTAGTATTAACGAGAAAATTTGTTTGGTGAACATTTAAAAATTTTTTCTTGAAAATTAGCAAAATTTTAAAATAATTTGTAATTATGCGCAGTGAAAACTTCCCAGCAAAGTTGTTGTCGATAAGTTGAGAATTTTATGAAATAAATATATATATTAATATATTTTCTTTGAATCTATATTGTTCTGTGTAAATAATATTAATATTTAATTTTCGTGTTTTTTTCTGTATATAAGTTTAACTGTCTG
Source organism: Brachynemurus nebulosus (assembly GCA_035578155.1). Taxonomy (NCBI): domain Eukaryota; kingdom Metazoa; phylum Arthropoda; class Insecta; order Neuroptera; family Myrmeleontidae; genus Brachynemurus; species Brachynemurus nebulosus. The sequence goes on from JAPWDM010000002.1 coordinate 66,298,189, forward strand.
TTTATTAAAAGTTTATACAAGAAGATTTATAAAAATAGAAATTTTGTTAATAAAAAGCTCATTAATTCAAATTTCTTTTTTTGTTCTTAAAAAATGAACTGTGGTAGATACAGTGATGAATAATTCCAATGTGGTGTTTTCAGAGAAATTAGCTAAAGAATAATGAAATATTATTATTAGATTTCCATTCTACTCACAAATATTTATCCAAAGAAGATGATTAGTTCAATTCAACCAAAATTTTGTTCCAACATTAAGTATAAGAATTTCATAATTTTTCTTTTTTGCTACATATTTTTTAATCAGTTACCTATAAAATTTTGAAATTATATTGTCGATGTACATTTCATGAAAAATTATTACAGCCGATAATATTTAGAAGTAAAATTATGGAACGCATATCCACTTTGGGATTTGTTGGTACGTAGGTATTTCGAGGATTTATTTTCAATTACTTCCAAAAAGGTCTGCTGCCAAAGAAAACTATGTTTTAAAGGTAAATCAAGTTAATAGTTATTTTCGAGAGGTATTCTAGTAGGCTTAAATTGGCGAACGAGTCTAAGGGACTGACACATACACAACGAGATCGAGTGCGCTGTATACCCCCACTCGCCTGACGACTCGTGGGGTAAGCGCACGAGATCTCGTTATGTATGCGTCAGTCCCTTTAGCGAGTGCCCCAGTTTAAGCCTATTGGATACTTCACTTTACGCATACGTATCGAACATAATTTTTTATAACGACGGCTTCTAAAGTTTAATAGAGAGAAAAAAATTAATTTTTTTTAAGTAACTTTAGAAAATAGTAGGGTTAATTTTATTTTATAATGTTATATGAAAATTTTTTTTTTTATTAATTTGTAAATCGTTTTTATTTTTTTATATTAGTTTGTTGATCGTTTCCATGTTTAATTTGAATATGATTATCATTGACAAATGAATGTCATTATTTTCTCGCATAGTTTTAGCTACTTTCACGCACAGTTGTACTTTCGCGCACAGTTACTGTCGTTTGTTTTACAACGATATGAAAACTGCTCTTTACGCCCACTACACAACGCTCGAATATTGAACTTTAGAAGCGGGTGTTATAAAAAATGTATTTTCAGTTTAGATACAGATACAAACGAAATTTTTGAATGACACCTGATAGCCGATGACACCTGAATCGTCTGTTTGAAATATTCTGGATCATTCTGTAATTCTATACAGAATCGGTTTCTTCAAGACAAATGAATAATGTTGAAATTGGATATACAAATCTTACTTAGGATATTTGGGTCAATACGAAAATAAATGCATGACTACTTTTTTCGATTGATTCAACACGAACAATATTCATGTTTCGAAGTATTTTTATCAATAAAATGAAAAATTTAAATATTTGCACTTGTGAATTTATTGAAGTGTTTCACAGTTTTTGATGTATACATATATATGTAGTTCAACCTCAAAGGTTTTACACGTAGATGAGGTCATCTATAGATTTTGTCTATCCAGTCTTGAAATGGGTTTATAAGTAACGTAATACATATACGTAGGTACTATTCCTGGAGTCCTTGTTCACTTCTCATTTTATCCATGAATGTAATTTAGATATCTAATATCATTTTGGCAACTCTCTCTCAACACAAAGACACACGAATTAGATTAGAGATGTGTTACGTATTTCTCTTAGACATATTATATATACTAAATAATATTTTAGTAACTCGGGGAAAAAGTAAATGATTTAACAGAAAGTGATTTTTTCTACTCCTACTATTAAAAGTAACATTTTGTGCACGGCTAACTATATGTAAAAATTAACAATTGCCCACACTGTACGGAAATACAGTGGGAAATTATTTCCCACGCCTTAATATAATAAAAATGTAGGCTGTTCCGTTAGTTTATATCAGTGATATACATGGATGGCCAACTATGTACCTATTTTTGAAGCAAGTATGTTGTACACAACTGGGATCTATGACAACGAAAACCCCAATATAAACAATTGACAAGAGTGTGACAACAAGACATTAAAGGTTTAGTATATCTTTGTTTATTCCTGACTCAAAATTAGCATTTATTTAACAAATGTATTTTGTCATTCATTAGATAAAGACAAAATATAGTTGAGAAATACAAATGACTGCTGTCATTTTTTTCTTCAATGACTATTTAACTTTTTAAACGATTTTTTAAGTTGTCTCTCTATGTATCTCTATGGTTTATATATAATATATAGAAATAATACTAAATATATATATATATATATATATATATATATATATATATATATATATATATATATATATATACATATATATATATATATATATATATATATATATATATATATATATATATATATATATATATATATATATGTTGTACAGCTTGCGGGAATAGCGTGCGAAAGAATATTTCACGGCTTAATATAATAAAAAAAGTAGGCTATTTCATTGATTTAATAAATAATCTATAAATATGATCTATATAAATTGGCAAACATTTGAACATCTTACAAGTGACATTATAAATTTAAAAAATTTTACTACTTATTTAAATAAATATTAATGTAAATTTTACAAAAAAAAAAAATGTGCTCGTAGAAAAAGTATAGTGTAAAATACGTGGGAAATGCTTATTTCTCACTCATATGAATTGTTGCACTCGCCCTGCGGGCTCGCACAGCAAACTCATATCCGTGAGAAATAAGTCGCTTTTCCTACTTATTGTACAATACTTGAAAATTATGGTGGGAGTGCTTGAAAATATAATGGAAAAACACTCTCGCATTTCAGTATTCTTAAAAGTTATTGTTATGAGAATTTTTTTCAATGATTTTTTAAAGTTTATTATTCCGGATTAGAAACAAAAGAAGACGCAGTTTCAATAATTTTTTCTAAAGAAATCTTATATGCAGTTGATTGGAAACCATTTACATATTATCAGATATTCTTTTAAGTATCAAGAAAATTTTAGTTTCCCTTTTCCCGATTACGATGCATTTTTTAAGGAATATTAAAAACGACACTCAAGAAAAAAAAATCTTTTACAGCACACAGCTTGGGCGGGTGATCAGATATTTGAAAATCAAACGGAGTTTTGAAGAAATCAAATTTTCTGGGTCACTAGACATAAAGTTACACTGGATTAGAAAAAAAGAAAAAAAAATTATGAGCTAAAAAAAAGCCTAAAAATCGCCCGTTTTTCTGCATTTTTTGTTGGTAAAAAGTCAGAATTAAAATTTAAAGCGGAATCATGTGTTATAATTAATAAAAGGACGGAATTAATAAAAAAAAATCTATTAGCTGTCGCCTGTACGCCGTTTTTGAAAACGTAGTTTTGAGTAAACCGTTTAAAATTTTTTCATTTTTTATATTTGTTTAGTTTACTATTCTGGGATCATACAGAAGTCCGAAATTTTTCTCAAACAATTCTTACTGCTTAACAATCACTTGTTTTTCAGCAGTCCTCGCCAAAGTTTTTGAATTAATTCATGACTAAAAGGTACTTGACTAATTTGTTCATAAAATTTTAAAATTCCCTAAATTAATGGCGGAAACATTACGAGTGAATTTCTAACTTTAATTTTAAATATTTTATTTCCTTTCCGCTTTAATTTTCAAAAGATAAAAAAAACCATTTTGTATGATTGTCACGATTGCATTTCTCAAACAATCATCGTCCCTGTTGCTAAACAAAAAGTTTAAAACAATACTTGAACTAGAAATTTTATTATATTCTATCTATAATCATCAACCCCCCCCACGGTCCGTTTGATCCGGTAATTCCTATATACCAATCGCAATTTCAACAATAATTATAATAATTGTTATGTGTAATTGTTGTATGTTGTTCTGGAAACTTTTTGAAATATTAACTGAGCACTTAATTGGTAACGTTATTCGAAACATTGAATTAGTTTTCAAAAGTTTAAACATTTTATATTTGATTCTAAACGAAACACATATTTAGTTTTATTTGATTCTGTAGCGCAATTAGAAAAACAACTTTTATTAGGTGTGCCGTTCCAGATGTGTATATTTGAAGGGGAGGGGGGAATCGTTTCGTTTGCAAACAGAACCATAATACAGAGAAAAAGTTTTCTAAAATATCTTGCTCACCGATTACTATTTGATAAAAAATGTGGATGGTTAGGAACTGTATATCAGAAAAATCGCACAAACGAAAATATTCAAAAACCTCATAAATAGCTATAAAAAATATATTTCGCTGCAGATTATACAAAAGCCTTTCTATATGCGTTGCTTTTCTTAACAATTAAGATATAGTATATTGTGCAATAAGTGCGGGAAATTGTTGATTGCCCACGAAAGCGAAGTTGAGCGCACGAACGTAGTGAGTGTGCTCATTCGCTTGAGTGGGGCAATCGACAATCCCGCACGAGTTGCACATACTATTTTTTATTACAAATTTCACATACTTTTTTCTATTATTATCACTATTTTTGACATTTCTATTACTTTTTAAAATAATATTATTAAGTGTTCGTCTTTTTCTTTCTGAATTGAATAATGTTTAAATTACTTTGTTGGTGGTTTCTATAGAAATAATTAATTATGAAATATTTATTAAATAAGAAATCAAGAGTCGGCTTTACGTGTTTTGATTAATTTTTGCGTGTTTTATTGTCAATTTGCGTGTGGAAAGTTACTTTGCGCACGCAAAAAAGTATGTGGGAAGAGTACAGTGGTCAAACAGCTATTTTGCGTAGAGAAATGTGTGCGTCAAATTAGTACTTCTCCCGCATGAGCAATAAAAAATTTTTAATTTACACATAATAACATTCAATTTCGTTTTTATAATAATATAAAAATTTGAGATAAATACATCTCTAAAAAAAAAACTTAATGATGCAAAAACTTATATTCTTATGTAATGTACTGATTAAATGCTTAAAAACAGTCAATAAGTAACCTTATTGCAAACTAATTTTTTTTATATTTTTTATATCTTTTTAAAAAAATCAAAAATCAAATAAAAACAGTTTTGAAAACCTATGTATGCACAGTTCAACAAATCTGACTTTGCCGCTTCAAGGTCATTAAAAATGCATTCTTAAAGAGTTGAGATAGTAGGTAATTACTATAATGAAAAAATGGCCTTGAAGCGTCTTAGTCAGATTTGTTGAACTGTAATTTGTTTTCAAGATACTGAAAAGTTTCAGTAGTCCTGAAGACATCCATCGCCCAATTAAATTTTTTTTCCTAAGTCAGGCCTTATTGAAACGAAATAATTTGACAATGAAACTTTTACATTTTCGCTCTCAGAATTACGAAACTCCTTTTAAAAGCATAACTGATTCCACAGAATTTTTTTCTATGGTTCCATGTTACTAGTTTTGCTAAAAATGAAAAAAAAGGCATTGGAATTAAGTAAAACCTGAATAAACAATTTTTATTTTATTTTTTTTTTTTTATTTATTAGTTATTGGTGAAATTCCTATTCGAAATTTTTCAATTATATATCAAAGTAAAGAAAACAAACTTTTCTTTTAGAAAAACCAAAACAAATCCATCAGTTATTTTACTATTTCCTTTGTATTGCACTTGTTACTGTACATAATATTTTTTTTTGTCTCACAAAAAAATAAAAATAATGCATCCAATTTCCTAATAAAATTACAAGAAAAACTATACAGAATTGCACTCCTACTTACTTGCACTTAATTTGTATGCATTTGCTTGCATCAAACTTTCTACGAGTACATTGGTCGATAAAAAAGTTGTAATATACATTTTTCTATATGTTTCTATTTTTTTTATTTTTTTGCCCCCACTTTTTTCCCCGAGAATAAAAGTTTTTATTAGATCATGTTGTTATACGCTTGAAGGTATGTACAAATGTAAATGAAAAGTATCAACTGAAAAGTCTCGGAGCTTTATATATCTGCTAAAAGCTTTATATTTATAATTAGATTTACTAAGTAAATATTTATTTTTATGTCAACTAAATTGTTTTATAAGTATCTACATAATTTTTTTTTGTAAATTTCTATAAACCAACAGTTTTATTGCTTCTAAGCACTATGATCACTTTTGAAGTAATAAAAATTTTTTTCTTCCCATAAAATGGGAGATTTTCACACATATTTTACATTTTAGAGCTTCCTAAATGATTTTTGTTTTCTGTCTCTCTCTCTCTGACCGTCTCTGTGCACGAAGATCTGATGAAATTGTACGATTTGGATCTAGATGGTCACGTGTAAATTTCGTCGCAACAGGAGTAATGGTAGCTTAAGGCCTATCGTTAAGGTCGATACTAGAATATTTTTCTCCGTAACGATTAATGCGATCAAGATAAAACTTTTTAGAGTGTATTATTCGTGATCTGAGATACACAACTATATATTTTTTTTTAAATTAAAAAAAAAAAAAAAAAAAAAAAAAAAAAAAACATGGACAGCACGGCCGCAATTTGAAAGCAGACATTTTTTTTTAAAAGAGGTTCATTGTGAACAGCGTAACAATTGAAGAGGTGGATTCCAAAACTCGTTAAGTCACTTTTTGCAATTTTTCAGGAAATGTAAAAAACTATCTAGGTAGGCAAATGTAGCAATCTGTTTAAATTATTTTCAAGTTCTTAGATAATAATTTTTATTGATGTTATTTATTTGTTCTTATTTATACATATAATTTTCAATAGATTATATTGAAAAAAAAAAAAAACTTTAAAAAGTTGGGTTGAGTTTGTTAAAATACACCTAGTTTGTTTAAATACAGATATATTTTATTCAAGAAATATTTTAAACAGTGCATTATTGGCTATTTCATGTGTTTGACATAACAGAAAATCTGTCTACAAGCAAATTTGGAAAAAAATACCAGCTATTATTGGAAAAAAAATGCAATGGTTTACGAGTAAATTTGACTTAGAGCGTTTTGAAATAAAACTGTCACTGACTTAGCGCTTTTTGGAAAACATTCCATTTTTCATCATTCATTTTACAGTAGACTAAGCTCATTTTGAAGGGTGGCACTACGAAATCGTGTAGAGCTGGACTTGAACATTCTGCATCAACTAAAATCTCACATTAGACAAAAATGACTTAGCGCCTTTTGGAATCCACCTCTTCAATTTTTAAACAGCAGTCAGAAAAAAAAATTTTTTTTGCATTAATTACATTAGTTTTACTAAGTCGGTACACAGAACTATTAGATAAAAAAAATGCATAGGACTCCCCCATTACGCAATCCACTGGGGTGAAATTGTTAAATGAGAAAGTCAAAGACCAAATAGGCGTTAATGTTTCTGATTTATATATTTGTATGATTTACTATTACAAACTATTACTTAGCCACTAACACATTCAAACATATTTGCTTTAAAACACGGAGAGGTGCCATTATACACATTTTGTGTGCGACGTGATTGTTAAATGGGGGCGTGCGTTATGGGAGAGTATTAATTTATCGTTAAATGGTATCAATTTGAAAAGAATTTTTTTGAAATCGATTAAAACATGCATCTTAATTTGTTTGTAAAAAACTTATTTGTTAACCAATTTCAAAAATTATATGTCAACCCATTCCCGCCCTAGATAATCGATCCACAAAGCTACAGGTAAAATTTCAAGTCTATCGAATGAAAATTGCTGAAGTTATCTTACTCACCGTTTTGGAAAGTGTTGTTTCGAGAAAAAAACATAAAATTTCAGAAAGATTTGGTGGATCTTTACCTATCATTAATGCCATCTTTGAGTTATTAACTGAAATTTAATTGACCTGAAATTTAAAAAAAAAGTTAACAACCAAGACGAAAGGCTCAACAATACTGTACGCACAGCGAAGCGGCAACGAAGTCGCTTCAGAAATTGAGTTCAAAACGATTTTTATAATATATCCGCAGTCATAATTCCTTCTTGATATTATCTAGAGTTAATAAAAAAATTTCCGGGTGACTTAATGCCTTAAGGTCTTTGGTCCGTTAGGGTGTCTACACAATCAATGAACTAAGGAATAAGAAATAAGGAATAAAGAATAAGAAGTATGCCATCTAGTGACATTGAGTGGATCTTTGACGTAAGTGCTCATAAATATAAATATGTAGGTACTTTTGTACGTCAAAACTCGTGATTTTTTTCATTTTAGTGACAAAAAAGTCATCACGAACGTTATTTTTTCATGAATTTTGATGTACAAAAATACTGAAATACATATACCTATGGGCAGTTACGTTAAAGTTCCATTCAACGTCACTAGATGGCATACTTCTTATTCCTTATTTCTTATTTTTTATTCCTTATTTCATTGATTGTGTATGACCCATTACAGCCAAATACAAATGTGTCAGCGATAAAATTTTCTTTTATCAAAAATTAAATAATGTATTAATATTCTTCGGTTATTATAATTCCACACAACTTGTTTTTTTTTTTTTTTTTTTTTTTTTTAAATTTCTGCGCGCTCATGTTGTAGCAATATAACAGCGTTGTTGAAAGGCCGTTGTAAATGCGTTGATGTTCATAAATTATATTTCAAAAACGGCGTCATCAATAATTTTTATTTTTTATTAAATATGGTTTGTAACTTTGTATTTAATAACATATTATTAAATTTTTAACAAATTCCTTTGTCACATTTTCATTTTATTCAAAAAAATAGAGTTTTCCCATAAGAGTCCGTGTTAAAATTACTTTGAAATTGTTTTTCTCAAAATTTGGGTGATCAATTTGAATCGGAATAGGCTCGTATTATTGTTATTGAATTAAATAAATATTTAGAGAAGTTTGTATTAAAATCCTTTGAAAAATCATTCTACCCACCAACTACCTTAAGGAAATCTATTCAAAGTGCGTGGGAATGTGTATTTAGAAAAATAATCGTGGGATAAAAAGCAAAGTTACACGTCGATCAATCTAATCATTTTCTCCTGGGTACCTATATCGATAATTGAACAATGTTCTCATCAACAAAGTATGCGTGGAAACATGAAAGTAACAACTAATTTTTGATATCATGCATGTTTGTGGGTGAAATTTGTCCCATTCGATAAAACTGTGTGGGTAATCGCGTGAGACTTACGTGGGCAGATTAACAAAATACATTTTATAAATAATTCATAAAATGTAATTAGTATTTACCATAATATTCTACTTGTTTCTACTTCAGTATAAATTAAAATAAGAACTTTAAGAGTATTAATTTATACGTATTCAGCTGAACATCAAATAACACATTTTCATTTAAGGTAAATTTCAAACATTTAAAGTAAAATAAAGTCGTGCTTTCATTCGAGTGACTACTCCGTAGTCGCTTTAACAAACATCTTTAACTATAAAGTAAAATCAATTTAAATATTTAATGAAATATTATTGCTGTCTTTGTCTAATAGTTTACATATTATTATTATTAGCTTTCTAATAAATATATAAATGTGCTCCTATAGGGTAAGTGCGGGAGATTGCCGCGTCAGGAGAGATGCCGCAGTAGCCATAGTTCGTCCGGTGATTGATAGATAGCACTATTATTGGATTATATGTTTAAAATAAGTTACTTATTTAAGCTGTATATGGTAACATTTATGATTAGTCCATCAGTTTAGTAATTATCCAACTTTTTATTATTGAAAAGTAAGTTTTTTAACATAATATTTTATCAAGCATTTAACTCATTAAAATTTAAGAATGTATATTTCATTGTTTTGTTATTAACTTAGATAGATTTTAAATTTTAAAAGTATTGTATAAAATTTTAGGTTAGAATTCTGCACTATGCTTGCTATAGCAACATGCGGCATCTATCCCAACAAAAAGGAGAGATGCCGCATTTAAAGTTGGTATAGATGCCGCATCACATTACATGTTAAAAACATAGACTTATACCTTAATTATGCAATTTTTTTTGGACTGTAAATTATACCACGTAAATATAAAAGATCTATTAATGGATCAGGGAGAGCTCTCATATTAGTGAAAATAACGAAAATAATGATGATTGCCTGTGTATTGAATGTTTTGAAAAGTACTCAGAAACAAAAAGAAGATGTATAAAGTGCCAAAAATAGTTACATATTACATGCATCATGTATGGAGATGTATGTAAAATGCAAAATTTTTAATATGAACTATCCGGCGTCTCTCCTGCTTTGATGCGGCATCTCTCCCATAGGTGTGGGAGAGACGCCGCTTTGCAGGGTCTACAAAAATGTTAATTATGAATCCTTTATGACTCAAAATTTAAAATTATTATTTGTCAATAATTTTAAAGAACAATGTTTACATTTATTGTGTACCAAATTTCAAATTAATTAAATGCATACTTTAAGTGTTATTAAGTGTTTTCAAATTGTGCGGCATCTCTCCCGCATTCACCCTATATATTTTCTTTGTTCTTATTGGAAATTCAATTTTTTTTAAATTCAGTGTCTTAAGTGAATTATAGCTACAAGACGACATTGAATCCGTACAGTCTGGTATTTTTGTAGTCACTACTAGAAAAATCTGCAATTTTTGGAAAATTTTTATTTGCTAAATTTTCGGTTAATAATTCATCTATTCCAAGAATAAATACTTTTTTTTCAATAACATTTTTACTGATCATTTTGAAATGTCGTATACGTGTTTAAATAGATTTACCTGAGCGTACAATTCAAAATTTGGGATTTTTAGCATCATTTTTCATAGAAGTGTAACAAATGTAATATATTTCCTATAAGAATACGTATTTTACCATATATTAAATACATTTTCCTTCATGATGAGTTTTCCTAATCAACATTAAACTTCAAGAGAATTTCTTTTTCTAAAATCTATCCAATTTTTTGGTTTCAACTGAAAGTTCTTATTGAGGTATGATAATATTTTTTTAAGCTAAAAAATTTCCTTAAATTTCATCTTTAAACGATATGCAGTTAAACCAGAATATGTACCTTCAATCATCGCATATAACGTGTAATAACAACAAATTTATGCTGACATATGTCTTAACTATGGTCATTACACCATGGTGGCCACATTTCTGGAAAACCTGGAAAACCTGGAAATGTCAGGGAATTCTAAACTTTCTGGAAAAGTCAGGGAAATTTACCAGAAGACTGGAAGAAAGTTGATTTTTATAATTTTGTTTATTTACGGATAAAACTTCTATCAATATTTTTCACTTGTTTTGAGATTAGTTTTAAAAATTGGCGCGGATTTCATTTTTTTCATCCTCTCTTCATTTACTTTTTTAAAGAAAAATTCGTCAAATGCATGTTTTTGACACACCCACTAAGTAATGTCATCTCAGTGAAAGTGTTAAATTATGATTTTTTGTTAACTCTATAGTTGTTAACTCTACAGCCCTCTTGCGTTTATTCAATATGGATGTACAACTCAATAATTATTCAGTCACACAACCATGTTAATATGTCATCTTCGGTGACATAAAAAGTGTTAAAAAGTTATTGAGAAATTTTATTTAGCGTTTTGGGATAAAGTAGGGGTGACATTTTTTACAAAATAGTCAGGGGATTTTTTAATAAAATTTCCTGAATATCTGAAAAAGTCAGGGAAAAATCTGTGGCCACCATACATTACACAGGTACATAAAGGTAGGTAGTTTGACAGTCCCCCCCCCCCACACACACACACCCATATTGGAATATATAACTTTCGTACATAATTATTGTTTTTTTTTGTAGCGATTGAAGTGATGGCAACTTTTTCCCCGTACTTACCGGAATACCCGAGCATTGCCGGTAAGAATATTTTTTAATATATTAAAACTTCTTGGAAAAATTTACCATAACAGTAGGAGAACGGTTAAACTTCCATTTAAAATATTTCAAAGGAATTTTCTTTATAAAAAAGTTAGTAAGCAGAGAAAGCACATCATATTCACATAATACGGTATATATTCTATGAAAAATAATTTCGTCTTTATCAAAAAATTTTTTTCTTATTTTCGAAAAAAGTAAATGAATACAAGGAAAAGAAGAAAAAAATAAGAAAAATCAAATTAATACGAAAACATACTGTATAGTGTATAACAACGTTCATGATACTGGAAAATTTAGGTTACCTTCTTACGCTGATGTTCTAACTGTGTGTACCTACGCCATATATTCTACGTCATGGTTGGTGTTACAGAAGTAAATTGTCCTACGGCGGTCTTCATCTCATTTTGTAAGTTTACTGTTCGTATTGTGAGAAAAAAAAAATTGAAGAAGACGAATTCGTTCTTTTCTGTACGTCGACCTGATGGTTGTGTTTTCCCGTCAGTTCAAAACAACCACCAAAAGATGGTTTGGTGGCACGCTCATCAAGTTTTCTTTTTTTTCTCCACTTGCGAATTATATCACAGTAGTGGATATCAATAGATTCACAGATATTTTACCGGTGTTTATATAGGTAATTTTATTTTCGAACCGAGTTCGAAAAATTAAATGGCAGCAGGCTAGTACCTGAATCGGTAATTAGAACTGTCTATTTATTATAATAGTATATTGTGCAGTAAGTGCGGGAAATTGTCGATTGCCCACGAAAGCGAAGTGGAGCGCACGAACCTAGTGAGTGCGCTCATTCGTTTGAGTGGGGCAATCGACAATCCCGCACGAGTTGCACATACTATTTTTTATTACGAATTTCACATACTTTTTTTATTATTATCACTATTTTTGGCATTTTTATTACTTTTTAAAATAATATTAGGTAAGCGTTCGTCTTTTTTTCTGAATTAATTATCGTTTAAATTACTTTGTTGGTGGTTTCTATAGAAATAATTATGAAATATTTATTAAATCAAAAACTAAGAGGCGGCTTTGCGTGTTTTGATTAAATTTTGCGTGTTTTATTGTCAATTTGCGTGTGGAAAGTTACCTTCCACACGCAAAAAAGTATGCCGGAAGAGTACAGTGGGCAAACAGCTATTTTGCGTACAGAAATGTGTGCGCCAAGTTAGTACTTCTCCCGCATGAGTAATAAAAAATAATTTATGTCAGATATCAATTAAATATATATTAAAGGAGACTTCAATTTTTTTTTTTTAATTTGTGAATTTATTTACATTTATTTGGGTTTCCATAGATTTACAGAATCTTTTGTGGTGTGAAAAGGACAGAACTTAGGGCTAATAAATTTAGTTTTAGAAATTTCATCTGCACTGTGAAAAAATTTGTGTTAAAATTAACATATTTCACATGTTCAGAACGGTCCACTCAATTTTTTGTGTTATTTTAACACAAAGCATATATGCCAAATCTTTACACAAGATTTGTGTCAATGATTTAACACACAACAGGACATACATTTTGGGTTAATTCTACACAATTACTTACAATTAGTTATAATTTTACCACAATTATGTGTAAAATAACTGATTTAGAATGTTAAAATTTACTTAGTTAATGTGTTGGTATATTATTTTTTTAAGTTAGTATGTATTTTTTTATTTATTTATTATATAAATGAAAGGAAATAGTAAAAAATAATTTTTCAGTACTTACACTTTTTATTTAACATTTCTACAAAGTTGTGATCTGATGAAAATAATGTTGAAGCAATACCCAAAAATTGTAAGGATCGTTGTCAAACTGAACGTGGAAGGCAAAATGGAACGACTACTCCTCTTTCTTTAAATGATCTTCTTTGCCCTTTGAATGTGTTCTGGAAAGCCGAGTATTCGATAATTTTTTAATTAATTGAAGTAAATTCTGCAAACAAAGAAAAAAATTCGAACTATAATATTTTTAATTAACTTACCAATATTTAATATCTAAATAATTAAAACCAATTTAACCTTAGGAATACGTTTTTCATTTTGAAATATTCCGTCTGCTTCTATATATAGATATGTTTCTGTTGAACGCACGTCGCACAATGTGCAATACTTCAATGACTATGGCAATGATACTACCGATGGTATCAGTTACCACTAACCCCGCTCTAATAACTAAAGCAATAGATGCGAGCGAAACCAGTTTTTTGGTGTTGTACATACACAAATAATTGTATTTATGACATTCTTTCGCATTTTACATAAATATTGTGTTATTTGTGTGTTGTTTGAAACAGATTAACATTTTAATTCTGTTAAATCAAAATTTTTGTTAATATTTTCATTTAACACAAACACTAAATGTTACATTAACACAGGGTTGGGTTACTTTTTTAACACAAAAATTTTTTAACATACGAACATTAAACTAAATACTTAATATGTTTCTCCCGTCTGTTTACGAGTCACTACATTAAGATATTTATGGTCACTACAGTATATTTATTCATTTACTAACTGTTAAACAACCATTCGTGAACCATCTTTACTATTTTCTGTTTAAGAGGAAGAACTTTTTTTCCGAACACAGCCACACAACCCCACCATATCTAAAAAAAAAAATTAACTTTAATGAAGCATTGCACGCTTTCAACTTTTTATCCTGTTACCTCTCCTTGATGAACGCGATGATGGGTATAAAATATAATAAAAATAAAAAAACTTTCTTTTTGTACATTTCAATACAATTAAATTTAAACAGAGAAAATTTGTACAAAATGACCAGTGGGTTGTTGAACAGGAAAGAGAAATGGGGTGACGGAAATGAGGAAAATGAAAAATGTTAAGTTGTATGGAAATCATAATGAATATTTTAATAAATTTTAATTATTTCATTTGAATTTTCCAATACTGAATGAATATATCAACATTACGTTGAAAAATTGTTTTGTTGTACAGAAATTAAAGTTTTATTTTTCTTTTCTCCTTTAATTAAAATTCTTCTTAATGTAAAACAAATTGAAAAAATGTTAATTTTTTTTTTTTTAATTAGGTACAATTATCTAAGTAGGACCTAAACCCTTCCCATTATTTCTAGTATTTACATGTACAATTATACCAGTTTATTTTTCTTTAAATGCAATAGTATAATTATTCATTCCCCATAATATTTGTCAAAATAAATTATATATTTTAACGCTTCTTTCACATTGTACGGTTTTCGCCGTACGGTAAAAAACCGTACGACTTTTTGCCGTGATGTAGTTGCTTTCACATTGTACGGTTTTTTGCCGTGATGTAGTTGCTTTCACATTGCACGGTTTTTTGCCGTTGTAAACTGAATATCTTCATTTGATTTGCAACATCATACAAGTAACAAGTGTGATTAAAGTTAATTCTATAAATCAGAGGAAATATAAAGTAGGATTATTTATTACCACACTCTTTGAAGACCTGAAAAATGATGAAAATAATTTTTTTAACTATTTTCGGACGTTTACAAGCTCCTTTGATTAATTTCTTGGCGAACTTAACGTAAAAACACACAATTTGGAAATTACATACAATCTATTTAAATGCTTGTTACCACATTCAACATTAGTTTCATCCGTTTCACAAATAAAATTAATAATTAACATAAAATTCAACAAAACAATGTTACTGCCGTACGTTAAAAAACCGTCAAATGTGAAAGCATCAATTTAATTACATACACTGCTGAGTTAAAAACGCCGTACGGCAACCGTCAAGTGCTGTGGTAAGAGACGGCTGCTACACGGCACGGCAACGGCATTTTGCCGTGACCGTGTAATGTGAAAGTTCCAATGCTCTTCTTCACTCCACTAAAAAAATGTGACCGTATGGCTTTTTGCCGTGCGGCAAAAACCGTATAATGTGAAAGGAGCGTAAGTCCTTTTTAGAATATTTTGAATTTACAGTAAGTTAAACAGTTCGTCAGTGTTTTGACTGGTTCTTTTTATCTCTTACCACAATTTTAAGCTTGTGTAAGTTACGGAAATTTCAAGTAGAATAGTAGAACTAACTTTTACTCGATATTCATCCCCGAATTTAGAACCTTTAAAAAATATCTTAATAAAATTTAATTTTTTAGAGAAGTGTGCGCAACTTAAAGAAAAATGATTCTGGTAACTTCAAAAAATAGTAAAACTTTGTGATCGTCATAATCAAGGTTCTAAAATCAAATTCAATTTTGTCCACAATAATTGACAAATCGATTCATAGCGGACCGTTTGCTAATTACAGATTTAGTGATTAGTACCCGAATTGAAATTAACATACTAGTTTAATGGTTCTAATAGACATAAAATAGTAATATAATCGAATCTGTAGGTACTACACTGAATCTGTTACTTATAATAATTTTAATTTCCAAAGCCTATTGATGGTACAGTTTACATTACTTTTATATTTCACTTTGATGTTATTAAGACGAAATAATTAATATAATATTAAAACATCGTATATAGATACATGTTGCCCAAATTTATAAAGGTAGAACTAGAAGAAATTTTAAAGAATGACAAATTTTTTCCAAAATAAATCATAAAATAAATTACGATCTCTAAAAATGTGATCCAAAAAAAAAAACATAAAAAATCTACCGTTTTTAATATTTTTTTTTATACAAATATAGCACCGATAATGGAAACATCAGTTTCGGAAATTTTTTGAGAGCATCAAATTAGTCAACATCACTTTTGGAAAGTTGCATCAAAAATGTCAAGTACCTACATAAATATTAAATCCATGTGCTGTAGACCATGACGCATGATTTTATCAAAAGAAACAAATAAATATACCGATAATAGTAGTGACAAACAACAACAGATCTCAAAGCGTGGGAATGTAGATTTTAATTATTGTACATAGAGTGTTTATCTATATGTATTCTGTTCTGTGGTGGTTTTTATCATACGTAAAATGTAAACAAAATTATTTTAAAGCAAATTAATAAAACGATAAATGAACAAATATTTTCTGAGATAAATAATTTTTAATTCTTCACTTCTTTTTTTCTTTTATTAATCTTAAAAAAAAAAAAAAAAATTTAATTCAAAACATAATCTTACGATATTTGTGAATCGCCCCTGGTCAAAAAGCATCACTTTTGTCAAGCACCTCTTTTGGAGACTACTTTTTCTTGACAAAACTGGTGCTCTACTGTAAATATTTTATTAAAATAAAAAACTACTTAACCCTAGAATCATACGTTGGTCTACGAGTCAAGTTAATCATACATCGGCGTCGTTTCGACGAATGGACTTTTTACGGGGAGTTTTAGAGTTTATTTACAAAAAACATTTTTTTTACATAACAATACTACAAAAGCGAACAAAATATTTAAAAAAATTGGATTTGGAAAAATTTATTAATGTAAATATTTATTAATTTTTTTTAATCTTTTTATCAAAGCATATTTTCATTATAAAAATTAAAAAATATATAAATACATCAATTGTAATAATTAATTTATGAACTATTATGAATCAGTGGACATGTGTGACTTTACAGAATGTGAAATTTCTCAGTCATAAATATTCCTATAGATATGTAGTTATTTCCCCATTAGGCACATTTGTAAATTTTCTAAAATTTGTTAGTAATTTTTCGAATAAGATCTCAAAAAATAATAAAAATTAAAATATTTTCCACAAAATAAATTGTTAATCTTTTATTAAGTTATTCGAAACACATTCTTTAGTTTTCGATTCAATATATTCAAACTTCAGTATTATGTCGTCTCTATAAGTCAAACAGCTGTAATCATCTTTCACATTATCATAATCATTGAATAAATTAATTATAACATCCATATCTTTAATAGATTTTAGAAAAATTAGGAAAACTTTTATATGTGGAGTACAAAATCTTTAAAAAAAAATATAGGTTAATCATACATCGTCGTCCTTTTGACGCACACTATTTTAGTATAAAAAAAACGACAATAGCTATAAATAAAATTTATATGTGTTATGTGTTATAATAACAAATAAATTAGATAATAGAAGTACAGGTACAGAATAACAGGTACCGACAAGTCACATTATTGGAGCAGGTAGAGAATTTCGTTCGTCGTTTTGACGAGTATGTATGACTCTAGCGTTAAATAAACAGCATTCTACTTGTCTTGAGATTACCAAAAAAAATTTTTTTAAAAATTCAAAAATGGATTGAGTATAAATGGCTTTGAAGTCGACACTGCCAGATTATTCTACCTTGATGGTTCCTTGCGTTCTAAAATCCCCAATGAACCAAAATCAAAATATCAAGAATTTTCTGAAAATATATACATCGGTATACGGTTATGGCACTAACTAGGATCTAAGAAAAAAAAAAATAAATAAAAAACCAGCGAGAAATCGCATTTTGAAAATAAATTTTCAAAAGTCACCACTTTTTCTCGACTATAAACAAGTTAAGTTTTAAGACCTTAAGGAGTATAATTAAGAAGAAAAAAATTCGAATTATTTTATTTTTTTTAGCGAATCTCCCCCCAAATAATTTTTCTTGTCATTTGCGCAACGTCGAGACAAAGTTAATTTTGTTTAAAAAACACCTTTCTAAAAATAATTATGCATTCTGCTAGCTGTATGTTTGCTATATTTATTGTACTCTGCTGCAAAAGAAAAAGAAAATTAATCTAAATTTTCATTTATAGAGTTTTATATGAATATTTTAATTTAGTAAAATATTTTCATTTTAAATAGGTACATATACTACAATTTTATATGAGTTTATATTAGTTTTAATTAAGTTTAGATACATCTAAGTACATATATTATTGAAATAGTGTAGCACTATGTAGAGGCGACCATACAAAGAAAAATCTTTTTTACATATTTAAATATTTTGAGAACTGTTACATACTATATAAAATGTAATAGAAATAAATTAATTTATGTTTGTAAATTTTAAAATTATTATTTAAAAGGTTGCTTTCATTTTGATTATTCAAATGATTTTACACTAAATATAATGCTAAAGTGTGTGGTACACAGCTTCCTCATACTCATCGTATATCTCTACTTGTATAAATCAGTGAAATGTCCTTAACTAGGCCCTTAACTAGATACCCATGAAATTTATCAGCCGAACACTGGAAGCATTTATGGATGCACAAACGAACAGATAGACAGACCGATAGACAGGGCCAGCTTAGTCAATAGGCCACGCTAGGCCATGGCCTAGGGATAGTAAATTTTTAAAATAGGGCGGAAAAATGAGTAATTAACGTTTTCTTCTTTTTTTTTTTGCTCGTCACTTATTTTTTTTAAGAGAAAGTTTGTAAAAAAGGTAGGAAAAGGGGGCGGCAAAGTTTTAAAAAAAGGGCAGAAAAATTTGTGATTGACTTTTTTTTTTCAAGATTTCCTTTTTTTCAAACAAAAGGTTAATCCGGCCCTGCCGATAGACATAAGTACATGGAATCAAAATGTTCTCGGAACTCTGAAAATGTGAAAATCGAATCAAAATCTTGTGATTTTAAAAGGAAAGAATTTTTTATTTCACAATAGTGATGGTTTTTGTTACCCTGGTAGACCCAGAAGCAAGAAACTGTTATACACATTCTGGAGGGAAATTAGTTATGTTGGAAAGGCATAGATTCGAACACAGAACATCTCCGTCTGTATATTAAAAAAAGTTACATACATGAGAGCAGACGCTAACCACACCATCAGCATTGGCCTAAATTATTATTACTACAATACTCAAAGAAATATATTCTACAACATATACTAATTTCTCCCAAATCCGTGATTCCCATGTTTGATACTCCTCTTGTTAATATTTTTGTTTCGTTCAATGTTAGTACCTAATATAAGACATAATAGAAAGGAAAGTAACGTCGGACCTGACTACTGCAGTCTCTTTTTTTCGTCTGATGTACTCAATCTATGTAATATATGTATAGTAACTTTGCTTCCGAAATCATTAATATACAGTGGAAATTTTTGAAACACCACTATCATCAACAAGGTCAAATACTGTTTCCAAATAAAACATTCTATAACATACAAACTCTTATACAAATCAGATCGGTGTTGTCCCACTTATATTAAACTTAACTGGTTTTGAATATGAAATGAATACTAATGTATTTAATAAAAAAATTTCTTGAATATATCACCATCTTACCCCGCACCCAATCCATTTCAGATCAACTCCATACCTGGCTCCTACTATTCCTGGTTATACTTATTTTTCTTGCATTATGAAAATCAGCTTATCATGTTTTAAACTAAAACACATTTTAAATCATTACGTACGATATAAACTCCGTACACGCCAGAGACAGATGAAGAGTTGGCGGAAGAAATTGGCGCGAAAAGAATAAAAAATCATTTTCTTAACAGGAAGCGCGTATAGGCACAAGCGACAAGAAAATCGGGGAATGGGGAAAACATCTTGAAAAAGGTTACGGGATTATATACATTTTTTTCATTTTTAATAATTTTTTTTTCGGTCTAAGTGAGATTGAATTTCATTTCTTCTTCTTTCGTCGTTTGTTCCTCTAACCAAGCAAAATTTAATTCTTCATCCTTTTTTACCTAATAAGTAGGATATGACGGAAATTGAGTAAAAAGTTTTTAAAATATTTATTAACATAATTCCAGTGTCTGTGTATCTACGTTTTTAACGAACCCTTCTAAATATTTCGACTAATATTTTTTTTTTTTGCAAATTGAATTTCTTCCGTAAAATCAATTTTCATCAAAAAGGTTCCGTGTTTTTCTTTTTTTGGTACCTACAATGAAAATCTTTTACGGATTAGTTTCATTCGGTGAAATATTTAATTAATTTCCCCACCTGTGATGAAAAATCGGGTAATCTTTTTCAACAAAAATTATTATTTTTCTTTTGTGATTAAATTTCGGGGAAAAAAGAAAATGGAAAGAAAATGACTACCAAGAATATAATTAAAAACCGGAAACATCTACAAATTCGGTTACTATAGACTGCAGAACCAAGAAGAACATATCTTGCTAATAATATCCAATTTTATATCTGTTAATAGTTCCATATAGCTGGAAAGCTGGCGACACTCACCAGAATGAGGTTTGAGGTCATAAACTACCTTAAAACAACTCGGTGACTTGTAATAAGATCATAACAGTTCTGTACCAAAAGATTTAAAAAAACAAATTAACATGTTAGTTTTTTTATTTATTACAATTGTGACATTATAATACAGGATGTGAAAAAAATAACTCTCGTCCTTTTGAGGGGTGACTCATTGCATTCTGTAGACACTAAAACCGCAGGAACTTTTTCAGAATTAACAGTTTGAAAAATCGCAAATTAACTGGCTGCATGATATTTTGAAATTTTTCTAAGTACGGCTCTGTCTAAATTATGTTTCCAAGATGTTTTCTTTTAAAAACAAAAAATTTATCTTAAAAAGATGAGATGATCAGAGCCTGATTTAAAAAAAATTAAGGGCCCCTTTTTTGACTCATATTTTGTATCAAATTTTTTCTGTTAAAAAACAGTTTTGATGCAAATTTATTGGCAAAAATTAATTACATGGGTGAGATCTACCCACTTTTTTCGTAGCAAGATTGATATACTTTATAATACACTTATATTATATACTTTACCCTTTATATACTTTACCCTGTATAACAAATCGACCAAGAGCGAGTTGAGCTCGCTCAATTAGAGTTATACACAGTGAGCAATCAATAGACCAAACTTTTTTTGCTTGTGATAACTGAAAAATGCCTGAATTTTTCTACATTGTGCTGAAATATTAGTAAATAAGTTGTCTATTCCTGTTATTTATTTTTTTTTTTCAGCAACTCTTGCACTATTAAAAAAGGCCGCAGTTTTCCTGTAATTTATGACGCAGTGTCAACACACACTATAAAAATCACAATTTTAGTTTTAAAAACCTCGAAGATCAGGGTCCGCACGATAACTCTCGAACGAAATCTCCTAGGTTTACGAAATTTTTTGAAAATATTGGAAGTCCCAAACCGTTGGACAAGTTCGTTAGCCAGACACGTCCGATGCCGGAAACATGGTTTGTTGGGCATTTTTCATGAAAAAAATTAGTTTTTTGTCAAAATTTGCTACAAATTAAATGTTTTTGCCAAATTTTTTTACACTATTGGAAAGTGGAGATAAAAACACATAAAAAAGGTCTTTAAACTATTATTCTATGTCAACTAGTTTCCAAGAAAAACTAACTTTTATAAACGGAAATCCGCTTTGTTATGCAGGATGCTGCGACAGGGGTATTTCCTTTCAAGGTACGGAAGCCAAAAAATGAGAGTAACTGGGATGCAGTGGAGAAATTAACCCTTTTAAACAAACCATATGGAAAACTTTTTTTGTCTCAAAATGCCGGACTCTTTACTGCCAGTAATAAGTACAATAGATAAGGTTACAAAGAAAGAAAAAGAAAAAAAATCAAAGATCCCAACATCAGAAAAGTGAACCCTAGTAATTTACAAAATATAAATTATACTGAACTATGTTGATAAAATTCAACATTATTTAGACTTACACCGTATTTCGAAAAATCTGTCACAAATGGCGGCACCTGTACCAGTGAATATACACATATCATAGCATTTTAAATCGCCACACATTGCAAGACGAGTTAACTCGTCTTAATCATTTAAAGAGTTAAATTACTTGAACAACATAAAATATAAAGTCGCTTAGTAGCCAATCAATTAGCGTTTTACTTTGAATTCCATTTCAAAATTGTTAGATTCATTTCAAAAACCGTAAACTCTTTAAGATCCGTGACCAAACATCAGTCTCCTTTCATCTTTAAGGGGAGGTTTACTCGAGAGTCCTTAAGAATTATGTATTTTTCTAGAATTTTTTTCTCAACAACGGAAGTAAATATCAATTTCAAATTTTATGCACATATTTATTAAGTATTAGATTACACAAAAAAATTTTTTCAAGGAAAAATATAAAAAAGTGTCCATTTTATAGATAGTGCAGTGTGACGATCCGAAAATCCAATGCCTTGTGGTGGACCTCCTAGCGCCGGTAATAAACCACCGAAATCCAAAAACAAAAAAGATTTATAAAATATATGAAGAGTACCGGCACCTCTACCTATAATATCAATAAATTGCTGAAAGAAAAAAAAATGGCGGATGTTTGAACTTTTGATTACGATTTTTGTCTTATTTTTCGCTCTTTAAAGTAAATTTAAAAATAAAAAAAATATTGAAAGTGTATCGAACTTAGGTAGAGGTGCCGAAAAATTGAATTATCTTTAAAATAAAAATTTAGAAAAAAGGATCCATCGAATCGTTTTTGAATTATCGTGTCCACCAGTTCCAAAAATGTAGTTCCGAGATATTATAAAATATATATAAAGAAACGTATTTTCAAAATTTTATATTTAATAATCATTATTGCGTGAACTACGTTTTTTGAATTTTTTTTATAGAAAGCTGGATTCGGCTAAGGTGCAAGAATCTTGTTTTTAAATTATTTTCAGTAAAATCACTTTGGGAACATAATCTATACATAATTTGCTATCAATTTCGGTAAAAAAAAAAATCGATTTTTTTTATCAAATCTCAAGTAAACCTTCCCTTAAATTACTTTGAGCAAAATCACTTTGGGAACATATTCTACACATAATTAGCTACCAATTTCTGCAAAAAAAATCGATTTTTTTTAACGACTCTCAAGTAAACCTCCCCTTAAATATTCGAATTAAAACTTATTATAACTGAGTGTCACCTTACTAAATGCTTAACGTACCACCTTATAGAAAATCATCAAAACGCAAAAGATATTATAAAAATATTTATATAAGAATTCCATTTTTTTTGTTCAACATTTCATGTTATTTTCCATTATATACATAATAATATATAATATGATATTTAATACAAAAGCTCATGTCACATATCTCTCAAATTCATGTTTTATTTAATTCTACTAAAAACTTTTATTAAAATTTATTCATATAATGTCGCGTCGCTCCACACCGAGTGCAAACTTTTTTTTTTAATTTTAAAACATGTCGCCAACATATGTAAGCGTCACATGTACTACGATCACTGTAAAATCGGATCAGTTTGGATCGGGGTGCGGGGGGTGGGTAGCGAGTCATGCACGGGACATATATAAATTCAATAAAACCGAAGGAGGGAATGAATATATTTTGATATGAATAAAAATTATTCCATTTTGAAAAACAGAAAAATTTATATTATATTGAAATGTATTTATGTCAGCAATGTTTAACTTTTCCTACTATGCCAGCTACTTTTCTATTTTAAGAGTTCGGACGAGCGACTCTCTTGTAAAATACGTACAGGATGAGTCATAAGTCATAAGACTAATTGTAACTATACGTTCAGAAGGCCAAAATAATAATATTTTATTATACAATAATGTGTCTGAACTGGAACTATATTTTTTCGAAAGGGGAGATATGCTATATTTCATACTTTTGGTATATTGAGAAGATTCTTTTCTTGTTTAAAAAGATGCCATTCCAAGGTAGTCTCTTAAAAGTTTGATCAAAATCTGACCATAAACTTCGGAGATATGCCAATTGGATTATTGTGCTTAAGGGGGAGGGTCCCCCTGTACTTTCAAATTTTTCATTTATTGTTTTGCTTCAAAAGTTCATTTGTACCTTAAGGAATATATTTCTAATGTTTTAATCCCAACAGAAAGACTATCTTAGATAACGATAAACTCCTTTTAACTCTACTTTTCAAGATCGACAACTTTTTAATAGCGTTTTTCTCAAAATAGGTTTTTTTCCGCGTTGTGAAACATAACTTAAAAAGTTATTAAGGTATTAACTTGAAATTTTGTACAGATATTCTTTAAGATATTGGCCTAAAGTTATATATATATATATATATATATATATATATATATATATATATATATATATATATATATATATATACCTATAATTTTGCATAAATTATTACTATAAATATTGTTTATAACAATTTTTTTATAAAAAAAAAAATAGTGTAATTTTTTTTCTTTTTGATTTAAATTGTGAAAAAAAAATTTCTCATCAGAAATAGGTATATGCAAAGCGTAATGACTTATTTTAATAAAATATTTTTGTCCGATTGAATTCAGTTGATTACAAGAGGCTGAGCACTCTACGGCGCAAATTAAAAGAGTCAACTTGGAACAGTTGTAGCGCCGCCATTTCCCTTTTTTTTGCATAAAAATTTATGAGTGAATACACCATGACATGTACTATACTATGTAACTTCATTTGATACAATAAATGTATCCAGTTTCTTAAAAGAAATTATTAAAAAACCTGTTCTTTGGAGGACCCTCCCCCTTTAAA
The DNA here is from genome assembly GCA_035578155.1 of Brachynemurus nebulosus. Taxonomy (NCBI): domain Eukaryota; kingdom Metazoa; phylum Arthropoda; class Insecta; order Neuroptera; family Myrmeleontidae; genus Brachynemurus; species Brachynemurus nebulosus. The sequence continues at coordinate 66,323,226 of JAPWDM010000002.1, forward strand.
AATGAACTTAAAATCACAAGCAGTGCCTGGTTTCTGGTTTGGTACTTGGTGGTTAATTAATCGTGTTTGCTAAGAGACTTAGGGCCACTCAAAAAACTATAGTAAGAAAATAATATAAAACCGACTTCAAAATAACAAAAAAACATTATCGTATGAAACAGTTTTTAAAGCGGATGTCAATTTGATCATTTAGAGGTAGTAAAAGTCGTAGTAAGATTTTTGTCGGTACAGAAAACTACCTTTGCAAGCGATAATTATGGCGACTAGAGTGTCATTTGGGGAATCTGTAGAATGACACATTCCAACGAAATGCATCTGAAAAGAGTTAAAAATATTGAAAAAATATGTTGTAATATTTTAAGCAGAGGGTAAAGTTAATTCGTACAAAAAAGGCATGTTTTTGTTATTTTTTTGTGACGACACAGTTAAAATCTCTTTATTAAAACCAGTGATACATTAAAGTATGACATTCGAAAAATATTCTATAAAATTTTCACGAATAAATATTAAAAAATACAGTAATGGCAGCAATTATTCGAGTGTCTCTCGGAAAAAAGTAGAATTGCGGTGCCCCTCATAACTTGACTGGTGCTGGATCATCCAAAATAAAAAAATTATAGTTCATTCGCTAGATTATAGTTTTCCTCAGGTAACGCTGGGAGGGTTTTTCGAAATTTCATTTTTTTAATTTTTTGGAACACTTAGAACGGAAAAACACGATTTTCTGCGAAAAAAAATGGCTAATTTGTTATTGTAAAATAAAAATTATTAACAAATTTGAAAGCGTTACCTCGTAAATTATGTACAGAAACAGTGTTCAAAATTTCAAGTGGATCGGTGCTGTGGTTTTGAAGTTATGAGGGGCACCGACTTTGAAAACGTGAGCAGTGGGGAAAATGCTTTAAAGTTTTGTACACTTAAAAATTCTTGTATAAAACTGATATAGAACACTTACTGCTAAACTAAATTTTGTACCCTACACTGACAAAATATACAGTACAGGTATAAACACGTTAGTACTTTCATTGAAATTTCTATAATATAACTGAGAGAGAGAGATATATAGAGAGCAAAACATCTGCCAGGTAACAACAAAAATGCTCATAACTTCGTCAATTTTGCTCCAATCAACTTGAAATTTTGAGACAATATTCTTGAGATATTATGCATTCAGTTAAAAAAATAAAAAAAATGCAAAAAAAAATATTTTAATACCTTACCCTGCCCTTAAGGTGCAAGAAAATCAAATATCAAATCTCAAATATATAAATCCCAATTTGATTTCTTTGATAAAAAAATTCCCAAAATTTCCTTTATTTTTGCCTGTCTAAGGGGGTTTCTCCCCTTAAGATTTGTTCCAATAATAAAATGTATGCATAAAAAATTGTTTTCATAATAAACTTTCACGATTAAAAAATAAAAAATAAATAAAAACTTTCTATCAGGTTTGATATAATCAAATATTAGATTTCTATCTATTAACGACTTATCCGTTCATCTGTATCACGTCTCTTACCGTTACCACCATTACCGTATACACAAACGACGTAAATATTAAAATGAGCCCACCTCTAATTTCATGCTTGAACTTTTCGAGGAAGTTGGGCCAACGGGTTGTTGGGTGTTGGGAGATATGATAATTCTAAACGCATACAATATTACGCAAGATGAATATAGCTACGGACCTCGTACGTATTACGCGACATAAATCATTGCAAAATTATGTAACTTTACAACGAGGACGACGACGCTAATATTTTAATGTGCCTACCTAATGCTGTCCAAAAACGAGAAAAAAAAGGACTCCTTACCAACTATATTTCATAAAAGGTAGAACAGCCGACGTGTGTCGTTGAATTTAAAAATGGTCACGTAATGTTACTGAAGGTGAGCGCTTCTTACATTGGTCAGAAGGACACTCCCCCCCCCCCCCCGCCTATATCCACCATATACATATTATATTGGAACTATTAATATCATTCTTATGTATCCGGTTCTAGTCGGTAAATATTCATCCCGTTTAGCATAAAAATTTTCCCTTGCGAAAATGCTAGGAAAATCACTAATGCGTAACAATGAAAGGAAAATTATTGGACCGTATTATATTATTTTCATTGGATGTGTGCGTGAAAAAAAAAAAGTGAATAGTAATCATTATTTGTACGGGTGGGGTATTGGGAACGAATGAGTTATAAACGTAACCGACAAAGCGATTGAGAAAAGATAAATTTAGTCGTTCAGATAGAGGAGGAAATTTTTCGAGAACGGAAAACTAGGTATATGGGTAAACACATAAAGGTGACCGAATGACAAAATCGTAGGCATTATAAAAATAAGAAATTAAACTTAATTTGTTATAAAATAAGCAAATTTTTAATGCATGTGCTAACTACATAAATTTATTTATGTAATTAGTATATAATAGAATGACATTTGAGGAATATTCTGTAAAAATTTCATTGGAAAATATGGAAGAATGATGGAGGAAAAATATGAGAAAAAAATGTTACATTGCGATAAAAAATAGCTGTCGAGGTTTTCTTTTTAAATTAATTTTTAATCTATACATATAATAAAACTGTAACGAGACCATTTCTGTACATGGAACATTTTTTAAAAATTGTAGTTATCGATGTAAATATCAAAACAGCGATTTTTAAAATTTTTGTCTGTCTGTCTGTCTGTTCACGCATCACGTAGAAACTATTGGAATTTTAATGAAATTTCGTGTGATGATAACTTATTATCTGGGTCAATATCTAGGATACTTTTTACTCCGGAAAAATGTCTCATTCCCACGGGAAAATAAAAAAACCTTTTTGAGCATGTGCACACATTACGCAAAGACTATTGAACGGATTTTGATAACATTTGGTGTGGTGATAACTTATTGCTTGGGTTAAGTTTAAGATACCTTTACTCCGAGAAAATGTCTCATTCCCACCGGAAAATAGAAAAACCATTTTGAGCATGTGCATGCATTACATAAAAATTATTGTCCTATGCAAGTTCTGTTTAATTATTACACTTATATACTTCTCATTGAGTTTATAACAATGCGTCGCGCGAACGACGGTACGGGTACAGCTAGTTTTTGGTAATATTTACAAATTAAAATATCCATTTTTGATTAAAAGTGGGCAATTTTGTTTATTGCAAAAAATTATTATAAATAATTAAAAAAAAAGTTAAACAGCTCAGCGTTATCTTGTAATTTATGTGTAGAAAGAGGGAATAAAATTTCAAGGATCGGTCCAGTAGATTTTGAGTTAGAAAGTTTACCGACTTTGAAAACAGTGTGGGAAAAACACGTTTTTAAATAATAAAGTTTTATACTTACATTAGAAAATCAAAAATTTGTTATCAATAAATGAGTGATTTTTTCTATACTTACATAGAGTCATCGACGTTAGCTCCATAAAGCAAAGAGCTTCAAAGTAAACAAAAAACGAAATTGCTCTTGTTCGCTTCAGCTCAAGTCGGATCGGAGGAACGACGATTTACTTACTCTATATCTCCGTTAGTTTTGCTCCAATCGACTTCAAATTTTAGCACAGTAATATTGTGTTATTATAGGGTGACAGCGGGAGAGATGCCTCACATTTTGAAAACACTTAATAATTCTTAAAATACGCATGTAATTGATTTGAAATTTGGTACACATTAAATGTAAACATGTTTCTTTAAAATTATTTATAAATAATTTTAAATTTTGAGTCATAAATGATTCATAATTAACATTTTTGTAGAGCCTGCAAAGCGGCGTCTCTCCCACACCTATGGGAGAGATGCCGCATCAAAGAAGGTGAAACGCTGCATAGTTAATATTAAAAATTTTGCATTTTACACACATCTCCATACATGATGCATGACATATGTAACCATTTTTGGCATTTTATACATCTTAACCATTAAACTTTTTTTTTGTTTCCGAGTACTTTTCAAAACATTCAATACACAGGTAATCACCATTATTTTCGTTACTTCACTAATATGAGGGCTCTTCCTGATCCATTAATTACAATTTCCGTGGCATAATTTACAGTCCAAAAAAAAAAAATTGCATAATTAAGGTATATAAGTTTATGTTTTTAACATGCAATATGATGCAGCATCTATACCAACTTTAAATGCGGCATCTCTCCTTTTTGTTGGGATAGATGCCGCATGTTGCTGTAGCAAGCATAGTGCGGAATTCCAAGCAAAAATTTTATACAGTACCTACTTTTAAAATATACCTAAATTAATAACAAAACTCATTTTCATTAAAACAATGAAATATACATTGTTAAATTCTAATGAATTAAATACTAGATAAAATATTATGTTAAAAAACTTACTTTTCAATAATAAAAAGTTGGTTAATTACTAAACTAATGGACTAATCATAAATGTTGCCATATGCAGCTTAAATAAGTAACTTATTTTAAACATATAATCCATTAATAGCGCTATATATCAATCAACGGACGAACTATGGCTACTGCGGTATCTCTCCCGCACTTACCCTATATTCATTACCCTATGACAAATTTGAGAAAAAAGGCAAAAACTAAAAAATGGTAATTTTGATATGGATTGTGCTAATTGTTAACTAAATTTTTTTAAAATCTGTCAAAAAAAGAATGAATAGACAGGACTAACTTTGCTTAAGGAATAATCATAGACTTAGACATTAACCTAAAAATCTCGACCAGACTGTATGGATGTAAAAATATACATACTTTCTTAAAATAATCTACCTACGTAAGCAACCAATTTACAAAGTACAAGCCTCGTCAATAAAATTTGCAAATTTTTTCCTAAATACCAAAATGGAATCTGGTATAATATCTGTAGGTATCTGTTGAATACTATTTCATTTCACCCACTTCTGCGACCATTTGTTGCAAATTTTGATGGTGATAACTATACTTACAATATCCGTGAAGTAACATATACAAGAGAAAAGATAATAATCCACATTCCAACATCCCAAAATAATTGAGTTTCTTGATCAAATAAATAAACTTCGATGAGCTGTCATTCAGTTAATTCAACACACTTCAATTTCGAATATTATCTCTATACAGTGTTGACATCTACCTATATAGATGATTAAACTATGAAAATCTCATTTTCTCATTGAAGAGGAAAATATTAAAGAGCAACAAATCGTATTAAGTTTTCAACTTTTCGATAATATTATAGTTTTCCATTATTATGGCTTACGCTATTCTATATATAGGTCCTTTTGTAATAATATCGGTATTGAATAGTTAATTTTTAATTTCATGAATCAGTGAAAGATGTGGATTAATGCTTGTGTTATGGCGTAATGCTATTTTAAAATAACTATATACAGCTGAACCATATTTATGGGGTCTATTTTTATGCGACTTTTTCTGCGATTTAAGGGAGGAGTTCACGCCAAAAACGGCTAATAAACTAATTTTTTTCGAATTTCATTTTTTGTTTTTAGTTTGTTCTGTGGTTCTTTACAAACACGGTGATATAGAAAACATGGCCAAGAAAATTTTTTTTTAAGTAGAACAATATTTATTTGTGAGCCGCTGCACGGCCAAGTTGCTGCTCCTTTGCATACAACGCTCGCCCTCCCCCCTCACGATTTGATCAGTAATATTTAGTTTTGGTGTGTACATGAGTTATTGTTAAGTTAGTAATTTTGTTGTGAAATGGAACGTACCCTAAGTTTATATTATCTATGAAAGCTACCTTGTCTTTGGTAAAAAAATGTGAAATGTAATGGTGGATATCGAAGTTTTTTTTTTGTAATTATTGTGCAAGTAAAAGGGAAATAAAGAAGAATTATTTCAGTTCATAAAAGCTTTGTTATTATTAATAGTTATACTATGCACTGAGATAATGGTTTTTTTATTTGTAGGCCTTTGTAGACGCTTTAATAAACAATGACTAAACCGCTTCTTTCGTTATTATTTTTGTTTTTTACCGTTTTCCGAAAGTTGTGTTTTTTCCGACAAGGAAAATCATATCTCCAGTTCTAGAAAAGATAGAGACTTAATTTTTTTTTAATTTTGTTCATAAACATATTGCGCATAAAGTGGAGTATGCTTTTTTCATTTGAACAATTGTAACTATTTTTAAATATTTATTTTTTAATAAAACATGGGTTTTAAAATTTTCTAAAAGTTTGGGATTACAATTTTATAGTTAATTTTTAAAATTACCTGAAACCCATACGCAGCTTTATGGACAGATCCTTTAGGAATGAAATAATGAAAAAATATTTAAAAAATATTCATTACTTTTTGAGATATGGCGTTGCTTGTAAACGTTTAAAAATTGTGAAAAAGGGCCCCCTCCCTCCACAGGGGAGAGTAATGAATGTTTCAAAAACAAAATTTTCTATTTGAAACCCTCCCTAATTTGAAAAAAATTTCAACAAGCAAAATAATCATAAATAAAAAATTGCTTTTTTATTTGAACTCCCCCCTTAAAAAAAATGGTGAATAAAAGTGCATAATATAAATCAAAAGGAAGAGAAAGTAAAAAACCTAAACATTAATTATAATAATTTACTTTGATAAAATCACTTTTTGTTGGCTTTAAGCATTTAATCAGTACATTGCATAAGAATATAAGTTATTGTGTCATTAAGTCATATTCTTCGTGCGGTTTTGAGCGTTTTGAGTTAAGGTATTTCCAATGAAACTTTTTTTTAAGCAGGAAAAAGGAATTTTTTGATTTAGTGACGTCATCACGTTTACTAAAATTTTTCAGTAAGTAAAATGAAAAAATAATGAAATTGGAAACTAGTCGTCATGATGCCATCAGAGAAATTACGAATGAGGAAGAGGATCTCTTTTTTCTTTGGGTGCGGAGGGGAAGTCGATACAACCCCTGTATCCAATCTTGCTAACTATAGTATATATACAATTTACAGAGCGTGTAAAGGCCCAAGGTCAATAAGACACACGAAGGACCAAAAGTCCCACTTATAATGTGTTACTATTTTTTGCAATTCCGAATGATTTAAAAATAATTCAAAAAATTGTACATCACAGAAAGTGTGATCAAAATTTTAAAATAGATATTTTTATTTTCTTAATTTTAATGTCACTCACAAATTTGTCGGAACAGAAAAAACCCGACTTCCTTACCGACTCATTTACATATATTCATTAGCAATATCAGACATATTATAAATAAATTATTACAGGGAAATTTACATAATTGAAAACATATTTTTTTCTATAATTTCCAACGAAAATATAATTATAATATCTTAATTAAGTTCTTAATTAATACGGCAAGTACCTATATTAATTAATCATTTCTTGTATGAAGTGGTTTTTTTATTTTAAACTTATTTTTACTTTCAAATTAAAACCATTTGTCTGTGCAATCAAACGACACAAGTGGCAATTGAAAACGATGGACATTCCCAACTCCGTCCCAGCAGTTCCGTCCATTAGAGCTCATGTGATTTGATCTTTTAAATCTGTTTTTTTACGTACCTATATGTATGTAGTACTCTATGTGTCTTCATTTGTTTTAATTCACGTACTTATTTGTCTTAAATGTCCATTTTAAATTACAGTAGGTGACAAAAATATTTACATATGTTAACAGAAATAAATTTATTACCATATACCTGTATTCTATATCTTGACATTGCACTTCTTGATTTGAATCCACCAGTTCTGTACAAGCAAGTTAAACGCCGAGCCAAGAAATAAATCAGTAATAAGATCGATTTTTCTATCCTCACTTACTAGGAAAGGTTTTGGAATGTCAATTAGCAATTTTGATGCAATTTGGTAGGTATGTGTAGTACAAGCAAAAATAATAGACTCGTATTTTTTTTTATCTGCCACTGTCGCTATTTAAGGGGTGAAATCACCCCTCAAACTTAGGGTAAAATTTCAATTTTGCTTAATAACTTGAAAACGACGGCAGATAGAGAAAAACTTTAAATTGACAAAACATTTTATTTTTAGAGAGCTTTTTATTGATGTGTGTAAATCTAGATTTATACATACCCTGGGGGGCTGATTCAAATAAAATTGAGGGTAAATTTTGAAATGGGATGGATATGCTTTGGTATATTAAAATTTGATTAGCGTATATGAAAACTACATGTTTTTGCTCAAAGTTGTAATTTAAAGTTTAAAATCTCAAAACTAGAGTTAATTTGAAGTGCCAATCAGAGACGGTTAATTTGAAGTGCCAATCAGTAGAATAAAAATTTTTTTATGAGGTTTTCAGCAAATGAATTATCTTGTAATTAATAACAGGCTAAAATATATCAAATTATACTTATAAATTTTATATAAGTAATATTAAAATTTGATTTTGTTAAGTCATGCAAGGAATATTATATTTTATACATATGAGGAAAAAAATTAAATCAATAAAATACTTCTTTTTTGTCAAATAATAAGGATAGGAAAATTTGTTCCAGTTGGGCGGGCATAGATGTAACGTAAATGTAAATATTATTTTATATATTTTTTATAACACCCGCTTCTAAAGTTCAATATTCGAGCGTTGTGTAGTGGGCGTAAAGAGCAATTTCCATATCATTGTAAAACAAACGACAGTAACTGTGCGCGAAAGAAAAACTGTGCATGAAAGTAGCTAAAACTATGCCAGAAAATAATAATATTCATTTGTCAATGATAATCATATTCAAATTAAACATGGAAACGATCAACAAATTAATAAAAAAAAATAAAAACGATCTACAAATTAATAAAAAAAAATTTTTTTCATATAACATTATAAAATAAAATTAAATATACTATTTTCTAAAATTTCTTAAATATAATTAATTTTTTCCTCTCTATTAAACTTTAGAAGCCGTCGTTATAAAAAATTATGTTTGGTACGTATGCGTAAAGTGAGGTATCCAATGGGCTTAAACTGGGGCACTCGCTAAAGGGACTGACGCATACACAACGAGATTTCGTGCGCTTACCCCCACTCGCCTGACGGCTCGTGGGGGTATAGAGCGCACTCGATCTCGTTGTGTATACCTCAGTCCCTTAGACTCGTGCCCCAATTTAAGCCTACTAGAACACCTCTCTTTACGCATATGTATTGAAAATAACTATTATGAAAATAAACGTTCAGTGTTATTTTTATATTTATTTTTTGCTTGTTTAATTTGAAAGACTGATTATTATTGTCAAAGATAGTAGAAATAATTTAATAAAAGCTGATCTCGAAAATTTGAGTTTTATTCATTACCAAAACTAAGTACCTAGTCTTACTCACCTTTTTGGGTCACATTTATAAAAAAATGTTGTATTACACCCTTAAGATGCGCCTCTATGTTCTACTTTAATTCGTTAGTAATTTTTGCATTTTACTGTAAACATTTTATATATTATGCATATCTCTCTCTTTCTACCAACAAATCAGATACCAACTGTATGTATTTTGTAACACCAACATGCATCAAACTATTCATTCAACTATCAGTAGTTCGTTAATGTTAGAAGCAGAGAGATATACTACTTAGACGAAATGAATTGCTTGAAAGTGTTCTCATCTTTTTCGTCTAATTTTGTTATTTGTATTTGAAACTGTTAGAAACGAATTCAATTTGTTGCGGTTCATTTAAATGTAATTTCAAGTTTTATTGCACAATTTTCTAGTTTAATCTTTGCACTTTACCTTAATACATTGTGAATATCTAGAATTTTCTAACCAAATCCTAAAAAAAGAATTCGTTTTATTTTGATCTTTGTTCGGATTCAATCATTACTGGCTTACAATTTTCTGATATATAACCCGATTTTTCTCAAATTGATTTGATTCTATTTAAATCCAAACAGCATTTGCAGATTTCCTGTAGTTTTTGAATGTACGATTTAGGCCCGATTTATATTAACGCTCCGCTCTCGGTACGATATCACTCCGCTCTCGATTCGATATAATCTTGTTGTGTTCACATTACAGTGCTGATATCATACCGGTACCTGTTCGTTCTCTATTGACATTATAATGCCGCTCTGGGTACGCTCCCAGTTTGGTTTCAGTTCGATAAAAATATCCTTTCATAACAACTGAATGCAAGCGGAGTGGAGTGGAATCAAAAAAGTGTTTACACTATAGGTACAAACCATAACAAGTCTGATATCTCTCCGATAAAGTATTACCTGAGTGGTATCGATATTGGAGTGGCATTGGAGCGAGAGCGAACCGTGACTGATTTCGGACCGATATCAGAGCGATGATGTTTATTGTGTAAGAATATTTTATCGAACCGGGAGCGGAGTCATATCCTATCGAGAGCGGAGCGTTATGTAAGTCGGGCCTTACTGTGAATTGAATATCGTCTGTTGAATATTTTTACAAACTTTCATGACTTACAGAAAAGGGGTAAAGTGAACTTTAAGTTTTTGCCTTTTTTACTGTGTCGATTTTACCACATAAGGAGAGCGGGTGGAGCCAGGGCTGTAGTTCAGGGGGTCTAATTCCGGAATTTGGATCCGTAGTTGTTGGCAAGGAGTCCAGGCAAAAATGTGAAAGTTTCTTTATTCGGCAACTATGTTTATGAAAAAAATGTTTTGGAAATGTTTTTTGACCGCGGAACCCGTCATTTTTCTTTTTCTCTATGGCCCTAATTAGTATTAATCCAATTAATATCACGTTAAGTTTCTATCATACAAAAGGTTAACTCTAGGGAAAGCTCCAAAGTTCAAGCCCTACTTCTACACGGAGAGAAGATTCCTATAAAAATTACTGTGCTCATACTACAACCGACGTGTAACAGGCGAACATATCCAATTTTACCGTACAAAAATTGGATATGTTCGCCTGTTACGCGTCGATTGTAGTATGAGCACAGTAATTTTTATAGGAATTTTCTCTCCGTGTATCTGTAGATCAGGGGTTCTCTAAGTACGATCCACGGACTCGATGCGGCCCTACGTGTTGGTAAAAATGAAAAAGTCGGCCCCGAAAACTTATATAATGCGTCTCTAATTTCTTAATTTTAATTACGGTATTTCAGTCATTGAAAAATTTTAATAAACTTAATGATGTCACCAAGCAAATCCACATAAAATTTTAATATTAAATTTTTCCGTTCTAGGGGAAAGGCATGATCCACATGACTACCTTCCTCGATCCACGCTTAATCAATCTCTATGTTCACTTTCTAAACACACTAAAACTTTATAAAACCGACCTTGGCCTTTTATTTCTCTTACTGGTTCTCGTTTTGGTGCAAAATAGAAGAAGATAATCGATGAACGAGAGAGAGAAAAGTCGATCCATGAATATTCTGACTATATATTGACTTATTTATTTTATGAAACTTTTCCCAAGTTTTCCAACTTTTTTTTTTGACACCGTATTAAATTAACAGAACTGCGTAATTCCCCTTTATACTTTCAAAATTCGTTATTTTACACCGTCTTCACGTGGATTACAACGGGAAAAAGGTGAAACTAATACCTCATCTACTTATACCTAACCTTCTCGAATTTTCGTTTTCATAAATTCAATTTCGAAATATATAAGCATTGATTAAATCTAGGTAAATAAATTTTTTCTCTTTTTTAATATATTTTCGAAAATAAAGTTTTCCTATGCATATACAATTGAGGCGTACATATAGGTGGCGTGCCCTTTATATTATGTAATAATAAAAAAAATATTTAGAACTGATATCTAACAAAAAAAAAAAACTTGATTCCATCGGGACTAGCTTTCCAAAAGTATTAGAATTCTATTTATATTCATAAAAATGTGTACAGTCTGATTTTTGTGAAAATTTCCTCTTCTTCCGGAGGGTGTCGGAACATTGTTCTTTTCTTGATGATTGACATTTTAAAAAATTGTTCAGAGATTTTCCGTTCCGATGGGAATTTGGTTTTTCACCATAAAAAAATCAAATGTTAATAAAAGAATTTATTCAAGAAATAATTTTATTAATTGAATTTGAAATTGAAGGGACAGCTTGAATGAATTTGTGATTAACATAAAGTTTTTTTTTTTTTGAAGAATTTATTAAAATCGATTAAACTTTAGATTAAGAAATTAATTTGGAGATACAAGCCTTTTCTATGTAATAAACTTTAAAAACTTATAAAAAGAAGTGTTTATTTTGCCTCAGATTTAATGATTCTGGATTTAGCGGTAAGGGAGCCTAAACGGGGAAACATAATGACGTATGTAAAGCTACGCTAAGCTACCTGAGCGGACGGGGACGTTGAATAAGAATAAGTTTAAGACACAAGTAGAGTAAACTGCTTCTTTTTTACTATAACTATAATGTACATAGATATTTATAACATAAAAAAATAAAAGTTGGTAATAGCGGAGGGTAGGGGGTCGCGAAATATTTTTCCATACTAAGGGAGTCGCGCCATGGAACAGGTTGAAAAACACTGTTCTACATAATAGTTTCTAAAATCATTCTGAATCATTTTTGCTGACAATTTATAATATATTGCGATCAAAAAATAGACTCGTGGCATCCTAACTGATACTCTGCAGTCACTGGGAGACAATTTGCTAATATATATTTGGCGAAATATCAGAGTATTATCAAACTAGAAACTACCAGTGGAAACAAACAAACAAACCGCCACACTAGTAAACTGTGAAATTGATAAAAAAAAGTCTCTTACTGAATACAAATTAGATATGTATATATACATAACAAAGAAACTATCTTGAAACTTTCCTTCCTCCAGTAAAAGTGTTTTTTCCCAACAAAAACAAGCTAAACACCTTTTATACTAGCAATCAACTGATCATCCCTGGTATAGGTATAGGTACAAGCAAACCAAACGCATACACACAAAACTCTGTATTAAATCAATTCCCAATTGATTTGCCAAATATAGAATTAACATAAAAGTTGTTTGTAACTTACCAGCAACTAACATCCTTCTTCCAATCATGTTCTATTTCCCGCCCGGCACCCCGTTTCATCATCCGCCTTCGGCCCTTGTTAAAAAAGGTATCAACTTAATGTTCGGAGTACCAGCTACCGACGTAAGTACCTAATACATTCACTATTCAGCATCTGAGGATTATTTAGTGTGGTATCTACACGTATAGGGTGGACTTGCCTAATTATTGTATTAGTTCTTTAATCCGAACACTTTAATATTAAGGGGGACCACTAGTATGACAATTTTTTTTTCCATGTTTCGATAGCCTATACCGTTAAAAATAACATACTAAAATTTCAAGTGCATATCTCAAATAGTTTTTGAGTTACAACCATTCGAAGAGCGGATTCTGATTTTCATTGTTATCCTTGAGGTATTGAGAAATGTATGAAGATTGATAGTTCGGGAGTTTCTGGACGTGGCTCTCAGTCACATGTTGTGGAGAAGCTAGACCCTGGCACATTTAAACGACTCATCTAGTTTTACTATGACCGTTACAGTGAGTACATCGTAAATAATTTTAGTAAAAGTTCTCAGTGATTAAAACTAAAAGGTAAAGAAAAACTACATTTTTCAAATTTGCTGCAATTATAACTCGAAGACATATCTTATTGCAGTTTCTTTTATAATGTGTCTTCGTGCCATGAACCTCCAGTTTTTCGATCGAATAAAAAATGTAATTTTTGCAGGCCAAAAATCACCAAATTTTCGCGCAACCTTGAAAAAAAAATTTTTTTAAAAACTCCGCCATTTTGTTAAATTTTAACTTTTTTTTCGATTGAGGTTCATGGCACGGGCAATGCCTTTTAGTTTAATAGGCTTTTTGGTTTTTTTTAATTTCAGGCACTGTGAAGGTCGCTATCACTGCAGCAGTGGCGGGACTATTTTTTTGAAGCTTTGGGAGTTCGCGAATAACTCACTGAATTTTCAATTTTTTGGTCCAAAAATATATCCTTAAAATATTAAAACATTCCATACAGTAGTTTTCTTCAATTTTACTGCCATCTCAATAGGTATACGGGTTTGTACTTGGGTTTAGGGATGTTATGGATATGAAATTTCGAATACGGATACGGATATGGACATTTAAAAACATATTTTTCGGTTTCGATTTCGGTTACAGATATGTAAAAATATCAGATAATGTTTCGAATACGGTTAAGATTACGAATGCGGTCCCGGTTAATTAGTTTTAGTGAACATTTTCTAGAAAAAAAAGAAAGTTACACCAAAAACAAGTGAGCACTAGACACTGATCAACAAAAATCTATCAAAAGAAATACATGCAGTAAAAATTTGCTTCGATTTAAACTCAGTTTTCCAACAGCAGTTTATTTCGGATATCCGGTAGTTTCAGTTACGGTTATGGATATTCATAATATCCCTAGTTTGTATATGTGTTTCCACATACAAAATAATCCCACAAAAAAGTTCCAAAACTTCATAAATATTTATAAAAAGTTCGCTAGAGATTGTAAAGAAAATTTCATAGAGAGTACACAACTAAAAACGTTCAAAACCTCACAATTTCCTTAATAGTTACTTTTCTAAACAAGATAGAGCATTAGTTTACACATGGAAATTATTTTTTTTTCAATTTTATAATATTATAATGCGATAAATACATATGTAAAGAAACTTTAAGATACAATAACTTTGTATATTCTTATGCAGTATACTGATTAAATGCTTAAAACAGTCAATAAGTAACTTTACCGCAAACTAATGTTCAAATTTCTTACTTCTTCTTATTTTCCTTTCTTATCATGCACTTTGATGGACATTTTAAAACAAAATTTTAAAAATTGCACAAAAAAGGACCGGGTAAAAACAGTACAACTGTATTTCATTATTTTCATTATTCTCGCTGTTATTATATTTTCATAAATTATTTTTCCAATCTTTTTAATAAAATAGTCAAAAAAGTATTCACACGAATAATAGTCACTTCAAGTGGATCAAGTTTTTCTAACCTTTACATTTTTGTAAGGTTTGTTTAAGCATCAGTTTTGGATAGTAACAAACTGTCAGGATTGTACGGAAAGTGTTTTTAGTAATTATTAAGACCGCTCTGCGCATACTAAAATTGCTTTACGCATTATCCTGACAATTTGATACTATCTAAAACTGGTGCTTAAACAAGCCTTTAATAAACTCAAATAAAACACTAGGTGATACCAATATAAGCGACTGGGCATTTCCATGAAATGATGGAATTTTAGTAAAAATTATGAAATGAAAATAATTAATCAGAATCATGCCTATTTGATACTCAAAAGACTAAATCACTGATATGCAACGTTTTTTTTTTTATTTTTTTTTTTCCCTTAAATTGTTTTATTTTGTAAATTTAGCTTAAAAATTTATTACTTATAAAAAAAATATTGTAACTTGTGGTTTTTTTCAAATGAATATTAAAATATAGCTAAATTTACCTTTTTCTTTCTGCTGAAATAATTACTATACTCGTTTTGAATATTATTTTGATTTTTTGTCCAAGCTACGAATTCGAGTAATTGAGGCTATCAAAACCGACAGAGGTTTTTTTAATTACTAAAAATAAACTTTTATATTTGTTATCTATCATATTTTCCAAAAAATCAAACTAATAAACTACTTACTTTTTAATAAAACTTGTTTTAAAGTGACTGTAATATAAGTGACCAAACAGGTGTAATGTAAGTGACCGATTAAAAGTTACATTTTTATCAAAAATATATAATATTTTATGAAATTTATTATTAAAATAATTTATTGAAACATTATTTGTTTAAATTTACTTAAATGAAGCTGTTTGTTATCAAAACAGAACAGAAAATTCTCATTGTGTACAAGATGAAAAATTATGTTCCTTTTTGCGTAATGTAAGTGACCACCTACTTTAACTTGTATAGAAAAAATTTATATAAATTTATATGCATTTTTTGTTCCTTGATTTCCTTTTTCAAAAGTTCAAATCGTATTCCATTTAATTTGACTAAATTTTAGTATTAGCGAATTTCCAAAACTGGAAATTCAGCTTTTACGCCAGGTGTCATGGTGCGACCTAAGCCCGAGACCATATCAGAAATATGTTTTGAGGTCCCTAGAATACGAAAATGATATTCACTAAAATTTATATATATATATATATATATATATATATATATATATATGTATCCGCGCGATAACTCTCGAACGAAACGTTTAATGCTTATGAAATTTTGTGTGCGAATTCGATTTTCCAAATCGTTGGATGAGTTCGTTAGCCAGACACGTCGGATGCCCAGAAGTAGGTTTTCCGGGCGTTTTTTGTCAACAAAATGAGTTTTTTGCCAGAATTAAGCAATTTTTCAAATTTTTTTTTACACTAAGCCATTGTAAAAGGTAAAACGCATAAAAAATGTTTTTATACCGTTGCTCTAAATTACTTACTTTTCGAGAAAAACTAGGAAATATGTCGTTCTCCATTTCACTCGCACTCGCATTCTTTTTTTTTCTGTCTCATTTTTTGCGAGCTAAATTCGAAAAAAGCCGCTTTATAAGTAGCGTGTCATGATTTTTTTAATCCAATTTAACGATTCGGCTATATTCTATTTCTCTGTCAGTTAAATGTTTTTATAATGTATCTCTGTTCCATTTTTTTTTACAAAAAAAATCCCGACGATATCTGTTATGTGATATGATCAGAATTTAGATTATATTTACACCTTCCTAAAATTAATAAGAGTTTGCTTCAATCGTATAAAAATTACGTTAAATCATATTCAAACAATAATATTTTTACGTAATTTTTTATCCAATTGACAATACAGTTATGATTAGAATTGTATAATCAGAGCATTCTAATATTAAATAATTTTGCACATTCAATTTTTTTTTTTTAACAAAGAAAAATTTTTTTAAATTTTGACACATTCTTTTATGAAATTTCGATTAAGAAATATTAAAAAATTTTAAAGTGAATCATTTAAAAAGAGTTAAAAATAAATTAAAAAGGAAACATTTCTCTATTTTAACATATTTGTAAAGAAAATTTTACAGTTTACTTACAGTTTTTTGAAAAAATGTAATAACATTTTTACATACAATAAAGATTATATTTGAACCGTAGGAAATCCACAAATTTTTTTTTATTTCTTTAATTAATTATTAAATTTGGTTTTAGAAGAAAATCTTCGTCTAATTCGCTCCAAGCCGAAAGTATAGCCACTAATAAGGACATTCCACTGTTAAAATAAATGGAAAATATATTGAAATTTATTTAATGAAAGCCATTCATACACATTTTTAAAATATCCTTTTGAATTATATAACAAATAAAATCTGTGTAAAAAAATCTAATTGACGTGTTTTTTCTCAATTTGCTAATATTAAGTAAGGCTCGTTAATTAGGGAGTGATTGTGTTAAAATTTTAATATAAAATATGGTAATTTTAACCCTCTTTAAAAGAACATTTCGATTTTAACAATAAAAAAATTTTAAAAAGTGTTTTCGTTTTTCCCGGATTACCAAAAACTGTTCATAGGCATATCTGTGACTAAAGTTGCCTCCCTTTCTTAAGAAAATAAAGTATTTTTAAAATTTTGTGCAAAAGAATAAAACACAATTAACGAAAAAAAAGTACGCGTTTCCATATTTTTAAGATTTTGTAGTACAAGAAAATCCTTATAAATTCATCATATCTGTTATTGCATTTACTAGCTTTTACGCAATTTAATAAACAAAAGTCTGAAAATGGACGTAGAATCTCACTGTTATTAATTATTATGTCTTAGTCTTTTGAAAAATTATTTTTTGAACTAAAATAAGAATAGGAGGAATATAAACTTAGGGGTAAACGACAGGAGTATATAAACTTTATTTTAGATTCTACGTTTATTTTTACAGAAAATCATCAAGTACCTATTATTTCTTTTTTGAATGTATAAATACAAAAAGTTCGAAATTATTTTATATTAGAATTTCAATTTTGGTCGACCCTACGGGTTGTCCCCATTTACTCTTTTCTCGTCTCTTTTGACCCCAATTTTTCATAGAGAAGAAATTATACGATTTTTGTTAATTTTTCAAAAACCACCGATATTTTTAAATTTTTTTGGATACTGCTGATAAAGTGACCATCTTCGCGTAAATTTTTAATATATTAAAGATTAGGTACTCATAAAATAAATACAAAAAAATACGGTGTGAAGTCGGAATGCGTACCTATTCATCCTTGTCTACGGTAGCACATTTTTTATTGACATAAATATTAGAAACGCAGGAAAAGAGACCAGGAATCAACATAGAAGTGGATTATGGTACGATATATTTTCTGAAAAAAGTGCTTAGGACCAAAGTTATAGAGTTCAAAGTGATGCACTTGATGATCTTGAAGCACTTGACTCTCGTGATGCACTTGACTTTGAAGTTGACCTTGAGGTCAATTTCCAAAGTCATTTGAAAATCATTTAATATTTTTCAAAAGGAGTAGTTTACTTTTCATCCCTAAATGGTTCAAAGTATATTCGAACGAATTTCACATGCAAGATAGAAAATAAGTGATCAAGAAGTAATTTTGAAAAATACTTGCTCAATCGCAATCGGAAAAATAATAGTTAATCATATGTTGAATTGAATTCCTAATATGATAACTATAGAGTAGCAATAAAAATTTTAAAAAATTTTGAAAATTTCTAATATAACATAAAGTTAATGTTTAACTTACAATTGGAGTGATATTAAATCTTTTCTTAACTTCTAAAATTACTTACAAAAATGTTTTCTTCTAATTTTTTCTATAAATTTGGGCCTATTTTTTCATTTCGTCAGGTTTTTATTTTTTTTATTTTAGAAAAATAACGCAACAAATCAATTTTGAAGATAGATTGAGTCAATACATGAAATTACTGCTTATAGGTACAGGATATGGTCAAAGTTCGGCAATGGCTAATCATTTTCAACTGACCTTGAAAATCGATTTCAGGGTCACTATCAAGTGCATCGCTTTAAATTCTACAAATTTGGTACTCAGCCCTTTTTTCAAAAAATATGCCGTTTCAAAAATATTTAGCTATAACTGTTTTCATCTACAGAGGTTGAATGGTGTTTTCTACCCCTAAAAAGCGTATTTAGCCGAAATAAAAAAACACGTATTTAATATTTTTCGCTGTTTAATAAGTATGTTAAGTTTCATTCAAATTGGCAAGTATTAGTTGGGTAGTGTTATTTGTCAGAATGTTTTGCCGATCTAGTTTTTTCAATATTTCTTTGCTCGTTTTCAGAATTTGTATTTTAATTTCTACGGACAAATAACTCATTCTTTTCTTCGATTTTAGTAACTTTTATTTGCTGATGTTGACCATTAATTGATCGAAACATATCAAATATTTTTCAATGATTTTTTTAGCGAATGTCGAAAATTTTGAAAATTTTTTCACCGTTAGTAAGTTAAAGTATTTGAATTCATTAAGTAATTAAATGATGTCCACAAGAACCTTACGAACTACCATAAGTTATATGAGATCCCTAGGACCCGTTTTTTACTGTTAGGATAAACTTTTTACTAAAATTATTTTAGATGAATAAAGGTTATGTTGTATGATTTCCGCCAGGGTTTACTGTTCCCATTATTGTAAAAAATAAACTAACCGACCGATTTTGAAAATTTTTTCACTGTTAGAGAACTAAATTATTTTAGATGGATACAACTATGCTGCACAAAGTCCGTTCGGGTTCTTGGGTTCCAAAAATATCAAAACTAATTACCCAGCCGATTTTAAAAAATCTTTTACTCTTAGAAAGCTAAACTATTTTAAATAGGTATAGTTCTTAGATGAGATCCGCCAGTCCCCAAAATTTGGAAATTCGCTATGTTATGCAGATGCTGCGACAGGGGTATTTTTTTTTTTAATTTCAAATATTATCGAGTGCTTGTGAGACATTACTACGTATGAAAACTTTTGTTTGCATTTCAATACACGCAGTATTGATATGTTCACTTATCGTTCAGCTAAACTGAAACTTTAAGCACTCGATTTCCTTGGTGTAGTATGACCAAAAACCACATGAAAATTAAAAATCACAAAGTGATTGAAAAAATTATCCGGATCGGCCGGGAATCGAACCCAGGATCTCCTGGTAACTAGCCAGGCGTGCTAACCACTACACCAACGATCCTATGCTCGGCAAGCGTCCGAGCCGGACACCCATTCTCGGCCGATCCAGATAATTTTTTCAATCGCTTTGTGATTTTTAATTTAAATTTTAGTAGATTTACTCATTAAATACGAAAATTCAAAAGATTTTAATCCCAATTTTAAATCAGATTGTAATATAAGTGACCATGGAATTACCCAACTGTCCCCTACGTACAGCAGGATAACGATTGAACTGAAAAGGGAAATAATAAATTTTCAGACGGACGTGTATATATGTATATCCGCCGCTTTGGTCTTGTTAATATGTATGCCAGCAACGTATATTTCATAAGGTCGCTCGGTCGAAGTGAATCTATGGAAATTGCGTTTCATGTTCAAACGGGACAGAAATACCTATATAGTTCACGTTTAGACGTACACGGGCTTAACTAAAAAAAAAAATATCTTTTTTTTTGATAATTCAACAACTTTAGTTGTGTAACAAAAATCATTTGCATCTTAAATATTTAAACAGTTACGCTAGTTGTATCTGGATATATCTTATGTAAGTTAGATAAGACTTATTAGGATTTAGGTCAGTGTACGTTTAAATTTGAGATATGTATATTTCATATTATTATGTTACCTAGTTTCATTTTATTAGCCAGAGGTATTTTTTTTTCATTTGTGCGTTTGCACAAATAATTTATTTTTGCGTTTAGAAAAATGAGAATAATTCATATATTTTTAAACATTCATTTGTAAATATTTTGACTTTTTGTTGTCTATATAGATTTTAGATAATTTCGTTTTGACAGTGATAAAACTAAACAAGAATATTTTGGGGATTTAGTCGACAAACTGATAAAAAGGAAAATTAGTTCCAACATAGAAATTAGTCGATTTTAAAAACAGAAACTTAGCTTAAATAATTATGACTGTTTGGGCGTTTTTGCTAGCAACTCATATTTCTTTTTTATAGGATTTCGTATCTACTTCTAACAACGAAATCCTTATGAATTTGTTATTTTTATCATTGTAATAGGTTATATACCCACATTTAACTACTTTATAATAGTCAGTGTCGGATCTTACGCAATTTTAGAGAGGATGGCGTTTTTTGAAAAATTTCATTCAAATTTTTTTTTACTCATATAAAAAATGAAATTTTTAAATAATCATATATTATTAATTTTAAATAAAATTAAAGGCTAATTTTAATATTAAAGTAAGAAATATTTCATTCCGAAAATTGTTAAAAACATTAGCTACTAAACTACGAAATCCTGATTTAATGCGTGTTTAACTAACACGTACTTGTCGAATTTTTTGTTAATTACAATTATAGACCAACGGACATATTATTACATTATAGTAAAGTAGACAGCACGTACATCTACACACATCGGTATAATTAGCGGAACATAAAAAAAATATAAAAACCCTATTTATTAAACAAAGTTGGCGGTTTTCTTTTCATTTTTACTTAAAATAATATTTAAGTAACCAATCAATTGACTTTCCATAGAATTGTTTTTATTTATTATTGATGCAATTCTTTTTAAGAGGCCTGTTACTTTCGAATTCAAATGCCGCGTCTTCAAACTGTCGTAATTGAAGAATGGCAAAGACTGACCCAGGAAACAATAGATAACATCATGCTGAGTATAGAAAAACGAATGGAAACTTTGATAAGAGCACGGGAGGAACCAGGCGGTATTAAAACGCTGTGTCTCATTTTCTATTTGTTAAATAATCTTCAACTTAAATCATTCTTAGACGACATAAGATTCCAAAAATTTGCCATTTTATATGGTTACTTGTTTTGCTACCGAAAGTAAAGGTATATCGACTTGTAAACATGTAATTTTAAGTGAATAATTAAATAAGATTAATATTTTCTTGAAATTAAATGGTTTGTTTGATTTTTACAGATATTTTGTATGTTCCGTTAATTCTGTCGGTGTGTGTAGTTTGTCGGATATTTTACTGAAGTACCTAACAGATGCGGTATCGGGAAAATAATGCGCTGTCTGCTATTCAGTAAATAGAGCCATATCTATTACAAAATTTAGTTTCTACACGTACGCATTTTGAAAATAAAACCAATACCAATGTTTTTTTTTTTAATATTTTACATGTTTCCTAAAAAAAAATTAATTTTTATTACTACTATTATATTTTGAGAATAATTATTTGAAAAGACAATTAGCGATATTCTAAAGGTTGCTCATGCTCATGCTCATGCTCAGCAACCTTTAGAATATCGCTAATTAAGTATTGTTACTATAGAGTAACAGTTGGTCGTATCTGGAGTGTATTTTAAGAAAATAATAACAATGATATTAAAAATACGTAAATGACAAAGTAAATTTTAAAAATAAAAAATCCTGAAAGCGTAAAAGGCGAACTTAAAAACAGAAAAATGAATAAGTAAAAAGTAAAGCAGTCGGAGATATGTGTGTTGTAACAAGTTGAACAGAAATATCAGATGTCACCGACTGCTTTACTTTTTGTATACATTCATTTTTAACTTCCCATATGAAGTTATTGTAATGGGTCCGATTTTACGAATCGCTAATTTTGACATATCTCCACGTTTCAATGTCACTAGAATCCGAATCCATCGTTTTTAGCGTAATGTCTGTTTTAGTTCGTTCGTTCGTTCGTGAATTTTTTTTCGTCTCGCATATCTCGAGAACAAATGATTATATAGGACTAGTTTCATTAGATACGTAATCAAAAAATGAAGACCAGATAAAGTTTTTAGAAAATTCGGATTAGCGGTTTGTTTTTTGTGGTAAAAAAAACAGAATTAACTTTATTAAGATAACATAGATTATATGGAGTTTTTATCATAACATTATTATATAATGGCTTAAGAACCTTCCTTGATGTTAAAAACGCCAGTATATTATTATAAAATTAAAAAAAAAAAAAAAGACGAAATAAGAAACTGTTTTTGAAATATATTTTGTCTCGCATATCTTGAGAACAAATGATGTTATCATTTGTTTGATAAGGGTGGAGCCCCCACCCTTAGGTACAGAAGGCGAAGCCCCCGGTATGGTGCAAGGGGCAAAGCCTCTATCGGGGGCCCAGGGGAGAAGTTGCCCGAAATGGAAAAAGAATTATTTATGTACAGTAGTCTCTAGTCTTTAAGGACACCCAATGGGAAGTTGACAGTGTGGGTAGACCTGTCCCCCAAATTTTATTTCTATTTTTCCCTTTCATCTTGTTTCCAACTTTTTAGCTCGTTTTTTACGCAGTCAAATTTTGTTTGTTTTTATTACTTAATATATTAAAAAAATACATAGAGTCTAGGAACGTTTTCATAAAGGTGCGGTTTTATAACGCTATTATTAAATAAAAACAAAATGTCAAGCACAAAAACAAACTAAACCACTGGACTGGTGGTTATTCAAGCACAACAAAAAGTACTCATTGAAAACCGGCCACTAGATTATTATTACAAGTCGGTACAATACAAAACTGTTATAAATGTTATAATACTGAACATCAAAACTACGTTCTCATACACATACACTTGTCCTTATACACGTTCTTCATATTCCCTTTTTGCGTCCCGATTTTTTCCGTAACATTAACCGGCAAAATATTTTTCTTTATTTAATGATTCGTGTCAGTAGTTGTACGGGTGTAACAGAGATAACAAGTGTTTAGTACGACGTAGAACTATAGTAAGTAGTACATAATAGTAATAATCTGGTTAAAAAAAAAAAAAAACTCTAAGCACAAAACACATCTCCGGTTCTTGTACATATCGTAACATCCCGTATTGGTTGTATATTCTTCGGTCGTATCTTATTTTTACTGAAACCTAGAATCGTTTATGAAAATTGTTTCAACGTTCTAATAAAATACTCGATACAACAGTATAGCAAGACGAAGTGAGATGAAAAGAGATCGGTGGTACTCTACGTTACTTACTTGTATTGGCGCCCATCCTCGTTCCCTTTGGATTGGGATCGTACCTCGTTCTGGGATTATATTGTGTCATATAAAATACAAAGACATTATTTTTATACACTTTTTCCCGGTTTTGCCTTTATGAAAATCATATTGTAAGTATATTGAGGATATAAAGGCACGTTCATAGGGGTTTTGTATGAACGCATGATGTTGAACTACTGTATACTGAATAAGGAATAGTTGGTTAAGGTACGTTACACGGAGAGAAAATTCCTATAAAAATTACTGTGCTCAGCACTACAATCGACGTGTAAAAGGCGAACATATTAAATTCTGTAAGGTAAAAATATAAAGATTATAATTAATCATAAAAAATTTAAAGGATGGAATGTTCTTTTCGTAATATTATCTCCGTAAAATTTGTAAAACAGCACAGTAAAAAGTTCCATTACCGACAAAAAAATAATTTTTAATTGTGTTTATTAAAAAAATTACCATGCTAACATGCTAATAATAGAAAGAAAAAAAACAGAAAGAAGGTTGGTTTCGTTGGGAACGCTGTAATGAAATGTACCTCTATCAGCGAGTTACATGGGTTACATGCGAACCATGATAGGTGTGGACTGTAGAAGAAACTTTGTCAGACAGCTCCCACCAAGCACCTTGATGCAGCTAGTAGTCAGTTGCTTTTACACTCTCTTAGGATGATGTCATCGTTTAATTCATATTTTTGTTATTTACCTATCTTTAGTATATGTATTACAGTATATTGTTGGCAATCATTTTTGTATACATGTTTTTACAGGTACAGTGCAACCAATATAAGGTCGCGAGTCAGATGCGCAAATGAAAGAGTACGACAACAAGAATTAAACTATAATATACATGCATAAGAGTGTGATAAAAGTTGTGTTAGCACGACATTAAATTTTACCATGCTAGCACATATTTTTTATTTTGGTCGTCGATCGCGCACGGATTATAGGGGAGCAAAGTAATTTTTCTGAAATTTTCTCTACAAAAATTATAGGATTTTTCTCTCCATGTAGTTTCAGAATAATAAAAAAAATATATTACTTTAGAAAATACCACTTTATTTTGCGTCCGAAACTACTAAAGTAGCCGAAGCATTTTGATCAACCAGTTATGGCCTGGTAAAATCTCGAATAATAAATCGCGAAATTTAAAATGAAAAGTCGTTTTTCAATGACTTGGTCGACCCTATAATTCAGATAAATATCAGAATTTTTCTGCATTAGAGAAATTTTTAATAGCAATTCTTTATTTTTAAAAGCTTTTATTTAACTTGCTATGTTAGCATGTTGGTTTAGATTCTTGGAATCAAAATTTAGACAGGTTCTAATTGCACTAGAGGTTTCAAATTTTGCATACGTGTATAACCTTGATGACAATGCAATATTGTATAATTAGTTTTGTCCCAAATCGTCCCAAACCAAAATTGTTGATTTTTAGACCTGCGCAACTTTTTGACATTTCGAATTGTCAAATATTGTCCATTGATTTAACATTACAATTTTTTGTTTCAATAGTTATGTTTGATTAGGGTAAATTAACTGATTAAAATATAGGCAAAAAACTACTTCTTTAATTTTTTAAATTAATTGTAATTAGACTAAAAAGTAGAAAATAAAGTAAAAAAATGTTTTTCAGAAAAAGTTTTTATTTAAAAATGGGCTAAAAAAAATAAAATAACTTTTGAGTGAAGTTTGAAGCAATATTTAACATAATTTATAAAAGCTTGAGGCGTTTAATTAAGTTTGGTAACTACTAAAAAGTAAAATGACTACACTTATACCCAAAACTGAAATAATTAATGATAACGCCTCAAGCTTTTATAAATTATGTTGCATATTGCTTTAAACTTCGCTCAAAAATGATTTTATTTTTTTTTTAGCCCATTTTTACATAAAAGCTTTTTCTTAAAAAATATTTTTTACTTTAATTTATTAAATAGAATCCTTGTAGCTTGGAATCAGTTCCGCCAGTAGCTGGAATAACATTATATTGTGTAATATTAAATATCGGTTTCCGACCAGTTGGTCTGCCATTGTACCTAATTCAGAAAAATTTCTAATTTTGTTTAAGCGATAGAAAAATGTTTAAGAGCAATTCTTTTATTTGAAATAGAATTCTTGTAGCCTGAAATCATTTTCGCCGTTAACCGGAATATCGTAAGATCGTGTAATATGAAATCATTTATCCAACCATTTACTCATCTATAAAGAAAGCGTTGGAACTGTTCAAGAAATCGGTTATATCTTTACTAATTCGAGATTACAGACGGTCTAGCTTTTCGAGCACTTTTGGAACACCTAGTTTAAACAAATACGCATATTTGTATAAATCACGTGTATATTCAGTTTCCAAAATGAAGACAATTTCAAACAGTATATAAAATAAACGCAACCAACCTAACATTTAAACACGTGTGAACATGTCTTTAGAATTTTAAAAACGACACATTGTATTTTATTTTTTTTTTTTTGTTAATATTACTCAACACTACTTACGGCGTAGTTTGAGACATTCGAGAGTGTTCTCTATAGTGTAGACATAGAGTTCGAGTTATATATTGAGTACCTACTTTCTTCTACGTTGCAACATTCCACCATGATAGCACACCCCAATACCTTTTTATAATATTAAAAAGATATTGGAGTCAATGGAGCACGAATATATTGATACATATTTATTTATTTTTTGTCACGAAAAATTTAAATTTGTTCTTCACTCGCGCCATACAGAGTATAAGTAAGTATTATATATTATAAGAACGATTTTTCATAACAAAATGTTCATTTTACATTTTACATATTACATGTTATACCGATAGATAGGTGGTACAAGTAAATGAAGTCATCAGTGGTGGGGATAACTAGGTTGTAGGAATATTGTAGGAATGATTAAATCACCACACTTTAAAAAGTATATAAATCAAGTATAAAATAAGTATACTAACAATAAGTATAGGGTCAAGTGGGGCATTTTCAATAACGGGGTAAATGTAATAACATACTATGTCTAGCCATATTGTTTTGTAAACGGGGCTGCCATTTCTGATAAGAAGAAAGTATGAGTAACCATTACATTTCGCGGCAGATGTTCAAGAAACGTGGTTCCAAAACTTACAATTTAACTTTTCATCAAGTGTCATCTACATTTCTAATGTAAGTTTTTTATTTTTTTTTTGTCTAATGGTGTTGCCTTGTGTTAGAAAGATAAATTAATTATACATTTTTATCATATCTACTACAGCTTATAAGGTACAGCCGCTATTGCATTTGCCCCAGAAATTTGCTACCTTGAGGTAATTGCAATATAGGCATTATTACATTTACTCAAAAAAGGAATTAAGCACTACGTAGGCGTTGTACAGAAAAAAGTGAACGATCGTTGGGAGGTAAAATTTGTACGATGCAAGGGTAGTGTTTTAGCATGGCCAATAATGGATGATACTAATCTAGTTACGTCTGACTCCATCGTTCAAATATTGCCTAACCCTGAAATAACTAGACGCGGAATAATATCATTTGATTTTAAGTTCCCTAATATGATTATTTCATACTTTTGATTCAAAATATTTTCCAAACTAATTAAGAAATTAAAACTTTTTTTTTTTTTTTGAAAAGTTCATAACTTGTGATATAATTGTCTGATCTCATTGAAATAAAAACTAAAAATTATTATTTTTTTTCTCTTTTATTGCTATTGTCCCAGAATCCAGTCTATACACACTGTTAAAAAATTAGTTATGATTATTACGTTTCTATGTTTAATTTCTAAGAAGTAAATGAGCAGTATGCAATTGAATTTATAAATTTAGCTATCATACTCGTAATTACCCCACTTGACCCTACTAGTATTTTGTTTTTATTTATATACAGAAAAGAGGTATTGGTGTAAAATAAAGTCGAGACAATTGTTTTAAGCTGAGCATACACTAGGTCTGCTTTCAAGACAAGTATATCTGAACACTGGTGCGACCATTAGATCGACAGAGCGGCGACATACACGTAAAATGTAGCGCCACACTGAAAATATTTCCAGGCTTCTTGAGGTCGGAGTTTCGCCGTTTTGTCGATCTAGTGGACGGTATACGATCGGTGAATATCAAGTTCGAGCAATTCTACACTGCGACACGTCGCGCCACGCCACGCTACCGAACTAGTGGACGCTTAGCTTTATAATTCCAACTCTTTTTTTGTAGATTTGTAAATGGTTTGTGTCTTTTGCGTAAGAAGAGAAATAAATAAAAAATTTATAAAAATGAATAAATGAAAAAAATTTAAATAGGTTAGAATCAGGGGGTCAATAACAGGCGTCTGGAATTTTGATGTTAAATATTGTAATGAAATCAGTCATTTATAGGATAATAGATTATACAAGATTTTTTTGACAGCTGGTTTTTACAGAAATCGTTCTTTTATAGTTTAATAGATTTCAATACGTGTCCCATTTATAGCACGGTATATATCTAAACGGTTAGTCCTCAATAGAAAACTGCGTCATGTCAAGAATTTTTTTGAGCTTTGTAGGTATAAAGTGCTGATTCTTTCTACGCTCTATTTAGACACACACAACATCTGTGGTGACTTCTCTTTCAAAACACATTTAGTTCCTTTAAACGAATATAGTCCAAGCTCCGATAGCACAAAATCATACCGGATAAAACACCTTAAATTAAAAAAAGCTAAATCGATAGTAGCTAATGCCGACAATAGGAAGTGCCCGCCAGACCTTCAGGTTTTTATTAAATTCTATTTTTAAAAAATTTTTGAAATGGCCGAAAAAACGTCAAATCTACCTCACATAACACCTCGCTGAAATTTACATATGTTTTAGACAGACCTATTTTAATTAGTGAAAATTTTAGGCAAATCTACTTCACATAACACCCCCAAAGTTTTTGACATTATCAACGTATATTTGATAAATATGCCATACAGACCGATCTCATAGTAAAATATATATATATAATCTGCTATAACATATGTGAAATTAAACGAGGTTATGTGAAATTAAACGTGTTATGTGAGGGTAAGTCTACCTAAAATTTTCACTAATTAAAAGAGGTTTGTCAGACATTAATTAACAAAATATGCCTGACAGACCAATTCCTCAGTAAAATATATATAATTTGCTATAACATACGTAAATTCCAGCGAGGTGTTATGTGAGGTAGATTTGCCTAAAATTTTCACTAATTAAAAAGGTCTCTCAGACATTAATTAACAAAATATGCCGGACAGACCGAGTCCTCAGTAAAATATATAGAATTTGCTATAATATATGTAAATTTTTAGCGAGGTGTTATGTGATATAGATTTGACGTTTTTTTCGGCCATTTCAAAAATTTTTTAAAAATAGAATTTAACAAAAACTTCTGGCGGGCATTTCATATTGTCGGCATTAGTTACTATCGATTTAGCTTTTTTAATTTGAGGTGTTTTATCCGGTATGATTTTGTGCTATCGGAGCTTGGACTAATATGCTCGTGTCGCAAGGTCCACTGTACAGTAACAGCAGGTGAATGACAACTGCTTGGCCACTTCAGATTCAACAATTCACAGCACTGTCAACCTTTGACTGAAATACACTCAAAACGTTGTGGATAAAACTTCATGAAATATGAAAAACACTTGAGAAAATTGATGCCGTTTGCTTGCAATGGTTGTTTGAAACTCCAGTATTATTTTATAGACATTCTGTATTATGTTATTCTCGGAAATATTACGTTGACTCATAAATCAGTCAGTCAGTTATAGAGGAAAAATTTAAATTAATTTACTTATTACTGAAGTCGAGATTGACTCAGCATCCCTTCTGCTTTAACCCGCCACTAAAAATTCTAAATTCGTGAACAGTGTGACGAGCCCAAAATTTTTATTTTACAGAAAATTAAAGCTCATAAACAATTTTGCATATTTGTTTTCTGTAACGGAGGAGCGATTCCTATTTCCATTCGTTCACTACAAATTCTTCCTATAACCGGTACTGTTAAAAATCCGAAATGTAACAAAATTTCATAAACGACTGTTAGTACAAAACATAATGTAAATATAAGAAAACATTAAAGTGTTCCTTGAAAACTGGTACGAATCGCAGAGATGTATAGCCTATTCTCGTAGATTTATAATCAATTTAAGGGGAGGTTTACTTGAGAGTCGTTAAAAAAAAAGATTTTTTTTGTTTTTGCAGAAATTGGTAGCTAATTATGTGTAGAAAATGTTCCCAAAGTGATTTTACTGAAAGTAATTTAAGGGAAGGTTTACTTGAGATTTGATAAAAAAAAAAATCGATTTTTTTTGCCGAAATTGATAGCAAATTCTGTGTAGAATATGTTCCCAAAGTGATTTTACTGAAAATAATTTAAAAACAAGATTCTTGCACATTAACCGAATCCAGCTTTCTATAAAAAAAAAATTCAAAAAACGTAGTTCACGCAATAATGGGTATTAAATAGAAAATTTTGAAAATACGTTTCTTTATATATACTTATTTTATAATATATCGGAACTACATTTTTGGAACTGGGGGACACGATAACTCAAAAACGATTCGACGGATTCTTTTTTTTTAATTTTTGATTTTAAGGATAATTCAATTCTTCGGCATCTCTACTTAAGTTCGATACACTTTCAATATTTTTTTATTTTTAAATTTACTTTAAAGAGCGAAAAATAAGACAAAAATCGTAATCATCCGTAAAAAAGTTTAAACATCCGCCATTTTTTTTTCTTTCAGCAATTTATTGATATTATAGGTAGAGGTGCCGGTACTCTTCTTATAGGTAGAGGTGCCGGTACTCTTCTTATAGGTAGAGGTGCCGGTACTCTTCTTATAGGTAGAGGTGCCTGTATACACATCTTTTTTGTTTTTGGATTTCGGTGGTTTATTACCGGCGCTAGGATGTCCACCAACAAGGCATTGGATTTTCGGATCGTCACACTGCACTATCTATAAAATGGACACTTTTTTATATTTTTCCTTGAAAATTTTTTTTGTGTAGTTTATTACTTAATAAATATGTGCACAAAATTTGGAATTGATATTTACTTCCGTTCTTGAGCAAAAAATTCTAGAAAAATACATAATTTTTAAGGACTCTCAAGTAAACCCCCCTTAAATAGAAAAAAGCTTGTAAGTAGGTATTAAACAAACTGTTTTGTAACACATTCTAACAAAGTATCATAAAAAGCTGGTTTCATATCCACTAGGTTTAATGAATTCTTTCCTGCAGTCCTTTTTTCCATACTTAAATTAATAACCGACATTAAAAATTCCAAAAAAATAAAAATTAACAACGCTCATTGAAACGGTCTTAAATTTTTAACCGACGGACTGGACGATACCTATAAAACAACAAAAATGAGTTGTGCCATAAAATTTTTTGCGTTATATATTTTTATAATCATATGGTCGGTTAAATAAAAAAAACAAAAAAGCAACACACATCCTATACGGCAATCCCACCGGTAATAAACCGACAAATAAAACCAGTTAAGAGTTAATGATCAAGTAACCATCGCCATGTTGTAAACAGAAGCAAGTCGTTAAAACAAAAAAGCAACAAGCGTGGCAAGTGATAGGAATAATTTTATCTTTAGTTTGAGTAAGCACGGCTGCACACCTAAGCGATACAACATGTTCGAGACGGTATGTACGATTTAAGGCTTGGCGCATACACTCGATTCTTATTTCGACTAAACTATTTAATCAAAATCAATGAGCCTCACGATTTCAACCCAACTATACTATTTACCTTGTTTAGTTGTTAAATGTGCATTTATTATTATCAATCAGTTGAGTAAAGATTTTCAAAATGTTCGTATGCGCATACTGATTCGGTTCAACCAATCATAGATAAAACTCGACAGCTACCACAGTTACAGATCGAGTGTTTAGTCGAATGTATGCGCACTTCAATACACAACAATGTAGCTATTGCGCAGCTTCATTTTTAACAGCCAATTAAACGGTTGATCGAAAGCATTGAAAAAATAAAATTCATTCACACATATGCGATACGATATCGTATCGTACGATACATATCGTAAAGCGACACAACGGTCGTATCTACTGTCGTATGTACGTGTCGTACGACATGTACGATTATAAATTTGTAAGTAGCGGTAATTCAATTGGTGCATTATCAAGGAGGTACTATATCCAAAAACGTTCCCATAATTATATCGTTTACAATTTTATTTATGTTTATAGGATTACATCCTGAGAGAGTATAGTAAAAATGACGTCATAAATATAGTATGGAGAGTCATTGCCAGAGATAGATATATAGACAGAGGTTATTTTTCTTCATACTGAGGTTATTTTTCTTCATATTTTTTAGTTAGAGTGGCCATCTTTTTTACAAAAGACAGATTTTTGAGTTTTGTGGTTTTTGAATTTATGTTTTCTCCCTGTGCTTTACTTTTTTCCAGCCCTCGAGACTCATTCTCTGCGAACTATTGAAACCACAAGAGCTATAAAATCGTTTGTCGCCATCGGTGGCTACAACTCTTATCTGAACAATTTTTTGTCAAAAAGTCATAAACTAAAAGTATATGAATGACTCGACACAATTCTATTACGCATCTTACGTTCAAAAACCAAATTATCCCCATCAAAATACTTTTATAGAAAAAATCCTACGGCATTTAATGTTGCAATAGATTATAATTATGCCAGTCGCTATCATAGAAGCTTATACCTACCTACAACATATTAACCGAGAAACAACAGAGCAGTCGGGTCGCAGAAACAAGAGAGAAATTCAATTTATATACTAACAAAGCTGTGTATGTAAGTATACCACATAAAGCTTTCGTTTTATTCTCATCAGTCAGTCAGTATTCATTTATGTAGCTGTAGATGGTAAAGCGAACAGAAGAAAACTTATTTCTGCGCTCTCTTGGTTGTCTCACTGTTTTAATTCTCTTATTTTACTAAACAACCCAACCTATGATGTTATGGGTTATGTGTGCAACAAAAAGAATATTTAAAAAACAAAATAGCTTCTTTGTTTACCGTTACGAATATATTTCACAATTCAAAAATTACAAAAATATAAAAATTATTCATTTTTTTTTTAAATTCTAATAGTACCATCAGTTGGACAGTATCTGAACAGTAGGGGCGAATCTAAACAGAGCTGCCTCTCGATATTTCTTCGTCAGTGTTATGACCGTACAAAGTCATAGATCAATTTATGCTACTGAATTTTGTCAGTTATGAGTTAGTCATCAAAGAAAAGCGGTGAACGTGACATCTTTGTATTTTGTTATTTTACAGGCGCATTGTTTATAATTTTTAAAAATAATGCGCGTTTTGAAATCTTGTAAAGAAACTTCTGTACAAAAAAAAAAAAAAAAAAAAAAAAAACTGTTATATATATAAAGTAGGGACTGGCAACAAAATGTTTTGGCAACTTGCAATGTTTGGGCAAAATGGGAATGGCAACTAAGTTTTTCTTTATAAATTGATTAACAACCGGAGAGGTCCAAGGGGTCCGGACTCCCTAAAATTACCTGGAAATTTCCTTTATTTTATTTTATTTATATTAAAAAGTAAAATTTTTAGTGGTTTACTAATATTTTTTATTTGAAAATCAAATTTTCGGAGACGACATTTTATTACAACATTTTCCATTGTTATCGGAGAACTGCGTTATCAAAATATTTAATAATTTAAATTTTTGTTGGACCACCTGTAGATATGTAATCCCTGCTTTCCGATATTAAAAATAAAAGAAAATCGCTCAGACAAGCTGCTGAATATTTCCATGTTCTCAAATCGACCTTGCGTGATAGACTGAAAGATAAATCGAAATAAAATTCATTTAAATCCAAAATGTTTTATTCCACCCATGAAAAGTCATTCGGTGATGCAGTTATTTATCTTAGCGAATTTCCAATTAGCGAATTTCCAGATTGGAAATTCAGCTATTTTTATCTTTTTATGTCCGATTTTACCCATATGCATGACTGAATGTGATTCATATTGCAAATAAAGCACTGTCCAGATTCGCCCCACACATAGGGGCGAATCTAGACACTATATAACCAAAAAAAAAAAAATGTTGCAGTACCAATTTTGATATTTTTATTACTGCTCTATATGCTCGTGATATTAAAGCATTTAAATTATTTTTTTAGAATTATTTAGATAAACTCTAAACAATTTATTGCCAAAAAAATGAAAAAATCGTCCAGATTCGCCCCAACTGACCGTAGGTATAATTCTTAAATTTGTCTGAAGACAGTTTAAATCTATTAGACTCTGGTTTTCAATTAGAAATATATAACATATCAGAAAGAAGCTAACCAATTCATCTATCAGAATAAACAAGTTAATCAGAATTGTAAAACGTCCACATAGATATGGCATATTTGACAAAATTCTCTGGGTGTTCGAAATGTCTTCGGAACTCTAAATGTCTTCGGAAAAATTTTCAGTGTAAAAAATCATCACGTTTCAAGGTTAGAAAATATTTATTTTCCGTTTTTAAAGAAAGTTGTCGGAACCACAGTTGTTGCAACTGTATTTTTTAAGATTTTCCAAAAATTTTTTTACCCGATTTCCACCAGTAGGATGGAAATCGGGTAAAACATTTTTCCACATTCTCCCACTTACATTTCGAAAAACATCGATTACTGACTGAATTTCTTAAAAATCCCTGGCGTTTAACCTCATAATCTGAAACTGCATTCGAGGCCATAAATGTAACACTTACGATCCTTGCAGTAAAATTTTTATTTAGTGTTAATAAAACAGAATACCATAAACTACAAACACTAAAGTCGTTTAAATCTATTAAATTATACAAATATGTAAGGAACTACACCTTTCCTCTGAAACAATACTACAAACTGCATATTTTCAACAGTAAAGAGAATAAAAATGTATTCGCTGATTTTAAAATTTGTACCTCACAACTGATTTCATTTTATAAATTGTAAAATTATGTTGGATAATATAAATTGTCGATATAAATACTTTATAATACTGTATTTACCGTAAAAGAACAATCTAATACACAATATTCCCGACAATATAATTTTTTACGAAAAGAGAATTTATTTTATTCGAATTGAGGGTTAAAGAATGGTTTGTAAGGAATTAAAGTCTTAAAAATAATTCACTCGAATAACGGGACAACTTATTATAATCTGCTGTATCTGCTCTACCACCGTTTTATACGACGCGATAGTATGAGAAATAAAATAACATTTTCTATCTCCGCATATTTGTTCTAGGTCGTACCTACTTTCTTTGTCTATACAACGAACAGTATAAATACCTATATAACAAACAGTCGAAGAGAAATTCACAAAATGTTTTGAGATATAAATAGTATTTTATATACTTACCGAGGACCATAAGTGTTATTTTTGTGACCTCAGGTGCAGTTTGAGAAAATGAGGCTGAAAGACTGGGCTAAGACTCCGAAGCTAACGAACATACATGATTTTGTCTTGGTTTCGTAAAGTTCAGTCTTGCTATCGGGTTTGATCTTGGTCTTGTTTAAAGATACTGCAAGACTGACCTTACCCACGCCTGCATTTTTAAATTGCGTTATGATGAAGTCCTTTAATAAATTTTTTAAATCTTAGTAAACCGTGTTGGAGATTTTTCAAATATTTTTTTAACAATCTACTTAACCCTTTGGGCTTATAAGACATGTACAGCATGACAAGGCGGTTTGTCCATTAACTCTACCATATTTAAAGGTGTTTTGTCTGTTGGATCATAAGACATGTACCACATGACACACTGCTCATACTTCACATTACATGAATATTTTATTTAATAACTTCAAACACATTCATTTATTAGAAAAATTGTAAATAAAATAATACAAAATCACATTGAATTATTTTTTTAAAATTAAAAACTAATAAAAACAGCATTGAGGACTTATTTAGCGCATTTAGCATTCAACTTTGGTGAAACAAGGTTAGAACGTCAAAAGAATCCGTCAAAAGAAGAACGTCGGTCGTTGTCATGTGCTATATGTCTTACGAGCCTATTTACAACTCACTTTTTTTTTGCTTGAGTGCAAAGAGTTAATAAATCTCTAACACTGACTGACTGACAGACAACGTACAGATTAAACCGTTGGGTTTAGAAGAATAAAATTTTGCACAGGAGACCCCTATGTAACTTAGGTGAGCCCTAAGAAAGGATTTTTGAAAATTCGTCCCCTATAATATGGGATGAAAATTTGTATAGAAATTCGTCATTTTTGAAGTTAGAGATATATAAAAAAATGTTACCATGGCTATTAAAATAAATAATTTCTTATTTTTAATAAATCTTTAACACTCACTGACATTCTGAGATGTTGCCGATGGTAAATCCCATCGACTGGGTATACGGCTAGTATCTGATAAATCTCTAGGGTTTCTTATATTTTAGCAAGAGTATATATTTTTTTGTCACTTGAATCTTCACTCTCAAAACGACTTCTTTGTTCCAAGACTAATAATTTAAAATATTATGTATTTCTTGGAATCAAAAACACATTTTCTATGATTCAAAGACAAACAAATTGTTTTGAGAATGTTGAAATTGGTTTTTCTCCTGGTCCAGATTTTGGAACAAATTTTAATTTAATGGAGCAAGGCCACCTAAAAACCAGCTTTATTGTATCGTGATTAAATCAACCGAGAGATTTGACTCATTATATCTTCAAAACAAAAACTATGCTCAACTTGAAATTTTGTGAGAATTAGTGTCGCATCTTAAACTACCATTTATTTTTCGAAATTGATGCCATTAGTGCAACAACAGGAAACCGAGCAAAAAACTTCTTCCGAAAAAAAAAGTTGAGAACCACTGTTGTAATCAAAATCTCCATCTCCCAAATGTATTTTATTGGGTGTTAAATATTACCGCAACGTCGTCCGCTCGAATGGAATGGGTATAGTTTTGGGTTTATTGCTATAGTTTACTAGGTATTGTATCATTTTAAAGTTAAGTAACACCGTTTGGCTAATCGCCAACTAGGGTACAACACGTACAAACCTACATATACGCCCTAGATATACCCCATGTAAATGTACGTAAATACGTATACTACAACACCTTACATATATTCATTGTGCTTGTAATCTGTAATACTAGTGACATCTATAATACTGTACGAAACAGAAGAGAAGTTATAATTCAAGCCAAGTTCTCTCTAAATAAATGGCCAATTTGACCATGTTATATCAAAGTAGATACATATGATGTGGTCAGGTCGTAACCACATTTAGTAAACAAGTATGTAATTTTTTTTGTCCAAATTTATTTTTCTGGTCTCCGGTGATTAATTTAATAAATTTTAGAAAAGTTTATATGTAAGTATACATATTTTTTTACTATGTGGTTTGTTTGTTAATTTAGTACTGTTTGTGGCAAAAGAAATAAAAAAAAAATTAAGTAATTGGTTATCACAAAAATTTTTGAAATAGGTTTTATTACGTTCTAGCACAGTGTTTTATTAATTTTTGCGGTCTAATTGCTACTGGGAGCTCTTTAATTAAGTTGAATAAGCAGATTGGTACTTAACTTTCCTGTACACAGGTTGTCTTTAACTCTACTTTTGACGCAAGACAGTAGTTTCAATAGTTTTTCATAGGTGGACTAATATACGCTTAGCTAATAGTTTTTTGTTTTATTTTCTTTACGAAATACAAACAAAAAGTACGGTTCAAAAGGAGGGGCTGGTACACAAATTCCTCGTAGTCGTAACAGATTTTTATCCAATCTATAAAGTGATTTAAAGTTTTTTTGGTTTTTATAGTTCAAATTTTTTCTTTTCAGAATAACAAAAAAAGCATGGAGTTCGGTCCGTACAGCACTAACAAATTTTATGTTTACGCATGCGCAATGAACATCATTACTTTGTATTGGAATTTATAGGTGTTACCATATATGACTCAATCCTCAAATACTCTCAAAATTTGAACAAACTGGGACTAGGTACTATGATTTCTATATGATTGCGATGAAATTCATAGTGGTCCATTTAGGAGCCAAACCGCACAATTTTTAAAAATTGCATTCCAAACGATAGTATAGTTTCGAAATTTTGTCACTTCTTTGGATCTTCGGACACACAAATGACACAGACCGACAGATACGAAACCAAAATTATTGAAAAACCGAAGAAAAACTATTTTATATTTCAAAAGTGATCACAATACTTCTGGCACTTTAGTAGTCTCAAAGGCAAAACTTTCGTTTGATTTTCCCATTTGATGATTTATTGCCATCGAACTTTCACGTTTCGAAGCAAAAGTCTCTTTTCTACTTTTGTTTAAGCATCCTATTATCCTTTTTCACCTAGACAACCTTAACGTCACAGGACCTCTCTAAATATTTTTAATTCTTCTGATCACTTGTTGAGTTAAAAAATTTATTACCTGTTTACTACTGGTTAAATTAATTTATAGCTAAAGCAGCTCAGTGAAACAAAACTATACACTTTTATTTTAACCTGAGATATATTTTCAGTTTCCAATTAGAAACCAATAAAATAACTTCCCCGTAATCTTATCTTCATTTATATTATAAATTATTACATTATTGCAGGTACGGTTAATAAATCATTGACTATCAAACAAAATATTACCATTTAAATTAAACAAAACGATAAAATCGAATTAGATAATCTAATTTAACTTTTGAATGCATTGGTAATCATGCAAATGTATTTAAACGCAGTATATACATCACGGTAGAATCCTTCAGAAAATATATACAACCTGTGATATACACTAATAAAGCTTATCATGAACTTTTTTAAAGTTTCATATTATCCTCTCACTCGCACAACATATGCTATCCTTGTCTTTATTACCTAGTGGCTACAGTGAGCCAACCAACAGTTCACAGAAAGTTCACATACACTACAGAAAACTCTTATCAAAACAAACTTGTCTTTCTTTGTCTTTACCGCACGTTATCTCACCCCACTCCTCCCCACCAACATCACCACACCGATACGTATGTGTGTATGTATGTGTATCTTGTAAAAAGTTTCAACAAGTTTTAATCATTTCTTGTTCGCTCTACTCAAAAACGGAGCAAATATTATGTTATTATTGTAAGTGTGTATATACGGCATTCGGTAAGTTCGAAATACGTCTAAGTTTCGTACTTGAGAAAAGAAATTCTACGTTTCCCTTCATCGTTTTGTCGGGAAAATGAGATTTTCATTACTCGTTACGAAATCTATGGAATATGTTTTACGTTTTTTTCTTGCTGCTGTACAGGTAATTTTATCTAACTTTATTTTTGACGATACAATAAGTTGGAACAAGAAAATGAAAGTGTGTGTTTCATTTTTAAGGTTTTTGAAAGTCTTTAGCCAATCATTTACATTACGTGATGCCGATAGTCGGTATATTTCAAATTTTATTCACTTTGCTTTTGAGTTAACCGGTGATGCTATTTACATTTTTCACCATGTTTATAATAGTCATTTCTCTCTTAAGCTAAAGAAATAAGGAAGCAATTTTGTCTTCAAAATATAATGGTGTAAGCAGTGGTAAAGTTAATTTTATATATTATTTTAATCGTTAATACTTGAACAATTTCAAATGTAAAGAATTTCATGTCGTAAAGATGTTCATTTCGACATCGAAAATTTTCAACAGTGAATATCTCGTAAACCGTATAACACATTACGAGTAAATAATAAAATTTTGTGAAGGAACAAGTCAATAAAGGAATCGTCAAACAGTGAAAATTTGAAACAAGATTTTTAAAAGACAATAGGGTAAGGAACAAAAAAAAAATTGGGGGAGCAGTGAAAGGGTAAGAGGCAGGAAATGATTGGGGGAGCAGAAAAAAGGTAGCTGGAGCTACATTATACATACCAGATATGAAAGCATTTATTAAGACAATACTGTTTGTCAAGCTTGAAACGAAACCTAAAAATGAATTTCTTACAAAAATAAACCAAAAATTTTTTAGAATCTTTTTACACTGTGTAAGCGAATTTTCGATTAATATTTGTGACCGAAGATTCACTACGTTATGCAGAATGCTGCGACAAGCGTAAATATTCTATTTTTACAATAAATATGTTTCTTAAATACGTGAATAACATGTAGTTATATGTAGAAATTTATAAACCTTTAGGAGAATAAGTAAAAATGCACTAACAAGGAAAGGTTTTGACCTGTCAATTCGCAATTTTCATGAAACTTGGTATATGTGTAGTACAAGCGAAAATAACAGACCCGTATTTTTTTTTATCTGCCACCGTCGCCATTTAAAGGGTGAAATCACCCCTCAAAATTAGGGTGAAATTTTAATTTTGCTTGATAGCTTGGAAACGACGACAGATAGAAAAAATCTTTAAATTGACAAAACACTTTATTTTTAGAGAGCTTTCTATTGATGTGTATAAATCCAGGGTCGGACCTACTGGAGGGGCTGTTCAGGTAAAATTGAGTAGCAGATAGGTGGCAGATAAAAAAAATACGAGTCTGTTATTTTCGCTTGTACTACACATATACCAAGTTTCATAAAAATTGCGTATTGACAGTTCTAAACCTTTCCTTGTAAGTGATCCAATTCAGGCAACTCTCCTCTATCAATCGTATAAAAAAAGAGTTGGGTGTACCTACATTCGAATAATACAAAATTTAATGATGTATATAAAACAAATAATAAAAATATTGAAAATATGTATACTGCAGTATTACTACATTTAATGGATACCATTATCGTATTTTAAAATGAAATTATTAATTAATTGTTGAAAATTTAAACAGGTAGGTACACATCAACCCACATATTCATTTACATAGCAAATATTTTCATTAAATACCTACCATATTGGAGATACATACGATAATCATATACTGTATATATAATTTGTTATTTATATATAATATTTATTCTCATTGTTTATTATTTTGAAAATTAATTACAGTTTACCATGCATGCATACGTGGACCACATATCACCCAATCCGCTGCCCGTTCGCCCATTGTTTCATGTCGATACAACGCATTGTCCTCAACTCTTACTCATTCTGCGATTCGTCGTATTCGAATCACCTCGCGTTGGTTCGGTTGTTTACGTGTTATTACATATTGTATTATGTGTTTGTTTGTGTGGATGTGTATTGTCTCATTAATATTTTAATTTATTAGAGCTATGAATGTGTTATTAAATTATATAATTATGAATTCATTTTTCTTTTAATTAAAATATCGTCTTCCTCGTTTCAATTATCAATTTTCATTTAAACATGCGTTTCGTGTACAATAATGGTTTTGTTTTTTAATTTTTTTTATTTACCTTTTACATTCATGTCCTTTCGAAATTCATGTCCTCAATTTCAGTGGTGATGGGTGGAATTATTATCTAGGGGAAACGAAGCTTTTTTATCATATTTGAATAGACATATCTATTATTCTCTGTCTTATTAAAGTTTTTTTTTTACTATACCAAGACCTTTCTGATCCAATATTTCGATTGTAAAACTAAAAGAAAAATATTAAAATTTTTGAGCAGCCATTTATACTTGTTGTACCAGGATGTATTTAAGTATTTTAAATCACAAAAAACTGGTAATGGTAGTGTTGTTAAAGGAGAAAATGGCATTGTTGGAGATGTTGCAGATACTTTTTTTTG
Organism: Brachynemurus nebulosus; assembly: GCA_035578155.1. Lineage (NCBI taxonomy): Eukaryota > Metazoa > Arthropoda > Insecta > Neuroptera > Myrmeleontidae > Brachynemurus > Brachynemurus nebulosus. Next base: position 66,364,799 of record JAPWDM010000002.1, read on the forward strand.
GAACCGTATAAATTTTGAATATTTCGGATATCATTTTGAGTTAATTTTTTATTCCTGTTTTCTCAATGATATGGATACATTATAGAATTAATATCGTTGGAGTGATTGAGACCAAGACTGTGTCCCATTTCATGCGCTTTAAGTCAATTACCTTCTTCTGGATAACAGTTTATATTCCAGTTTTCATCTTGATTTGGGGTAACCCTGAATTAATCATAAAAGTTAGCAAACAATTTAAGATTTTAAAATAACTCTTAGTTAAGCTTACAATCAGTCGTTTAGAAATACTGTATTGTTTAATACCAATGTTATACCTACTTAAAATATTAAACATCAAAATTACACTTAGCAGAAAAAGGAAAAAGATTAAAACTTCTTAAGTAAGAAACTTAAACAGTAAAGAAAAACAAATTAAAAATAATTAATAATTTTACTAAAAAGTTGCATTATTTAAGTATACAACAAAATCTAAATCAAAACTGAACCAAAGGGAAACAATTAACTTTTTTAACTTTTTTTAAATTTCACCATAAAAAAAGCTAGGACAGATTTTTGCAGCGACAAAAATTGTAGGAAATTTTTCATTGACCATTTCGTTGTATGCTAAAAGGATAAAAATGAAACAAATATTTTTATTGGTAAATTTAACTAATTTCAAATTCATAGTTACGAAATACTAAATTATAACATAAATTGTACAACTTATTTATTATTCGTTAAATTGTCTTACCGTATTACACTCGAATTATGAATTTTTTCTGAGTAAATTTTGTGCAACTCAAATTTATTACCTTATATCTCGTTAAATTATTATTATAGACAATATACTTTCGTTATACATAAATCCAAATGTAATAATGTATGAAATTTTTTGCTATTATAAATTATGTTATTGTTTTTCGGAAATAAAAAATAATTTTTTAAAATTACTTTTAAATATATAAATATAATGTAAATGTTTTGATTATATGTAATTTATATAATATTTCTATTGTAATGAATAAATTACTGATTGTAATTATGAAATGTTTTCTAACAAAACAAGATTGTTTATTTTTAGACATTTTCTAATAAAAAATGTATAAGCTAAGAAACACGTACAATATTTAAATTCACCAATCTTTTGCAACAGAAAATAAATATTTACTTTCAAAAATGTATATCCATGTACAGCTTGGGAAACGTAAGATGGAACTTAAGATGCGTAAAATATTTTAAAATCTTCGAATAAGTGATATACCATAAATCTCCTACAGTAAGAAATTCGATGGAAGGCTTTGAACTACTGTGCATTCAAATTTCAGGTCTCATCTTATATGTCTCCCGATCTACATGTATATACAGTCGACCTCAGTGTATTCGGAAATGTTATTCAAGATCTTGTAATTCATTTAACCCTTTGCACTCGATGGGCGCCGCCACGGCGACACAATAAATATTAATTCCACTCGTTAGGCGCCGCAGCGGCGCCATAAACAATAGGTACGTATTTTATTATTTACAACACGCTAGGGCAAATTTCAGGTCTCATCTTATATGTCTCCCGATCTACATGTATATACAGTCGACCTCAGTGTATTCGGAAATGTTATTCAAGATCTTGTAATTCATTTAACCCTTTGCACTCGATGGGCGCCGCCACGGCGACACAATAAATATTAATTCCACTCGTTAGGCGCCGCAGCGGCGCCATAAACAATAGGTACGTATTTTATTATTTACAACACGCTAGGGAACCTAAGGCCTGATTTACATTAAGGCCCGATTTACATTAACGCTCCGCTCTCAGTACGATATCACTCCGCTCCCGGTTCGATAAAATATTCTTACATAATAAATAATGAGTGGATTCACATCATCACTCTGATATCGGTCCGATATCAGTAATGGTTCGGTCTCGCTTCAATACCGCTCCAATTCCAATACCACTGAGATAATATTTTATCGGAGCGATATCAGACCCTATAATGATAGTGTGAACACGTTTTGATTCCAATTTGCTCCGTTTCTCACTCAGCCTTCTTCATTTATTTGAAAATTATTATATTAGGAAAACATGATACAACACAACGACGCGACGTCTTGCTACAATACATTGTGATACATACTACTAATTAACTAATTGTATTATGATATTATGTTCTCCTAATACAATAGTGTTTGCAGCGTTTTAAAACTACTGTCGAGTAGCTGAGTACCCATACTAAAAAATGGTTCGAGTGCAAAGGGTTAAATATTAACAATACATAGCAATAGTTAACTAGCGTTTATCCACCTTATAACTATTAAAAATTTCATTACAGCCATTTTCACTCTTGGTTATTACAGATTTCATTACACTAACGCACCATAAAAGTTTTTACTTTAAAAAAAAAATTGCCTGTCGACTAATTAATGGGACATTTAGCATTTTAGCACTGACTACGTAATAAATTCAAAGTCCATGCTGAAAAAATATTGTTGGGGCCACCCCATGCGTGCCCTAGAATATTCTACTCATGAAACCAGTAAATTATTTCTCAAAATAACACACTTGTGAAAATTATTATATAAAATAGTATGACTGTTTGGTATCGCAGATGGATTTAGCCGTTGACTTGATTATATTTGGGTGTTCTTTGCCTAATATTTTCCTGTAACTGAGAACTTTAGTAATGAAGAACAAATTCGTGTTTGCTCACGTTAAAAACTTTTTTTTTTCACACTTTTTTTTTAAATACTCATTCAGAAAAATATTCGTTTATACGTTGTTATAAACGTTGTTATAAATATTCGTTTATACGTTATTTTATCGGAGCGATATCAGACCCTATATGGTGAACACGTTTTTGATTCCACTTCGCTCCGTTTCTCAGCCTTCTTCATTTATTTGAAAATTATTATATTAGGCAAACATGATACAACACAACGACGCGACGTCTTGCTACAATACATTGTGATACATACTACTAAAATTAACTAATAGATATATTGTATTATGAATATTATGTTCTCCTAATACTATAGTATTTGCAGCGTTTTAAAACTACTGTCGAGTAGCTGAGTACCCATACTAAAAAATGGTTCGAGTGCAAAGGGTTAATTCATTCTTTAAACTATATTTTTCAATACATGTGTAGGTAGTTCAGTTATAATGAGTCAAATCTGATCTCCTACGAAAATTCTTTATTGTCCCTCTCATTTCCACTAGAATATTTTTTAAAATAATCGCATTTTAAGAGTGTACTTTACCAGGATTTTCGGATTGTTACTGTACATGGTAATAAATTCCACTTAAAAATATTTATATATTCACCTTTTTCGCATTATAGCCCGAAAAATATTTCCGTTATTATTTCAGTGATTCGTTTATTTTAATATATTCTACAGCAGTATGTTGTCGTGTTCACTGTACTAATTGTGTATGTCTTATCTATTTATTTCATACCTACTCTCCTTCATTTAATGTTCTTTGTCTTTATTTACATACATATATACTGTCTCTCCTTCATTCACTCCGTTTTAAAATGAAAATTAACTAAAATAACATTTCATTTTGTCTTCCGTCGATGGCAGTAGAATTTTCTTGAAAATTTTATCGTTTGAATTTAATTCATACATAAATTTTCATTTATAAACGAAAAATGTATACAAATTTTTTGGTACTGCATTATGTTGTACGAATTTATGAAATGTACATCAGTCGGAAAGTTAGTTTATAGTAGGTACCTACTATCTATTAGAAAAATTGCTCAAAAAATATAAAGCTACAATCACTAACAAAATTGAATATTTTTGGGAAAATTATTGTTGCCATAATTGAAAATATCATCAAATTAAATATCAAAGAAATCAAATTTAAAACAAAATAAAGGATACCACTCGAGCACACATGTGACGTCATAATGTTTATATTACCTGAACATACATTAGTGTCTTTTTATTTTGAATTATTGTTGCTAAGCAATTACCTATTGCTTGCTATAGACATCTTTGTATTGAATAACTTATCGAGCTTGGTTTTTACCACTATGAATAATACAAAGATGTTAGATGTTAAAGTCCATTTGATCCCTACATTATTTTGTATTGTAGGAGCAGAACATCCAGTACCTGATTTATATTAAATCATAATAAATTTTAATAGAAACTTTTATAATGAGTGAAAAATATTATAATTAAATATAAAACGTTATGGTTCAACTTTATAAAAATTTTGTTTTAATATGTTGCGTTACTTTGGTAGGTATACGGTTTAGTTTAGGTGTATTCACGAAGCCTCTCATACGAATATATTAAATATTCATAATAATACTTGTACCAAAGATCATATAACATTATAATACCTGCAATAAAGGCGAAAAGCCATACAATGGGCTTTAAAATATGTTTTGGTTTAACTTTTTTTTTTTTAAATACAATACTTACAGATAATTTTCACGTCAATGCAGATGTAAAAAAAAAAACGTTAGTGTGCTGAAGACCACACAATCGAAGTGAAAACTTCTACAGCAATCTCAAAACCTATTCGAAGTAACATAAATATATTCTATAGATAGGGCTTTATTGAATAAATTGCGGTTATAGATGAACGTGAGAAGTAAATAATGAAAATACGGAAAGCATTAATAATCAACTATTATTTAGTGCAATTTGTTTTTGGAAAATATTGGCAATTTTCTTTAGTTTTTTAGATCTTATTTTCCGTGTGATTCTCCATCCCCTCCCACTCAAGAAACTTGGCTGTATCCTCCCTGACTCTTAGTGTATATACATATCGAGCTGAATCTAATACAAATTCAAATAATACAAAATAAGACATCAATAATTCTTAGGATAAATTAAATAATTTGAACAATATTAAATATTAACCATACATAGCAATAGTTAACTAGCGTTTATCCACCGTATAACTATTATAAATTTCATTACAGCCATTTTCACTCTTGGTCATTACAGATTCCATTACACTAACGCACCATAAATGTTTTCACTTTAAAAAAAATTTGCCTGTCGACTAATTAATGGGATATTTAGCATTTTAGCACTGACTATGTAATAAAATCAAAGTCCATGCGGAAAAAAAACATTGTTCGGGCCACCCTATGCGTGCCCTAGAATATTCTACTCATGAAGCCAGTAAATTATTTCTAAAGTAACACACTTGCGAAAATTCTTATATAAGGTAGTATGACCGTTTGGTATCGCAGATGGATTTAGCCGTCGACTTGATTATATTTGGGCGTTCTTTATCTAATATTTTTCTGTAACTGGGAACTTTAGTAATGAAGAACAAATACGTGTTTGCTCACGTTAAAAACTTTTTTTTTTTAAATACTCATTTAGAAAAATATTCGTTCATACGTTGTTGCTTATATACTTGAAGCCCAGTCTGGCATATTGTTCTTTAATAAACTGACTCTTAATAAACATTTTAATTAATTTTTATTTTACAGTCATCAGAATCGATAAATTCATTTATATTGTGAACCATTCGAACAAAAATAAATTTAATTCTATATCATTCTTCATAAATGATTATATAAATAGAAATAATTCTAGAAATATTTTCGTTGGAAATGAAAATTTCATTCGAAAATTTATTATCTAAAAACAGAACAATCGGTACCGAAAATAGAATAGAGGAAATGAAATACAAAACTTATGTGAAAATAATTAAAATCATTAGCGATGTTAAAATATCTGACAAAAAGACAACACAAGATCTTATATGTGTTGTGTTTTAGATCGTATAGGGAAGTTTAAAACAAATTTTAAGTTCAGTCTTATAGTTATATACGGTTTATGTAAAGACTAATATGCATGTATGTTCGTAGTCATATCATTCGCACACTTTCACTCTAATTTAGTATAGGTATGCATATATATATATATATATATATATATATATATATATATATATATATATATATATATATATATATATATCGTTCTTTATTTACTATTAAAAACGCGAAATATATAAGATGTCTACGTTTACTTGCAAATGTTTTGTCCTTGTAAAAGTTGTTGACTTATTAAACCGCAAGGAGTTGTGAAAATTTAAAAAAATCTGAAACTTTACTAGCACGTAAAGGTCGTAGAGGCGCTAAAAATTTTAAAGATTTGAACACCTTCTCAAAGTTGGAAGTTGAATATTTAAAAATTGACAAACATTTTTTTCTAGTAATTAATATAATCTTATTTTTTGTATCAACACATTTTATTAAAGGAGGAAACAAGCAGTTCAAGTATGTACAAAAAAAACTTAAAATTTGACGAAATTTTTTTCGCAGAGTCCACACATCTCTACGAGGTGAAACATCCCCTTCAAATTGAAAACTAAATGCTACACAGAAGTCTATAGTAATAAATATAATAACAATTTTGGCACCCACAGATATTCTTAAGGGATGATACATACAAGCTATGAGAGCTAGGTCTAGGTAGCATGTAGGTCCACATTTTACGAGTGGAGATCTCACGCATGCGCTAAAGTATGAAATAATAGAGGTGTCAAAATTTTTGAACGACTTTGAAATTTTTCAAAACTTTTATTAAACTATTTTTTATTGCTGGGACTAATTGACCAAATATGATAAATTTGTGATCTATTAGTCCAAATGTTTTCAATGTTCAACCTTACAGACGAGATGGGATCATGGAGCCTCCCTAAATGTAATCCGTACTAATAAATGTAAAAGTGAATTTGTTTGTTTGTTTTCCTTTAACGCTTCAATGGATTATTCAGTCAACTTAAAACTTTTCAAAGAGATAGCCTGGGAAACAGAAATGGTTATTAGCCACTTTTTACGCCGGGAAAACATTATATTTTAGTGTGAAATTTTCCCCCAAAATTAGCAACTCTGAATTGTGACACGATGTAAGTTTACTCTATACAGCCATTCTTTTGAAACATACCCTTTGCAGTTCGCTCCCGCATACTAGTTCGCTCCCGCGGCCAGATTTTAATCTTATCTTGAAAAAGGGTCGTAGGTTAGTTCGCTCCCGACTTGTTATCTACTGACAGGTAAAATTAATTACTTAAAAATATTCAAACTGATACATAACAGCCATTCTTTAGTTACGGACATGACATTCTCACGCACATATTCATGTCTTTTCATAAGAAAAACAATAGAAGTTATTGTTTTCTAATAAATTTTCAATACTAAGCAGATAGACAAATGTGTACACAATATTTGTACTAAATATAAAATACAAAACATTATTAGTTTTAATGCTAAAGATATGTTACGGACGCGACAAAAAGGTACTTTTTTGTCACGTCCGTAACAAAAACTCTATTAGCTCTAGCATTAAAACTAATAATGTTATGTATCTTATATTCAGTACAAATATTGTGTACACATTTGTCTATCTGCTTACTATTGAAAATTTATAAGAAAACAAAAAATTCTATTTTTTTTCTTATGAGAAGGCGTGTAAAGTGCGAGAAAATGTCATGTCCGTAACAAAAGAATGACTGTATACGTATTAAAATGAGTCATAATTTCAAACTTTACGCGTGCGAAACCGCGCGTAAATGTTAGTATTTCTTATAATATTTTTAGAATACATATTTTTCTACTTTAATGTGAACACTCTGTACACAAAGGTGTAGCACCAGACATTTATCCCACCTTTCCCAATGAAATTCCTCGCCGTATCTAACACATATTTTTACTTCACTTTGCGTTTTATCTCCGTGCGTACGACTATGTGAACTTCCTTCGAAAAGGTAGTCATTTTCGTAACGAATAATCTAACCTAGTGCTACAGCTACTCTCCACACTTTTACATTACGTATATACGTTTTTGTCGTTCGTTATCCTTTCAAAAATTATTTCGTACTCGTACACGAATTATTAGGAAGTGTTCCATCACGTAAGAATAGTCTACGCACATTACGTACACATTAATGCCGGTTTATGTGTGTGTATGTGTGTATATAATGTACACGCAGTGAGGTTATAGAATATTCGAAATTCAATATAAGGTTAGAAAAGTTAACGAAACTTTATCGTCTATCGTTAATCAATGTTTCCGGCTACACATTTTCTTCGATAGAGTGATATTATTAAAGTTCTAGGGTAGCAGGGATATGTCATGGGTTGGCTTCAGTCCTCGAAAGTTTAATGGAAATGGTGACATTAGGTTCGCTGTCCTATCGTAAAATTTTTCGATGTGATTTTTATATAGGTACAGAACTATTGAACAATGTTGCACCTTGCTCCTTAATTTATTAAAATAATAAGAGCATTGTAATCACTGTTATAAAGTGAAAAATGTTTCCCTCAAAATTAAAATTCTGAAACCATTCGTTTTGGGGAGACGGTCTTTAGATCATTTTCTTTAACAGAGTGATATTATTAAAGTTGGGGTAAGTGCGGGAGAGATGCCGCAGTAGCCATAGTTCGTCCGTTGATTGATAGATAGCGCTATTAATGGATTATATGTTTAAAATAAGTTACTTATTTAAGCTGTCTATGGTAACATTTATGATTGGTCCATCAGTTTAATAATTATCTAATTTTTTATTACTGAAAAGCAAGTTTTTTAACATAATATTTTATCAAGCATTTAATTCATTAGAATTTAAGAATGTATATTTCATATTTTTAATGAAAATGAGTTTCGCTATTAATTTAGGTATATTTTAAAAGTACTGTATGAAATTTTAGGTTGGAATTCCACACTACGCTTGCTATAGCAACATGCAGCATCTATCCCAACAAAAAGGAGAGATGCCGCATTTAAAGTTGGTATAGATGCCTCATCACATTACATGTTAAAAACATAGACTTATATACCTTAATTATGCCATTTTTTTGGACTGTAAATTATGCCACGTAAATATAAAAGATCCATTAATAGATCAGGAAGAGCCCTCATATTAGTGAAGATAACGAAAATAATGATGATTGCCTGTGTATTGAATGTTTTGAAAGGTACTCAGAAACAAAAAAAAAAAAGTTGAGTGGTTAAGATGTATAAAGAGCCAAAAATGGTTACATATGGGCATGCTTCATGTATGGAGATGTGTGTAAAATACAAAATTTTAATATAAACTATGCGGCGTCTCACTTTCTTTGATGCGGCATCTCTCCTATAGGTGTGGGAGAGACGCCGCTTTTCAGGCTCTAGAAAAATGTTAATTATGAATCCTTTATCACTCAAAATTTAAAATTATTTATAAATAATTTTAAAGAACAATGTTTACGTTTATTGTGTACCAAATTTCAAATCAATTAAATGCATACCTTAAGAATTATCAAGTGTTTTCGAAATATGCGGCATCTTTCCCGCATTCACCTTATAGTGTAGGGATATGTCGTGGGTTGGCTTCAGTCCCCAAAAGTTTAGAGGAAATGGTAACATTAGGTTCGCTGTTCTATCACAAAATAAATATTTCGATGTGATTTTTACAAATGGAAGGATTCGATCGATTTTAATTAAATTTTCAATAGTTTGGGCGAGACGGTCTCTAAATTGTTTCCTGTATATTTAGCCAGAATCAAAACATGCGCACCATAATGAAATCCGTTGAGCGTTGGTATTTTGCCGAATAAATTTCGAGTGTAGAAAGGGGGGTACTTAAAGATATTTCACTGATTTATAATTTCTAACTAAATACCTGAATTGATAACACAGTGAGTTTGCCAAATTTTTGTTACCAAGGTCTAAAAACTGTAATTTTGATAAAAGATTAAAATTTCTGTGACTCAAAGAAAGTATATTTTTGTAATAAAGAAAAATTTTTATAAAAATTTTTTTTCGGAAGTTAAAGAAATATTTTTTTGAGTCAAGTAATCTACTTTATAGAAAAATCAAAAGAATTGTTAATCTTTGATTAAAGAAGTCGTTTTGAGTTGAATCGTTAACTTAGAAGTCTATTGCCATTTAAAAAATAACTCGAAGAGTCAGATTGGATCTTAAAATTAAAAGTTAAATACTTTATCTAGGAGAATACTTTATGGAGTAATTTTCTATAAAAAGCCAATTTTATCCGACGAGCAATCCATAGAGAAAAAAAAAATAAAAATGAAAATATATGAAGACACTGATCTTTTTAGTTTGCGTTGTGGGGTTTGTGATAGATTTTTTTTCAAAACACAGTTTAGAAAGATAAAAAATTTCCAATTACCGTTCCTAATATTTTCAACACCAAATTGAACACGGTCCAAATAGCAACTAATCTTCTGAGCACCTAACTTGATAGTTTAATACCGATCTTTACTGTTACAGCTGACATATGCATGAATATAACCTAAAGCAATTGATAATACGTTTTCAAAAGCCTTCATTCTACTATTACCATGTTCACGTATAGAGATATCATACGCATATTTAACTGAGGCTGCTTTACAAAAGATGCTTTTGTTGATCGCATTAAATTTCTATTATGTGTAATTTTGTATTTCATGCGATTGCGAGGAATAGTAATAACGATATAACTACACCGAGAGAAAATTCATAAAAAAATTACTGTGCTCAGCACTACAATCGATGTGTAACAGGCGAACATATTCAATTTTGTACGGTAAAAATATAAAAACTATAATTAATCATAGAAAATTTAAAAATTCAATATTCTTTCCGTAATATTAGCTCCGTAAAATTTGTAAAACACCACAGTAAAAAGTTCCATTCCCTACAGAAAAATATTTTTAATTGTTTTTCTTAAAAAAATTACCATGCTATCTGCTAATAGTAGAAAGAAAGAAAGAGAAAGAAGGTATCAACGCTGTTGAAATGTACCCCACTCATACATGCAAGTCATATAGCCAGGCTGGTGAGTGGTGTGATGACCAACTTGGTCGGACCAAGCACCTTGATTCATTAGACTGTCTTACAAGCAGCAAACAGTATTCATTACACTGTCTTACAGGACGGACTGTCACCGTTTAATTCATCATTTTGTTACTTCATTATCTTCAATAACTATTAGAATATATTGTCGCCAATCATTTTTGTATCCATCATAAAGAATCGAAGGTCGGAAAAAATCGGGCATCTTCGAAGTTTTTCGAAGCAGGTATGAATACGTATATTGTTCCTCAGTGCGTACAGTCCAACCAACATAAGGTTGCGAGTCAGATGCGCAAATGAAAGATCACGACAACAAGAATTAAACTATAACATACATGTATAAGAGTGTGATAGAATTTGTGTTAGCACATTAAATTTTACCATGCTAGTACAACAATTTTTATGAAGCCATGACTAATACTTTTTACCTTTCAATTTAATAATATTTACATGATCGTAAAATATTTTTTACTTTGGTCGTCGATCGCGCACGCATTATAAGAGAGCATGGTAATTTTTCTGAAATTTTATCTACAAAAATTATATGTTTTTTCTCTCCGTGTACAAAAGTAATTATTATTAATTTCTACCATATCGGTGATAATTAAGTAATTTCTTGGTGAAAGACTTAACAGAAAAATCACATCCGGGAAAAAACTTCATATTTTTGGAACAAACTTTTTCATATCTACAGGTAAAATGGAGATTTGACACTCAGTTAACCAAATTTCACCAACAAATGTAATTCCAATAATTCTTGTAGCTGTTAATTAAAAATAAAAAAAGGAACTTGATGACGTCATCATGAATACAAGATATTTTTTCAAAAGCTCCAAAAGTTATAATTTTATTGCTAGTAACTTTTAATACTCCTTTTTTCATTTTTCATATAGGCGGGAATTAAACCTGAACAGATTTTTCTGTACAAGTTTATTTGGTATCGAAACCTGATTTTTGTAAAAGTGGTCAACTATCACTGACTAATATAAAAGTAACTCGCATAGAAGCAAAGGCTGAAAATACCACTGATATACAGTGTTAGTGAATAAGTGCGAAAGATTTTAACAGGTGATTGCTGACGTTCCATTATGTAAAAAAGTTCATATAAACCCAGCTCCGAAAACGTTTAGTTCCCAAGATACAGAGTAAATGGGCTACTAGATAGCTCATAACGGTTTTGCGGTAAGAACAATAACTGGAAATTATTTTTTTCTTGAAAACGGCTACTTGAACAATAAAATACTAAGAGGTCATTTTTGTGAATTATTTACGGAACATTTGAAAAAACATTTTCGAATTGCAAAAAACCATTTACGTGCCTTTTTTTCTTCAAAAATATATCATCACATGGTCATACGAATGCCACTGGTTTGAGTTGAAATATTCGGTCTACTTTAGAATATGACTACACACACCGGCATAATTAGCGGAACATAAAGAAAATATAAAAACGTATTTATTAAACAAAGTTGGCGGTTTTTTTTTCATTTTTACTTAAAATAATGTTGAAGTAATGAATCAATTGACTTTCCATAGAATTGTTTTTATTTATTATTGATGCAAATCTTTTTAAGAGGTCTGTCACTTTCGAATTCAAATGCCGCTTCTTCCCAATATAGTCGACTTTCAAACTGCCGTAATTGACGAATGGCAAAGACTGTCCCAGGAGACTATAGATAACATCATTCTGAGTACAAAAAGACGGATGGAAGCTTTGATAAGAGCACAGGAGAAACCAGGCAATATTAAAACTTAAATTATTCTTAGACGACACAAGATTCCAAAAATTTGCCATTTTATATGGTTACTTGTTTTTGCTACCGACAATAAAGGTATATCGACTTGTGAACATGTAATTTTAAGTGAATAATTAAATAAGATTAATATTTTCTTGAAATTAAATGGTTGGTTTGATTTTTACAGATATTTTGTATGTTCCGCTAATTATGCCGGTGTGTGTATTTATCCTGTCATAGAATGCCCCAAAATTTGTGTCAATATCTCAAAACGTTTTTGAAATATTTAAGAAAATATTTAAAATAGACGTGAAACTGAAGACATCTTGGAAACTAAGTGTTTTCGGACCTGGGTTTATATGAACTTTTTTACATAAAAAAACCTCAGCAGTCACCTGTTAAAATTTTTATAAAAGAATTTAGGTAAATGGTCTATACGAATTTGAAATTTTACGAAGCTTGAACAATCTCTAAAGTACCTTTTATTATAATTAATAGTAGCAAAAAATAATAACCGAAAATTCTACGTCACTTCTCCTTACTAAAAATCATTTATTTTAGTTCATACATAAATCATACGCTATGCCTGTCACTTGTATACATATTGACCTCAAAACCTCACACAACTCCTCCAACGAAACAGCAAAGCTACCAGTCGGTTTGCGGTTGACTCTCGCTATTTCGACATCACTTTGTATTATTAAGTCGTTAAGAATTTCATGCTACTGTTTGCTTGCTATTCACATCCGTTTCCCAGATATTTCACTCGCATATACTTACACCACTGCAACTTGTACATACCTATATATATTGGTACGCGATGTAAAACGTTAGGGTATTCCCAATGCGTTCTCATATTCCAGTTTTACCAACTTTATAAAGAAACACATACATATGTGTATAATATATACGTACACATAAAGGTTTTGATAAGAGTAATTTTGCCTCCGAAAATGAAAAATAAGTAAGTAAATGAAATAATTTAATATTTGGATTATTGGGGAGCAAAATTATTAGCCTCAAAAAGCGTTTACAATCGCTCCAGCGTTCAGTTCCAGGACCTATCTTGTAAATTACAAAAATTAATAAAGTTGAGAGAGGAAAAAGAACGTCAAATCGTGTCTAGACAAGGGGTAAGGATTGATAATTAGGGACCTGGGATAATTTCTTTTAATGAAAATGAAAAAATGAATACGTGTGAAAACTTATGTACTAGGTCACTAGCCAACTAATGTTTCCTCCTTTTCTTTTACGGATGAATTTTCTCGTTTTGTAAACATCGTTAAATCAAAAAGTTCCAAAAAATTAAAAGAAATTCTTCCTAAAAGCCACCTAACCTCATAAATTATAAATATTCTTCTGTATAAAAACTGTTTTAAAAATAAATTGTTTTTCGAATTGTAGATATGTATTTTATCTAGTGGTTTTTAATTTTTTTTTTTTTACTAGATAGTTTAACCATTACCCAGAGGCGGATCCAGCTCCCAAATGAGAAGGGGTCACGTTTATTTAAACATTTTATAATGTATTTTTTTTTAACATTTTTAACAATAAGAAAATATGTCTAAATTAAAGAACACACATTGAAGGCCTTTAGTTCCCTTCAAATTTCGTTATTCTGTGGTTTTTATTTACGGTTTTAAGCCATTAAAAAATTTTAGTAAAATTGATGACATCACTATATTAATTTTTTTAACTCGAATTTTATTGAAATTATTTGAATTAGAGTGATAGGTCAAATTAAGGTAATTTGTGTGTGTACTTTTTGTTACCAGAATGTCAAAATTCCATTTAGAAATACGTGTTTAAAAAAGTGATATACTGGTTGACATAATTTTGGGATTTGTGTTCAACAGTAACAAAAACAGAAAATGATTCTGGTTTAGAAAGGTTTAGAACTCGAAATAATTTCATGTCGATCAGCTTGAAAAAAGTTGTTTCAAAAAAAAAAAAAAAAAAATACATTTAAAGTTTTAAAGTATAATATCTGGATACTTGAAGCTACTATTATTAAAACGGCTATAACTTTGCAAATTCTTAAAATTTTTAAATTTCATTTTTTCAGGACACATTTTTAAAGTCTATATTTTCAGAAAATAAAGCCAACAAAATTTCGAAATTTAAATAATTTTAGACTAGAAGACTGCGTTAAAATATATGTTCCTCTTCTGGGAAATCTGATTTTACTGATTAAATTCCATATTTAATTTTATCCATTTTCTTTTTTAGTAGCACAATTTAGAGGAAAAACTATTTTTGTCAGAGTATATACCCTATATACATCGACATATGTGAATTCAGTAGTAATAATATTACTGAGCTATGTTCTACAACGTAATTGAGACTAACTTGACTTGCTTGCCACTAACTAGACGATAGAAGTGTGTTTGTGTTTTATTTTCTCCCTCCATTGTTTTTGTTGTTTTTTTGTTTGTTTTTGTGTGTTTGTTACAACGACTACTACGACATGTATGTTCAAAAACTTTTCAGTACACGAAAAGTATGTATGTATGTTTGACATATCTACACCATGTGACAAAATAATTGGTGTAAATTTATTGACGTTAGCTGCAGAAATGGTGTCAGAAACATAAGAGTCAATTTATCTTAAGTCTGTTGCCAAACACAGCCATGGTTTTTTCTCGTATAGAGGACTTTCCTGTTAAACGGAATACTTATTAGTAATATTGTTTGTTTTGTAAAAAATTTTAAATGGATTTTTGGACATTAAAAGAAGTGTTGACATATGTTAACGTGATCTGTAAAGAATTAAACAAAGAAATGTTCCTAATTTCCAGCAACATGTCTTCTTATTTCTAAACCGTATGTCCAATATAATGACTATCAACCTCCAGTGGATTAGGAAGCCTTTTATTATGACAAATATGTTCGGCCCAAATCACCACCTATTCATTATTTTGATTGTTTAACGTAGAGGCGATACATTTGAACCAGGCGGCAGCTTTATAAAATGGGGTTAGACATGTTCATAAAAGTTGCTCAGTATTAGGTTTAGATAATTTAACCCCTTATTGCATGAATTATGAAGGAGGTGAAGAAAAAAATTTTTTTTACTGAAAATGTCTTTCACTTCTTTTATTTTAGTAGTCAAATTAAGAAAAAAAAATTAAGTCTTATTGTTTAGAAATTACTTAACGAGGCCATATATGGCTTCGTATGCATTCTAGTATTATAATTATAATCGATATATGACTTCGTATGCGTTAAATAAAAAATACAATTATATTTTATGAAAATTAGTATGCAATTTTATTTGCCATTGTAACATAAATATTGACACTTTCCACATTTGGCGAATGAACGGAATTTTGAGCAGTTTTAAACATAATTGTCAATTTAGTTTTGTCCATTCGGGGAAATGCTCACCTTATCTGATCGCACAGACTTCAAAGGGAGGTCTCGATGCCTAGCTGAAATTTTTCAATGAGTATAGGTGAGCCGGGCAAGCTAGATGGAGTACCTTTTCGGCTTGTTGCAGTACATTTTCTGGCCACCAAAGTTGATGGACTGCCTTAGCTGGTGGGAGTGCTGGGGAATCAAAAGCAAAATCATCGTTACTCACGAAGCCATCACCAGGAATAGAATTGACATGTTGGGATATACCATAAAAGCGATACGAAGCCATATATGCCCAATAATAATTTGGATTAAACGCATACGACGCCAAATATTGCAACTTCAAAATAAGCCCCAAAAATCGAAGGAAACAAGAAAACATACACGAATCACAACTATTCCATGTTCTTGAATATACAAAGAATGTGTTTTGAAAATTTTTTATTTTAGTATTTACCGTTTTATTGTTTAGTTTTCACAAATAAAATTAGTACCAATTAATAGCACTGTAACGGTCGGGTCGGACTTCTTCAAATAATTTGACAACCCGCACTTACCAAAGACAACAAAAATTACGTTCCGCTACTCGAAAGAGTATAAGGTTAGGATTTAACATCAGCTTCGAAAAAAAAATATTTTAATATGTTGAAAAAAAATAGTAAAACTTAGAATCCATATATGGCTTTGTATGCGATAAGGGGTTAAAATTTCCTGAAGTAAAATTTATAAAACAAATCTAAACCTGTGGTGGTATTTTTGCGAAGTAAAATATTTGTTTATTATTTACAAATATGGAATACCATAAAGTAACGCTCAAATCTATTAATACTAAACCTAATCGTTACTGGGTTTTGGAAAAGAGGCAATGACATACTTTCAAGGAATCTAATAGTGGGCTACAGTCCGAGATGGCAAATTCGAGGAGTAGCAAATATTTTTAACATGAATTTTATCAATTTAATAGCAAATACGAAAATTTCACACCGTAAATGTCATAGTTCGATCCTCAATTCAAATTACTTCAATAAAATTTGATTTGCTAAAAAAGAAATTTTTTAATTTAGTGACGTCATGAAGTAGATATACTAAAAATATTTCAAAGCTTTAAATATCATAAATAAAATGATAAAATGATAAAATGATGAGATTGGGGGCCATATACAGGGCCGTGGAGAGAAACAGCAGGCGCCGGGAATAAACTTCATTTTTGTTAAAATATCCTCCGAAAGAAATAAGTGGTGAGCAAAAGAAAGCTCTTAACTTTTTTCCCGGGCCCTCTACTGTTAGCTACGGGCTCCGGAACTCTAACCCCGACTGCCCCACCCTCTCGTCGGCCCTGGCGATATATTATAGATTTTCAGAATCATTTTGATCACAATTAGACATGTAGGATCCTCAAAGAAAAATCTTCGGTTAAATTTTTAAAAGAAATTTCATTATTCTATAGTAAAATTAAAAATTAAATACCCCTGTCGCAGCATCCTGCATAACAAAGCGAATTTCCGTTTATAAAAATTCGTTTTTCTGGGAAACTAGTTGACATAGAAAAAAAGTTTAGACCTTTTTCATGTAATTTTTTCTTCTCTTTTAAATGGTGTAAAAAAATTTCGCAAAAATTTTTGAATAAGTGGAAATTTGGCAAAAAACTAATTTAAAAACTAAAAAAACCATGTTCCTGGCATCCGACGTGTCTGGCTAACGAACTCATCGAACTCATCCAAGGGTTTGGGACTTGCAGTGTTCTCACCAAGTTTCGTAAAAATTGGATACTTCGTTCGAGAGTTATCGCGCGGACACCCACACACACACACACACATATATATATATATATATATATATATATATATATATATATATATATATATATATATATATATGCACATATATACGTATATACATATATACATATATATATAAATTTTAGTGAATATTATTTTCGGTTTCTAGGGACCTCAAAACAAATTTCTGCCATAGTCCCAGGCTCAGGTCGCGTCATGACAGTGGCTGTAATAGCTGAATTCCATTCTGGAAATTCGCTAAAAAGAAACTAGGGTGTTTGCAAAAATTTACGACGATTTACAAACATGTTACGCACTTGATGAATACGTCCTTAAGAATTTTTAAACCAAACAGTTGTGACATCACACAGCTATGCTAAAACCCAATGAAAATTTTTAATGATTTGTTATTAGCAAAAACAGTATTGTGCTATAGCCAGAGTATCAGCGCCAGTAAGTTTCCAACTTCCGTACGAATTAAAAAAAAATGTGGTAGCGGCAAAATTTGCCTTCAAGCTTTTAATTCTCTATTTTTGAATAAAAAAATCGATACTTTGACGTGACAATATAAAATTGCGCAAACGAGACAACATTTCCAATTTACTACTCTGACATTCATTTCAATCTTGCCAAAAAAATTTACACTCCGTTATATTTTATGCAGGTTAACACAAACGCAAACACTAACAACAAAAAAAGGATGACAAAATATTCCTACTTTTTTTTTTTTTACTAACTTGATTATTATCAACAGCGGAATATTTAACTTTCAGTTCAAATTGTTCCTTTGAGTATAATCAAAAAATTTTTTAAATCCAATTTATATACTTTTTTGTGTGTATGTGTTGAGCGAGCGAAAAGTCACAAAGAAAAAGCAAGCTAATTTATTTCCAGAAAAATTTTCCCGTGAAAATTTCTCGTGTCACAGTTGTAGTGAGTGAAAAACATGAAAAGTTTATGTTCAAGTGTTTTGTGTTTGCTTATTTTACATTCATAGCATAATCATTCCTGCGGGATTACACACACACACAAGTCACTTATAAAACTGGAAACCAACTAGCGGCAGGAAAAATACGGAAAAAAAGGGGAAAATATTTTTATCTCGCATTTAAAGTTTAACTTGCAAGTCGAAGTTTCGGCACTAGCGGCGATTTAAAATGAGTAAATACAAAAAAATTTCGAAGCAGGGCCGTGAAGAAAAATGGCGGGTCTCAGGAATAAGGCGCATGTTTTAAAAATTTCTCCTCAAAAAAATAAGTTATGAGCAACAAAAAAAAAAATTTTTTTTTCCCGAGCCCTTACCGACCGCTACGGGTCTTATCTTCCAGTCCGGGCCCCAGGGCTACAACGCCGGTAGGATACGATCAAATAAAAATACAGAAAAAAAAAACTACAGATTGACAAGTCATTTAGGCTAATATTTGGTTGTATAATATGAAATGTCGTTTTCCGACACTTGATCTACCATAATATAACAAATAAATATCGACACTTTTTTAGGCGTTGGAGAAATATTTAAAAGCAATTTTTTAATTTTAAGTAAAATTCTTATAGCCTATAATCGTTTCCGCTATTAACTGAAATAACATTTGGTCGTGTAATATGAAATGTCGTTTCCCGACCACTTGATTTATCCTGTAATTCAAATGAATATCGATACCTACTTTCTTAAGCATTAGAGAAATGTTCAAAAATCATTCTTTAAGCTTAAGTTTCCACCGTCAATTGGAATAAAATTTCGTCGTGTAATATGAAATGTCGTTTCCCGACCACTTAATCTACCCTGTTAATTCAGATAAATATCGATACTTTTTTAAACGTTAGAGAAATTTTTAAAAACCATTCTTCAATTATAAATGAAATTCTTGTAGCCTAGAATCGTGTCCGCCATTAGTTGGAATAACATTTGGTCGTGTAATATGAAATGTCGTTTTCCGACCATTTGATCGACCTTGTAATTCAGTTGAATATCGATTCTTTCTTAAGCATTAGAAAAATATATAAAGATCATTTTTAAGCTTAAATAGAATTAATGTATTCTAGAATCACTTCCGCCATTAATTGGAATAACATTTAGTCGTGTATTATGAAATGTCGTTTTCCGACCACTTGATCTACTATGCAACTCGGATAAATATCGATACTTTCTTAGCCGTTGGAGAAATATTTAAAAACAATTCGTCAATTTTAAGTGAAATTCTTGTAGCCTAGAATCATTTCCGCCATTAATTGGAATAACATTTGGTCGTGTAATATGAAATGTCGTTTCCCGACCACTTGATCTACCCTGTAATTCAGATGAATAACGATACTTTATTAAAGGGAGGTTTATTTGAGAGTCGTTAAAAATAATCGATTTTTTTTTTTTTGGAGAAATTGGTAGCTAATTATGTGTAGAATATGTTCCCAAAGTGATTTTGCTGAAAGTAATTTAAGGGAAGGTTTACTTGAGATTTGATAACAAAAATCGATTTCTTTTGCCGAAATTGATAGCAAATTATGTGTAGAATATGTTCCCAAAGTGATTTTACTTAAAATAATTTAAAAACAAGATACTTACACATTAACCGAATCCAGCTATAAAATTTTGAAAATACGTTTCTTTATATATATATATATATATATATATATATATATATATATATATATATATATATATATATATATATATATATATATATATATATATTATAATATCTCGGAACTACATTTTTGGAACTTGTGGACACGATAACTCAAAAACTATTCGATGGATCTTTTTTTTAATTTTTTATTTTAAAGATAATTCAATTCTTTGGCACCTCTACCTAAGTTCGATGCACCTTCAATATTTTTTTTATTTTTAAATTTAAAGAGCGAAAAATAAGACAAAAATCGTAATCAAAAGTTCAAACATCCGCCTTTTTTTTCGGCAATTTATTGATCTTATTTTTTTGTTTTTGGATTTCGGTGGTTTATTACCCGCGCTAGGATGACCACCCACAAGGCATTGGATTTTCGGATCGTCACACTGCACTATCTATAAAATGGACACTTTTTTTATATTTTTCCTTGAAAATTTTTTCTTTTTTTTGTGTAGTTTAATACTTAGTAAATATGTGCACAAAATTTGAAATTGATATTTATTTCCGTACTTGAGAAAAAAATTCTAGAAAAATACATATTTTTTAAGGACTCTCGAGTAAACCTCCCCTTAAGCATTGGAGAAATGTTTAAAAATCTTTATTTAAGCTTAAATAGAATTATTATATTCTAGAATCATTTCCACCATTAATTGGAAAAACATTTAATCGTGTAATATGAAATGTCGTTTTTCGACCATTTGGTCGATCATATGTCCTTACCAATTCAGTTGCTCCAATTGTTGTTTTTTAAAATAAATATAGAAATTATAAATATTTTTGTAATTCACTTTAATTCACACACCTTTCTGCGGACCGATTAGGTACTTTCGCTGCCCCCACGGCCCTATAAGATAGGAGTCTCGCATATGATTCGAGAATTGTTTCAAATTCTTATGGATAATAGCCAAAAAAAGGAAAAACAAAACAATAAAAGAAAAAACTATTCCGTTCAAAACTTACAAAGACTCAAAATTTATTTTGTGATTTTAGAAGCGATGGTGCACTTTTAAGGGAAATTGTCGAAAACAAAGTTAGACAAGTATATATTTCCCCTTTTAAAAAAAAATATCAGTCATATAGGTATCGTTTTGTTCATTAAATTATCCTCTATTATAAATTTTCTCTAAACGTCAGTCATGTATATTTGCCTATTCCGTTCAAAACTTACAAAGACTCAAAATTTATTTTGTGATTTTAGAAGTGATGGTGCACTTTTAAGGGAAATTGTCGAAAACAAAGTTAGACAAGTATATATTTCCCCTTTTAAAAAAAAATATCAGTCATATAGGTATCGTTTTGTTCATTAAATTACCCTCTATTATAAATTTTCTCTAAACGTGAGTCATGTCTATTTGCTCATTTGTGGCGATATATAAATTTTTATGTGATTGGACCAAAATTTACCTCATAAAAATCATTTTATTTCAGTGTCACATATCGACACGTAATATGCAACTGAATATTTTATTATTTTTATTCTTCGAAACATTTTTCTGGCTAGTCAATTCGATATTTATAGTTGACAAAAGCAAAAATTCAGGAAACCTTTTTCCAATAAACTCTTTGGGTAAAAATCAACTAAAAATGGTGTGATTTCATCAAACAAATGCAACAAATGAAACAAAATTAGATGTACATAGTTTTTATGCCTAATTTTACTTCATTTTTTATTGACGTCAAACCATTTTTAGTTGATTTGACGTATATAATTGCTGATACGCGTACATATGTACCTACATTTTAACCGGAAACGTCTTATACACATTTCTTTGTCACGTATAAACATGTTTTGATATTTTATGGAGTCATCATTTGGATGAAAGTTTACTGACGAGCATTTTTTTAAAAAAAAAGGTATATATTTTTCGTAAAAGCATTGAAAAAGAAAAACAAAATATATATTGCCATCTTCACATAATGTCAACATCATGTTGTATCATATTTCTCTTACCTCAATGACAGACAACATCATTGCGTCATATTTTGTATTAACGTCTATCAATTTATTGTCATATGCGGTTCGGTTACGAAAAAATTCGATCATCGTGAATGATAAATATATCTACAGAAAAATACTAAAATAATAAATTGTTTAAATATTCGAAACGTATTCAAAACTCCTTTAAGGCTCGGTTAAAAACATTTTTTTAGTAAACAAAGATGATGAAGAACATAGTTATGCAGTAATTAAGATTATATTTTTTATTGGAAGACAATTTGTATGTATACGCATTTTGAAGGTAAAACTAGTAGGTAGGGGAAACTGGGGTAAATTGGCTAGTGGAGGTAAAGTGATCATTGGCCTTTACTCACCGGAAACAACTCCAATCTTGTGGGGTATATACCAGCATCTGTGACTTATTCGTACACGTGCGTCATGTATAAATAAATAAATGTATACATATATTGTCGGCGTCGTGGGCCGAAGTAGTTTCGTTTTTATTATTACATACCAAAATTTTAAACACATTTTTCTCGAAATAGCATTTTTAAAATGGTCTAGAACTCTCACTCAAAAACTACTCGTGTGATTACCAAATAGACTCTATATTATTACCTTCTACATGAACCAAAAAAAGGATTTTTTTTTTAATGTAAAAGTAGAGGAAAATTTTATGAAAATTAAATTTTTTTTTAAAAACTCATACAAAATCGTCAATTTTTTACTTTTTTAAAATCTTTTTTATTTAACCGATATTCTTACATATTATGTTAGCAACATAGAAAAAATTTTTTAAATTTTTCTGATATTAATAATTACGGCTGCTAGAGTATCCACCATTTGGGAACTTTCACAGCGCCATTTTGATATATATTTGAACAAAAAAATATGATATAACTTTTACCTTATAGTAACTAAAATACTAAACCTCAAAAATATAGATGAATTTTTTTCATTTTTAAAAAAAATCCCAAAATTGTCTTTTTATTTTCGCCTGTCTAAAGGTATATTTCTCCCCTTAATATATTTCGACAGCCCTTTTAGGCACTAACCTTTTATATCTAACTAATCTTTATTTTATTCCATCTGTCTGAATTTTATTATGTATTCGTAAAAATTTATCTTTTTTTTAATGTACATAATTTTTGACATAGTAGAAAATAAACTGAAACTGGATTATCATACATTTAGAAAAAAACCCTCTTTATATGCATATTTAAATAAAAACCGGTTGGTACCGGTTGGAGTGTTACTGCGACGCGCGATATAAAGACAAAGATAAAAGTACCTATATAGGTGAAAAATATGTTTTTTTTAGTGGCAAATAGTAGAACTTTATATAATATATGCGCATATGGGATATCTACCTTTGTATATTGTAGGACTATTAAAGCCTTTACTAATATATATTTTTTTTTATATATACGTTAGCATAATATTGTAATGATAGTCCAAAATTGGCAAATATTTGATAAATATCTCACATAATTTTTTTTTATGTTTTACCAAAGCTAGTAGCTTTATTGCTAACGCTTAACATGTGGAGATTAAATCAAAGTGAAACACTTCTTCGACAGGAATGAAATTTTTTACAAATTTGTACAAATTCAGGGCCCGTTCTAGGGGAGGGGAGCAACCGGGGCAGATGCCCCTCCGGAAGATATTAGGGGGCGGCAAAAATGCAAGTTCGGGAGCGCCAAAATGTTGAATTTGAGTTTTTTTTTGCTTGTCACTTGTCTTTTGCAGGGATTTTTAAATTGAAATTTGAATTTTTCGCGATGGGGGCACCAACAACAAAGTTCCCCCCTCTCATAATAATTGTAGGTCCAGCCCTGTACAAATTTAAACGAAAATCAGTCGATGCAGTTAGAATTTGAAGATTATTAAAAATTAAGCTTACAACGGGTATTCCATTGTTCATTGGGCGAATACCGGATATTTGGCCACCAATTTATCCGAACAACCAAATATTCGACCGAATATTATTTGGTATTTTTTTTATTGTTTATTTTACCACTCTTTATTGTGTATAAAAAATCTTATAAGATGTTTCGCCTCAATATGACCATTATCAAACAAGACTTGTTTGATAATAAAAGATTTGAACCGAAACTTGTCATAAGAGTTTTTATACACAATAAAAAGTGGTATTTTTACAAAGTAACGTGCTGCATTATATTAATAGTTGATGTGGAATACCATAAAGTAACCCTTAATTCTATTAAAAATCGATTTATCTCTTCAATAATTTTATCCATTAAATTTCTATACCGAATGTAGTAAAGTTACAACGGTTCTGTATCAAAAGTAGTAAGGTTATAGCAGTTCTGTACTAAAAGTAGTAAGGTTACAGCGATTTTGCACCAAAAAATTTACGAAAACGAAATAAAAATCACATATGAATACGCACTTTTTCAACATAGTTGTAATTTTGTAATATAAAAAACAAAAGCAACTATGCATTTTATTCAAAAATTTTTTCACTTATTATTACACGAGAGGTTTGTATTTTTTCGAATAAATTTGGTTGTGTCCAAAACTTTGTTGCCTAGCAAATTAACAAGAAGAACTATCAACTAACAAGAACGCGACAGCGAAGTTTGG
The DNA here is from genome assembly GCA_035578155.1 of Brachynemurus nebulosus. NCBI lineage: Eukaryota > Metazoa > Arthropoda > Insecta > Neuroptera > Myrmeleontidae > Brachynemurus > Brachynemurus nebulosus. The sequence continues at coordinate 66,389,631 of JAPWDM010000002.1, forward strand.
ATTGTAGAAAACACAAATTTATTCAGAAAAAAATATAAAACTCAAGTGTAATACGGTAAGACAATTTAACGAATAAAATAAATTAATATAATTCATATTTTTATTTAGTACACTGTTGCTATGGTTCTGAAATCAGTTAAATTTACCAATACGAATTTTTGTTTCATTTTTATCGTGTTTACTTACAATGAAATGACTAGTGAAATGCCTTGTACCATTTCTTGTGCTGTAAAAAACTAACCTAACTTTTTCTTTCATGGTAAAAAAGAAAAAAACTGCAATATTCTTATGGGACTTAATACATATGAGTTATAAATTGTCAGCTGAAATTTTGCATATAAAAATTTTATATATGTTGGAAACATATTATGCTGTTAACTTTGTTGAACAAGGACAGTCCATAAGGTTCTATTATTTCTTCCGAATTATGAGATCTGTTGGAAATGTAAATCGTCCTATCCCTGACTGTAAATTTAGTATATTGATTTACAAAATTTGTTTCAAGGCATCGTAAGTTAACTTTATACCAGGCCCCACTTTTGATTGGATCGACTGTGCCGTTGAAGAGTTTTTGGAAAATGTATCACCTAATAGTTTTCCTCTACCTTTTTTCAGTTTGGAAATAATATGTAAGTACACTAGTGCTTCGATTGAGAGAAAGAAAAATACGTATGTATTGGTCACTCGAATATAAAAAAAAAAACATTAAATTTTTTTTTATGTAAACAAATTATTATATATGTATACAGGATGGAATTTTAATAACTCTTATACAGTCTGGAGCAGCATATGGTTAATGAACATGGCCAACCCTCAACCGGCGTCGAACGTGATCATGAACAGCCCTCAACTAGCAACGGTCCTATTTCGAGAAAGCGCACAGCTGGCGAACAAAATGGTGGTCCATCTAAAAAATCAAAAGTAGATCGGGGAACAAGACGTTGCGAAGTATGCAACGGGACAACTAGACTGTGGAACTGTAAACGTAAATGAAGAAATTATCAATAGTGCGTTTAAAAGCAGAATAATCAGCTACCGGGTGAAGAGTTCTGAGTACTTCCAGTCCATTGAAGAATTTTTACAAGAAATTAAGGGAAATGTGATTCAACTGCAGCAAATGGAACAGGTGAAACATATCTTGTTAAAAGCAAATTTTGCATATTCGGGCTGTACATAAAATTCTACCAGAACGATAATTTATTAATGGATTTAAAGTCGTTCAACACGAAAAATGTTCCTATTTTTGAATCCACCAATATGGAGGAAATTTACCAAAGTATGGTGTCGACTGCAGTGCTGAAGGGCGAACAATTCCAAGAAAGAGACAGTTATACCTTTTGGTGAATTTCGATAAAATTTTACGATGATTTAGAACGGAATTTGTTGGAGACAACATAGCTATGTTTTAAACTATATTGTTTCCAACAAATTCACCAAAAGGTATAAGAGTTATTAAAATTCCACCCTGTGTACATATATAATAATTTGTTTACATAAAAAATTTTTTAATATTTTCTTTATATCCGTGTGACCAATACGTACGCATTTTTCTCTCTCTCAATTGAAGCACTAGTATATTTGAGATTGAATTTCGGACTTTGAATATATAAGTAATAAAAAAAAAGAAAATATAGAAAACATTCCACTCGTCTCACAGTAGGTAAGGGTAAGTGGGTGAGAGTTATGCCCATGTGTATGTCACGGCGCTGTCATATAAATCTTAACCACTTTATTACACTCAGCAATTTGTGTCACAGTACAATGAGTTAATATACCGTACGTATAAAAAATATTGGATTGTTATTGTCAAATAAACTCCTGCACACCGGTACAACAGTGGCTCTACCTACGCATTGTTTATTTCTTCCCGTTTTCCCGTAAAACTGCGTATACCATCAAATAAAATATATTTTCAATATTATATTCTTTTTGGAACAAAATATTTTGTTATAAATAGAGCACTGATTTGTCATCCATTTTCTTTCCAAGCCACAGCGGGAAGCTTCAAAATTAATTATCACATGTTTGAGTAAATATTTTTAAGTGCCTAATTATTGTTAATAACTTATAAATTAATGAACAGTTACGCAAGTTACGCATACCTCAAATTTGTACAAAAAATCAAGGTTAAATCAAAATAAAAATTGTAAGAACAAATTTGTTACAAGCTAAGAATGATAATTTGATGATATTTTGTCATTTTATTAAATAAAAAATAAAAAAATTACATGATTTTCACACAAAAACAAGGAAAATAAGACTTTTTCAAGGAAATACATTCAGTTTGCATGAACAAAAACAACAATCTATTTTTTTTTTGTGTTGTTTGTACAACGGAAACTTGTACAATAATGTCATTGTACATTATCATCAACCTTTTCAACTCTGAAAAGGACACTACTGAAACTTTTGACCGGATGGGGGCATTTGTGAATGACGTTCAGAATTACTCCGGAATTTTAAAATCATGGGGTAATTGTTAATTGTTACTAAATTGTCCAATTTCTTTAGCAGTTAATAAGGAACCCCGTCAGGCTTTAGGTTTTGGAAGGGTTTTTTCAAAATAAAAAAATGATACTAATACTTGGAGAATTGTTATGAAATTTTAATAGCATATTAAGAAGGGACAGAAAAACATACTAATATTTGATTTTTAACAAAATTAATATTATTTTAGAAATTATAGGCGCCGTTCACAATTGCCCCAAGTCACATTTACCCCGGTCAACCCTATTATTAAATCTTACGACTTGTTACATGGCGTAGGCGAGTTTGTAGTTTAAATTCGCGAAAAACACGTAATTTATGGACAGACCCTTCCTTATTGTTAACCTCGGTAATTGATATTAAATTAAATAGTTTATTTGTATTTGCGAATAATGATATACAGTTGATCCTTTTTTTGTGCGGTGGATGGGACTGCATAAAAAAAATCGCACAAAAAAAAAATATTTAAAGTTATCATAAATAGCTATAAAAAGTATAGTTTAATCCAGATTGTACAAAAAACTTTTTTGATGCGGTTGGTCGGGACCGTAAAAAAATAGTTTCATCGAAAAAACATCACTCAAAACTCTCAAACCTTAGAAATTTCCTTAGAAGTTGCTTCTGTAAACAAAATAAAGCATTAATTTACACGTAGAAACATTTTATTTCAATTTTATAATATTATGAAAATTTAGAAAAATACATGTGTAAAAAAATTAAATGATGCAATAGCTTATATTATGTTCTTATGCAATGTATTGATTAAATGCTTATAAGCCGTTAAAAAGTATTTTTATCAAAAAAAGTTATTACAGTAATGGTTTAAGCTTCTTACTGTCTCGTGATTTTGATTCACATTATGCATTTTAATGGCCATTTTTTACTCACCGCATAAAAAAACCTCACAAAAAAAGAGTTCAGCTGTATTCTTATATAAGTATGATTTAGATACTTACACACACACACACACATAGTCCAATACTTTTGTAACTCAGCAGTTTCCAAAATGCTGCATGCGATACAAAAAAGTACTCGTGAACTGATAGTGTAGCATGGGTAACACACTCTCAGTGTAGTGATAATTTCTGTAAACGTGAGAGCTATGTTTGTATAGCTTTTAGTTGTACGTTCTATACGAAATTGTTGACGTCAACGTGTTAAAAATATTGCTGGCCCCTGAGGAAGGTTACTGTGTAGACGCGCGAGTTGTATTGAGTATTGAGTTAAACATTTTGCCGTAGGAAACTATCAAATTACTGGATGGAATTCATCTTAACCTGTATAGATTTGATACATCAGTGGTGATCAACCTTTTTTACTAGAATTTATTCGAAAATCTACTTTTACATATAAATCAGTTTCTTAAGTAAACATTTTTCCGTAAGAAACTATCAAATTATTGGATGGAATACATCTTAACCTGTATAGATTTTATATATCAGTGGTGAACAATCTTTTTTACTAGATCATAACAGTTACTTTTCTATTACAATTTATTCGAAAATCTACTTTTACATATAAATCAGTTTCTTAAGTCAAAATCACCAAATTCGTCCAGGAAATGTGATTTAATTTTGCGTGTAATTTTTTTTTTTTTTGTTGTATTTATAGTTCTGATTTTGTCAAAAATAACAAAAGCAGTATCGAAAATTTATTAACGACTTCAAATTTCACGTTTTTAGCACCAAAATTGCGATTTTTTGAGTTTTTAAAAAATTCGATATACGTAATGACGTCACCAAGTTCAATTTGTCATCTCTTTCTGTTGGTGAAATTTAGTTAATCGGAATTTCGAGTGGCGAATTCTCCATTCTTTTTCTACATTTCTTATAATTAGGGTAGACTGGGGTAAAGTGGCCAGTGGAGGTAAAGTGGTCATTGGCCTTTAACACCGGAAACAACTCCAATCTTGTGGAGAAACTGAATACTAGCTTGTATTGAAGCCAATAGTATTCTGTTTAAACGTCAATGATCAGTTCACTAGATTGTATGAATTATAACGAATTTTCGAAATTTTCAGGTGTTGATGTAAGGTAAGTTTTAAGTTGTATTCTCATTATTTGTTTATTAATTACGAATACAATTTTTTAATTGGGATAGCTAAAAACTCGGTCTAATTACCTTCAGAATAATATAGTTACCGATGAACCAGAAAATTCTTTCTTGAAATTTGTTGTAGCTTGCTAAAAAGGCGTCTAACGGGGTAAAATGGCCAGGCTTATAATGGGGCAAAGTGGTCAGTGTCTCCGATCGCTGCTCAAATTAAATTCTTAGAATATTTTAACATATTCTATTAAATTCAGAACTTTATATTTTAGAAACAAAAGAATTGCCGGAAGTCAGTTTTTAGGGTCTCACGAAAAAATGTAAAAAAGGAACCCTTCTGATGAGACTTCAATGTCCGTCCGCCCGCCCGTCCATTGATATATAATAATTAATGATACAAACATAGTTTGATTTTGTATATAAACACGTTTATTACTTCAAGATTTCTTTTGGGGTTAAAATGGGTACCCCGGGCTACTATACCCAACATAGTGGGGTAAAGTGGTTACTTTGTACATGTTACGAAAAACAAAAATTGCAAAAATACCTTTCAAGATATTGTTGATATATTGATGGTTATTGGTTCTGCACTAAAGCAACTATATGTTAAGTAGGTACTTATTAATCTGTATTTCTTTTCAAACAAATAAACTAAACAACATTTTATCTTAGAGTGGCCACTTTACCCCAGTCTCCCCTAAGTGACCAAATTTGGTTCAGAACATGTGATTTGTTTCAGTTTGCAAAATTAGGGCTGCAATCGACACAAACTACGAGCTAAACACCGCACTCTTATATATGGTTTGTTTATCGAAATAACTGAAGTTGTCTCCTTCTTAATTTTAAAATTTTTTCTTCGTCAACAAAACATTTTGATATTAACAATCTGACCTACCAGCGCAAAACTTTAGGAACCCCTACTATTGTAGCTAAATACACCGAATATGTACCTACCTATCACCGAAATAACCGTAGTTTATGTAACCTACCAATAACAAAACACTGGCACACAAAAAACTGGTAAATTTACATGTAAATGGTGTGTGTGAAAATTTTTTTTCATGTTTATGTTACTATACCTACACACATTTTGTTTGCAAACAATGAATGGCTGCGCACATGAAACATTTAAAACGCGTAAAAAAACACCACAAAAAAGGTACTTTATTTTTGTATGTACTATACGTAATATACGTACAGTAGAACCTCTGATTACGGGCACCTCTCTTAACCGGACCGCTCCTGTAGCCGGACAATTTTTTTATGACGGAAGCATGCTATACTAAAACCAATACATTCGGCACTCTCTTAAGCGGATCCAATTCTTTATCGAAAAAATTGGGTCCGCTTTTAATTACCTGAGGACATTATTACCTCCATTAACCGGACCCGAGTACGGTAGTGCGTATGTATACCTCTGCCGTGTCACACGAATGTCATGTATCTTTAGATACAATTTCCCGTAACAACGTTTAAAGGATTCTACTCAATCCCTAGTATATATATTGACAATAAAATTAATTAATTTATTAATAATAATATAATAATTAATCTATTGGATTTTTAAATTTTTATTTTGATTGTATCACATTCCTTATTTCTTATATTTTCAAATAGTATATTTATACGTTATTAAATCAATACTGGAACATTGAATCAATAACGCATAGTAAAAATCAATTATCTTAGATATTTAATAATATTTGAGCGAATTAAGATAATACGATATTTTATTCAAAAAAAGTTTTCTCAAAACTATCATTTCTGAGATACGTGAGATTAGAGTGACACGGCAGACCTATATGGGTTAGGTATAATTGTTCATGTTTTAACTTGTTAACAATGATTCTAATGTGATGATGCTTGCTAAACGTTATATTTTTGATATAAGTACCCAAATTCGTTTATAAAATTGATTTGAATTAAAAAATTAAAAAAATTTTAAATTAGCCCGAGAAACCCGAGCAATTTTTTGGTGACACTGCTGTCCGGTTAATAGAGGTTCTACTGTAGAGGAATTTCGGTAAAGTAAAATCATCGCCCACCATAATACACACACACACACACCCCCGCCTCCCCTACCGCTTCCGCATCGTGATATTTTGTGGTTTATGGATAATTTGAAAAAATTATTATCGTATAAAAGGAAATGGATTATAAAAAAAAGGATTTCATTAGGTTGGTGTGTGATTGGAAAACAATGGATTTAAAATGGTTGATAAAAATTTTTATATCTTAATTTCGTGACGTATTAGAGATTTTAGAGTTTCATCTTGTGTAAATTGGAAATTTTTGTAGACGGAGTTTTTATACTGTACTTGAGAAGGTTTATACTTAAAAATGGTAAAGACTTATTTATGCTTATCTATACTTATTATAGAAATATTCAACAATTTCAATTAGAAGTTTTGTAAGTATTGCTTTGTCCGGGAACTGGAGGCATTGGAGGCTTTGTCTATATCATGTTAGTAGGTATAGGTACGAAGTAAGAGAGACAGGTGATAAACAACAGTTCTCTTTATTCTTTTAAACCTTTGAAACTCCCTTGAGTTGGTGTACAAGCAATATAACATTTTCATATATACTTTTTTAAAGGGTTAGAAGCAGTTAAAATATTGTAAAATATTTTCAGTATTTTTTTAAAGGTTTTCATTCCCGTTTTCCAGAAGACTTTTGTTATTGTAAATCAACTAAGATTTCCATTTGTAGCATTTAGATCCAAAAAATTTAATGTTCATAGGCCGAAAGATGTCGGAATTGTGAGGGTGTAGCAGACGGGCAAACAGACAGACAGATTGACAGATTAAAAAATTTTCAAAATTTTTCCTTTGAAGCCCAAATAGGTAATATAATTATAAGAGAGCATCTATGGACTATCTTGCATAAATCCTGAACATTTCCTCAAAATTAGTCGAATAATTTTAAAGATATACGAGAACCTTTTTATGGACACAGTGATGAACTGGTAGACATGAAACCACAATTACTCAAGAATGTCTAAAACATAAAATCTAAATGAAAATTTCGATTTTATGAAAATTCGGATATAAAATTCACTACAACTTCTGAACTACAATTTTATTATAGGGTAAGTGCGGGAGAGATGCCGCAGTAGCCATAGTTCGTCCGTTGATTGATAGATAGCGCTATTAATGGATTATATGTTTAAAATAAGTTAATTATTTAAGCTGTATATTGTAACATTTACTTAACTGATAAGTCCATCAGTTTAGTAATTATCCAACTTTTCATTATTGAAAAGTCAGTTTTTTAACATAATATTTTATAAAGCATTTAATTCATCAAAATCTAAAAATGTATATTTGTTTTAATGAAAATGAGTTTTGTTATTAATTTAAGTATATTTTAAAAGTACTGAATAAAATTTTATATTTGAATTCCACACTATGCTTGCTATAACAATATGCGACACCATTTAAAGTTCGTATAGTTGCCGCATCATATTACATATTAAAAACATATACGTATACCTTGATTATACAATTTTTTTTGGACTGTAAATTACCCCATGTAAATATAGAAGATCCAATAATAGATCAGGAAGAGCTCTCATATTTGTGAAGATAACGAAAATAATGATGATTGCCTGTGTATCGAATGTTTTGAAAAGTACTCAGAAACAACAAAAAAATTACATATGGCATGCATCATGTATGGAGATGTGTGTAATATAATTATGTTCAAGAAGGACGCTGTGCCAAAAAGATGCAAAATTTTTAATATGAACTATGCGGCGTCTCTCCTTCTTTAATGCGGCATCTCTCCCATGGGTGTGGGAGAGATGCCGCTTTGCAGGCTTTACAAAAATGTTATTTATGAACCCTTTATGACTCTAAATTTAAAATTGTCTATAAATAATTTTAAAGAACAATGTTTATATTTATTGTGTACCAAATTTCAAATCAATTAAATGCATACTTAAAGAATTATCAAGTGTTTTCAAAATGTGCGGCATCTCTCCCGCATTCACCCTATTATAAATATTACTGTAAAAAATCGGTTTCAAAAAAGCCTAAAAGTATGCCAACGCATAATTTTACATCGATTTCTCTGTTTCCGAAACAATGATTTTTTTCATAATGAACAATAAGTGTCCAAAAATTGAAGGCCTTTTTACGAAGACTATGTTCTCGAGAGAACGCACTTTGGGCGATTCCCAAACTGAAAAATATCTAAAACATTTGGTATTTGTAGATGTTCAATACTTTAAAACTATTCTGTGTTTAATCCACCATTAAATAATTTTATTTGGCATTAATTTATTTCAATAAATATTCTTATTTTTTATTTAAATATATTTTTGCTAAAAGCTTGTCATCCGGCAGCCAGCCATATGCTGTTGATGACAATCTCAGTCGTCCACACATTTTAATTTCTACCGCCAACAACAGACCGATTGTCGTCCCTTTAATCCATTTCAATTTAAATGTAAATTGTACTTTTGCATATTTATTTTTTGGTTGCTGCTAGAGGCTAGAGAAGACACTCAATAAGATTCGTATATGTATCAGGGCCGGTTATTTTAATTTCATAAAATTTCATTAGTTGCTTGTACTGTGGGATTTTATTATTACAACACGAAATATACGTTAAAATAAAACAATAATAAATATTTTATTTCCTCTCAACGGTACAATTCTAGGACCATTATATGTATATATACAAATACCCGCCCCAGTTTATATATAGGGGATACGATAGACATACTTTACGGAAAAGTACTTAACGAAAAATATATTGAAAGAGAATGTACAGTACGGTTATAGAGTGGCTCAGGATTAGTCAGTCAGTATTCGAATAACTTGGAAATAATTTTTGTAAAATTTTTTATGCTATGGTATTAGTATTAATTTTAGTACCTATGCATGTATTATTCTGCCAAAACTACTTAAAATAAATTATAAATCTTGCAGAATTTCGAAGAAAAATCATCATCCTCAGAAAGTTATTCACTATTTTGATTATATAATACAAAATACTAAGCAAATTCTTGAGAACTACCGAAATGAGAAGACTGAGAAGAATTTCGAGGATAACGTTGAAAGACAGAGTAAGATGCATTTACCATATACGAAAGACTCTAGACATTCAACCGGTCTGCACCTGGATACTTGAAAGACGAAGGCAATAGGACGACCATATAAGCAGAATGGACCGATCTAGAATTGTAAGAGATAAGTCATTGCATGGGAGAAGAGAAATGTCGGAAGGCCAAAGGAACGATGGTAATTAATAGTTACCAACAGGACAAAATTGGCTTACAGTATCAAAAAGAAGAACTTTTCAATTTCAAATATTATCGAGTGAAGATAGGTGATGGAATGTTGCCTGTATCGGACGCCTGTCGATCAAAGGATCGATGGTGTAATGAATAGCACACCTGGCTAGTTACCAGAAGATCCTGGGTTCGATTCCCGTCCGATCCGGATAATTTTTTCAATCACTTTGTGATTTTTAATTTACATATGTGGTTTTTGGTCAAGTTAACCAAAGGAAATCGAGTACTTAAAGTTTCAGTTTAACTGAACGATAAGTGAACATATGAATACTACGTGTGTTTTAAATGCAGACAAAAGTCTGTCATACGTAGTAGTGTTTCACAAGCACTCGATAATATTTGAAATTGAAAAGTTGTAACTGCTTCTCGCATTATAGAGAGTACATACACATAGGTGATTGAATGTTGCCTGTATCGAGCGCCTGTCGATCAAAGGATCGATGGTGTAATGAATAGCACACCTGGCTAGTTACCAGAAGATCGTGGGTTCGATTCCCGTCCGATCCGGATAATTTTTTCAATCACTTTGTGATTTTTAATTTACAAGAAGAAGAAGATAAAATTCAACTGGTGTAAGAAAGTAATATTGGCAGAGGCGTAACTAAAAATTTTGCGCCTTGGTGCGACTTAAGACAAGCGCTCCCCTAAGAAAATAAACGTATCTTGACTTGCTGTTTCTCCCTAAATATCATAAATAGAAATTCCCAAATTCTTCTAATATTTCATCTCCTCTACTGCTCCTCTTATTATAATGCGTCCTGGACCGACTGCTCCACCTGAATTCAGTTGTAATCGTATGGTTTGAACACTTTTACTACAGCTAGAAACTTGAAGTTCGGCATAACTCTAGACCCTGAACTGAAATATTTTTAAAAAATCTTTAACTAATATATTCTCATCATTTGGGTTCTTTTTATTGGGTTTTATTAATGAATTTAACTGCTTTAAAAATCAAAGTAACGAAATATTAAGATGGTGTTCTAAGAAAACAATAAAAAAAATATTAATATTTTACTGTCTGTTTTTTTACCATAGCCGTTTTTTGATTTCAATACAGCCATGCAAAAAAAGTTTTCTGAGGCCACAATAAAGTGTTACCGCAGCATAGAAAAAATGAATTTCCATATTCCGATAAAAATTATTTGCTAGACAGTAAAAAGACCCTTCTGGGCCATCCAGTATTTAAAACATAAATGAAGTTAAAAGTTACAAAGTTTACAGTTCTGAAAATGGATTGTAGAATATGTGATATTGTCTTTCCTTCGTTTTGAAACAAAATGAAAATTTATAAAACTGAAAATATGTTTCATGAATACTAAATAATTATTTTATTATTACTTGTTAGTTAAATTTTGTATCAGTTTATCAACTTCATCCACGCCCTGGCCACCCCCCGTCGTGTGTTTTTGTTTACAAAATTTTGAGGCGATAAAATTTTATATGTCTCTTGGATATTATTTTATTTGTAGAAATTTTATGTGTTTTGCTCTAGTTTTATGTTGTTTTTTTTTTCATTTGTAATTAAAAAACAAAAGATATTCAAACTGTCCATTTTTGTTTTGTTTCTTAAACAAATGAATTTTCTAGTGATTACTTAAGTTAAATTAATTAAGTCGGATTTTAGATTTTAAGAAGAGTGGAGAAACTCTAATGAACTTCAAAAATTACTTCAAAATATTACGTTTATTACAATGATTCAAAATTTACTTGGAATGACTTTGAATTCTAGAACTACGAATGAATGATAAATGTGTGAATGGTTCGAATTAGGATCCCGCTGCTTTTAGGTTCCCATAAGTGGACCGATTGTGTCCTATGTGATATACCATGCGTAATGTTAGCGTCATTTGCTCTCCTGCAGCCGGGCGGATTTACCATCAAGAGGCCTTTGAGTACTTCTCATGTGGAGGCCGCTAAGCGCTTCTGTGGAGGCCTCTGGTAATAAGACGATAAAGGAATCCAGCGGCTGGCGCTCGGTGTAATATAATATAAGCCATACGTCGACTTTCGCCGCTCTACTGTATTGTTCGAAATGTATGGCCTTAAAACTTTGAAGTAATTTTGTATATAGACTCTCGAACGTTCAACACCGTATAGTCACTTTAAACGCAATTTTCTCAGAATCGTATTTTTTTGAAAATATACCTTTGCGGTGGATATAATTACTAAAAAACTATTAATTCGATCAATGTCAAATTTATACTACTTATTTATAATGATAATAGCTAGTCGCTAATGGGAGGATTTTCAATTTCAAAAAAAAATTTAAGATAAAATAACAAAAATTTAACATTGGGAAAAAATAAATTTTTTACTAAACCGTCGCCATTTTTTTTAAGAATTTAAATTTTGACGGATTAGTTTAGCGACTTTCTAATTTTGAATGAACCATTCTCGAGTTATCATGTCCATCGTAAGTCATGCACAAAAAAGGCGCTCTTGGAATACAGCTGTAGTTCCGATATTTTAAAATATTTTTCTACGAAAAAAATTTGACAGTTATCCCAAAATATCTACTAATCGATATTATTAACAGTTTTTAAATAAATATTTATTTTGCTGTCGAAAAAAATCGAGAATTAACCCGGCGTGTGTACACTGGGTCTTTAAAGGAACAGTCGAAATTTAAGACTCAAATTTCTCTCTCATGAATAAAGCGCGGGCTTTGGCTACCCTCCGTAAAAAATCTAGTTAGTAGTGGGGACTCAAGGTCCAATGGATGCCCGGGTCTAGCGATTGACTTGCTGATGCGAGCGAGTGAAAGTTTCATCCGTTGAATAAGAGGATCAGTGTACACACGGCGTCAGTATTTTCGAAGGTAAGTGAATGATGTTATTTTTATCTTTGTCGTAGTTTTTCAGTTTTTATAAACCTAAAATAAATTACTGTATACCGTTATAATTCATTGATGGATCTGCCTTAGATGACATGGATAACGTGCACAGCAGTGGAATCGCGACTTTATTTTTTCATTTTTTTTTATTTTTTTATATAAAACCAAATTTTGCTCCATTTTTTTTTCTTTACTTTCTTGCTTTTTCTCATTTTTCTATTATTATTTAATTTCTGTTATATTTTCAAAAATAAAAACTCATTTTGTGCCAAATAATTACTGTTCCGTTTATTATGACTTGCCTGTAAATATTCCCCATTTTCAGGTGCTTGAATAATTTAACTTTTTCGAGCTAATGCCAAAAAAATTATATTCATTTGAAAGCTCATAGTATAAGCTATAAAAGTCTAAAACCATTTGTTTTAATATTCCTTCATTGCAGAGTTAGGAATTTTTTTACAAAATTTTATTTTTCATGCTTTTTGGACTACTGGTCGATTTTTATTAATAAGTTTTAAACTTTTGACTCTGGAAACTGCTGGACCATGTAGTAGACACTCCAAAAAGTAACTCAGAATTTTTTGAGATTTTTTGGAAGCCTAGAAAACTTTGAAAACACGACCGTTCCCTGAAAGACCCAGTGTACACACCGTGTTCTTGACAATATAGTGTACACACGCCGGGTTCATTATGTAGGTATATGGCCCTTACACACGCGTTCTACAATCCTGAACTGCAAAAATCAATCATAATATTATCCTCTCCAGTTCAACCGGAAATGTCACAGAATAGTAATAGAAATTTCGATGATAATGATATCTTGTAGGAAATTTATTGGGTAATAATTTGTCTAAAATCGAGAAATACTAAAAAATGTAATTTAAACCTAACAATAATAATTTGTTAAAACTTTTTTGACAATATTAATTCTTTAATAAAACATTTTTTCCTTCAATTTATTTTCAATCGTTAAAGTCTAATTGTGCTTTAAAGAATTAAATTTTTCTACGCCCAGAGTTTTGGCGAATAAGTACATATAATATATCAACTGTATATAGGAACTCGTGAATATATATTTGTGTGGAAATAATAGATTTTCTTAACAAGACATTTATTTATTTATTTCTTATTTCGCTATATTTTTACGACGTCGACTGCGAGAGGGTGGGAAACACCCTCGGTGATGGTGGAAAGATGAGATCCGATCGCAATCTATATCTTCAATATCCGTTCACGATGGAAACAATGGAAAAAAATTTCCAGCAATAAATGATTGTTTATTGGATAAATAAATAAGTTTTGAGTACACATATATGTACAGATAACTCATACATAGACGTATCACGTACATATACGATACAGTTAGATAAAAATATAGATAAAAATCTCAAAAGGGAACAAGATAAATTATTTTTAAAATACAACGATAATAAATTTTAAGTTTTATAAAAGTACAAAAAAAAGATATATGTGAATGTACCTTTATGTATCGGTGATTCAATCTATACATATAATAAAATTGTAACGAGACCATTTCTGTACATGGAATATTTTTTGAAAATTGTACTGGTACTGTAAATATTTATCGATGTAGATACCGAAACAGCGATTTTTAGAATCTTTGTCTGTCTGTCTGTTTACGCATCACGCAAAAACTATTGGACAGATTTTAATGAAATTTGGTGTGATGATAACTTATTACCTGGGTCATCTAAAATACTTTTTGCTCCGGGAAAATTTCTCAGTCCCACGGGAAAATGGGAAAACCATTTTGAGCATGTGTCCACATTAGACAAAAACTATAAAATTTGGTGTGGTGATAACTTATTATCTAGAGCAACATTAAAGATACTTTTTACTCCGGGAAAATACCTCATTCCCATGGGAAAACAGAAAAACCATTTTGTGCATGGGCACGTACTACGCAAAAACTGTTCGACGGATTTTGATGAAATTTGGTGTGGTGATAACCTATTACTTGGGTCAACATTCAAAACACTTTTTATTCCGGGAAAATTCATCATTCCTACGGTAAAATAGAAAAACCATTTTGTGCATGTGCACGTATTACGCAAAAACTGTTGGACGGATTTTAATGAAATTTGATGTGGTGATAACTTATTACCTGGGTCAACATTTAAGATACTTTTTATTCCGGGAAAATTCATCATTCACACTTGAAAATAGAAAAACCATTTTAAGCATGTGCATGCATTACACAAAAATTATTATTCTTTGCAAGTTCTGTATAATTATTACACTTACATACTTCTCATTGAGTTTATAACAATGCTTTGCGCAAACGACGTCGCGGGTACGGCTAGTAAAAAATAAATTTATATAAAATAATTTTTTTTTTAGGCTTTTGTGGTTCCAAAAACGAAATCCTTATAGTTTCATGTTATGTGTAGCGAATTACGAGGTCAACTTACACTTCACGAACCTTCGAAAACTATACAGTAGCGTGACATTTTTTTTCAGTTAAGGAGCTATTTATTTCAAAAGTTTGTTCTGAATGTGCTACTATATACATGAAAGTAGATTTTGATTTCGGAAAATGTAGTCACGGTTCGTTTAATCAATTTTTTTTAAAAAAAACAAATTGCTAAAATTTGACAAATCGCCTTTGAATAGGCGATATTGATTTCAATTACAGCAAAAATTCGTAATATAAACGTATATAAATTTTTTTTCATAAAATCAAGTTTTAGTCAAAAAAAAAAAAAAAAAATATTCATGATTTTCCAAAAAAAAAAAAGTAAAATTGAAAATTTTAACAAACAACGGCAAAAATATTCTAAAAGGTTTTAGTTTAAATAGTTTGGAGAACCCATGACGAAAACACTCTAAAAAGCTTCAAATTTTTGGAATTCCATATTCCAAGTTTAATTATAGTTTGATTTAAACTACTTAATTTTCATTTGTCGTGTGTGACATTACATTGCAAAATACACAGCAATACGACCCCAACAAAACATTTGGTTGACTTTTTAGGATATATTTTCAATACATTTTTGAACAGTCGACTGAGACGCCACGTGAATCACGCTATTAATTTTTTTCTCGAATAGTAGACTCAATACACTTGTCAATAAATGTTTATTTATTTTGCTCACAACTTTACATATATTATAACTTGAAATATCATTAAATTTTATTAGGCTGTTAGCAATTTAATAATCTCTCTTAATAACAAATTTGAATACTATAATTTTGGATCACCACTTTTTATATTACGTTACCTTAGTTAAGCATTTCAATGTCGATTTCAAAATAGAAAGATAGATACAAAAGCCGTAAGATATAAAAAAAAAAGAAAAAGAGATAAATTTATTGCTACAAATAAGAGTTGCATTGAGATGAAAAATAGAGAAGTCTACTCAAATAACGTAACACAGGAAACATATTTACATTTTTCTATTTTATATCAATTACAGTTTCCTTTTTTCCCTTTTTTTCCTTATACAGTACAATGTGAACCTTTTTTCTTTATTTTCATTTATTTTCAGTGGCGTTTATAAAATTAGTTAAATAAATTATGAAAAATAAGTAAATTGTTACCTCTATTCTATTTACCACTAAACGATAGTGCTAGAAGCATTTTTGGAAATCCCATCGGGTATATGGCTAGTAACTATATAAATTTTTAAAATTTTTAAATTTCTTTTCGAGGACACATTTTTGAAGATCTACACTTTCAGAAAATGCAGTTAAAAAAATCGATTTTTAAAATATTCTACATAGACTAGAATACTGCCTTAACAGTAAACAACTAACCAATAGCATTTGTTCGCCCTTGAAACCATTACAAATTTCATTACAGCTAAAGCATTACCATTTTTACAACATTCTCGACCATTACTCTCTCACGCAGGGCCGTGGAGAGAAATGGCGGGCCCTGGGAATAAAGTACATCTCTTAAAAATTTCTCCCCGAAAAGATAAGTGACAAACAAAAAAAAAAGATTTTACTTTTTCCCGGGCCCGTACTGACCGCTGCGGGCTTCTTTTTTCAAGCCGGGCCCCAGGGCTACAACCTCGGCTTCCCCACCCTCTCGTCGGGCCTGCTCTCACGTAGAGTTAATTTTTTGAAGACATTGTTTTTTTTGTTGTAAGATGGAATAAATTTTCGAACAATTTGTGCTTCGGAAAAATTAATGTGTTTTTCGAAAAATATATATTTTTGGGTCCACCACTGACTTTTCGAATAGGTACATACCGATTACGTGTACCGATGTATCTGTATTTGTACATTTATTCAGACGGAAATTTTTTAAATGTTCTTTTCGTGTTCTTTGTAATGGAAATAAAATACTTTCATTAATTTAAAAATAAAATAAAAAATTTAATTAATTACAAGTTCTTTAAAAAAAAAAAAAGGAACAGAAAAAAACTTATTGAGGAAAAAGGTGAAGAAATAAATAAACAGGGAACTGTTAATTATAAGAAATAATTATACAAAATTGGTAAGTGAGTTTTATTTTTATTTATTGATGTATAAACGTAATGAAAAACTGAAGTGCAGCGCACTCCATTATTTACAATTACTTAAAAACATGCCATTATATTCCCTTAATGGTTGGAATTTATTTGTTTTCTTTTTTATTCGAAATTTTTAAAAGTTAGATTTCTGTTTATTTATATTGTTTTAATAAGATGAATAGCCCAATAAAAAAAAAAATCGAAAATATGTTGAATGGTGGAAAGACTTTCTCCATGTTCTCGAGTACTTTCACGATTTTCTTGAAGAGTACTTGAAAATTTAAAAAAAAAAAAGAAAATAAACAAAAACAACTTATACAAGTTACATCGTAATGTAGTATTGACATTCATCGTTTTATCCATGTAAAGAAAATATTATGTACCAATAATAATATTAAATTTCTGATATTTCTGCCATCTTTTATCATAATGTGGCTTGAATAAATTTTTGCAATGGGACAAAGCACAAAGATACACTTTAATATCATTAGAACAATTCCTATTTTTGGTTTTGTATTTTTGTCTAGTTTTCATTTTTCTTAACTTCAGTAAAATTATCATTAAAAAATAGTATATTACGTAATTGTGGTTGTAAATTGCATATTATACACAAGCGAAAGTTATGCAAGAACTGCGCAGCGGTGAGTGTGTAATTGCGCGAGTGTGTAATGCCTAACAACCCAATTACATACTATACTTTATCTACGACGAACATGAAATCAACAACAAAAGATACATTAAAATTCTGTAGAACTTGCAATTATTAAGTTGCTAGAATTTTGTACAGATTTTAATAAAATATATACAAAATACAAATTAATAAAAGTATAGTAATCTATGGTTCTTTACACACAGGAGTGTGTAAAGTATAAAATTTCGCACAGTTGTATATGTAAAATACCCCTGTCGCAGCATCCTGTATAACATAGCGAATTTCCATTTATAAAAATTAGTTTTTCTCGGGAACTAGTTGGCATAGAATAATAGTTTACACGGAGAGAAAAATCATATAATTTTTGTAGATAAAATTTCAGAAAAATTACCATGCTCTCTTATAATGCGTGCGCGATCGACGACCAAAGTTAAAAATATATTATAGCATTGTAAAATTTAATGTGTTAACATAACTTCTATCACACTCTTATGCATATATGTTATAGTTTAATTCTTGTTGTCGTACTCTTTCATTTGCGCATCTGACCCGCAACCTTATGTAGCTTGGGCTGTACCTGTAAAAACTTCGAAGATGCCCGATCTTTTCCGACGTTCGATTCTTTATGATGCATACAAAAATTATTGGCAACAATATATTCTAATACTGAAGATAGTGAAGTAACAAAATGATGAATTAAACGATGACCATCCGTCCTGTAAGACATTCTAATGAACACTGCTTCGACACCACACAACACTACACCAGCAGTGACCAGCTACTTGCAACACCATCAGTCTGGCTATGTGACCTTCATATATGATTGTGTTGATTCCTTCAGCAGCTTGCCTCGCTATGTGACTACTATAGTTCGTTTCGAATTAACGAAAGTCGGCTGTATATATATTATTCATAAAGCAATCGCAAACTCATTCAATAATGGTGAATATGGTGATTTCATAGGTTGAAAGGTAATGTGTAATAATCATACCTTCACACCTATAAATAACGCCTAACTTTCTGAACAATTTACGTATATGTAATGAGTGTGTTCTTCAACAGGAGTAGAAAAAAATCTCTGTTCGATTCCCCGCTTGTGTAGATCCGCTTTGAAACATTAAAAAAAATATTATACACAGTGAAAAAATTTGTGTTCTGCGTAAAAAAAAAAAAAAAAAAAAACTAGTGGTTAAAATTTTTGTGTTAAATAAGTAACCCAACCCTATGTTAATGTAACATTTAGTGTTCGTGTTAATTTTGATTTAACAGAATAATAATATTAATCTGTTTTGAACAACAAAAATTATCACAATCTTTGTGTAGTTTGGAAGAATGTCTGTAAGTACACCTTTTTTTATGTATTTCCTACACAAAAAACCGGTTTGACGTGCATATATCCGCTTTGAAACATTAAAAAAAATATTATATCTGGAACGCAACAATAAAAAATTCAACACGAATAGATACGGCACAAATCTGAAAATAAATTTCAATTACACTCTGCGCGTGGAAATTGTAAAAAGAGGTGCAAAAACCTACTTACACAGGAGTTTTTGTTCGGTGCAAGAAAAAAAGAAGTGCCAACTCCAAAATATATAATCAATCAACGTAACACTAAATCAACTTGAAGTTACAGATATTGTTTGTTAATGTGTTGCCGCGCCATTCAATCAATATCCATTCACCGTTGGCACAAAACCTGTTTTTTGTGACAGAAACATAATCATTTACATGCCACGTGTGTAAGCAAAGGATGGCAAGCTTGTGTATATATGGTTTATGAAGTGGTGACGCGGAGGGACGACAAGGGACTGTTATGAGGGTGATATCATTTACTTTACTTCGGAGGATATAATAATATGAAAATTTTGATTGATTTCCCAGACCCCTAGAAAGTCAGTGTGGAAATAGAATCACAGGAGTAGTGGGTGGAAGTGTGATGGTACAACAAATCTACTTATCAACACTAAATTTAACATGTAACAATATCCGAAAATATCTGTAGTGCGTATTACGTAATAATATTGTAATCGAATATTGTGTTCGCTAAATAGATTTTCGATTTGATTAATTATGTTAGCGGATGTTTTTTGTTTGAATTATAGACTGAGAAGGTTCCCATTTTTACCCAATTGTTCTACGCCTTTTTTAAAAATTAACTTCTCGTCTATTCTATAACTGTTAGGAGGGAAAGTATGATAATCAGACCAATTTAAGATCAGGATCTGGATGTTTCGGGGCCAAGGGAACTAGTGATGACGAAATGCAAGACCAATACCAAGACTTGGTAGTCTTGGTCTTGGTCTTGTTCTTGCATTAAGAATCTTGGTCTTGGTCTTGCTAGAGCAGTTTGAGTCTTGGTCTTGGTATTGCTAAAAAGTCTTGCACTTTCTTGCATTTTTTTATTAGCGAAATTTTTCCTACTAAAATCAGAATTTTCTCTCTTTACGGTATTAATTACACTTTCAAACTACATATATTTAAGTAGTTTAGCAAGAGTCTTGTTTTCTTCTTGCTTTTGTCTTGGTCTTGCTCACTCGAGTCTTGGTATTGGTCTTGCAGGTGTAAAATGTAAAATTTTTAATATGAACTAGGCGGCGTCCCTCCTTCTTTGATGCGGCATCTCTTCCATAGGTGTGGGAGAGACGCCGGTTTGCAGGCTCTACAAAAATGTTAATTATGAATCCTTTATGACTCAAAATTTAAAATTACTTATAAATAATTTTAAAGAACAATGTTTACATTTATTGTGTGCCAAATTTCAAATCAAATAAATGCATACTTTAAGAATTATCAAGTGTTTTCAAAATGTGCGGCATCTCTCCCGCATTCATCCTAAAATAATAATTCAAGTAAATATCTGTCCATTATAAAACATCCTAAATTTTGCTAAACTGTTCAAACTTCCATTATTTTTCACGCACAAGTTTCTGATTGATTTGTACATATAAAACTGATAAATCACCATCGAACGGAGCACCTGGTAATTGTGTCATTTATAGTTCAACAGGAAAGAAGCCGAACGAAAAAGACAGTGGGGTTAATACAGTATCATTATAGGAATGTAACCATAGAGTAACAACACACGCTGTGATAACGCAAATGGTACTCTCCTATTAATTTTAAGATAAGTGGTTATTCGTCGTGGTTCAAACAGAGTGGTCTATCCGTCCGTCCAACGATCCATTTATCCATTCGTCTGTATGTCCAGTTTGTCCATCACTAACTACCGTAAACTGGTACGAATCGGTATGAATTCAAATTTCGTATCGTATTTTTTTTTTTTTTTTTTTTTGTATTTCTTTGTAATCAAAAATTTTTGAAAATATTGCTAGTTCCTAGAAGAAAAATCAGAATTATATAATTTGGGAAATTTTAAAAAGGGTTGACCAAAATTGAAACTGAAGTGTTAAATAATTTATAATTTTTTGTATTTATAAATTCCAAAAACGAATAATACTCCATAATTTTGACAAACCTTGACAATGTTCTGTGCTATGTTCCAATACATTCTTTATCCGATTCCAAACACCTCAGGATACGTATTAAGCTAGATAGTGTCTGTACTCACCCCTTCTCGATTCTTGTTGTCCTTTAGCTTAACCTAAATTTTCAGTTTTCGTGGCTATCGTTTAGAAACAAAAACAAATAAAAGTTTACTGTTATTTTTTTCATAAATGCTTCAAAATCAATCGTGAAAACATCAAAATAAGTAATTTTTAGGTAATAAGAAAAAAAATAAGGTAAATGTCCCAAATTCCAACACTTTAAGGAAGCAACCAAGCATATTTTAGTAGAATAATTTAAAAATCGTAGGAAAGACTAAAAGTCTTTTGTTAGCAGCCAGATCAAAAATAGAAAAATTGAAGGATAAAATACAAAAAATAAAAATTTTTGTGCTACAGCAATGCCACCTAATTTCGACATCTACCATAAGAACTTAGTTCTAAATTCGACACCTTTTTGAACTTATTTTTGACAGTATTTTTAAATTCAACAGTTGTCCATAATTTAGACTATAAACGTTTTAGCTCAAATAAAAAAAAATAAATTTTGATAAGGATGCATTTAAGTATAATTTATTGAAAAATTACTAGTTAATAATGTACTTTTCCAAATTCTGCTAATATAAAAAAAAATGTTTCATGTTGTGGTAGGTTAGTTTTTCCCACCATTTCGTTAAAATCATATTAAATTTTGTCCTTTACTTTTGACTGTTTGCATTTCACATACACACTGTTACTCTTATTCGAGACTGGATCCCGTAATTTTAATTATATTCTTATTTTAATTTCTTTTTCTTTCCTCGTTTTTTCACTCTTTGGTTTTTTCTTCTTCCGCTTACTTCTTTTCTCAATTTTTTTTTTTTGAAATAATATTCTTCCAATACTCATTGACGAAATTTGGGCAAGACTTAAATTTACGGATTCTAAATTTTACTTTAAATAGTTGATAAACTATTATATTTTACTAACTTTTTATTAGAATATTCATTTACTATACCATTTTAATGTGAAAATCATAATTTACTATAATTTGAAATTTGGAGTTTTTGTACGGGAATCAGTCACTTATACCTACTATTTCTACAATTTTACAAAATAACTAATAGATCATTAATTTTCGTACTGTATTTGTTAAAAATAAACTGAAATATAAAAAAGGTAGTATTATTTCAAGATACATCAAGCTGACACTATTTGCTATACAGGTAGGCCAGTTACATGTTATTGTCCTATACCCAATTTTCTTACTACAGCTTACTACGGGCAAGCCATCTCTGTAGTTACAAGAGTAAACAAACTTTTAATTACCATAGTAAATACCACAATTACACAAAAATTCTGTAATTTTCATATATTTTACCAGTGACGTTCAACTAGGTAAAAAGTATAATTTAAAAATGGAAAGTAGATTTTGTATTTAAAGTAAGTAAATATTCCCCAATTCACCTTCATTAAGAAGAAGCTAGTTATTTTTGATTTCCGAAAGCACACGTTTATAAACGTTTTTCTTTTATACGTACGCGTATCATATAAACCCATTTAGTGTGCAATTTTTTAATAATTACATTCTACGCCACTGAGTTATATATGCATTTAAAAACTGGAACCAAAAATCTAGCGAAATTGGCTAACTTGTATAGTATAATATACTAATCAATCAAAATACAAAACGGACGTTTCAAAAACAGATTTTTTTACAATTTTTAAAATAATATAAACATATCTGATTTTAGGATACTGTCTGATTTTGGGTCATTTACCTTAAGTGTTTGAAAACATTAACTTTTAAAATAAATTTTTTAATATTTTTCATTCAATTTTTTCATCCAATTTCAAGCTTAATCGCTACTGCTACTCAAAGGAATGATTATCCTACTACGTATAATTTAAAAAAGAAATAGGTATGCCCATGTCTTTATGCCTAATATTTTAAAATTAGCCTCATCCTTAAGTTCCGATTCATTCCCTCTTACGGTAAATAATATGTCGCATCATCATCAAAATGGAACAAACAAGTCTATCCCTGGAATATCATTGTTTATACGCTCTGTCTCTCACTTTAGCATGATTAATTCCGTGTTTGTTTATTTCAGTCACTCTCCTGTGTGTCGCTCGTTCTCTTTTTGATTAATTGGATGACATGTCGTTAACAGGAGTGCACGGTGGAGGAAAGGAAAATTGAAGTAGTAACTTGGGTTCGACGGTGGACAACACATCACGGTTGTTACAATAGCACCTTGGCAATAAATTTTATAAGTTCAATCTAAAAAAAAAAAAAAAAGTTTGGGTTCATTTTGTATTTTATGATGGAACGTGGATAATAAGGGCACTAGTGACATTATCGAAAATCACTGACAAATATCAATAAAGTTAGTGTCCTGCCGTTACACCGAATTATATTTAAAACCCTGGTTGGATTTTCGAAATACGTTTCGTTTGGACTATGTTACTGTTTAAGTCACTAAAAGCATTCCAGCTATGTTTTTGTGTTTTCCTAGTAAATAGTAAAGTGCAATAATAAAGCATAATTAAATGAGAGAAAAAAGAAGGCACAGGAACCGGTTTTAAAATACTTAGTTGAAGAACTTTTTTGATATTCAGGTTGTCGTTAATTTAATATTAAAATGTCGAAAATTATATGTATTTATGTATATATGTGTCTGCACAGTTACTCAAAAACGAAACATCTTATTTCTTTGAAAACGTTGGAAGCCCAAAAATTTTGGATGATTTCTGCAGTCAGACTTCAGATTTTTCGAAAAAAAAAATGAGATTTTTACCAAACTTTGCCAGAATTTAAAAATATTTTAAAATTTTTTTTACACCATCGAATAGGGCATAAAATATGACTTAAGACAATCTTTTTAATCATTATTCTAAATGAACTAGTTTTTGAGAAAAATTAAGAAAGTTGATGAAATTGTTTACGATAAATGCTTCATCGTTTTTGTCATTAGGTACAATAGCAATATTTATTATATCGGTTTTATTCTTCAAAATAAAAATTAACTAACTTTTCAGGTACACGTCATCACCGCTTTTGAAAATTTGTTCACTGTTAAAGAGCTAAATTATTTTCGATGGTTATAGGTTTTGTTATATGAGGTCGTTATAGGTTCTGTTTTATGATTTATAATTTTTTGTATTTATATATTCAAAAAACGAATAATACTCCATAATTTTATATACAAATGCAAATCTCCAAGAACTTGTCAACCTTGACAATGTTCTGTGCCATGTTCCAATACATTCTTTATCCGGTTACAAACACCTCAGGATGCGTATTAAGCCAGATAGTATCTGTACTCACCCCGTTTCGATTCCTATTGCCCTTCAGCTTAACCTAAATTTCCAGTTTTGGTGGCTATCGTTTAAAAACAAAAACAAATAAAAGGGTCCGCCAGGGGCCTGGGTATCCAAAAGCGGCAAATTACTCAACCGATTTTAAAAATGTTTTTACTGTTAAAGAGCAGAACTATTTTAGATGAATACAGATTGTTGTCTGAGATTCGCCAATATCTAATCTTTGAAAATTTGCTATGTTATACAGATGCTGCGACAGGGGTATTTTAATATTAAAGTAAAAATTATTTCAGTCCTAGAATAAATTGTGAAAAACTCTAGCAACTGAACTACGAAATCTTGACTTGACGTGCATCTCACAAACACTTGCCGGATTTTTTTTTAATATAACATCTAATATCACACATACCTCATAAACAACTGATCATAAAATAGTTAATGAACTAGAAAGCAAGGCATTACGAGAAAAAAAACTCATCGACCGCATATAGCCAGTGGTAACCCCACAGTCATGTTGACACGCAGTGAAGCAGTGAGTTGTGATGTAAAGCTTCAGTTAACCAAGTTCATACACACACACACATAAACCCATATTATATACAAGGTTCCGTATATAGCTCTATCTGCACTCATATGTTTATTTCTATAATACCCCCCTGTCCGGTCCTGACCCATTCCATCCACATACACAAAATAAAAATGTAACAAAATATCCTGCTGCTGATGAAAAGACCACATACATATTTATTTTATCCTTTTTTTTCAAAAAAAGGATATAGGTACTCTGTCACAGTGTCATAGTCATTATTACAATGCGGTATTATTCTAGTAGGGAGGTACCTACTACAGGCTCACCGGTCGACCGCGGTTCAATGATATATTATTATTAGTAAAGAAAACTGGTGACACAAGAGTATCCCTGGCTACTGTCGCAGAGTAGACGCATAGTAATAATTATAATGAAGAGTGCCTGTCAGTTACGCTGTTACCTTATGCTTATATATAGTATGTTAATTAAGTGTCCCCAGATAAACCCACGAAGGACAATTCCATGAGATGATGGAATTTTAGTAAAAATTAAGAAATGAAAATAATTAATCAAAATCATGCCTACTTGATACTCAAAAGACTAAATCACTGATATACAACGTTTTTTTTTTATATTTGCTTCTTGTCGGGCATTTATTAACACAAGCACGCCAGAGAACTTTAACTTTCGCAGAAATAGGTATAAAAAATATCGAAATGAGTAACCAAATGTACACATGGCAAAATTACCAATGAAGTTAGTACTGAAAAATATATGAATCATTATCGGAAAGTAAAAAATTACATTTTCATGATGAAAATCAACATAAAAATTAAAGAATATAAAACGTATTTGGAATCAATATTAATGCAATATAATCTACCCTATTTTTTTCTCCCTTATATGACTTGGATATCACACATATTTCGAAAAAACGCAAAAACACGAATCGCCTAATTTTTGGTGTTCATTCTATTTATGATATCAAATACATTGAACATTCGGGCTGCACAAGAAAATTTACCCCCATTTCCACCCCTCCAGCCCCTCTTATGAACCCGGTCTTGGTATAGCCTATACAGATGAATAGGTCTTTCAAAAGGTAATATTTCGTCAATTTAAATTTTTCCTCTATCTCTAGTTTTCGAGATATTTTAAGAAATACTATTTGAACCCTTGATGGGCTGGTTTCACCCTCTAAACACAACAGCGAAGTTTCATCAAAATCCCGAATTTCATTCTGGGTGTATTTCCTTGTAAGAATTTTTGTTTCTTACTCGGCAACTTTATTTGAGGTAGGATTTGGTATAAATTTTAGAATTTAAAAATATGTTTCACGAAGAAAAAAGGTTGAGAAACACTGACCTAAGGCATGGAAAGCCGGAACCTAAAATATATATATATATATATATATATATATATATATATATATATATATATATATATATATATATATATATATATATATATATATATATAATATGGCGCAATTTCGACAAAGTTCTTTTCAGAATACAGCAACAAAAGTCTTCTATTTAAGTTTGTTTGTATTTGCACTCAAACAGCATCCTATATATATATATATATATATATATATATATATATATATATATATATATATATATATATATATATATATATATATATATATATATATATATATATACACATACAAAACAAAACTAAGTAAGTGTTAAACTAAAGAATAAGGTCATTGAGTGGCTGCCGAAAAGGTTCGAGACGGGAGGGGGGACGGTGATATTTAAGATGAATGACGTATTCACCACCATTACATGTAAGTTAGAGTAACTTCAGGGCAATTAAGCTAATGAGATAGATATTGTAACACACAACTGCCGCACTCCCCGCTTGCCCTGCACCCTACACCTACATCTTGAAAAAACATTTAGGATAATGTTACCTACGTAAAATAGGCTTTAACTCGCTACTCTGGTTAAATAGTCTCTACCAAGTCAATTCGACCGTCGTCGAAGAAGTTGGTTGGGTTGTGTTTAAGATATTTGCCTTGATGGGCCCCGCCAGGGAGTTTGTTCCAATGAGTATGGGGTGATGTACATAACGAGAATGAATGATATTAATGGTTACGTAGCCATGAATAGAAATAAGTGAAACATAGACATGGTACTAACATTTATACGTGTGTACAATGTACGTAAAAATTTTCGGCTAATTCAAATAATTTAAATAAGACTGAAGCCACAATTTCTTAAATACAACTTAACAATACCTAACAATAAATAAAAATTAATGTTGATAATTTTTTAATGCTAACAGTAATAATGTAATTTCATAGTTATATTATATTAATTTTCAAATATGAATTATTTACATTGTGACAATTAGCATTAATATTTTAAATTTAAAAAAAATTAAGAAAAGTTACTGGATGGATCCGGCATCGAACCCGTAACCTCAGGACACGGAGAAACTTTTCTAGCCATTCAGCTATTTCGACTGTGATTGAACATCATATTAAATTCGAACATTAAAGGGGACCACTAGTGTGACGTTTTCAAAAGATTGGAAAATTTTTTTGTATGTTTCGATAGTCTATATCTTTAAAAATAACATACTAAAATTTTAAGTGCATATCTCAAATAGTTTTTGAGTTACAGCCACCCGAAGAGTGGATTCTGATTTTCATTTTTAAGTTTGAGGTATTGAGAAATGTATGAAGGTTGATAGTTCGAGAGTTTCTGAACGTGGCTGCCAGTTACATGTTGTAGAGAAGCTAGACCCTGGCACATTTAAACGATTCATCTAGTTTTACTATGACCGTTATAGTCAGTACATCTTAAAAAATTTTAATAAAAATTCTCAGTGATTAAAACTAAAAGGTAAAATTACGCAAAACCACATTTCTCAAATTTGCTGCAGTTATAACTCGAAGACAAATCATCCGATCGATTTGGTTCTTATTTCAGATTCTTTTATATATGTTTCTTCGTGCCATGAACCTCCAGTTTTCCGATCGAATAAAAAATGTAATTTTTGCAGACCAAAAATCATCAAATTTTCGCGCAAAATTTGAAACTTTTTTTTATAAATTCCGCCATTTTGTTAAATTTCAACTTATTTTTTCGAATGAGTTTCACGGTACGGACTATACCTTCTAGTTTAATAGGCTTCTTGGTTTTTTTTGATTTCAGGCAGTGTGAAGGCCGCTATCATTGCAGCAGTGAGGGAACTTTTTTTTTTGGAGCCTTGGGAGATCTCGATTTTTTGGACCAAAAAATTATCATGAATTTACTATATATCAAAGAATATATCCTTAAAATATTAAAGCATTCCATACAGTAGTTTTCTTTAAAAAAATTCTCAAAAATCACCTTTTTTCAGGCGGTCACACTAGTGGTCCCCCTTAAGGACATTTTTTTCAAAAATGGCTGGCTAGTGCGTTTTACTATTTTACTATGTTTACAACCTAAAGGTATACTATTAATATTCCAAGTTTCATCTAAAAGTGAATTCCTCAACCCAAAACCTCTCCTTGTAAGGAAAACAACGGGATATTTCGATTTTAATATCACTACAAAACATTTTCAAGATTAGTGTGCCCAAAAATTAAGTACGATCCCAAATATTTTTACGGACAGTGTACGTACTCACTGTACATAAATATTTTGTTGCGTCTAATAATACGAAATTCAAATCAAAGTTTTTGTTTTAAATTTTACATGATTAAGGATTTCCAACAATATTTCATACGCTTGGTGATTTTGTAATTTTACAAGACTGACACTAATTTGGTGTTGAAATTAATTTGTCAATTTTTGTTTTTTATAATTACGCTAACATTGTAGATATAGGTCATTACGTTTCCGGCAAGTAGTTTCAAATGTTATTAGAATAATTTATTTGGGCTTGTTCCACTTTAAAATCTAAGTAGCTACTTTATTTTTTGATTGTTAACTCATTGATGCAAGGATAGTTTTATATTTTTTGACTTTGATTAATAATTTTTTAAACGATGATATAGTATGGTTGTGTAATTACAAAGCTATTTAATAAAAAAAATAAGGATAATCGTTCATCAGTCATCATACATCACAAGTCGCAATTAACATGTGTCGGTGAAGGTTCGGCGTCTTAATTCTATAGATCAAGGATTTCCAAAATGCGGCCCGCAATGCTAGATCGTCTGCAATCCCAAATTCAGAAATATTATTTACTTTAATTAAAAAAAAAAAAAAAGAAAAACACTTTGACTATATTATAGTTAAATACTTTTTCGTTGAAAAATACCAAATTTTAAATGGAGTATAAATAATCTTTTATTACATAGATTTTAGGTATAAGTTATGCTCAAACCTTTTTTTTCTATCATACGAGTTATTTTTACAGTTTTCTCGAATTTAATAACCTATTTTTAGATAAATCAGGTTTTTAAATTTGTTCTAAACTAAATTTGTTCAGAAAATGTGGTTTAATTTGCGTCTACGAACTTTCTGTTGATTTTGTAAAAAAATTAGAAAGCAGTATCGAAAACATATAATCAGCTGAAAAAATATGTGATTGAAATCAATGAAAATTCCAACTTTCATGTTTCTAGCATCAAAATCACGATTATTTGGAGCCTTTAAAAAAAATTGATGTTCGCGATGACGTCTTCAAGTTCAATTTTTCCTTTTTAAATAAATAGCTTCTAAAATGATATGAATCAGTTACTGAGTGAAATTTGTGTAATTTGAGTGCTAAATTTTCATTTTTCCTGTAAAAATTTCGTTCAGAAAATGTGTCTTATTTTCCGGATATCGGTAATGCTTCTGTTAGGCTAAAAATGGATCAAAAACTCATTGTATACCTATAGTCTTTTCACCAAAACGATGAAGCTTAAGCTTAAATTTTTCCTTTGTGCCCTTCCGTATATTTTAAGGAGGTTTTCTAGTGTAGAGACTAGATTTTCAGGTGATTTTACGAGCATAATAATAAAAAAAAAAAACGGTAAACATTTTTTAGTATCCATTTTTTAACAGTTTTTTTTATTGATCTCGGAAACATATAAAAATGTATAAAAATTTTAAAAAACAATTCAAAATTGAAATCGGTAGGTACAGACCGGCAAAGTGGGGACTCAAAAAAAAAGACGGTTGACGTGATTCCAATCCTCCTGGTGATCTGAAACATACAATTTTAGTTAATTCTTAATAAACAAGGATGTAGAATTACTTGGACGGAGCCGATTTGAAAAAATAATTTTTTTCACAAAATGGCGTCCATTTAAAAAAAATCAAATTTTCGCCTCCTTTTTTCAAATTTAATTTTTTTTAAATAATAAAAGAAGAAAATTCCAAAAACCCCTACGTAGGACCAATTTTGATAGTATTTAGAAGGTCTGTACCAAATTTCAAGTAAATCGGTGCATTAGAACTTGAGATATCCTGTCAACCGTATCGAAAAAAGTAGTTTGGAGTAATTAATATTAAAAATTTAAATTTAACACTGAAAAGATACACAGTACGCAGGAAAAAATCACCATAACTCCGAAAATAATTCGAATTTCCGTAAATCCTTTTAGAAGCTTATTCTTAAAGGTCTGAATTTTGAAAGTATGAAAAAAATCGATTTTTTTTAATTATTAGACTAGAATACCCCCTTAAAACTGACCCGCCAAACGTTTTGATATAACTATATTTGACCCGTACGTGGTCGCAAAACTTTGCAAATCCCTGCTTTTAACAAATGCCGCCGCATAGCACAACACAGTAGCACAGTGTACTATTATAGTGTATTCCAGAAGAGTCACTCGCTCTATACGGCCCATACTTCAGTGGCTTCACTGTATGTAGTCATATGTGCTATTACACATAAAAGAGTGGCCTCAACCCATCATGTATGTACTATAGTATGTAATATCTACATTGTTGCAAAGACACATATTGAGTACAATATTTTGTATGATTGTGATAGATATATTTTGTTTGTATTATTACCATTTGTTAAACGTACATGTATGTATATGATGGAACAGAGTATAAATTTTGTTATTGTTATGTGAAAAAATATATAAATAAAAATAATAATAAATAACACCAAATAAATAGAAACATAATCTACAAATCGTATTAAGCTGTTACATTTATCTACAGGATCGCTTCAAAATTACAGGCAGAAGTTGTATTGTGAACAATGTGAGCCCTTGATAATTTTTTTAAAACTAGAGAATAGTGCAGTTTTAATCTTGAGACTGTGGGAATTGTATAAGATTCTGAAATCGTGATCCTGAAACACTCTACAAATTTCTAGATTAATTGAAGCCGTATTTGATTCCTTACTCTCTTCCTATATGATTCATATTATTTTATTTACTTATTGTAATAATAACATATACAAATGAGGAAAAGTCTCCTGCCTAAAGTACACGGAGAGAAAAATCCTATAATTTTTGTAGAGAAAATTTCAGCAAAATTACCATGCTCCCCTATAACCCGTGCGCGATCAACGACCAAAATAAAAAATATGTGCTAGCATGGTAAAATTTTTTTTTTTTTTTTATTTTTTTATTATAGTGCCTCAGCATCTAAGGCCATGGTAAAATTTAATGTGGTGCTAACACAACTTTTATCACACTCTTATGCATGTATATTATAGTTTAATTCTTTCTCGCTACCTTATATTGGTTGCACTGTACCTGTAAAAACATGTATACAAAAATGATTGCCAACAATATATTCTAATACAGATACTAAAGATAGGTAAATAACAAAAAGATGAATTAAACGATGACATCATCCTAAGAGAGTGTAAAAGCAACTGACTGCTAGCTGCTTGTAACACAGTGATAAATCAAGGTGCTTGGTGCGAACTGTCTGACAGTTTCTTCTACAGTCCACACCTATGGTTCGCATGTAACTCGCCTAACTCGCTGAGTGAGGTACATTTCATTACAGCGTTCCCAACACAATCAACCTTCTTTCTGTTTTTTTTCTTTCTATTATTAGCATGTTAGCATGGAAATTTTTTTAATAAACACAATTAAAAAAATTTTTTTTTTCGGTAATGGAACTTTTTACTGTGCTGTTTTACAAATTTTACGGAGATAATATTACGAAAAGAACATTCCATCCTTTAAATTTTTTATGATTAATTATAATCTTTATATTTTTACCTTACAGAATTTAATATGTTCGCCTTTTACACGTCGATTGTAGTGCTGAGCACAGTAATTTTTATAGGAATTTTCTCTCCGTGTACAAAAAATGTTCAACCAACTGTCAAAAATACAGAAAAAGATATGCCAAACAAGTAAAACTATAAGTCCTTACAAAAAATTTGCTCAAACCAAATTATGGCCAGTTACTTTCTTGCCACCGAAATAGATTATTTGTATAATTAAATACCTAATAAAAATAACGTAAATAAGGAAATTTGAAAAAGAAGTACGACGTCAAAGGAATTTATCTAATTGTCGCAATTAAAAAATGATCCTTTAGTGACTACAAAAAGTTCTTGGAGTAACAGATAATTCAGTTATCATCGTATTGCAACACAGATTTCAAACTCAGGGATCCTATAGAATAGTAGATATTTTTTTCTTTTAATCTAGTTATTTATTTATTTATTTTTTTTTTTTTGTTGTATCTTTTTTAAATACTTATGTATTTAATGTTTACTACGTATTTAAAATTAAATTGCTAGTAGAACATCTCTTACCATAGGGCCATAGGACCATCAGTACTGTCTCTTCTTAAATATAACATACTATAATTATTTCTGCTATGAAGATAAATACCCCTGTCGCAGCATCCTGCATAACATAGCGAATTTCCGTTTATAAAAATTAGTTTTTCTCGGAAACTAGTTGACATAGAATAATAGTTTATAGACCTTTTTTGTGTAATTTTTTCTCCTCTTTTAAATGATGTAAAAAAATTTGGCAAAAATTTTTGAATAAGTCGAAATTTTGGCAAAAAACTAATTTTTTGCAAGAACAAAAACCATGTTCCTGGCATCCGACGTGTCTGGCTGAAGAACTCATCCAAGATTTTTGGACTTCCAACGTTGTCACCAAATTTCGTAAACCTAGGACATTTCGTTCGAGAGTTATCGTGCTGATACATATATACATACATATATATATATATATATATATATATATATATATATATATATATATATATATATATATATATAAATTTTAGTGAATATTATTTTCGGTTTCTAGGGACCTCAAAACAAATTTCTGCCATAGTCCCGGGCTCAAGTCGCGTCATGACACCTACTGTAATAGCTGAATTTCCAGAATTCTTTCTGGAAATTCGCTAAAACTGTTTATGTTTCTAGTTTCTTCAAGAATGGATATAGAATAATTTTTTATAAGTCTTATGAAATGAAAATTAACGGACTTATCGTTAGTCAAGATCGATTTACATCTTCAGTAGTTTTAATTTTATGCATTAGATTTTTATGCGAAAAGTTGTAAGGTCACAGCAGTTCTATAACGAAAGTAGCAGGTTACAGCGCTTCTGTACCTAAAGTAGTAAAATCACAGCAGTTTTGTACCAAAAGTAGTAAGTTTACAGGTAATTATAGTAAGTAGCAAAGTTACATCGACAATCGATTATTATGACCAATAGTGATCCCAAACTTTTTAACGCGTGTATACGAACATGTAACACGAATACATAAACACGTTCGTCGTATAAACAATAAATTTACCGGAACCCAATACTTACTGATAAGTGTATATAACATACGTACGTATGCCCATCTATGTGTACAGGTAATCTGTCCCTACGTGTTTATATCCCACGCTTACCCTACACACACCACCCACCTCTTATTTTACAAAAGTTCTGCTGTAAATAATACGAAGTAGACGGAAATGTTAAACAAAAAAAACAAAAACAAAAACAAAATGAAAAACTGTTGTCAATAATAACAGTTACGGTTTTATTTTTATTTATTTATTACTGCTTACTTTATTTTTAAAAGCTTTTTTTATCTGTGAGCTTTTTATTGTAAAAATCTCGGTGGTTAAAAGCACCATTATTAAACAAAGAATATCTTTTTGTTGTTATGGTTTATGAGTAGATATTATTGATGGTTGTATCTTCAATCCTGACCCCCTAAAAATTGGCAAAATCATATAAGAGCTACTGAAAATCTTTTACCCACTTCAGTCAATTGTTTAGAGATGTGAACTTTATTGTTTTTTGAAAAATCAAGATTTTGTTTTTTTTTTTGTTTATAAGTGCTTCTGATTTTTTAAAAAACCAAAAGGTGATTATTTCAAGTTGGGGTGCCAAATATTTCTATGATGCGGTTTTGATAATCGTGAATTATTAGTTGATCGGAAATACCAGGATTCGGCGCCAATACCGGAAACGTTGGGAAAATAGTAGGTAGTTTCCGTTACTGATCTTTAAATATGTTCTTGTTGATAAAAATAAGTGAAAAGTGGCCGAGATAGTACGTACCACTCAAATCTCATTTTTAGAGAAAGGGTAATTATTTACAATTGATGCTCCTGATGTAGAATTATCGAAAAGTTATTTTATACGAAAACGAGGTGCTGTCTCTACTCTCTTTCATTTTCTTCTATAATCCAGGGATGCTCGGGATATTAAATATTAGCAGTGCCAATGTGTATAAAACTGGGAATTTTTTTTTTTTTTTTGATTTTTTAATTTTTACCAATTTTTTTGTTTTTAGTATTGGTATCCGGTTTTAGTATTTTTTTTTTAAACTAATCATTCACAATACCGAGTATTTAAAAAGTGATTAAAATCGAAATTTGTTTATACTGGGTGTCCCGGCCGGATGTATACATACGATTTACATGTTAATTTTTAACATTGGATTCCCATAAGGAAAAAGTTATGTCACAAAAGTGCTTTGGATAAACATATTTCAATTTTCGGTAATTTTACTTTTATATAATAATTTTTTTTCACCAAATTGTCTGCACTATTTCTTCAACAGAATATTTTTTTTTTTGGTATTGTTATTATTTTAATATTTATTTTCAAGAAAATAAAAAATGGCTTTTTGAATTTACAGCAGATGGCACTAATATTTATTATGTACAAATGTGAATTGCTTGAAAATTGCGACATTCATTTCTTTATTTTACTGCATTATTGTTGTTAAAGCTATAGTAACAGTAGTTAGAATATTAAATTAGTATTATTAGTTTGTTCAAAGCACTCTTGTGACATAACTTTTTCCTTATAGGAATCAAATGTTAAAAATTAACATGTAATCGTATCAACCAAAGATAACTGTTTTCTTATTTAGCTAAAAATAATTTACCTATAAATGTTGCGAACTTTTAGTAAAAACTGTTGATGTTTTTAATTTTGATATGTCTAGAGAGAACAAAATATACAAGTTAAGTTCAAAATTGGAATTTTTTTAAGGTAAAAAAAGTTAGTATTTCTAATAAAGCATTACCCTTTTTATCAGTGATTTCAAAAATTTATTTTTAACGAATAGCTACAATCTACTTGATAAAAGTTTTTTGTTCTTGATCTCATCGTCAAATACTTCACAAACTAGTTAGAACTAACAGAAGCGCTCTCTCAGTTTTTAAACAGAAATTTTGAAAATTCATTTTTTTTTTTAATTTAAAAAAAAGTTGTATAAACTAACTAGTATTAGTATCGACTTCTTTTAACTAAGCCACCGTAACGCCAAAAAAAATACAACTGATGTTTTATTTATAACCCAGAATAGATGCAACCATGCCTCTGCAAAATTTCCCACCAAATTTTATTCGACCTAAAGTACGAAATCCACAATCTGTTTTAGTTATTGTTATTACACATGTACCATAATTGTAAATTCGTTCTAACAGAAAGTTCGCCATTGTTATAACACGAATGTCCGAATTTTTCATACATGTTTGTAACATGTTTCCTACGTATAAACCCAAATATATTTCCAACAAAACATACATGTGCAGTTTCCGATTAAATTCACCTATTGAATATCAAAATTTTAAATCAATAACCAGTGTTACTATACATCTGTATATATAGGTAAGCGAACAAGTTTTTGCTAAAACTATATTATGTATTTCATATCACGTAGGTACTAGAAATCAACCGATTAAATATTACCGAGAAAGGGAACTTGGAAAAGGAAACGAGGGTTTATACTAGGAACAGTTCAGAAAACGTTAGTTTCGGAAAATTTAAAATAAATTTTTTACATTTAAAAAACCCATGACAATTATTTTAAAAAGTTTTGTTAAATAATTTCTATTTCTAGGGTTCCGAAGAAACATCTCAGAACACTTATAGTTTCGTCAAAACCGTCTATCTGTTTGTCTCTTATAACCCCGTAATTCCTGCATCTTTCGACTTGTGGACACAAAATTTTGCATGTGCGTGCTTGAGGTTAATTTCTTGAGCTAGTTTCCCGTAAAACCCGTTTGTGAAATTCTGAATTTCAAAGTGGGGACTACCTTATTCCTCTCCTTCCCACTGTTTCGAAGATTTAGATAAGCAAATTTTCGAACATGCAAAAAATAATTTACAGTAAAGAATATCATTGCAAATAAATGAAATTTTGCATCGAGGTATATTTCAATAATACAGACATTCTTGA
This sequence comes from Brachynemurus nebulosus, assembly GCA_035578155.1. NCBI lineage: Eukaryota > Metazoa > Arthropoda > Insecta > Neuroptera > Myrmeleontidae > Brachynemurus > Brachynemurus nebulosus. The sequence goes on from JAPWDM010000002.1 coordinate 66,426,341, forward strand.
AAGTGGACAAAAATTTTCTTTTTCGTAAGTAACTCCCGAAATAACTTCAGGTACAGTATCATACGGGACATTGTTTAGAAGATTTTATAAGTGGAAGTTCCTTTATCTCTATATTTTTAATGGAGCAAAACAATTTTTGATCCATCCGTTATAATGCTCAAAATTTCTTAAAAATGACCCCTCTCTCTCGATTCTTGGACAGCTGCTACTGTTGCTGACAAAAATATGTACCTATATGACATACGAAACTAAAATTTTGTGAGCTCAGTTTGCACTTGATCGATTTTTTCCGTTAATGTCAAATCCAAAAAAGGTATACTTCGCCACTGATTATAATGCAATTATTATAGGATTAATGAATGATTTCAACCATAAGATCCAAAAATAAAAATTTAAATGAAAACCTAATTTTATTATTTTCCTATAAAGGAATTTTTTCTGTGTACCTATTATATTGATCGTACGTTATAACTTTTCTTTGAGTATGTTTTTCTTTTTGACCTATTTGTTTGTAATCTCCGATAAATATTTTATACCAAACACAAAATCCGTTCCATTTTATTATGTAATCTTTAAAGCTCTTTCACCTAACCAAAGGTACAATTTTATTATGTTTACACTGTAACAAGATATTATCCATGGATAATAAAGGGATAGATACATCCAACGAATGTTTTATGAATTTATTTAAAATTATGAGAAAGAATAAAATCATTTTAAAACTCATTTTTGTTTCCTTTTTTGGTTTGCAGGTGTTGCATGGAGTAATTCAGCAATAAATACGAATAACGTTCAAAGCTCCCTCTCGTCGAGTAGTTCGAGTGGCCGATTTTTAACCGAGTTCCTGCACGATTGGCCAACACCAGGCACCGGGCCATATTTCGATACTTCTGTGCCAACGAATATCACGGGGCTTGTGGGGCAGCCGGTGCATTTATTGTGTCGCGTTAAGAATCTCGGAAATCGTACGGTAAGTAGAAATATAATCTTAACTATCACCTTCCCGTCCATACAGGCTATAGTGAAATTATGGAAATTAGACCAAATTAGGCAAAAAGGTGAGAAAAATTTCTCATTTGTATATGTATATGTATAGAATGATAGCCCAAAGCGAATAAATTAAGATTGAAGGCCTAAAAAAGTGACTAGTGACGTCAGTAAGTAGGTAGTTTTTATATTATTAGGTATATAGAAAACACGGCTTAAGAATATTTTTTCCAAAATTTTTTTTTTCTACTTTTTTCGTACAGCAGATCCTTTTTTATTTTCTTTTTAAGTAGCCCTTCGGGCTTTCTATCAGAACTAGAACTTTGAGAATATTTGAAAGTTTCAAATCAAGTATTCGTAACATAAATCAAATATTCGTAACTCGAATCAAATTCTCAAAAAATTTAAAAATTTAAAACTTTCTCAATGTTTCTAAAATTCTTTTCGAATAAAAATTCGAATATTCCTCGACTAATTCGAAATTATAATTTCTTTAAATTATAAAGTTCCCGAATTGCTTGAAAATTTTAAATCATTGGTAAATTTTTGAATAACTTGAAAAGTTTTGAAATATCCCAGGAATTATTCGAACAGTTTCGAAATTCGGATCGACTAGTACCTAATGTTCACACAGACCTTAATAGAACATCTTTCTGTGTTATATTCTCTTTTATTTTGGATTTTTTGAAAAATTATTGCATTTATGAGGTTAAGTTGAGTAATATTTAAGACAAGTTTTCGAAACTAGAACTGTTATTTATAAAATTTTTAAAAATTGCGCCTCCCGTTAAAGTTAGTTCATATTTTAAATCACCCTCACCAAAAGTGATACTAATTTTAAAAGTATGGCTACTGATTAATAGTATTTTCCCACTCGTACCTTGTAAAATTTTAAACACTGATAAGAAAGATAAGAATTCTTGAGAAAAAATCACAAAAAATTTTGAATATTTTTTTTTTAATTTACGCGATTTCTACTCCAGAAGCAATGGACAAAGTTTGACCTGCTTTTATAAATGTTCCAAAATAAATTGTGTAATAGTCATAAATAGCTTACTCCAGCGACAATGCCCTTTTTCAGTGAGTTTTTTTTTTTAATATTATTCGAAAATCAACTACCTATGGGAAATGGGAAAGTCCACCAGCTATGTTGTCAGTTTCTTTTTTTTTCACGTTATAAATATTTAAAAATTATGCAACAAATGTTATTAGGTACTTTGACGTCAGAATAAAAATCCTACCTCTATACGACCGACCATCAAGTTTTTAATAAGTTTTCCGGTGGAAATTGGTGAAAAACTTTTTTTTTTGTATCCTCAGTTTGTAAAAAGTTTACATAGTGTGGTTCAATATTAATAAACGGTGTACGTGTAAAATTTTTTGGTGTTTCGAGAAAAAGTGTTTTCAACTTTTAGATGAGTTTTTATATGTAAGAAAATTATTTAATTACTTTTTTTTTTCTAAGGTGCACACCATTGAAGAAGATAATTTTTTGTAAAAACAGTTTTTCCAGTCTTTTTGAGTATTTGCTACTCTGTTGGGAAAGTTTAAAAGTTGTATATTAATATGTATCAGTCAGTTTTCTGTTAAGTAATTTATTACAAAAATTAAAAAGAAAATGGTTGAAAAAATTTAAAGAAAAATACTGAAAACATCTTCACTAGTTTAACTTACGAATAGCCGTTGTAACAAGGAACACTGAAGTTCTAGATTTTGGAATTAAAAGGCTCAAAGCGAAAAGTGGTTAAAAGATCCTTAACTACATTTTTAAGGATCTTTTAAACTATATCCCGCATAACGGGATACATAGAATTATTCCTGGAATTACTTACGAAAAACGAAAATTTTTCCATTTTCAACATTTCCCTTAATGATTTGGACTTGAATTTTCCCGAGATGTTTTCTAATGCAAAATTTCATTTACTGAAAAAGATTCCTCCCAGTCTGAATTACTATTTGAATTTTCGAAAATTTATTTGCGTATATCTCCGAAAACAACCGACACAATTTGGCCAAAATAATTTTAATTGAGTGTTTTTCGCAAGTGTTAGCATCTGTAATTTTTTTAGATTCTTGAATTAACAGTTTAAAAATTTCTACAGTAAGGAAAGGTCGTCATTCATCATTATGAAGCTCAATATTGTGCAAGCGAAACACAAAAATTAAAAATGGTAGAAAGAACTTCAGCTTCATTTTAAGGAGCCTTCCTAAAAATATGCCACAAGAGAAAAAAGTGTTTTGCTGCGAATTAAGTTTTATCTCTAGCTATGGCATGGACATACTCATAGACCCCGTGATTTAGGGGTTGACAGACGAGTAGACATAATTTTGACCCTATAAGGGCCAGTATTATAAAAGACAACTAACTAAATTTGTAAACTAAATTAATTTTATTCACAGATGTCAGTATTATAAAACTGAAATAAATTAAGTAGGCAACCAAATTTTAGTTGACAGGGAATCTGCCGACTAAATTTTAGTAGGAGATAAATTTGACAGTTCTGAAAGATTTTTACAAACATTATTTATATTTATATTTATACATACTAAACAGGTTTTATATGCTGTAGTACAAATTAGAGGTACAGAATTAAATTTTTCTACTTCTACTATTAAAAGTAACATTTTGCGCACGGCTAACTATATGTAAAAATTAATTGCCCACACAGTGTGGAAATAGCCGTGGGAAATTATTTCCCACGGCTTAATATAATAAAGTAGGCTTTGTCTTTGATTTAACATACAATCTATATAATTAATACAATTAATACTAACAATAAACATGTGTAAGTTGATTATTTATTATTGTTTCCATAGTTTAAAGTATGCTTTTGCAAAAATTTGAACATCTTATCATTGATATTATAAATTAAAAAAATTTTTACTACTTATTTAAATTTTATTTTAATTATTTATATTAAATTTTACGAGAAAGAATGTGCTCGTAGAAAAAGTATAGTGTAAAATACGTGGGAAAAGCTATTTCTCACTCATATGAATTGTTGCACTCGCCCTGCGGGCTCGCGCAACAAACACATATTCGTGAGAAATAACCCTCTTTTCCCATTTATTGTACAATATACTATATTTTATATTATATAAGTATACAGAAATTAAAACATATTTGCAACATATTATAGGTTAATCTACCACTAAATAATTTAATCATGGGATACGTTTATAATACTGAACCAATACTTAGTTCACAACTATTTTTATTCATAGATTAATTTATTCGTTGATTTGTTTGTCCTTTGTAATACTGGGCCTAAGTGTACCGAGACGTTTTTTTCGAAACCCTAATTTACGTCTATATTTCATCCAATTACTCAGTTACACAATAAATTATTGCATAACATTCCAATGATATAACTATTGAAAATATTTTAAACTGTTACAATAACATTATCAATAACAAACTGATATACTCTTAACTTGCAATATTTTCAAAGACAATATATTTGAAACTACTTAAATTGCTTTACTTGTGCCTTGCTTTCCTATCAAGTCTCCCACTTAATATCAATTTAAATACTTAAACTAAAAGTATTATCGTACGATGAAGACGATACAACAACATAGAGGATACATAGCCAAGAGTTTCCACAAGTCCGACAGAGCCACGATATAGTTTATGTTATGTAAAAGCTTTCTTACTGTTTTGTTATTACATTAAATTATTCAAAATGACGTCTGGTGTTTGCAATTCACCGATTTGTTCGTTTGTCGAAGATGTCGATATGAAAACATATAAATCTTGTTGTTTTGTTTGTTTCAAAAAGTTTTGGCTTTACCCATACTTTGTACAAGTATAACTTGTTGAATTATTTCAATAAATATAACACCTGATCATGTTTTTGTTGTCAGTTACAAATGTTACCAAAATTGAGAGAAATATACAATATCGAAATTTTTTGTTGAAAGTCTCGATAAAAATAACTTTTCGTCTATAGAGTATCTTATACACCAAGGGACTAGAGTGTGACTTTTGTTTCCCGAGTATGAAGTTTTTTGCCAGAGGGCCTTAAAGGCTCAATTCATGCGAGGTATCAAAAGAAACACTTGGGTCCCGTGGTGTATATATTTTGGATAATTTAAAATTATAAAAATTAAGAACAAATATTAATTAACCCTAGAATCATACGTTGGTCTACGAGAAACGTTAATCATACATCGTCGTCAATTTGACGAATGGATTTTTTACGGAGAATTTTTTTTTTACATAACAATGCTGCAAATGCGAACAAAATATCTTAAAAAATTGCATTTGGAAAAATTTTTCAATATAAATGTTTATTAATTTTTTTAATCTTTTTGTCAAAGCATATTTTCATTATAAAAATTAAAAAATAGATAAATACATCAATTGTACCATAAGACGTGTCTTTCAAATAATTAACTTATGAACTATTATGAGTCAGTGGACATATGTGACTTTACGGAATGTGAAATTTCTCGGTCATAAATATTCCCGTATATATGTAGTTATTTGTTCATTAGGCATATTTGTAAATTTTCTAAAATTTGTTAGTAATTTTTCGAATATGACCTCAAAAATTACAAAAATTAAAATATTTTCCCCAAAATAAATTGTCAATCTTTTATTAAGTCACTTGAAACGCATTCTTTAGTTTTCGATTCAATATATTAAAACTTTAGTATTATGTCGTCTCTATAAATCAAACAGCTGTAATCATCTTTCACATTATCATTATCATTTAATAAGTTAATTATAACATCCATATCTTTAATAAATTTTAAAAAAATTAGGAAACCTTTTATATATAAAGTACAAAATCTTTTAAAAAGACCCGTTAATCATACATCGTCGTCAAATTGACGCACACTATTTTATTATAAACAAAACGACAACAATTATAAACAAAATTGATACGTCTTCTGTGTTATCATAACAAATAAATTAGATACCAGAAGTTTTAGAGCAGACAAACAACGACAAGTTGTATTACTGGAGCAGGTAGAGAAGTTGGGTAGTCAATTTGACGAGTACGTATCATTCTAGGGTTAAACGAAATTAAATTTAAATTGTGTAAAATAATATTGCGTCAAGTGCTCACAGTATAACCATGCCTATTGTAAGTACTGGCTGGTAAAGCATATACATTACATAGCAAACGATAAGCCATGAACATATAATTATGTGCACAAATATACACGTACAGCAATATAGGTATTCAAGATATGCGTACCGTAAAACCGTCTAGACCCGGACAGGGAGTCTAGACCCAGGCACTTTGCACCAATCTTCAAAGTAAGTAGTTTCTACATTAACCTGCTACACTAAACATTTGTTCTTGACGTCATTAGAGAAAGAAAAACATCCTCTAAACAGCTGTATCAATAAAAACTACGGATTTCAACTTTTACTATCTCATTTTACAGGATTACTACCTATTCTCCAGTTTTTCAAAGAAATAAAATGTGTGTCTAACGTAGACATCTAATTTTCGTCATAATTGTCATATTGTTTTAATTTTGATATGTATGTGTTCAGAATTTTATCGCGCATCATTTTATGATGTTTGAAGTTATATTCGATGTATATATAAAAAAAATACATTCTATATTCGTATATCCGTTTAGACCCGGACACATCAGTTTATTACACTATAGCCGCGATTCGCACTGGCTGTAACTTCCACTATCCATACGTTATATTCCCGCCAAAATTACGCGGTTTATGCCTCCTTCTGGTGTCATATCGCATGTTTACTTCATAGAGAGGCATACTATGTCTTAATCCCTCTCCCTTCCCACAAAATGTTTTAAAGCCTTTGACGGATTCAAAGACATCAGACGATATAAAACACTGTCCTAACCCCGACGGGAGAGGTTAGTTTGCATGTTATTACATTATTTAAGTAAGTGTCCGGGTCAAGACGGATTTGGGGTGTAGACCCGGACACTTACTAATTTTTGTTTTTTTGTTTTTTTTTTATTTTTACTTATAATGAAACAAATGGGTCAGGCATATAACAAATAATATGCGCTCTTTCTAATGGTAATACTTTTATTGGTGATATCTATGAGGGAAACATGTATAAACATAAAATTATACCAAAAAATGTAAAAAAGTGTCCGGGTCTAGACGGATTTACGGTACTGTTGAGTATACTTACGGGTATTTAAAAATTTTAAAATCTGAATTATTCGTTTAAAAGAAAATAAAAAAAACTCTTAACTGCTCTAATTCGTTACTGAATTTAAACGAATTAAACGAATCTTTTAAAAATGTGTAACTAATATTTTTTTTAAATTTTATTTGGTTGTTCATCCATGTAATATAGTGATAAAACGCACAACTGATACACTATTTTTTATAACTAATACACTTTATATGGAACTGTTGGAATAGTCAAGTTTCACTTGATTCCGAATAGCATCCGTAACCGTATTTCTTCGTTAAAGTAGGTATTTCGAGACATCCTGTACATCTATAATAAGATTATAGATAATTTGTTTGAACTAACTGCCCGTAATATAAGGTAATAATAATATTCATTATCGTAACAACTTTATTCAAATGGTTAGTGCCACCTATATTTAGTTTGCGCAACAGTAACATAACAATATTACTATTATTATCTATATCTATGTCTGTTTGTCTGTCGGCCTGTTGGTCTAATGTAGATAATTATTTTAATGATTATTTAACCTCTTAAAACTAGCTATTAAATACGATAAAACTTATTACCCGAAACTACTTTTAGTCATTCAAAAGAAAATTTTTTGAATTATAATAAAATGTTAAAATTGTTAAAAGTGTAAAAATATCAATTATTTTCGAAATAAGACACAGAAAACGAATAGTTAATATTTAAAATTTTATCTAAAAATTCTTTAAAATTCGAATATGTTTTAGCAAAAATATAATTGAAGTATTTACTTGATGAACCGCACATATACCGACAAATATTCAACGATTAGGAAAAAAAAGGGGGGCAGTTTGATCCAAAATAGTATATTGTACAATAAGTGGGAAAAGAGGCTTATTTCTCAGGAATAGGAGTTTGTTGCGCGAGCCCGCAGGGCGAGTGTAACAATTCGTATGAGTGAGAAATAAGCTTTTCCCACGTATTTTACACTATACTTTTTCTACGAGCACATTTTTTCTCGTAAAAATAAGTAGTAAAAATTTTTTAAATTTATAATATCAATGATAAGATGTTCACATTTTGCAAAAGTATACTTTGAAACTATGGAAACAATAATAAGTAATCAACTTACATATGTATATTTTTAGTATTAATTATATAGATTATATGTTAAATCAAAGACAGAGCCTACTTTTTTATTATATTAAGCCGTGGGAAATAATTTTCCACGGCTATTTCCGCAGTGTGTGGGCAATTGTTAATTTTTACATATAATAGCCGTGCGCTATATGTTACTTTTAATAGTAGGAGTAGAAAAAAATCAGTTTTAATTAATATATCGTGTGAGCTATCATTTGAAAGCATAAACCAAGGCAAAATTATTAATAATTCCAGAATTTTCTTAAAATTTTTGATTCAGTGACCTTAATGATTTAACTCAAAATTTTTAAAAATGACTGCTCCTCTGATATCCTAGGTTTCACAAGTTAAAATTTTGATTTTAATCGGATTAGTAGATAATTAATCGCAGATTAAACGATTTTCAGTTATCACAAGCAAATCTGGATAAGATATAAATATACATACTTAAATGAAAAAGTTTAATTTGATCTATTAACTGCTCACTGCACGGGGCCCTAATCCTGTGATTCCGAGTCGATCTTGGCCAATTTTTTTCAAGTATCCTCTAACAATTTCGAAATATATCCATAAAACTGTTTACTTCACCAATTTCGTTTATTTCTGATTCTTCTGAGGCAAAAAAATAATTTTCTCTCCGAGTTGATTTTACTCAGTGATATCGTGTTTCTATAATATCTTTAAAAATAAAAAAAAAGTAAAAAAAATTATTCGAGATCGAAAACTCCAAAATTTTTTTATAATATCTAGTTTTCGATTCGTTTGGCAACAATAAAACCTCACAATAAAATTTGCAGATGAACAAATTCTCTACAAATAAAGATAATTCAGTATTTGGAATTTTTTTTATTACGAAACAAACGAATTTTAGATCACTCTATTTTTAGCACACTAATTAAATAAAATTCATTAAATATTCGAATAATTTTTAATTAAATAATTAAATAAAGAAAAATATATATGTAAAATTTATTATTATTTTTCCTTTTTAACTAAAAATTATTAATGACAGTAGTAATTAGTTAATTAATTAATTTATTTTAAATTTGATATCGTGTCCAAAACACATTTACAAAAAAAAATTATGAATATAACCGCTGATAAAAAATTAATATTCTATAATTTTATTTATATCAAAAATACATAAATTTCACTTATTTATTACACGAGAGGTTTGTAGTTTTTCGAATAAATTAGGGTTTATCTAACGAAAGTTTGTTGCCAAGCAATTTAACGAGAAGAACTCGACAACTAACAAAAACGCGACATTTTTTTGAGTTACATTGCTTTTAGGCAAGAAATTTTAATTGTAGAAAACACAAATTTATTCGGAAAAAATATAAAACTCAAGTGTAATACGGTAAGACAATTTAACGAATAAAATAAATCAGTATAATTCATATTATTATTTAGCACATACATTGTTATCATGGTTCTGAAATCAGTTAAATTTACCAATACGAATTTTTGTTTCATTTTTATCGTGTATACCTACAATCAAATGATCAATGAAATGTTTTATACCATTTTTTTCGCTGTAAAAATCTGTCCTAACTTTCTTTACCACGGTAAAAGTGAAAAAACTGCAATATTCTTATGTGACTTGATACACATCAGTTAAATTGTGAATATAACACATTTTACATACGTTTTTCTTTTTGCCCAGGTATCGTGGGTTCGACACCGAGACATCCATCTACTAACCGTGGGTCGCTACACGTACACATCCGATCAACGATTCGAAGCGGTTCACGCGCCGCACACCGAAGATTGGACGTTACGGATCCGATATCCACAGCCACGTGACACCGGAATATACGAATGTCAAATCAGTACAACACCGCCCATAGGACATCCTGTCTACTTAACAGTGGTCGGTACGTATCCCCGTTGTCGGCAAAGGGTTAACACACACACACACACACACACAAGAACAATGTTGAAGGGATTACGTGTTCAGAAAGCGCGTGTCCGTAGAGTGCGAGTAAATACGGTGTTTTTTGAGCGAATAAGAGTCATAAAACTATACACAATGAAATAAACTGACCCGGTACTATATGGTACTTGTATGAAATCACGTACCTACTATAATACAGTGCCATTACAAAAATGATATTGTCATTCTGTGATTTTCAATTTGTTAACAAAATTTAAATTTTGAATGAAGATTCTAGGTTGTTATTTTACTAACTGAATAACTAATAATTTTTTATTACTCATGCGGGAGAAGTACTAACTTGGCGTACACATTTCTGTACGCAAAATAGCTGTTTGCCCACTGTACTCTTCCCGCATACTTTTTTGCATGTGGAAAGTAACTTTCCACACGCAAATTGACAATAAAATACGCAAAATTTAATCAAACCACGCAAAGCCGCCTCTTAATTTTTCATTTAATAAATATTTCATAATTATTTCTATAGAAACCACCAACAAAGTAATTTCATCGATAATTAATTCAGAAAAAATAGACGAACACTTAAGAATATTATTTTAAAAAGTAATAAAAATGTCAAAAATAGTGATAATAATAGAAAAAAGTATGTGAGATTTGTAATAAAAAATAGTATGTGCAACTCGTGCGGGATTGTCGATTGTCCCACTCAAGCGAATTAGCGCACTCACTACGTTCGTGCGCTCAACTTCGCTTTCGTGGGCAATCGATTATTTCCCGCACTTATTGCACAATATACTATACTTATATTTAATAGTTTTATACTGACCGTGTAAACCTTAGTTGTATTTTAACGTCTAATTTTCAATATTAGCTCGTACAGCCACAGGAACAGCGATTTTAGGGATTTACCTATATAACATAATTATAAATTCAGAAATTATTGCCTAAATTTGATATATAAATTGTTCTGCATCGATTTAAAAAAATATATATATATATACCTTCCCGGACACATTTACAGGAAAAATTTATTTTTAAACTCACCATTAACTTAATGCTATTTTCACCGGAAGAGTCCAAATTTGAAAGAAAATTGAAAAATTCATATTGTCACCAAAGATATATAAAATTAAATTTTGTTAACAAATTGAAAATCACAGAATGACAATATAATTTTTGGGGCGGCACTGTATTATCAATGTATATTTGTACATCTGGTCAGTTTAATTTTACTACGCCATAATTAAGTTCGCTCTATGAACACGCGTCCTCTAAACACGCGCTATATGGACACGCCACCGCTAAAGGATTGTTTTATCTCGCATCATTTCACACATTATATTTTTTAATTTGAGCGTCCATTTTGAGAAAATAACATTTTCCAATAATGAGTAGGTTGCTGAAAGGATAATAATTGAAACGTTTTAAAGGAACTGAATAAGAAAAGATCATAAAAATTAAAAAAAAAAAAAAACGGTAGCCTCATTACTTATTGGACAAATACAATAGTATAAAACATAATACTCAAGTCGAGCTTTCGCAATTTTCGAGAAATAATAAATTGGTTGCAAGCAGTTAAGTGTAACGGATTAAATTCTATATTATCTGATTGTAATGTAATGGTTAGAGCTTTTGTATTTTTCTATCTCCTTTCTAATCCGTTAACTGTTTCTTATGGATATGAACAATAGTTCGATTTTGTATTAACTTGACTGTGGGTAGGTACTACTGAATCACTCAAAAAGACAATTAGTTTTTGGAACAATTAGATAGCATTGCAATTAAAGTTTATATCGAAGTTGATTACTTGTTTCAAGCAATATATTAATTAGCAATACTCAAGTAACACTAAAGTAAGTATTTAGATTTAGTTAGAATTTCTCACAATACTCAGCATGAAATATTTCTTGCTTTTATTTAAGGAGAGATTCGCTAAAAAACAAAAAAGGGAGGTATTTTAGTGCACGCACTTTACTATAATTTAATTTTAAAGAAACAAAAACTTTAAATGTTTTTTTCTCGAAAGTACGTTTTTTGACATGGTTCCACATGTATCTCAAAAAGTATTTGAGATATCAACATAAATCAAAATGCATATTATTGCTCGATACCGTCATTTTGGCAGGAACTAGAATCCTGTGGTTCCGTTTTATATTTTCAATATAGTTCATTTAAGCCAAATATTAGAAAATTTTTTTTCCAAAGTGATGTAGCGCCTTAATAGATTCGATAATTTTTTACCCCCTTCCGCGCATACGTAAAATTTGAAAAAAATATACGGGTCCTAAAAACACTGGACTAGCTCTTAAGCGGCACCTGATTGCACGATAAAATACAAATATTGACCCAAAACGTTTTTAGGTCAAAAAAAACACAAAACCAAAAGGTTACCAAATACCAGATACGGACGCTAAAAATAACTAATTAAAACCAAAACATTTTTTTTTTTAATATAGAAAAAGAATACCCCTGTCGCAGCATCTGCGTAACATAGCGAATTTCCAAATATTGGGCACTGGCGAATCTCATCTGAGTCTAAGACCTGTATCCATTTAAAATACGAGTAGTTTAGCTTTCTAAAAGTGAAACAATTTTCAAAATCAGTTCAGTAGTTAATTTTTGGCGCTTCTGGCTCCTCAGGACCCTAACGGATCTCATATAGTGTAGCATATATCCATTTAACAATATATTATTACATTACATAACTATATTTTTCGATTTTTTTTCTAGATATATATATATATATATATATATATATATATATATATATATATATATATAAATTATAGTTTTTCTCTAAATGAGAACAATATACAAAAATTTCCTTTCCATAACGTACTCTTAAAAAATCTGGCTAATTTTAATTTAAAAAATGAGACAGAGCTATTGTTATAATAACACATACATACATAGTGAATAACTAACTAGCACTTGTTTTTCTCGAAAAGAGTTTGCTTAAACGATGAAACATTTATTGTAAAAAAATTCAGCAAATTTCTTAATTTTTCTCAAAAGCTAGTTCATTTAGAACAATGTTTTAAAAGCTTGTCTTATGAAATTTTTTACGGTCTTTTTAATGGTGTAAAAAAACATTAAAAAAGTTTTTGACTTCTGGCCAAATTTTGCAAAAAACCACCAAAAATGGCGAAAAATGGCCAGAAAACCTACTTCTGGGCATCCGATGTGTCTGGTTAACGAACTTGGCCGAGCGAATCCGGATTCTAGCTCGCATACAAAATTTCAATAGCATTAAACGTTTCGTTCGAGAGTTATCGTGTACACTGATATATATATATATATATATATATATATATATATATATATATATATATATATATATATATATAAATTTTAGTGTAGTAGATTTTCGGGTTCTTGAAGCTCCAAAACAAATTTCTACCATAGTCCCGGACTTAGGTTTTACCATAAGAGCTGCTGTAATAGCTGAATTTCCAGTATGGAAATTCGCTAAAAAGTAATTATTAAACATTTTTCTCTTTCTTGTTGTTACAGAACCAATAACAGAAATATTAGGCGGCCCGGAATTATTTATCGATCAAGGTTCCACAATCAATTTAACATGTATGGTGAGATTTGCACCGGAACCACCGCCCGCACTGACATGGTCACACAATATGCGACAAATTAATTTCGATTCGCCACGTGCCGGCATCGGGGGCGGCGGTGGTATCAGTTTGGTGACGGAGAAGGGACCAGTGACCAGCAGTCGGCTATTAATACAGAAAGCGACACAAGCTGATTCCGGCATATATACATGTACACCGTCGAATGCGAACGAAGCCAGTGTCAGAGTTCATATATTAAATGGTAAGTATTTAATTATATTGAGAAATTACAAATTTTCATACAAATATTTGATATATTAGTCGTATAAAGTATATGAACCATTAAAATGGAATATAAATTTTGTGGAAACATATGTTTCAACTTTGTATGCTTCAGTTGTATCGAACTGATAATATCTCCGTACAAAATTTTTTTTTATTGAATATTTCAACAATAATTAATTTTCACGAAACGAACTAAGTTCATTAATTTTACTGATAATAAACTAACGTGATCAAAATTTAACTTACAATTTATAAAGTTTAAATTTAACCCTTTACAATAAACTCTTTGCAATCAAGAAATATATTAAATTTAAATAACGTACTCGTATAGGGGAGAGACTTAGTGAATGGGACGATTATTGAATGGGACAAATGAGTTTTAGCGAACAAGGAACCGTTAGTGGAAATTTATTTTATAGTCACTAGATGTCTTTTATATAACAATTTTTATATGCGATATATGTGCTAACGATTTTTCGTTTGTTTCAACAAAAATTAAGAAATACGATTTTAAACAGAAAAAGTAACTATTATTTTTTTACAAACTACGAAATAACAGTAACCATTATGCTTCGATTAATTGTATTAGTTGATTATTAAACCACTTAGTCGGGCCCCGCGAACAAAGCACATTTCTTAAAAATTTCTCCCCAAAAACATAAATGATAAGCAAAAAGAAGTTTGTTTTACCTTTTACTGGGCTCCTTCCTACTTACCGTTACGGACCCCCTCTTCCAGCTCGGGCCCTCGGTCTGTAACCCCAGCTACCCCACCCTCTCGATGGGCCTGATTGTTTGCATATTGACGTTATGCCTTTATTTTCATCACTTTGAAATTAAATAATTTTCGTTTTCTTCGCTTTATCTTGTCTAGATTGATTTGTTTCGAATATAAGAATTATTTAATTTTTTAACGATTGCTCATGATTAATTGTATTTGAAATAGGGTATATGTATAGGTTTGATTAAACAATTGATAACATGTCTAGGTATAACTGATTTCAATAATTTAATTGTAAACTTATTAACATTTTATGTGAAGTTTCAAAAAGAATTAGTAAGATACCTATTTAAAAAAAATAAAAAGTATTATCTATTTTCATACTATTTTTGCAATAATTGCTATATAATTAGGTTCCTTTTTGGAAAATCAAGAATTACATACTAATTTTTCGATTTATTTGAATTAAGTGAAGCGTTTGTTTACTTACTCTGATGACAGTACCCACAGCAAAAACAATCAATATAGTTTTCTTCTTCTTGTTAGTAACTTTTCGTACAATTTTAACAGAATATATATTATACTTAATGCGTACCTATATTATTAATAATGATAATAATATTAATAACAATAAAATTATTTTTAATTATATTGTAAGGAAATATATGAATAGCAGCTACTCTTTAACTTACACATTTATTATTAACTTCATTAGCTTACTTGCTGTATATAGTGATGGAATTCATTCATTTTGACAATACATGTACATAATTATATCTTCATAATAATGTTTGTAGGTTTTTATTACGTCATTTTAAAAGGATTAAGAGTACATTTATAAATGTAATGGCTGTTAATTTCTTTTTTTTCTTAGAAAAGAAAATGGGTCTGTAACTTAAAAAATCTGTATTATAATATAATGTACTTTTATATGTAAACATATGTAGATATAATTTTGTCCAAAGTACTTAACCGGTAATTATTTAAATATTAAGCCGGTCCACTTTAATATTGATAGAAAAAATTGTTGTACATTCATTACGAATACAAAAGCTTAACAAAAATTTTAATATTCACAAAAAACTACTACCTGGAAACTTAGACACAAAATGGGTGTATTTAGGTGTAAATATGAAAAATAAGGGGCAGGTCTAACCTTCTCTTTGGTAATAAGAAGTATTTTTGTATTTAAATTAGGTATTTTTCGAACATGTTAACAAAAATTTTAGAGAAATAAAAATTAAAATTCGTCAAATGCGTGTTTTAGACACGCACTAAGTAATGTCATCTCAGTGAAAGTGTTAATTTATGATTTTTTGTTAACTCTATAGTTGTTAACTCTACAGCCCTCTTGCGTTTATTCAATATGGATGTACAACTCAATAATTATTCAGTCACAGAACGATATTAATATGTCATCTTCGATGACATAAAAATTAAGTACTCTGTTATAAATAGGTAAATTAATTGGTGGAGGTGCTGTGTAGGATAATAAATAACCTTATTTTTCTTTCCCCTCGCTTCTATTCTCTATTTTCTTTTCACAGTTTAGTGAAACGATCATGAATTTATAAAAAAATTTATAATTCTCAAGCGTTTTCACCAAGATTGTGGTTATAACTTATAAAAGTATCATAATTTGATTACCATTTTAAGGTTTTTGATGGAATAATTAGAGAAAAAATGATTTTTAGAAAATGATCACCAATTTGTTGTGAAATTAATTTTTTATCCGGTGTTACAAAACTGCCTCATTAGGCTTTTCGATGAAGATTCCTTTTTTATAAGGCCTTATGTGGCGTTCCTTTGGGGATTTAGTTCAAATAACTAACCACTTTTTATTTTTGATTAGAATATTTGGGTAAGAGAAAGATTATGGATCCATCTTATAATGCAGGTTTAAATGTGATATACACAACATATTAACAACATTACCTCACTGCATGTGGCTTTTGTTACAATTTTTTTCCAAATACATATATAATTTGATTCGATTTTTGAGTTCTATACGGAGCTAATTGTATCTTCATGTATGTCAGAGTCAAAGAGGGTTTTTTGTGTTTGAGGTTTGACAGAAAATTGTTTATCATTACTCGGAAACTGGTGCTATATTACAACAACACAATAACTTTACCATAGTTTTTAATTAAAATTTGAAAAAAATGAAGAAGAAATTTTGTTACAGCAACTACATTTAAATATATTTTTAAATATGTATATTAGACGAAAATTATAAATATTATGTGGAAGTATACCATTTAATTATTCCTCTTTATTTTATAATCATTTAGTAATATTTATAGGTAATATTTACATTTTCAATAAAGATACAATTAGCGCCGTATAGAACTCAAAAATCAAATAAAATTATATATTTGGAGAGAAAGGATCCTGGCCACCTGCAGTGAGGATATCTGTTTATTATATTGTGTGTATTTCACTTGAACGTGCATTTAACCAAGGACTCATAGTTTTTTCATTGCCCAAATATTTGATGAAAATAAATTCCTTCCCGATACATATTTGAATGTTCTTTGATTATAATTTCACTTAAATATGAAGACTGGACTTCAAAAACAGGCCAAGTGTTAAGAAAATAAAATTTTAGCATGTTGTCTAGATTGTTTTGATTGGCATTTAGATACTACCTTTTTCGGGTCTAACTAATTTTTCTTTTTGCAAAGCCTGTTTTATAATGGTTTTATATAACTTGCTATGTTTGTTAGTATGTTGGTTTAGATCAAATCTTAGAATCAAAATCTAGGCAGGTTCTAATTGAGCTAGAGGTTTCAAATTTTGCATACGTGTCTAACCTTGATGACAATGCAATATTGTATAATTAATTTAGTCCTGTGCAACTTTTTGACATTTCGGATTGTCAAATATTGTCCATTGATTTTACATTGCAATTTTTTGTTTCCATAGTTATGTCTGATTAGGGTAAATTAACCGATTAAAATATAGGTAAATAATTACTTCTTTAATTCTTTTTTTTAATTAATTGTGATCAGACTAAAAAGTAGAAAATAAATTATAGTAAAAAAAAATGTTTTTTAAGACAAAGCTTTTATTTAAAAATGAGCTAAAAAAAATAAAATAATTTTTGAGTGAAGTTTGAAGCAATATGCAACATAATTTATAAAAGTTTGAGGCGTTTAATTAAGTTTGGTAACTACTGAAAAGTAAAATAGCTACACTTATATCTAAAACAGAAATAATTAATGATAACGCCTCAAGCTTTTATAAATTATGTTGCATATTGCTTCAAACTTCACTCAAAAATTATTTTATTTTGTTTTTAGCTCATTTTTAAATAAAAGTTTTTCCTTAACAAACATTTTTTTTACTATAATTTATTAAATCGAACCTTTATATTTATTGAGAATAAATTTTAGTGAATCTAAATTAATTGTCATTGAAATTAATACTTCAAAAGTTTCTTGTCCGGTTAATTTGCACTGTAATATAAACTTTTTATGATGAAACTGAGATAAAAATTAGCTTATCATCTCTTTTGATGTAACCATTGCGATAAACTCTAATAGCTGTAGCGGTCTACATTAAAACATTTATATCTGTGATACTTAACTGGACAATTATGTGACCAATGTATGTAGGTTATTAGATGCAATACTTTATGTGCTTCTACCTAGCTATGCTGCATACAGTACCTAATTACAATTATTGCATTTAGTTATTACACGGCTAGATCATGACTAGATCACATTATCAACTTACGTAACCATCTCTCATAGGTACGTGGTGGCATCTATGTACAAATGAGATTAACTAATTTAAAATTTAAATTACAGTTAGTTTGGATTGTACATAAAATGTTTTATGTATCTTTAATGGTTTTTAAACGGAATCATTCATTACAGTACGATATACTGTAATAAAATATACGATAACTATCTATACGTATAATATATATACAGTGATGATCAAAAATAAGTAGGTTCGTAAATATTTATGTTACTGTAAAAATCCGGATCAAGGACTTTTAAAAGAAAAATTATAAACTATCATGTTTAACGCTCCCTATTTAGTTTAACCATGAGCCCAATTTTGGCTGTACTTTTGAATTTTTCGTTTTCCACACGTAGAGAAAATTCCTATAAAAATTACTGTGTTCATACTACAATCGACGTGTAACAGGCGAACATATTCAATTTTGTCCGGTCAAATTATAAAAATTATAGTTATATTATTGTAATTTTTATAATTTTACCGTACAAAAATTGGATATGTTCGCCTGTTACACGTCGATTGTAGTATGAGCACAGTAATTTTTATAGGAATTTTCTCTCCATGCATACACAGTTGTGTTCAGCGTAAAAAAAAAAAAAAAAAAAAAAAAAAACTAGTGCTGGTTAAAATTTTTGTGTTAAATAAGTAACACAACCCTTATTTCATGTAAGCTTACTTGAAATTGTATATTATATAATACAATCTCAAGTAAGCTTACATGATTTTTTATAACTGAATCTATAACAAAATTACCTTAAAATGTAAGAAAATTGTTTCATTTTTAAACGTTTAATAAAATTATATTCGTCAATAACTGGAAAAACTTATAATTTTTCGATTTTGTTTAATAATAAACACTACTCTCATCTTTTTTATTATATATATTTTGGTAGATATATATGGAAACAAGTAAGAATTTTTACGAAGATCTGACTTTGCGTGCTTTGAGTCTCATTTATAATAATATATGAACAAAATTGTTATAATTGTTGACGATTTTCAAATATCTTAAGCTGCAGTGAAAGTAAAATATTGAATAAAAAAGTTTAACAGCTAACTTCTGATAAAAATTAAAACGAAATGTATGTTCTCTTGTGTGTTGAATCATTGACACAAATCTTGTGTAAAGATTTGACACATATGCTTTGTGTTAAAATAACACAAATAATTGAGTGGATCGTTCTGGACATGTCAAATGTGTTAATTTTAAGACAAATTTTTTGACTGTGTACCTTGTAGGTAAAATTACGTGAGTTAAGAAGGCTCTAATTGTAAGTATGATAGAAGGACTTGAATAACATCGGTCGATCATCGAACAGCCAATCTCCAATTTTATTCTAAAGAATTGTCCTTAATTAGAAAAGTCTAATTTTTGGAACTTTCTCGTTGTAATTTCAAATATTAAAAAAAGAAAATTAAATAACAAAAAGAAATAAAATTCCAAAAACAGAAAAATTTTACAATTCACCAGTTTTAATTTAGAAGAATACTTGATAAACTTTTTTGAAATGTTTACATTAGTATTTGTTATTTTGTTCAATCGTGTAATGACTTTTGTCCGTCACAGTACGTATGTATGTATATCTATTTGCCAAAGCTAATGCACTGAAACTTTTTACATAACATTATTAAAAGTATATGGCACCTCTAATTAAATATAATAAAAAAGTTTGAACTATAAAATTTCTAAACGAAAAACTTCAGTTCTCTTAAATAATAATAATTATTTGATAATTAGATAGCGATGGGGCAGGCGGACGTACTTACACAATATTTACTTACAACAAAAATTCAAATAAATTCACATAACGTAATTAGAAAGTTTCTTCTTACAAAAAGTATAATATTTCAGAAAATTTAAAAATTTGGTGTACAGGAAAAACTTTTTTATGCGGTCTTTTTTACGTGTTTCTATTTTCTGTAGGCATTTGCTTTTTTACGCATTTTTTTCTGGAATGGAAAGTAAGAAAATATACGAAATTTGAACATTAATTAACGATCAAGTTATTTATTGACTGTTTTTAAGCATTTTATCAGTATATTACATAAGAATATAAACTATTACATCGTCCAGTTTTTTTACACGTGTATGTATTGCAATTATTGTAATATATTTAAAAATATTCTCATGTGTACATTATTATTTCTTTATCTTGTTTAGAAAAGCTACTTTTAGGGAAATCGTAAAGTTTTGTGCTATTTTCTTCAAAACCTTTTTTATGCTGTCCCGATCCGCCGCATAAAAAAGGATATTCTGTATTTTTTTTTAGATTTTTATAGTAAGAAAAATTTTAAACTTTTTACTTGTTAACACTTTACAGTCCGCGTTTTAAAATAGCCACAACAACCGTAGAGGACGATTGCGATCAGTCATCACACATTGTGCAACGTTACCTTAAGCAGATACTGACTTACAAACAAACACTCTCTCCGTGTGTTGGTTTTTATAAAAAAATTGTACCTAGAAGAATAACATAAACATAACGCTTAAAAATATAATTTTATATTATCATTTTTTGATATATTGAAATACGCATATTTCAATACAATCACAAAAATACAATGTGTTTGCCTGTTACTATTTTTATTAAAAACGTGTATGCTTACACATGTTGAATCATTTCGTGAATTTATTTGTATAAAGTTTTTCTTTTTAATTCTTTAAAAATATTGACGGCCTCTGGGGAAGTTTACTGTGAAAGTAAGCGGACTGTATACTGTTGATAAAAGAGAAAAGCATTTGATCTACTTCATTTTAAGGAATACTCTATGAGGACGAATAGAATTTCGAGGCTTAGAAAATTATTTACAATTGAATTTAAAAGATATAGGTACCATCTCTCCTACATTCCCTTACATAGATATTTTTATTTAAAAAATATATTCTCGACGGGAATCTCACAAAAATTTCCATAAACAAATTACTTGAACAAAATTATAACATTATTGTTCAACAAAAATTTTATATAAAATTAATTTCTCACCAAAATTATTTTTACTTTCAATACTTATATATTATTTTGTTCGAAAATTTAATATAAAATTTTTGTGGTTTTAATTTTTTAATGATAGCCAGCCAACCTATTTTAAACCAAATTTATTTTCCAATAAAATGTCTGGCCTATACGTAATATACGAGTATATTTAGCTATTGAAATTTCCATCAAATTGTGGTTTTGTCGCACGTGGAGTCCACCCCAGCGGCTTTTTGATTTTGATTAGATCGGACATGAAAAAATTGATTTACTTGATTAAACTAAATTTTGTGGATTTTATTAAAATATAAAATACTGAATAATTCTTCATTCTTTTGAAATATGTTCGAGAGTATTCACAATTTCTTAATTTTGCCTCTCTATGATTAAATTCAAGTTCTTTTATTACTTTGTAAAATTTTAATTATGCTCCATAATATTTTTATTTCTATCTTTGTTGGTTGATATTGTCCGTTTCACTCGTCGTTCATTCGATAAAAATAAATGAATTCACATTTTTTATTTTCTTTTGTTTGTACAGTACGGCTAGGAAAATTAAAGGATAATTACACTTTAAAAGTATTTTCCAGGTCGAAGCATTCATTTCTTTTTTGGTTAAGTTTCTTTTAAACTATTTTTCATAAAAAAAATTAGAAATCCATAGGAGTAGTGTCAAATAAGTTCCTGGTAAACACTTTCCTCTAAATTTTTGATTCTGATTTGAGCTCTTCATTGTGGTAATCCATAACTAGAATAAAAAAATGTTTTTGATTAGAGCCAGTAGCTAAAAATACGTCAGCAGGTCAAAATCAACTGTGATTATTGTAAATAAAAAAAAAAAAAATGTTCTTTCCACCTTTTCTTCAGTCAGCACAATCTATTTTCAAAAATTTTCACAAACAAATAATATTTCGCGCGTATTCTTTCTCAACCTCGTATATCAAAAACTGCATGTTTTTGGACACACAGAAAACATTAAATATTGTAGTTATATATATACTTATCTATATATATTTATATATGTAGGTAGCCAACGTCAAAGGGTGTAATTAGCATAAATCTTAAGTTCATAATGATGAAAACACAGATTTAAATACGTTTTTCTTGTGTCTCCAAAAATTGGGACTTTTCAGATACGAGATTGAGAAAGAATACGCGCGATTTGCCGTGTTCATGATTTCTACTTAGGGAAAAGTTCATACAAAAATCAAAATTTGTGATCCAATTATATCTATAAGTGGTCAAAATGAAGGTTGGTTACAAGGGGTCAAACTAGATTGTCTATGTCTCTGTTTCACTTGCAATGAGTTTATGACGTAAATCTCCCCACTCTGTTTGTGTAGATACACACTGTTTGCAGTGTATTAGTTTGGTGTTTTTTAGTAGTGTGCGTATTTGCGCACACTACTGCAACACACGTATTACCAGAGAGAGCTGTTTAACGTGTTCAACTAACAATGGTAACAATATACATACAATGCACTGTGCGTTCGACGACGGACACGGACTGACTAATGCCTTAAGCTGTGACACGTCTCCAAATGACTCCAAGCCAATTACACTTTTTTGATATTAGTTGGCTTCTAGTGTTCTGTGGTTGGTTAGATTTAACATATTTGAGCGTTACTTTATATCATTCTAACTATTACACTTCTGATTATTATCTGTATCAGAATTGAATCAAATCCCAAATTCTTGCTATGCTATGAGAAGCAAGACCGAGATTAACCAGATAGTGGGCAGTGGAAGTCTTGGGAGTTCTTTCTGACTCAGATGTACACTTTTCATAGTCCCTTGAATTTCAGTTTCTTTAATTCGCAAGGCCCCTAAAGCCTATGGACTTCTAAATAGTTGTCTACTTTGCCTATTTGGAAATCCGCCCCCGATGAGAAGACACTATAATACCATGAAACAAAGTTAGCTGTAATTTTTAAATGATAGGCTTTCAAGTATTTTGATGTCAGTAACACAAAAAAAAAAAAAATTAAAAACCCACGACGATGATGCTCTTAGAAATTTCGAATCAAAGGATTTTAAAACCCATGACGGAAATGCTCTTCCTTTTAGTAGGAACTCTTTTAGTTAGGCAGAAAATAAAAATTCCTGGAATTTCATAATCCAAATTATTCTATAATTTAGAATAGTTTAATTTTCATTCTTCGTGTGTGACCTGTTTTGCCATATATTTTGTAGTGTAATGCCCTCCCATTTTATTCTCCAATTCCATTAATTTTTATTTGAAACTTTTTGGAACTTTTTCGTCATAATGTAAAACATACATATCGCGCGTACTCTTTCTTAACCTCGTATATCAAAAACTGCATGTTTTAGGACACATAAAAAACATTAAATATTCTATATATATTTATATACATATGTAGGTAGCCAACATCAAAGGGTGTATGTAATTAGCATAAATCTTAAGTTCATAATGATGAAAACACAGATTTAAATACGTTTTTTTTTTGTGTCTCCAGAAATTCGAACTTTTCAGATACCAGGTTGAGAAAAAGTACGCGCGATAGGTATATTTTGCATTAAGCGTCACAGAACGCACCATCTTTTGACAATTCCCGTATACTACTAAATAGTTCATTTCATATTCCCATCAAATCATAATAAATTATGAATCCCATACCACATAACGTTTTACACTTTAAAGAATTCATTTCGAATAATAATAGTTTGACAAAAAATTTCAACATCAGAATCGTATAGTACATTTTATTTGTAAGGTTTACCTATCCTTTCTAATCAAAAAAAAAAAAAAAAAAAATCCAAATCATTTTCTCTCTTTGTACATAAAGAAAAATATTCAAAAACAAAAGTCGAAAATTTTCTCTACAGTTCTCTTTTTCCAATTTGGCATTTTTAAAACAAAAGAATCAACCGAATGTATTTTTTGTCGACAAATCACAATCGACATGAGTTTTTTTTTCTCATTTTTTTTTTCGTTAGGTAACGAATGGCACTATTAATACCGCATCCGGCGTTATACATACAAGCAGCACATAGGCGCATACTTGTTCATAGGCATTCGTATATTATACAATAGTTTACCGTAGCTGAATTGTTGGTTGAATTGAAATAATTTTTCATATGTGCAAGAGATGAAAAGAATTTTTGCATCTATGCATCCATAGAACGTAGTCTTTGTCTCGTCAATATTTTTTTTTTATTACCTGTTCCACACAAATTAATTAACAATACTCCGACTCTTTTATACTTTCACAAAACATCGGTAGGTACCGATATGTTTGGTGTAACTGTGTAAATTCAAAAACAATAATTCGGTGGAAATATACGAAAAAGAAAAAAAAAAAGAAATGTTTTTTGGTGCAAATATTTTGTACCGTTTTGTGTTCGATATAGATAGATATAGGTAAATTGAAGTAAAAGTTTGCTGAGGTTATCAATAGATGAAACAAAATTAGACGTATAATTGTAAGTTACTGTAGTTAATCTACTATAAAAATGGTAAAAACGAAAAAAACAAGATAAGGACTAGTATTTTTGATATCTAAATATTTTTCAGAATTGGGTTTTTGAATAAAAAATAAATATCATTTTTTTATTTTTGTTTTATTTAAGTATTCAAAAACCTAATTATACTTACCGCCCGATAGTCTCCAAAATAAATAAGCTTACGCAGCAAGAAACAGAGCTAAAGGGTCTCATAATGCTCTTTTGAGGTTGCAAATTTATAAAAAAATACGCTGCCAAAAGGGTGGGCACACAGCTTCCTCGTAGTCGTAAAAGGCTTTAAAACAGTATTCTACCAAATATACATATTATATACCGTGAAATTATATTTTGGCCTTGAAGTTTATAAAAAACTGTTGTAACTCAAAAGACTTAAAGGCTAAATTATAAAATAATAGCAAAAATATTTTAGAAACTAACCCCCAATATACCCTAAAAATTTGAGCGAGATAGGACTCGCAGTAAATAAGATATTGACATTTAATGGGATTTCATGGTAGCGGCGTAGCTACCGTTACTCCGATTTCGATTAAATTCATAGGGGACCATATAGGAACCAAACTACATAATTTCTGAAAATTTCATAAAAAAGAATTGAGTAGTTCAGAAGTTATGCCACTTGGTGCAATTTTGGAATGACATGGTAGCGGCGTTGCTACCGTTACTCCGCTTTTGATTAAATTCATAGGGGACCATCGCGGAGCCAAACTGCATAATTTCTGAAAATTTCATTAAAAACAATCGAATAGTTCGGAAGTTATGCCACTTGGTGCAAAATTGGAGACACACAGACGGACAGACAGACGGACGGCCCAAACCAAAATTGTTCAGGAAGCTCTAAAACGTAAAATGTGCGTAAAAAATTTGATTTTGAAGAGAAAAAATTTTTTATTTTTCAAAAGTGATCACAATGCTTCCGCTACTTTAGTAGTCTCGGAAGCAAAAAAAAATATACTTAAGTTAGCATTAAAAGAACTACTTCGAAAACCAAAAATTATCTTCCAGTTTCCTTGGCGACGTCAATAAAATAGAAAAATCGCTTTTTCTTAAAGCAAACCATATTTAAGTGATTTGAATTAGGATGACTGGCTGAATTAGGATAATTTTGTATGAAGTTTTCATTTTTACTGTCAAAATGACCCAATTTCTTTCATAACATAAATTTGACTGATCCAATAGAAGATTTTTTCTAGTTGCCCTATTTGCTAATTTTGATAAAAACGGAAAAAACGACTTCCAAAAACCTATAATTTATTCTCAGTTTCATGATTTTATCATTTTACTTATAATTTTTAAGGAATTGAAAAATTTTAGTAAACTTAATGACGTCAAATTCTCTTTCTCTCAAAGCAAACTATATTGAAGTGATTTGAATTACGATAACTGGTTGAATTTGGGTAATTTGGATATGAATTTGTCATTTTTGCTATCAAAATAACCCAATTCCTTTATAAATGTGACTGATTCGTCAGAAACTTCTTTTCTAGTACTGCTACGTGGACTTTAATTTTGATAAATATGAAAAGAACGACTTGAAAACCTATAATTCGTTTCCAGTTTCATAATCCTATCATTTTAATTACGGTTTTTAAGTCATCATCAAATAAACCACAATAAAATTTGAATCAATCGCGGTTCAAGGGGGGCAGTCATGACCCCTATAATCACCCCCCATATTCGCTCTAGTGAAGAGGAATATAATAGATTTGCAACTAAAATATAATTATTGTGATCAAAATTTCAAATTATAAAATATAAAATTGTTCAAAATTTTAGCGTGTTGTCGTTTTCACTGACAAAATTTGCTATTTCCAAGCGTTTGTACTATTTTTCTCACATCATTATTTGTTTATAAATTTCTTAAAGAATCTTAACATTTTTATAAAGGAAAATTATTATGTATTTTTACTTTTTTGTTGTTGTTAAGCTTATAACAGCTTGATTTTTTAAATAAATCCCCACATAGATAAAAGAGATATGTCACATTGTCATTTAAGAAAGGTTCGTTAAATGAGGGTAGGCACAACACGAATTTTGACGAGAACGCAAATGCATAATGATTTCACAGGCAAATTGTTTTACAAAATACTAAATAGATCCAAACATTTATTACGTATGTATCTCAATGTGACTGCAAAGGGTTAATAAAAGTTCATGTTACCATAATAAAAAATTTAACATAATATTGTATTACAAAACGAATTTTTTTTGTTACAGGTGAACATCCAGCCGCAATGCATCACGGTACGGCCAATAAATTACCGTACTGCCATTGTCTTGTAAACATTTTAACGTCATTTTTGTATTTACGTTTATTGTTCAACGTGTACACATAGCCTTAAGTATTATCTGTCATAAATGGTGAACTAATAAATTAACATTTAAAAGAATTATTGATAAAACTATCAAAACAATAAAAATAAAAGAATGTATATAAAGAAACAAAAAAAATTAAAAAATCAGACACTAATGTTTTGCAGCACATTGTCTGATTGAGAATATTTTCGTTAAAAATTTTGTCTAATATTACGTCCTTACCTAACTAACTAATTATATCTACTATCAAATTTTGAAATTGTGTAAACAGACGCACATACACGAAAAACTATATAGAAAAAGTGAGCAAAATTCGGGCCTTGTTCTATATTTGTATTAATGATTTGTTTTTCTTAAAATTTTTAATACTATTTTTGATAAATAGTGATGGTACACGACAACGAATCGAATCGATTTTTTTCGATTAAAATTACAATTAGAAACGTTGCTTGCATGGCTCAATTTTTAATTCATTAATACTAATATAGACAGACTATTTGACGTCCGAACTACAAAATATATTCACTTTGAGATCAATTTGAGCGGAGACAGAGATCGATTGTGTTTAGAGAAACTATTAAAAAAATTAATTTTATATAATTAATTGATTTATATTAAATTTAATAATATTACGAGTAACTCTGTGATGAGAGATAATTATAATAAATTATGTAATTAGTTATTAAGTAATAAAAACAAAAATTTTTAAAAAAATTATCAAAAAAATTAAAATTTTTGTATACTTTTTTGTTGTATATTAAAAAAATTTCTCTCAACGATTATTGAATAAAAATATTCTTCAATATAATTGTTCTTAATGAATTTTGAAAGCGTAGTTAAACTATTACCTTAGGTAGATTTGTATTTACTTCAAAATTCGTCCCACCTTTTTAAGCATTTTTTATTTGACATATTTCATCGCTCTTAATACTTAACAGTTCGAATTAATAAAACTCGTATATAAATTTTTAATCGATTAAAACCGTAGTCCGGATTTACGAGTATTTACATATTTTTTATGATACATTATTTCTGATTCACCTATTGTACAAAGTTTTGTATTAAATAAATATAAAATTTCCTGGATTGCAATTTTTCTTTGCTTTATAAAATATACCCATAAATTTTTGATTATCCACGTAGCAATTTTGTATCATAATACCTATTAATATATTCTACATTTTTTTCGGAAAATACATAAAATTTTCGTAATAAAACTTTTCAAAATTCATTTTGAATAATTTGAATATTTATTTTAAGTTCATAAATTTTAAACAGACAAAAAATTCATATTTTCCCTTCTTTTTTTTGTCTGTAAATGTCGAACATTTTTTCGTAATTTGATGAAGAACTAGATTTTAAAACAAAACAGAAAAAAATAAAAAGTAAATAAAAAACAAAAAAGTAACGATAAAAAAAAGTATAAAACAAGATATTTATGATTATCTATGGTCGTTAAAAATAATGTTATTTATAAATAAAAACAAAAGCAAAAAAAAAATTATTGTGTTATAATTTATAATTTTAAACTATTTGTACATATCAGTAAAAAAAAAGAAATATACATACATAATGATAAATGATATAAATAAAATAAATATAAATAAATATTAATTTTCAATAATAATTTACACAAAAACAAAAATG
Source organism: Brachynemurus nebulosus (assembly GCA_035578155.1). Lineage (NCBI taxonomy): Eukaryota > Metazoa > Arthropoda > Insecta > Neuroptera > Myrmeleontidae > Brachynemurus > Brachynemurus nebulosus. Next base: position 66,455,223 of record JAPWDM010000002.1, read on the forward strand.
TGAACAAATGATTATTGTAATGTTTTTTGTACAAAAAAATATAAATTAAAATATACATATAAGTATTAAGAAATAAAAACCAATATTTGATTAAAATATATTAAGTTTACAATGTATGAAAAAGTGATGTGGATACCACAGGGAGAAAATGGAAATTCTCTTCTAAATAAAAATAAAATATTTAACAAAAAAATTGAAAAGTTGTTTTCTGATTTATATTCCTCACGTGGACCCTAAAATATACTAAAAAAAATCATTTGTTTAACAACTGAATCATTGTTGTTTTTGCTACTACGCCATAAAAAAAAACTTTTTAGTACTTTGTTACAAACAAATGTTTTTCTAACGGACTTGTATGGTGGAGTGGGTAGAAACGCAACTGAGGAGAAGGGAAGCGATCTTATTTGGGGTGACATTATTGAGAATTTGTACTGTAGTTATTTTGTAATCAAAGATAGGGCGTATTAAGATACTAGCAGGTGAGGGGGCAAGATACAGTAGGCTGTTCATATTTCGATGAAGCAAAACCGGGACACAAGATAGAAAACAAGAGAAGAGAGGATTTTGATTTGAAAGCGATATAAAAAAAATTTTTTTACGGAATTAACCAAATTCTTTGGACTTTTTTAGTTAATATTGACTTGATTATTTATTTTCACCAAAAAGTGATTAGTAATTGCTGTATCGTTAAGCTCACAATTGCAAAAATTTATTTCAGCCTTATTTTGAAGATCTACCTATAATAGCCTTGGTATTAATAACTCATTTTGTACCCATGAATACTCCTATCGTAACAACCTGCATAACATAACGATGGTTCAAAACGTACCTAACGTGATTTTTTTTTGGTTTCTTCCATGGTTAAAAGTCATTTTTTGACATTCCAGGAATCGGACGTGTCTGGCTCAAGAACTCATTCAAGAGTTTGTATGATTCACCATCACACCTGCTGTAATAGCTCAATTTCCGTTCGAAAAATCGCTAAAACCTTCCCACAAAAATATCAAAAAAACTATTTACTCAAAATGCACAGTAGATCATTTCAATACAATAATTACTGAAAAATATGGCCTAATCCCTATTTAAATGCAAAATTTTATAATTATAATGTAAAAACCCGGAACAAATATTCGTCCCAGAAGAGTCTGTCGGGACATCGAGACAGAAAAGTTAAAACCCGGGCGTGCGGGCTCTACTGTATAATATAGACACAAAGAGAAAATATTTAAAAAAAAATAGTGGGGTAAGTACAAAACCAGTTTTACATTTACAAAATCATGTAATTGTATTAAATTACGGCATAATAAAATTAAAATCATTTTTAAGAAAAACTGTTTCGACCTAACCTCAACATTTAAATTCACATTAATATTTTACCCCATAACCAAATGCCTATATTGTCATCATGTCTATTATTACATTATAATATTGTAGCTAGTTGTTAACCCAGCATCATTGTGGCAAATAAATGAAACATCATCACTTGAGGGAGGTATATTATATCCATTATACCCTTATATAGATTTTAGAAAATTTGGAAGATATACATTTGCTTAAAAACACAATATTCTTGGAAAAACTAAAAATTATGGCTTCTGTCAGCAATTAATAAAAGTATTTTGGAAAATTAAGATAATGTAGCTACAGCTTCGATTAAATTAAACCAATTAACCAGAAGTCTGTATAAATAGGATGGTACCCAGACTCAGCGAGAGGGCAGGGTGATTGGAGTTGCAGCCCCGGGGTCCGGGCTTGAAGAGTGGGCCAGTAGCTATCGATAGAAGGCCCATGAAAAAGTAAAAGGAGCTTTTTTTTGCTCGCTACTTTTTAGAGACAAAATATATTTTAAATGATTTAAAAGTGAAATCACAAAATTAAGAATTCCGAGTCCCAAATTTTTTTTCTTGCAACAACATTGCGGACAAAGACGATATCAGACTAGGGAAGGAGCCGTTTGACCTTTTCCTACCGTTTAGCATTTTCCTAGTGGACATAGTATTAAAAGTTAGTTTTGTGAAGAAAAATAAAAATAAAAATAAATATTGAATTTTTAACTTCCCATTAGAAGTTATGGTAATAGGTCCGATTTTACGAATCACTAATTTGGACATATGTCCACGTTTCAAGGTCACTAGAGTCCGAATCCATCGTTTTTAGCGTGATGTCTCTGTGTGAGTTCGTTAGTTCGTTCGTTCCTGAATTTTTTTTCGTCTCGCATATCTCGAGAACAAATGATGATATCCACTCCGGGCTAATTTCATTAGATGCGTAATTAAAAAATGGAGACCGGATAAAGTTTTCAGCAAATTCGAATCAGCGCTTTGTTTTTTGTGATCAAATTTATTGACATAACATAGATTATATGGATTTTTTACCATGTCACTATTACCTCTATAATGGCCTAAGAACCTTCCTTGATGTTAAAAACGCCAGTAAATTATTATAAAATTTAAAAAAAAAAAAAACGAAATAAGAAACTTTTTGTGAAATATTTTTGGTCTCGCATATCTTGACAACAAATGATGTTATAATTTGCTTGATGGTACAAAATGTGAAGTCCCCGGTGTGGTGCAAGGGGCAAAGCCTCTATCGGGGGCTTAGGAGAAGAGTCCCCTGAATTAAAAAAAAGCTATTCATGTTTAATAGTCTTTAAGAGCATCCAATGTGAAGTTGACAGTGTGGGTAGATCTGTCTCTCCAGATTTTTTTTATTTTTATTGCTAGGTGGGTCGCGAAAAATTAACGGCTTTGATAGTGTGTCACAACTTATAAATATTTGGGAACCACTGCTCTAAATTTCGAAATAATTTATTAACAAAATTATAAACACTGCAAAAATACGCTTCCTTTTGTAGTTGACACTCAAACCATTCTAGTTGAAGTTTTAAGAAATAGGGGTGAAGGTTTAAATTCGACTAGATTAAAAAAAAATACACACATCCCATTCCATTCGTCTGCACCACTTTCAACATTAACAAAAAGAGAAAAAAAATTTATTCGCTAAATAGACGGCGGCGTTAAAAAAACCGAAAAAGTCCATTAAATTTTATGGGACGTTTTGAAGAAGAAAAACAAGTTTTGTATTTATGATAATAGCGCCCACCTCCCACCTACATACTTTTATTCAAAACACTATTAAAATGAAAAATTACATTTTTATATGCCGCAAAACACATCATTTACGTGCAGCATGCCAGAAACGGCCACGGCCGGGGGGAAATTCTCAAAAGAAAAATGAGTCAATTTTTTTTTTTCGTCAAAAGTAATAATATCTCTCAATCATCCATCTAACATACTCACTTACGGTATTTTTTGTATTGATGAATATATTTTAACCACAGCGTCTATATAAAATAATAGGCCCAGCTCAAAAGATGGAAATTACATGAGAATTGTCTATTATAATATTATGAAATAAATATTTTGATTTTTTGTCGTCTATTTGATTGATTGTATCAGCGAAAATATAGGTCACATAAACTCTAAGAACGGTGACGTCATTAACAAATGAAGCAAAATTAGAGGTACAATCTAAAATTACTGGTGTTACTCTAATATAAAAATAACTAAAAGAAAAAGAGACAGAAAACTAGGTATATCTAATTTTGCTTCATTTGTTGGATTTATTCGATGACGTCAGACCATTATTAGTTTATTGGGCCTATACAAGACCTACAATTTTCATTCATTTTTACACTATAAACCAAATTGTCGGAAAACAACATTTCATATAACACGACCTAAGATCCAATTTCATAAAAGTACAATTTACAATTTTTAGTTATTATTTTTACAAATATGTAAATATTTAAGTTACAGGTGTTGTATAAAAAATTATTACATATGTGTAAGTACCGATCAATTCTACAACTTTACAGATATATTTTTGACCATTTTACAGGCAATTCAGTTGATGCTTTACAAATTACAGGTTAAAATCTTACATAACTTGTAAAATTGTTATTACAATTTTAAGTACTTTTTAAGTTCTGTAATTTTTGAACAAGTTTTAGTTTTTGACTGTTTTCTGAGCATTTTTGAAAACTATATCAAATAATATTTCTGTATTTTCTAAATATTTCTATTACACGCTCTAATTTTTTCTTCATATACTATATTCATCGTTTGCTTTTTCCATATTCATATAATGGGGGTACTTATTCTAATTTTTGGCAAAAATGAGTATAGATCAGGGCCAGCTTAGCCAATAGGCCACCCTGGGGCGGGAGATTTTTAGGGGTGGTAAATTTTTAAAATAGGGCGGAAAAATGAGTAATTAACGTTTTTTTTTTTTTTTGCTCGTCACTTATTTTTTTTAAGAGAAAGTTTGTAAAAAAGGTAGGAAAAGGGGCGGCAAATTTTTAAAACAGGGCAGAAAAATTTGTGATTGACGTTTTTTTTTTAAGATTTTCTTTTTTTCAAATAAAAGGTAGGGGCCGAAATTTTTCAAGATGCCTAGGGGCGGACTCAGGGTTAATCCGGCCCTGGCATAGATACCGCATTTTGCAGGAATATGCAAACTGATTTTGCAGCGATTGTTGCACCGATATGGTTTATTATGTATGCCGGTACAGATACACCATTCTAAACAGAATTAACAATAAGATGACAAACTTACCAAATAAACTACAACTTAGCTACAATTTAAAATTGTCCATATTAAATTTATAATCATTGTGGTGAGTTACTTGTTTTATATAACTGAACACTCTATAGCCAAAGCTTAAGCTGGGTACAACAAAGCAAATAAGATATATGGTCAAATTAATAAATATTTTGCGTGGGTACAGAAGAGATAGAAAAATTGCCGTTCGCCTCTTAGAGAAGCATTTGGTCTATTTCTTCGGTAATAAGCAATCGGTTCAGAGAAATCGAGAACATCGTATACATCTATAAGTTTGAAAAATGTCGGCTTCAACTATCTTCGTTCAATCAAAGCCCGGACTCCGCACCTCTACGGATAAAATTCATTTTGTTAACACCGATGTAATCGTCTTCAACATAATTATTAATAAAAGGTATAAATCAGTAGATCGCAAAACGTGAATATATTGCACGAAGTGCAAGCGACAGACCTGCGAGTATCATAGAATACTATAATGCAGCAATTGTAGCGCCTTTGAATAAGTTAAATTCTCTTTTTTTTTACATTTTGCATGACAGAAACCGAAATAAATTCTTAAAAACCAATATTTAATGTATTTTTATTTAATTTTTCCATATATCAAATTCCCAATTTCTTCTTTTTTAATTTTCAAAATCCCAAATAAACAGAATTTTGAAGTCTTTTGTCTCCTCTTTAAAATCCCGTCTCAAATTTGAAAATCGATTCATTAGAAAAGTAGTTATCAATTTTTGTTTATTAAATGACAGTTGGGCCGTTTTTGAACACTTTTAGCTATTTAAATCGATTTTTCACCGACTAAACTTCGATTAAATTGGATTTTCTCTTCACCAAAAAAAAAACTAAGAAATTCATGTACCTGGTTATAATCCCGTGGGTACAAAAACTCGTGGGGTAAATATCTACCCCAGTTTGTAGTTTAACACTGTGTCAGAGGATTTTTAGCAAATTGGACTAAAAATAAAGGTTTATCTATTATCCTCTTCATTAGCTGTTACATCATATTTATCTTTAAAAACAAACTTATTTTATTTAACAAAAGCTACACCAGTGATAAGTATATCATAGAAATTTGTCGGGATTGAACTGACTAGAGACTGAAAAATTTTATCAATTTTCAGATATATTCACTCGCGTAACAAAATTATATTTTCATTGTTTACAATCTGCATATCCATTTTTCATAATTAAATTATAATATAATTAATTTTGTAAATAAAATATTTTTACCATGATTCTCTATAATTTTTTACACTCAATAACTATCTATATACAATTACTTTTATCAGTTTAATTTTATTACAATAACATTCAAACGAAACAAAAACAGCCGCACCAAAAAAAAATGACAAAACAACTAAGTAATCAAAAACAAAAACAAATAATTACATATTTATAAAATTCCAATTACAATTTAATTTTCCCTCTTTTTTCCGGTTTATTATTCCATCAGTATTATGCAATAATAATTAATAATGCAAATATAAATTTGAATGATTCCAATTGATAATTATGTACAATGTACGATATGAGTACGATTCAAAAGTTCGATCATTATGTAAGCAGATTTTTCCATATGACGAAAAGGCATTTTATTGAAAATTTTTACGAGTACCATCAAAGTTTTCATAACTTTATTGAAACTGATTTTACCAAACCGCATTTTACCTATAGTATGTGAAATAAATTAAGTTTTTATGGTTCATAATTCGTATCTTCAATAGAATAAATCCTTTTAAAGATTTTTGTTATAGTATCTGAATTACATGGTAGACCAAGTGGTCGGAAAACGACATTTCATCTAATGCTATTCCAGTTAATAGCGGCTATGATTCCAAACTAGAAGAATTATATTTAAAATTAAATAACTGCTTTTGAAAATTTCTTAAATAATCTATCTTTTAATAATGACCATTTAACATGTAACCTTATGGAGACTTATGTTTAATTATTTTTTGAAATAAATTTTCACGGTGAATTTAACTATATTTTTCGATAAATTGAAAGATCAATTCTTTAGCTTTATTTTCTCATTAGTATTTTTGTGCTTTGCGGTACTTTTATAAACAAAAAATGAAAAATAAGTTGATAAAATTCAACATCCACATACAACCACAACAGCTCGGGTATAGTCGGAAAGCGCGTCAGTTTTAAATTATCTATTTAAGAATATGAAATATAATATAACTATCGTTTTTCTCATAAATTAGGTCAGTTAAAAAAACTTCACGAATCAAAATGTTTATGTACATTTATACACATAAATGTCTTTACCTAGTTTACCAGAACATTTCTAGTCGACGTATGCTCAATAATACTACCGATCAAATTCAAATATTTATTTTTAAATAAATTTTATATTCAACTAATTAAATTTATCGTATATACTAAAATAATTATTAACATTTATTTTTAGACATTTTACAACAAAAAAATTTCAATTTTTAATTTTAATTTTTACAACTCAGCCGGACTACCTTAAGAAAGTGCCGATATAGAGCTGAATTTCATGATAGACCAAGTGGTCGAAAACCGACATTTCATATTACACGACCTAATATTAATTCACTTAATGGCAGAAATGATTCAGGGCAGAAGAATTCTTTTTAAAATTAAAGAACTGCTTTTAAAAGTTTCTCTAATGCTTAAGAAAGTGTCGATATTTTTCTGAATTATATGATAGACTAAGTGGTCGAAAAACGACATTTTATATTACACGAACTAATATCATTCCAGTTAATGACGGAAATGATACCGGGTTAGAAGAATTCTATTCAAAATTAGAGAGCTGCTTTGAAACATTTGGGTAATGCTTAAGACAGTGTCGATATTTTCCTGAATTACATGGTAGACCACGTGGTCGAAAACCGACATTTCATATTACACGACCTACTGTTATTCCAATTCATGGCGAAAACGATTCCAGGCGATAAGGATTTTATTTAAAATTAAAGAACTGCTTTGAAACAATTCAGAAATGCGTAAGAAAATGTCGCTATTTATCTGAATGACATGGTAGATCAAGTGACACGGGCCGGAAAACGACAATTCAGATTGCCCGAGGCTACAGGAATTCTATTTAAAACTGAAGAATTACTTTAAGCCCCCACCTACACCTGTCCCACTATTTTTGTAGTAACTACTTCATACTATTAATTATTACCACTTACATAATACCTCAATTTTTGGACACCACTGTAAATTTGGTGTTATATATTATATTATGTGTGGTAACAATGTACAATCGGGCGTCATTAATTTCCAAAACATTTTTACACCTATTTTAACATGAATAGATTCAGATAAATGTGAGGCGGATAATCTGTACATATCGATAGATACGAATGTACATATAAACACTGAACATTATTTTGGCATAAATTGCAAAATAGGTGTAGCGACTTGGTTTACGTACAGGAACATGTAGAATAGTTTTACAATATACAATTCACCCTTTTAATAATACACCTAGTGTCGTTCGATAAATACAATATGCTAGATCAAAGCTGTAACTTGTAGTGTGGGGCCCATTATAAGCAAATTTTTTAGTAAAATTAATCTGCGAAAACAAGAATAGTTCCATTTGAACACGAGCGTTAAAACAAGACTTATTTTTAAAAAATTTTCTCCTTAACATATTTTTTTTCGTTTTATATAGTATAAATACTTTTTAAGGTCAGAAAAAAAGACTGTTTGCACCCCACAGAGTCGTCAGAAAATTTTTTTCTAAAACAAAAAATCAATAATATTTGTTTAATTTAAATTTAAGTCCTTTATGGTAACAATTTTTCTGACTCGATTAAGGCACGTTTGAGGCATAAATGTTGACACAACCCCTCGACAACTATAGAGCGTTTTGACTCATTTAAACAGAATGAAAAGGTAATTGTAGAAATAGTCGAGAAACAGACAATTTGAATTAATTATAAAAATATGTTATTTTTATTAAAAGCTTTTATACTTGCTATGTTAGTATGTTGGTTTAGATCGAACCTTGGAATCAAAATTTAGGCAGGTTCTAATTGAGCTAGAGGTTTCTAATTTTGCATACGTGTCTAACCTTGATGGGAATGCAATATTATATAATTAGTTTTGCCCTAAATCGCCCCAAACAAAAATTTTTGATTTTTAGTTCTGTGCAAATTTTTGACATTTCGAATTGTCTAATATTGTCCATTGATTTTACATTGTAATTTTTTGTTTCCATAGTTATGTTTGATTAGGGCAAATTTACCGATTAAAATATAGGTAAAAAAATTACTTCTTTAATTTTGTTTTAAATCAATTGTAATCAGACTAAAAAGTAGAAAATAAATTAACAAATGTTTTTTAAGAAAAAGTTTTTATTTAAAAATGGGCTAAAAAATAACTTTTGAGTGAAGTTTGAAGCATTATGCAAGATAATTTATCAAAGCTTGAGGCGTTTAATTAAGTTTGGTAACTACTGAAAAGTAAAATAGCTACACTTATATCCAAAACTTACAAAACAGAAATAATTAATGATAACACCTCAAGCTTTTATAAATTATGTTGCAAATTGCTTCAAATTTCACTCAAAAGTTATTTTATTTTTTTTAGCCCATTTTTAAATAAAATCTTTTTCTTAAAAAACATTTATTTAATTTAATTTATTATAAAAATTATTTATAAAAAATATTTAAATATTTATTATAAAAATATGTTTAGACGCTTAGGTCAATGTTAGACAAATATTTCAAAATTAGTTTTCTTTTCCTTTTTTTTTTCCTAATTTTCCAATGAATGAGAACTATTCAATAATTTTAATTTTTGATGGAAAACTGAATAACCTTTTTATTTTGTAATTACTTCGATTGGAAGTCAGCCATGCTTACCTTAGATGCTTTCGTAAAACGTAAATCATTACATCGTTCAAAATCACTTGAGTACGAATTTTAAAAGTGTGATTTCTGAAAACCAATTATTTAAAAGTATGAGTAGAAACAATACAGCTTACTAATAATTTTGAAACAAGCTTTTTTTTAAAAAAAAATTCTTATATACAAAAAACTTTTGTTTGCACTTAGCAAAAACAATAAGTTTACATTCTAACTCAAAAATTATCACAGCTATGAAAAAGCTCTACTCTACAACTCTCATTAACACAATTTTTCAATTAGATCTATAATTTGGCTGTAATATAAATGGAGACCCTCAAAAAACTCACTCATACTGTATGTAATGTATCCATTTATAAATTTTCTTTAAAATATTTTTGGAGAAAGCGCTTAAAACTTTTTGCTCCTATTTCTTCCCTACCGTCTATCTTATCACTAAATTGATCGCTCAGAAAAAAATTGAATAAAAGCATATATATTGAAAATGAGGTGTAAGATTGACCTCAAAACTAAAAAATTGTGTTTAACAAAAACTCCGCGTACGGAATACTATTTACACAAGTACGACTTACACTAGATCGATTATATTTTAATGGAATTATTTATGGTAAATTACATATATTATTATTTATAAAATGATTAAAAACTTGTATTTGTTGAAATATAAAATTCAGTACTATTTTGTTTAGATCTATCTACACTCGGCTAATAATGGTTGTCAGCAAATTAAAACTATTATATAATGTGTTACTAATTTTTTTCTGCATGATACATATAATATTTATGCAATAAAATTAATAAAATTATTACAATAAATAAATGAATGTATACACTACAATAAAACTTAATCAACCGCTGTTACTAAATTGATTGTCGGTTTTTGAAAATTAATCCAGTTTCATGGTATTATTTATCACTGCGTTATTAAAATATTGAATTTATTAATATAATTATTAATATTTATATTCATTTTATCTATCAACCATAGTAAATCATACACATATTAGTACCAGTGATATTTTTTCTTTTTAAATTATCGTATTGTAATAATATATTGTGCAATAAGTGCGGGAAATTGTCGATTGCCCACGATAGCGAAGTTGTAGTGGCACGAATGTAGTGAGTGCGCTCATCCGCTTGAGTGGGGCAATCGACAATCCCGCACCAGTTGCACATACTATTTTTTATTACGAATTTCACATACTTTTTTCTATTATTATCACTATTTTTGACATTTTTATTACTTTTTAAAATAATATTTTTAAGTGTTCGTCTTTTTTTCGGAATTAATTATCGTTTAAATTACTTTGTTGGTGGTTTCTATAGAAATAATTATGAAATATTTATTAAATGAAAAATTAAGAGGCGGCTTTGCGTGTTTTAATTAAATTTTGCCCGTTTTATTGTCAATTTTCTTTCCACACGCAAAATAGTATGCGGGAAGAGTACAGTGAGCAAACAGCTATTTTGCGTACAGAAATATGTGCGCCAAGTTAGTACTTCTCCCGCATGAGTAATAAAAAATGAATTGTAGTCAGTATACAACTGCAAGAGTTCATTTGTAAAAGTTTCCCTGTCGTAAAATAACAAATTTCTCTTTTTAGCAATTAAAAATTTTTGAAGTAAAATTAACTATCGGTACATATTTATTAGTAAAACTTATGCATTAAATCTATCTACCTTTTGAATTTCGCGGCTTATTTTTCCTACACCCTGTATAAGTATGTATAGACAAAATGTAGGCAAACTAAAAATAATTCTTTTTAATTTTGCTCGAAAACTAATTTACATAGAAAAATGATCCAAAAAATGGTCTAATGTGAACTTTTTCCCTCTTTACCACGACATAATAAAAACTATTTCGATTTGAATACTAATTTTTTAATTTTTTTCGACAATAATTTTACTTAGAATAATAATCTAAAAATTTTGGCAAAAGACTTCTTTTTCGAAAAATACCGGACATAATCGGACATATCTGCCTGTAGAAATCATTCAAGAGTTTGTCGTTCCCAACATTTCCCCTAAATTTCATAAAAATAGGATATTTCATTCGAGAGTTATCGTACTGACATATAAATACATACATATATATTATATAGCTATACGTATGTATATATATATATATATATATATATATATATATATATATATATATATATATATATATATATATATATATTATTTTTCAACAAAAATTATAATTAAATAAATTTTATTGATCTACAATTACACAATAAAAAAAAATGTGTTCTGCGTAAAAAAAAAAAAAAAAAAAAAAACAAGTGGTTAAAATTTTTGTGTTAAATAAGTAACATAACCCTGCGTTAATGTAACATTTCGTGTTTGTGTTAAATGAAAATATTAACACAAATTTTGATTTAACAAAATAAAAATGTTAACCTGTTTTGTACAACAGAGAAGTAACCTAATATTTGTGTAGAGCAAAAGAATGTTATAAGTAAGTAAGGTGCATTAGAATATATATCTACCAAAATATATATAATAAAAAAGATGAGCGTAGTTCTTATTATTGAACAAAACCGAAAAATTATAAGTTTTTTCAGTTCTTGACGAATATAGTTTTATTAAACGTTTAAATATGAAACAATTTTCTTACATTTTAAGGTTATTTTGTTACAGATTATGTTACAAAAAGTCATGTAAGCTTACTTACATGTAAGATTGTATATTATATAATACAATCTCAAATAAGCGTACATGATTTTTTGTTACAAAGAACTGATTTACTTTGCGTTTTTTGAGTCTAATTTATAATAATATATGAACAAAATCGTTATAATTTCTGACGACTTTCAAAAAATATCTTAAGCTTCAGTGGAATTAAAATATTGAATAAAAAATTTTAACAACTAACTCTGATAAATCTGAAAAGTTAACACAAAATGTATGCCATCTTGTGTATTAAATCATTGACACAAATTTTATGTAAAGATTTGACACATATGCTTTGTGTTAAAATAACACAAAAAATTGAGTGGACCATTCTGGACATGTGAAATGTGTTAATTTTAACACAAATTTTTTCACTGTGTACCACACAAATTGCATTTCAATTTGGCAAGATGTATTGTACAATATAATTGAAATTTATTTAGCCAGTTTAATTATATAAATTAATTGTTGCATTAATAGGTTAATTGTTAATTAATGGGATAGCATTACCCAACGGAATACTCTAACCACCATTACTACCACAGGGGCACAAACACAATAATTATGGGTGGATATTAACTTATTGCAAATAGTCATTTAATTACCCATATCACCCTCCACACCTATGCGTAACAGTTTGATATATACTTAAGATATACAAGATACAAGATACAGGTTATTCCGGATTTGATTCAGCATAATAGGCTACGGTCTCGAAATAATTTCTTTGTCCAAAGATTAAAAATTCTTCGATTTATTTCTTTGAATCAAAGAAATATTTCCATGATTTTTTTTAGTAGTAAAAAAAAATATAACTAGAAACAAAAAATTATTTTTCGCAACTCCGGGACTAAAAGACGTGATTTAGTCCCTCACAATAGGGAGTAAAGTGCCCGTTTTAGTCCGAACTCCGAAGGGACTAAATAATTCACTTTTACGCCCAAGGCACTAAAAAATTATTTTGCTCCCGCTTTTAAACCAATGAACAAGCAAAATTTACAGAAATTTAACTTAAATAGCGTTGCTAGGTAATTGAAAATAATAAACAAATTCAAACTTGTAGATAAAGACAAACAGTTATATTGTATTGTACAATTCGATTGATATTTATTTGAATGACATTTAAGTAAGTTTTTTAATTTTTATAATATTAAATTATCCGGAATTGAAAAAAATAGTATATACACCACAGGACTAAAGTGTTTTTTTTTTCCATCCCTTCTGTGATTTGTTACCCTCTGGCCCTTACAGACCCTCTGGCAACAAACTTTACACTCGGGATTAAAATTCACAATTTAGTCCTTTGGTGTATAACATACAAAAATAGAGCATTCATTAGTCCAAATAATGCCCTTAATCTCTATTAGTAGACTTTATATAAAAATTAAACTTATTTTCAAAGTACATAGTGCAGTGAAAAGTTAGTTTTTACTTTTAATTATAGGGTGTAAACCAAATAACTTTCGTCCTTTTGTGGGATGACTTATAGCACCCTGTAGACACTAAAACCTCAGGAATTTTTTCGGAATTAACAGTCGCGTCACCCTTCAGGGTGTAAGGGAAATAGCTCTTATCCTTTTGAGGGGTGACGCGACTGTTAATTCCGAAAAAATTCCTGTGGTTTTAATGTCTACAGGGTGCTATGAGTCACCCCACAAAAGGACGAAAGTTATTTGTTTTACACCCTGTATATTAACCAATTATTCCTAAGGTGGGACAAATATTTGAAAACTTAATATTCATTTAATCAATCTTGTTCCCTATAATTAAAACGTCAACCTCACAATCCGACAAATTTGAAACAAAACTAAAACAATTTTTTACCATTTAAATAAAATAAATGTATTAAACTTTCTCTTGTGAAAATTATTTTCACATAAATTTGAATCATTAGTGTTATATTTTGCTTTAACTCTCTTTTCGCTTTGATGTCAAATTCACTTTTTATAGTAGGTACTTCGAATAATTTTAGTTAGACGGGTGGAAATGAGTATTTTATATATGTAGTAGCTACGTATTTGGAGAAATTTTAAGAAATAGAATTAAACTAAAATTTAGATTTAGTGAAATTTTTTTCTTTTTATACTTTTTTGAATATTTTTTGCTTTAGTTAACACATTTAATGTAACAAGAATTTTTTTGTTGAAATAATTTTCGCAGTTTTTCCTAAAATTCTGATTTTTTGTGCAACTGAATAAATCACAAAAAAAACATGAATAAATAAATAAATAATTAAAAAAGTGGAGTTTTAATTATGGGTTTTTGCTACGGTCTTCAACATTGAAAGACATAAAAATCCTGTAAAAGTGTAAAATATTAAAAATAAAAATTATCGACAATATAGACATGATTCTTAGGCCAGGCGCACATTGAACTGTGTCACGCAGTAAACGCAGAGCAGGGCAGAGTAGGAAAGCACACGTGGTCGGGCACACATTGAAGCGCAGTTAACGCAGGCAGGGCAACGCAATTTCTGTGGCTCTTGTTGTAGAACGAGATAGCACAAATTTAAAAGTAGAGCAGAACAGAGAAGCACAATTTTTCTTCAATTTTTTCAATTGTTTTCATTTCGACGAAATAAAACCAACTAAAACTCGAGAACGTGTTACAATGTCGCTCAGCATCGCGCAGTTTTTGTGTCACATTCACGAGTGCCACATCGGTCTCGTGTGACGCAGTGCTGTTCTGCTCTGCTCTGCGTTTCAATTCGAGCTGTCCCGTTCTACAACACGAGCCACCAAAACTGTGCTGCCCTGCCTGCGTTAACTGCGTCTCAATGTGCGCCCGGCCTTACGTGTAAACACGTGCAGAGATTATGTTTTACCGTGAAAATTAAATCGACGTAAAGTAAAACTTGACTTTAATATAAATATTGCGGTTACAATAGATAAAGGTATATAAAAATGATATTAATGGTTATGAATTCTAATCACGTGGTTCAAATTAAACTTCAATGCGATAATAATTAATTATAAGAGATTAAGAGTGAGGTATTATGTAAATCAAAGAAACATTATTTACTTTTGTTCGATATCATTTTTTTCGTTAAAGAATGACTGTTTCCGTTAGAATCCCAACTATTACAGATTTCACTACTTTTCCAAAGCTACTTTCGCTGTAGAAATTTTAACTTCAAAAATATACTAAAGTTACTGTTGACAAAATATGTCATTATCGCGATTTGATGAAAATTATTCATTCTGTTGTCACTAGAGTTTCTTCTAAAGCACTATTGCATTTATAATTCCAAATTTTGTTTTTTGGTTTTCGTCCAAAACGGGTTTAACTATCAAATTGTCAACAACTTGAGTGTTATATCAGATTTAATTGACATTAAATATTTTTATTATTTTAAAGTCAACCTGTCTACATAATAGTGTATTATACACCAAAGGATTAAAGTGTGATATTTAATCCTGAAGGTAACGTCTGTTGCCAGAGAGCCTGTAAAGATTTGAGGGCAACAATTCACACGGGAGATCAAAGAAGCACATTACTCTTGTAGCATATATATTATTATGTTCTGCAATTCAAAATATTTTAAAATTATAAAAATTAAGAAAAAAAATAGACCGATCCAAAAATAGTCAATTTTCACAATTTTTTTCGGATGGATAGGATGGGGCAATGGGGATAAATTTTTTTTACGATTAATAGCACTATTTAACAATACAAAAATATCTTTTTTATTCATTTTTATTTAATTTTTATAATTATTATAATTTTTTGAAAAAAGTGTCTTTAAAAAAGGGCGGCTATTGGTGCCCACGATTGCGGCCGCAGTTTTAATCTGAAAAAAAAATCAAATACATTATCAGCCTGTAGGTAAGCTGCTATGTACCTATGGAGGTTTTTTTGGAAATTTGAAAAAATGGCAGTAGTTTGAATAAAAATTACAAAATTTAGGCCTTTTTTCAACAGATTTCCGTGTGAAAAAAATAGGATGATTTAAAAAAAAAAAAAAGCTTCTGTACCTAGGTACATGGCGAATGGAATAAACAATATTCTGTCAAAATTTCAAACTTATAGCTTGGAAACTTTCCCTCTGAGAGTGGGTACCGTTTCTAGAAAGGGTACTGTGGTGATAACAATTGATCTTATACGTTCACTGGTTGTAGAATATAAAGTGGTATAACATCCCGCCAAAAGACGCCAATCGATTCACAGAATTTTGTATTTAGACTGAATCCATTGATTCGTGGTCGTAGTGACCGTAATAATTCAAATTTCAATTTGAAATTTTGAGAGAACATACATAACTGTATGTACATTAAGGGGCCGTCCATTAATCACGTGATGTTTTCTTTTTGCATTTTTTTAACCCCCCCCTCCCCCTTGGTGATACATGGTGAGGTTTAAGGCTACACCCCCTCCCCCCCGTATATCACGTGTATTTTTCGTACCAGCAAAGAATCTAATTTTTTTTTAATATTTATAAAATACTGGTATAATTATCATCTAATTTTATTATAGAAAATTAAACACTACTATAATAACGTTCAGAAGTAGACAGAAAGGTTGCAAATTTTTTTTTTTTTTTTTTTTTGATTGACATAAAAATAATAGAAATGCGAAAAACTTTTTTGTACTAATACATGAACATTACTTAATATACAGTATTTTCGGACCAGGGATTAGCAAGACTTTCTTCAACACCAATAACTGGATAAGCATCTTGCAAATCAGTTGTTGGCACCGTGCTTTGTTGAAGATCAACATCGGTTTCATCAAGCCACTCGGCGTCATCATTTTCGCGCACTACGCAGAGAATCTCTCTCAATCTACCGTTCGATCGTCGCGTGAGGATGCGGGAAGGACGAACATTGTGCATCTCTGGACTATTATATTGATAGCGAATCAAGATCACACTACAAGCCGTTTTTGATTTTTCACTACATCCGTGATATTTCGTGATTTTTTATGGGACCCCTCCCCCCCCTTTCAAGCCTCACGTGATTAATGGACAACCCTTAAGATAAAACCCCAAACAAAAAAAAAAAACAAAAAATTTTCAAAATTCTATACTGTGATGATACCTTAAGAAAAAAAAATTGGTTAAATTATATTATATTGTGCATTTACCTCTGCACTTTCGTTTCAAATATTATATACAATACAATAATAATTCAAATATTAGAGAACTGCTCGAATACTCAACGGGTTACAGCTTGCATATACCGCTATTCAGTGGAGGACTATGTAAGGTGAGATATTTGAAATTAATTACAACCGGTAATATCAATAAACATTATTACTCAAAGGATTAATAACACGATCATTTCATCTATTGAGAGATATGTATATGTCTGTATATGTTGAGTACCTGGCTAGATGAGGTAGAATTTACTTATGTTGAAGTTATTATATGATAGCACATAACGCAACTACAATAGAAATGGAATAATAAAGGACAATAATACAAATTACCAGAAGGATTCGATTGCAATATAATTACACCAGTCCTAAGGAAAATTGTCGTGTAGCTTAAAATGGGATTCATGGATTACACATAATTTGATAGTGGCGATTCTGCGTGTCTTTAAACAGTAAAAATATATTTTAAGTTAAATTTGTATTTCTAGTTCACACCCAAGTTGTGCTGATTCAAATCACTTCGATAAATTTTGAATAAAATTTTTTTTTTTTATTTTCAATTCGTGAATTTATTAAGTCTATCAAAATTTTTAAGTGTCTCAAAAACTGTTTAAAATGGCAGAATGATGAAATGCGAACCGTTCTTTTCACTGTTATTAAAGATAGGCCTACAAGTTTAATAGAAAATAGACTTCTGTGGAATCATTATAATTACATTATTAAGTACATACCCAAAAGGATACCCAGCACTAGAATAATCAGTTCTTCAGTAATCAGAGAATCAGTCATATTTTTAAAAGAAATTTCATTATTGTAATAGTAAATAAAAAAAAATTAACCCTAATCTTACTAATTTTGGTATAGAATTGTAACTTTACAACTTTTAGTATAGAACTGTTGCGCCTTTACTATTTTTAATACAGAACTGCCGTAACCTTACTACTTTTGGTACAGAACTGCTGTGATCTTCCTACTTTTGATGTAGAACCGCTGTAGCCCTACTACTTTTGGTACAAAACTGCTGTGATCTTAATACTTTTGATGTAGAACCGCTGTAGCCTTACTACTTTTGCTACAGAACTCCTGTGATCTTACACTTTCAAAACGATTTCTTTGTTCAAAGATCGAAAAATTTCTTTGTAATTTTTTTCTTTGAATCAAAAAAGTTATATTTTTGATACAAAGATATATTTTTCTGACTGCTAAAAAGAAAATTATTTCTTTGAATCAAAAAAATATTTTCTTTGATTCAAATAAATATTTTTTTAATTCAAAGAAAAAAAATTCAAAGAAATTTTTAATCTTTGAATATGGTTTTGAGAGTGCACTACGTCTGGTACAAAACCGCTGTAACCTTACTACTATTAGTACAGAACTGCTGTAACCTTACTACTTTTGGTACAGACCCGCTGTAACTTCATTACTTTTAGTACAGAACTGTTGTGATCTTAATACTTTTGATATAGAACCGCTGTAGCCCTGCTACTTTTGGTACAGAACTGCTGTGATCTTACTACTTTTGGTACAGAACCGCTGTAAATTCACTACTTTTAGTAAAGAATTGTTGTGATCTTACTACTTTTGATGTGAAACCGCTGTAGCCCTACAGCTTTTGGTACAGAACTGCTGTAATCTTAATACTTTGATGTAGAACCGCTGTAGCCCTATAACGTTTGGTACAGAGCTGCTGTAGTCTTACTACTTTTGGTACAGAACCGCTGTAACTTCACTACTTTTAGTACAGAACTGCTGCGATCTTAATACTTTTGACGTAGAACCGCTGTAGCCTTACTACTTCTGGTACAGAACTCCTGTAACCTTACTACTTCTAGTACAGAACTCCTGTAACCTTACTACTTTTAGTACAGTACTCCTGTGATCTTATACTACTTCCGGTACAAAACGGCTGTAACCTTACCATTTTTGGTACAGAACCGCTGTAACTTTACTACTTTTAGTACCGAACTGTTGTAACTTTACTACTTTTAGCACAGAACTGCTGTGATCTTAATACTTTTGATGTAGAACCGCGGTAGCCTTACTACTTGTGGTATAGAACTCCTGTAACTTACTACTCTTGGTACAGAACCGTTGTATCTTTGCGACTTTTAGTACAGTACTTTTGTCATCTTACTACTTTTGGTATAGTTAAAGAATAGACTTTGGAGAGAAAGTCACCAATAACACAGGCCTGTGAAATTTGACTTTTTTTGCCCCTTCCAATAATTATGGCTTTTTTTAAATATCTAAGTATGTTAAATTAAAATACAGAATTTTTTTTTCTAGACCTTGATTTCTTTTTATTGATGACATGCATATTTCTAAATTTCTTGACAATTAAGTATTATGAAAATATTAAAATTAATGAATTTAAAATTAAATTTTTACTCAAAAAACCAACAGTATTAGTTGAAAAACAAACTTTCTTCAAAACTCCTATTTAATCTTTTTCTCTTATGTTTTCTACCTGGTTCATCTCTCTTCAACATCCAACAGTAGTCTGCCATCATGCTTGCGTCCCACCTCCCTTGGTATCTGCTCTCTATAACCTTTATATCTTGATGGAAGCGCTCACCTTGTTCTTCACTTATGACACCAAGATTCTCAGGAAAGAAGTCAGTATGAGATTACAGAAAATGTAACTTTCCACTCTTATTGCAGCCCAGTTTATGGAAATGGCTGAGCATATTATTCACAATATTTTTAAAATCTGGGCTATTTTGTTTCCTAAAAAATGTTTCACTACCTCTTTAAACGAATTCCAACTTTTTTTTTTAGTTGTTTAAAACTAATTTTTATTAACAGCCTATGATTAACAGAGAATATATCGATATAATTTTTTTTTAACTGTATTCACTTTCACTTATTAACTTTTAAGTTTTTATTAGTACGGTCCTGTTAGCACCGTAAATTTGCGAGGTTTAGTTATCAAATAAAACTGAATAGAAAAAATAAATTACCCTCAATAATAAGCTTATTATTGGATGATCTTAAAATTCACCTTTTTTCCCAAAATAAAGTTACTTAGTTAATTAGGTTTCATTTAATAAAACCATTCATGAGAATGTATTTCTAAAAGCCAGTTGCAACTTTTTTTTTAGATACGAAATAAATAAAAATGCATATTCTATTCTTGATTTGGTCGACTAGGTAATTTTAGTTAAAAATTTTAATACTTAATATCTAAAAATTCTGACGTGCTGGAATTTTTTGAATATTTTTTTCGTAATTAGCGCCCTAAAATCTATCAAAATCAGTTGTCCAATTTTAAAGGGGGAAACCATTGCAGGCCTGTGTAATTATTTATAAAAAATTGATTATTTATTTTGCAACGTTTCGAAACATTAAAATTTCATCCTCAGGCACTACTTTCATCCTACTTTTGGTATAGATCTGCCATAACAATATTACTTTTGGAATACAAAATTCTACGACAAATTTTGATTTCCGTAAATAAATCAATATCTTCTTATTGAATGTCACATTTTACGAAAACAGTCAGTGGAGCCATGCCTTCAGAAACGCAAGACCTCCTACGATGCATCGTTTCTATTACTCTCGAGCTGGCTTTCCTCCTTTATATAATTTCGATTAAAACCTTAACATTAAACTCAACAATATAATATTATATTATGTAAATATTAATATTACAGGTATATTTATGCACGCATCGCATATACATAAAGCAATATGCGGCGATATAAACATCCGATATTACATATGCAATTACTTTATGCACTCACACTACACCCCGAACCATTACCTCTATATATGGTTATTTCGATATTTGAACCGGGAAATTGGAAATAATACGAACAATATCCATCCATGATCAATTAAAGTAAATCATCCTAAGCCGTGTGTATGTGCCCGATTATAATTGGTATTATTATTATTGATATAATCTTATATGGATGGACATAGATGGCACTACTAGTTGTTGTTATGTCCATCACATTTTGTGTATTCATTTAATCAATTAATTGTTCAGTCAGTCCCTTGATATGGCGAACAAGATGCACTTAATCAATTAGGTGAATTATCACAAAATACCTTAAATTTGTCCGGAGAACGGTTAAATTAATCAGAGAAACCAGTGTACGTGACAGATTTTCTATTCCGTGGAGGCATCAGTTGTAGAATTGAAGTGTCATTCTGATTGTTGGATTGAAGATATTTGTGATATGAATTCCATTAAGGTGAATATTTTCAGGAAAACCAAGTTTTAAGGGGACAAAATAATATCTTTAGAGAGGCGAAAAGGCAATTTTGGGAATTTTTTTAACAAGAAAAAAACGAATCTGTGTTTTTGAGGTTTGGCATTTTATTTACAATGACCTCTAAGTGTTACATTATATTTGCTTCGTTTTACTATACACCAATACCTCGCTTTGAGTCGTTTCGGTTTGCGTTTTTTCGAAGCTGCGTCGTTGCTGAATTAGCACTAATCTTCACTGTGCGTCGTTAGATTTTCGAAGTTGCGTTGTTGCGAAGTTATACTGTCCCGACGCACCGCATAAAAAAATTTTTTTTTAATACAATCTGGACCGATTTTGAACATATTTTTTTGTGCAATTTTTTTTATGCAATCCGTATCCACCGCATAAAAAAGGCTTATCTGTAGGTGTTGTTCTTCAAAAAAATCTTTCTCATTTATTTTGTCGCATGTAATCTGCAAAATAAAAAAAAATAAATCAATTTTCAAAAAAAGAAAACCACATAAAATAAACACCAACAAATTTCGATCAAGTTGATTTACCCATTTTCGGTAACACGTTCAAAAAAATATAATCAAATTTAAGAGCAACTTTTAAATATTTTATAACTTCTTACATATCCATAATACATAAGTACAGACACATAAAGTATATGTACTTACCAATGCAGAAGCATTTGTATTATAGTGTACGTATCCAAAGATTGTATGTCATAAAATGCAATTTAAATGGAAAGTTTGCGCGCCCAGTCACATACGGGGCCATTTGCATATATGTACGTTAAAATGACCATGTCAAAATGTAAAACTTGTCGTCACGTTTATGGGGGCACGATACAAATATGTAGTTATATCGCCCAAACCAACCAATACAATCATGAAAACACTTGAATGCTGTACACTTTGCCACGCTGTCGTTATGTATTATGTAATAAGTCTTTTTTGTTGAATGTACCGTACGTTTACTTGAAAAGTTGATAAAAATATAAATTTAATAAATTGCCGTGGAAATTTTTTGGAAAAATTGATATTTTCCAACGCCATACCGTCCATAATCAAATTCCAGATCGTCATCATTTAAGGTATCATTACAATGTGATTCTGCCCAAAAAATAGACAATTAATACCACTATTTAACAACACGAAAATATTCTTTTTAATAATTTTTATTTATTTTTTATAGTTATTATAATTTTTTGAAAAAAGTGTCTTTAGAAAAGGGCTGAAATTGGTGCCAAGGCCGGCCTGAGTGGTGTGCGACTCAAGCCTTTTGGAGAGGTATAAAATTGGCCAGTTTTGGTAAAAAAATAAATTTTGCAAATTTTTAGAAATTGATTTAAATGTTGCGCATAAATATTTAAACTAGAAGAAACTTTGTCTCAAAACTATTACAGTTGAATTTCAAGGTAAAACCGATTATCTACCCCAATGAGTTCTGAAATAAAGTAGTCTGATGCGCTTTACCAAGGTCCAAGGTCAGTAGAGCAGTCACACGCATCTCGCCTCGCGCAGGTGCCGAGCGGTTACAGGGGGGGCATAAAATGTGAATTTTACACACTTGCAATTTTTGTCTTAGGCCGGCCCTGATTGGTGCCCACGATTGCGGTCACAGTTTTTATCTAAAGAAGAAAAATGATATAGATTATCAATCTGTAGGTAAGCCGCTACGTACATATGGGAACTTTTTTTTGAAATTTGAAAAAATGGCGGCGGTTTGAATAAAAAGTACAAAATTTTTTACAGATTCCCATGTGTGAAAAAATAGGAAGATTTCAAAAGCAAAACAAGCTCTCATACGAACATAGCGGTTTACCTACATATTGATAATCTATTTGATTTTTTTTTTCAATAAAAATTGCGACCGCAATCGTGCGCACCAAATTTCGGCCTTTTTTAAAGACACTTTTCTCAGAAAATTATAATAATTGTAAAAAATAAATAAAAAAAATATTTTTGTATTGTTAAATAGTGTAATTAATCTTAAAAAAAATTCATCCCCATTCCCCCATCCTATCCATCCGAAAAATAATTGTGAAAATTGACTATTTTCGGCCAGTCACACTGTGATGGTACCTTTAATGAAATTGTTATGCTTTATTTGGTTCATCGTACTTGCTCCTAATATAGACATTCATCATTAGTTTACTTCATGTATATAGGCAATCACATCACCTTGCCAAGTGACCCACTACCAACGAATATTTCCTTTTTACAAAAACGAAAACTATGTGTAGAGTAAGTTACATTTAAGTTTAAGAATATTTTTTATTAGACACTCGTACTATAATAATCTATATATTTGAGTTAGAGTAGCTACTAGTAACTATCTACTGAATCGTTCTGGTAAAATGATATTCACCAAAATGGCATGAAATAATCTATCTAACTCTTTCGTGTTCTCCCAGTGTCAAATTTATATAAATTATTCATAAATACACCCGTTTAGAAAACATGTTTATCAACCCATACTGTGGAAATAGGTTCATTATAAAGGAGCACATACACGATAAACATTAATTGTTAATTTGTACCGTCTGGTGGCGATTCCGGAAATATAAAATTTATTTTCGTACGCAGTATATAAAAAGTTACCCACTCTTGCACTAGACCAAAAATTATTTTCGCCGAGAATATAGACTACTACGCTGTGGCGAAAGTTCTCAAATCGAGTGGGGGTGAATTTAAAACTCGTTTTACAACCTTTAGAACATAATTTTATGTTTGGGAGTTTCAGCGATGTGTATATTATATATATATATATATATATATATATATATATATATATATATATATATATATATATATATATATATATATATATATATATATTTCCCACACTACCTTTCGATGAACTCTCAGTCTAGCAACTCTCTTTGGTTGGCTTGAAATAGAATTCGGTAAATAGGGCTGTTTTATAGAAACAATAATATTATAGAAGTGGAGTAAATTTTAGCTAAATTTTCAATCTCTCACAATTTTCAGCGGGGTAGTAAAAGGAACTACAGCGACAGAAATTTTCCAAATCAGCTGGATACGATGTCTAGATTAATTATCTACAATATTCAGCTCCAAAATTGAGCTTCCTAGAGCAATTTTGAGGAAGTAGTCAGAGGAAAAATCTAGCGGGGTTGAAATTTTGGACGTTAATTTTGTTAGCATTCAAGGTGTACTCTTTGAAGCTTTCAGTTTTTAACTCTAACTCTTTTCCTCTCCCAGTTTTATGCTAAAATTTTTTCTTTTCTCGTAATTTTTGGTGGACTGACACGCCTACAAGCCCTCCAAATGAATTGAGTTACTATATAGAATTATACCTTTTGAGTGGTCCTACACTTTTCCCCTCAATTCAATCGTTTTTACACTAATTTTTCAGAGGATATGACACGCTTACATTTGCTAAAGTAAACCTAAAGAGCTGGAATTTTACATATGGTTTGTGTTAGTACCCAGGGTGTGCTTTTGAGTGCTTTTAATTTTTAACCATAACCTGCACCATTTTTATACCAAAATTTAATATGTTTTTGAATCATCAAACGTCAAACTAACCCGTGTGTCTGAACTTTAACAATAATCTAACAAATTTGATATACGAACATGTACATGTATGGTCTAGTGACGATAATATTACAATTTCAATATTAATTTCTAAACATGTTTTATTCAGTTTACCTCTGTCTATCATCCAACTAGTAGATTTCATGTTCCTCACCCTCCAACCCCCCTCACCCCTCCCCGTCGACCACTCACTCTCAATCATCCGCCATAGTTGGTGGATATCCAACAGGCAAATACTTGTTCTACAATTGTTACATTATCTACGAACCATTTTCATATCAGTAATACGATTGAATGAACACCTTGTAGTTGAAGATGATGATTTTCAATTATATTAATATTGTTTTGTCGGAGACTGTAACAAGTGAAATTGTAATTTAATGTATACGTACGGTAGTAATTTAACTAATTTGGAAATGAATGCACTCAATTAACGAGAAGTCGATGTAAAATTCTACTTTTAATATAGTCAAAAATTGTTTATAAACCACGAGACTAAAATATGACTTTTGATTCCAAATATGAAGTTTGTTGTCCACGGATCATTTTACGTTTTGATCGGATTGGTGTGAATATAGGACCGAACAGACTGGTACGGTCTACCGTAACACGACCGTAATTTGTCCGGATCGTAGCGTGTACCATAAAGCCACAAAGATGCCCAAGAACTGCCAGATAAAAATACGGCGTAAACGAAAAGTGAAATTATATAGAAAGCCAATAATATAATTTTATTATACTACACACACCGGCATAATTAGCGGAACATACAAAATATCCGTAAAAATCAAACAAATCATTTAATTTCAAGGAAGTATTAATCTTAGAATTACATGTTCACAAGTCGATATACCTTTATTTTCGATAGCAAAACAAGTAACCGTATAAAATGGCAAATTTTTGGAATCTTTTGTCGTCTAAGAATAATTTAAGTTAAAGATTATTTAACAAATAGAAAATGAAACGCAGCGTTTTAATACCGCCTGGTTCCTCCCGTGCTCTTATCAAAGCTTCCATTCGTCTTGCTATACTCAGAATGATGTTATCTATAATCTCCTGGGACAGTCTTTGCCATTCTTCAATTACGGCAGTTTCATGCTCGACCACATTGAGAAAAAGCGGCATTTAAAATCGAAAGTGACAGACCTCTTAAGAAGATTTGGATCAATAATAAATAAAAACAATTTTATGGAAAATCAATTGATTCATTACTTCAATATTATTTTACGTAAAAATGAAAAAAAAAACAGCCAACTTTGTTTAATAAATAGGTTTTTATATTTTTTTATGTTCCGCTACTTATGCCGGTGTGTGTACTTGACTTAGTGGATAATAATATAATAAGATTAAAATCAAGTAGATATTGCTTTTGAACAAAAAAAATTGAATACATGTCCAGTATAAAATATAGTTACTTTATGGTTTAGCATTCACATTTTTTTTCAGCCAGAGGCCTTTAGAACCCACTTGAATTTTGACCGGATCATTGACCGCACTAACTAGATCGAATTGGTGTGAACACGTACACTTAAATAAATCTGTTGAGTTGACTATACGATCGAGCGGACGTACAATAGAACGGTAGACCATACCGGTCTGTTCACACACTATCGAATATGACCGAATTGTACCACACGCCATAATTCGGTCAAATTGCGATCGTGTTACAGTGGACCGAACCGATTTGTTCAGTCCTTAACTCTCATTTATGTATAGATCTTGAATCACCTCCAAGTGATCATACATAAAATATTCGGCCTGTACATTTAATATAAATATTCACCTCTATAATAACATATCCATCTAACCACTTTTCTCTCTCCCCTCCCCTTGATAGGTCCTGTACGTGTATGTATGACATGGCAATATTTCGTAGCGACCGTCACATTCGAAGTTCGACAAAATATAGGTCAAGTTAGAAAATACACTTACCACCTTGTGACGTATTAAGCCTCTACTGCTCTGCCATCTACTTACCGAAGTGTTGATGACGAGAACTGCTGAAGTGAACAGGATGGCCATAGTTCTTATTTAATTGAAATGTTTCAAACTCAACAAAAAGCTCGATATGTACATATAGGGATAAAACAAGGAATAAAACCAGTGGTAACAAACCAGTGGACTAGTTAGTGTGACGGAGTGACTAGCAACCTAGGTACTAAGAACACAATTCCCATCGGTATGGGCATCATTACTAGGTAACAGATGAATCGACTGTAACAAATACATATATACATCTTAATATGTACATACATAGATAGGGGAAAGCTACACATATTTCATAAGCGCACATTCACTCTTTAAGTATTGTGCCTAAAAACAAAATTATGGTGCAACAAACTTTACAAACTCACGCCTGTTTAGACCACAATTACTACTACGGTTGATTCATAATCGGTATACAATGATTACAAAATCATTAAGGATTGGGCATACCGATGCGGGTGCCCGAATAATTGTGCATAGAATAATGATACTGTATAGGGCAAACTGGGGTAAAGTGGCCACTCTAAGACAAAATGTTGTTTAGTTTGTTTGTTTAAAGAGAAATGCAGATTAATAAGTATTTAGCATATAGTTGCTTTAGTGCAGAACCAATAACCATCAATATATCAACAATATTTTGAAAGATATTTTTGCAATTTTTGTTTTTCGCAACATGTGCAAAGTGACCACTCACTATGTTGGGAAAAGTGGACAGGGGTACCCATTTTAACCCAAAAAGGAATCTTGAAGGAATAAACATGTCTATATATAAAATCAAACTATGTCTGTATCATTAATTATTAGATATCAACGGTCGGACGGACGGATAGACATTGAAGTCTCATCATAAGGGTTCCTTTTTCACATTTTTTCTCAGAACCCCAAAAACTGATTTAAGGCAATTTTTTTGTTTATAAAATATAAAGAACCATATAATAGTTCTGAATTTAATATAATATGTGAAAATATTCTAAGAATTCAATTTGAGCAGCGATTGGAGACACTGACCACTTTGCCCCATTATAAGCCTGGCCATTTTACCCCGTTAGACGCCATTTAGGCAAACTACAACTAATTTCAAGAAAGAATTTTCTGATTCATCGATAACTATATTATTTCAGAGGTAATTAAACAGAGTTACCAATTAAAAGATTGTATTCGTAATTAATAAAAAAAAATAATGAGAACACAACTTAAAACTTACTTTACATCAACACTTGAAAATTCAGAAAATTCGTTATAATTCATACAATCTAGGGAACTGATCATTGACGTTTTAATGGAATACTAATGGCTTGTCTACAAGTTAGTATTCAGCTTCGTCACAAAATTGGAGTAGTTTCCGGTGAGTAAAGGCCAATGGCCACTTTACCTCCACTGGTCACTTTACCCCAGTCTTCCCTACTTGACGTTAGTGTCGGGCAGCCACTCGTCCGGGTTCCTCGACTTATCTTCAGGAAGCAACTAACAAATTGACCAAAACATGTAAGTACGAATTGACGAATAATTAATAAAATATTTTTTTATTCAATACTAATACCTTCATGGTAATTTCGAAATTATTACCAACTTGACTGGTTCGGGTTTGGGTCAGGTGTACAATAAAATTCTGCTACACCCGAACAGTTTCCAGAAAGATGGTATGAGTTCAACTGGTACTTTAGGCCCGATCCACACTATAGTGCCGATATCGATACACTCCCACTCCACTCTCGCTCCGATATAATCTTGTTGTGTTGACATTACAGTGCTGATACCATGCTGGTACCTATTCATTCTTCATTCATGTTATAATGCCGCTCTCGGTACGCTCCCAGTTCGGTCTCAGTTCCATACAAACATCTTTGCATAACAACTGAATGCAAGCGGAGCGGAAAGGATTCAAAAAAGTGTTTACACTGTAGGTACAAGTCATAACAAGTCTGATATCGCTCCGATAGAATATTAACTAAGTGGTATTGGTATTGGAGTGATATTGGAGCGTAGCGATACCCAATCGAGAGCGGAGCGATAGTGTGAATCGGGCCTTATTCTATCTATGTATAGTATGTATATCTAGGAAACATTTTTGCAATTTGTGATAGTCATCTTTTACTTAATACTGAATTATCATCAGCCAACACGATTGTACACAAAATACATCTTGTATGATGCTATGTAAGTAACAATTAACGAATGCGACAAAAATTTGCTTTTTGTTATCTATACTAGATAGGAGATGATGCTACCAAATGGTTCTGTCCATACCAGATAAAAGAGTCAAAAGTAGAGGTGAGTTGAATAGTAATTTTTCAGTGAGCAACAATCACAAACAAAGAGCAATTAAGGCAACGAACAATTTCTAATAGCAACGACTGCAGAAGTGATCGAGAGTTTTCGAAAAAGAATCGCAGTTTGTTTTTGTCTTATGTAATCCTTCTTTTTGTTATTGAAGGAACATATTTGTTTCAAATAAAAATCTAAAAATCTACAATCTAGAACAGTGTTTTTCAACCTTTTTCATCGCGCGACCCCCTTAGCATGGAAAAATATTTCGCGACCTCCTACCCGCCGTTCGAATCCGTTTGAATATCGAATCCGTTCATCATTATTGATTATTTTCAGTTAAGTCTAAATAGGTAATTAAGGACTTGAAACAGGCATATTTTTATACTGACATCGAAATTAACGACTTATAGTAGCTTCTGCATGCGCGCGTGGCGTAAAAAGTAACTCGCGTACGCGCGGCGGTCGTTGCCGTTTAACACTTCTAAGCGTAATCCATTTGAATTTTCTGAATTGTGAACTCGCGTTAGTGTTTAAATTTATTGAATTGCCTTGTTGTTTGTTTAATAATTGCTCACTGTCGTCTAATATTCAGAATTCTGTGCTCACTGTAATTTTTGAAAATGAATATTCTTTTAAATTCAACAATAAGTTTCTGGATTTACTGTTATTGAAAATAAGCCGCAATTTTGAAACTTTATCACGCGAAAGTATGAAACTATCACATTAATGTAACCATAAATTAACCTTCTCTTTATTAAATATTATATATTGAACTTGAGTGGTTTTATTTTTAAAGTACCTAACTGCGGCCCTCTTAAAAAGACTTCGCGACCCCCCAGGAGATCGCAACCCACAGGTTGCAAAACACTGATCTAGAATATTACAAGCAATTATATGCTACAAAAATAGTAGTTTAATAATTCACAAAATAATTTGAAATTAAAAATAAAATTTAAAAAAAGCTTCTAAATTCTTAGAATTGAACAAACCTAAGTATTTTGTAAAAATTGAACAAATCTAAACATAATACATGGTAATGTTTAGAATTTTATCTAATACCCACAGTACTTACGTACTTACAAGATCATAAATTTTTTAAGAATTAAAAAATTTAAAAAAAAATCTAAAACAGCAGATAAGAAAGCGGTTAAGTTAAAGAGCAGAACACTATATTCTTAGTAACGGCGATCACAAAACAGTCTCACCACTACTCAGAAGAAATGGAAAATTGTTTTACTGCATTGTATGTATAAGTGGTACAAATGTATGTATCTATGTATGTGACCTTCTATTACTGTCTCCTGACAGAGAGTTAGTATTTTTAATCATTTCATGCTCATTTATGTAACTGGTAACATAAACTATATTTGTATAGACAATTTTTGTTCAAAATGAAAATGTGATCCCATAATACGAGTGATTACAAAGTTGTTTACTCACCCATTCAATTCAATCGGGAGAGACAAAAGAATAAATTAAGAAACTTTCATATTTGGAAATAGCCCATTATAACCTGGAATTATATCAAATGTCGAAATTTAATACAGATTAGTGCAATTTCTAAAATTTCGTCGTTTTAATATAAAAATGAAAAGTTTAAGCTCACCCAATCATCCTAATTCAAATCATTTCAATAAGACTTGATTTAGGAAAAAAAGTACTTTTTCAATTTAGTGACGTCATCAAGGTTACTAAAACTATTCAACGCCTTAAAAACCGTAAATGAAATGATAGAATGAAGAAATTGGAGGCGAATTATAGGTTTTCGAAGTTGGTCTTTTCATTTTTACCAAAACTAGAGACGTAGGATGACTAAAAAAGACTTCTGTCGAATTAATCATATTTCTGATAAAAATTTCGTCATTTTTTGAGCAAAAATGAAAAGTTCACACTAAAATTAACGGAATTCAACCAACAATTCATTTTTTTTTAAATTTCTTAAGGTCTTAAGTCTTTGAAGTCTGTCCATTTTTATCAAAATTTGGTAGGTAAATAGGCTTCTGTCGAATTAGTTAAATTTTCAAAAGGAATTTGGCCATTTTAGTAAAACAGTAACCCTAATTAAAACCACTTCTATCGGGTTACTGTGTTTATTATATTTGATGATGTCTAAGACTAAAATTGCCTTTAAAGACTATTACAAATGAATAACTATTTTTTTAATTCAGGGGACTCCTCCTCTGGACCCTCGATAGAGGCTTTGCCCTTGCACCACACCGAGGGCTTCGCCTTCTGTACCTAAGGGTGGGGGCTCCACTCTCATCAAACAAATGATAACATCATTTGTTCTCAAAATACGCGAGGCAAAAAATATTTCACAAAAAGTTTCTTATTTCGTTTTTCCGTTTAGTTTTTTTTCTTTTAAATTTTATTAAATTTTACAATAAATTACTGGCGTTTTTAACATCACGGAAGGTTCTTAGGCCATTATATAATAAAGACATGGTAAAAAATCCGTATAATCTATGTTATGTTAATAAAGTTAATTCCGTGTTTTTATCACAAAAAACAAACCGCTAATCCGAATTTGTTGAAAACTTTATCCGGTCTTCATTTTTTGATTACGCATCTAATGAAATTAGTTGATACCATCATTTATTCCCGAGATATGCGAGACCAAAAAAATTTCACGAATGAACGAACGAACGCACACACAGACATCACGCTAAAAACGATGGATTCGGACTCTAATGACCTTGACACGTAGAGATATGTCAAAATTAGCGATTCGTAAAATCGGACCCATTACAATAACTTCCAATGGGAAGTTAAAAATATTCTAACAGGAACTGACGGATTGGAATATATGTAACTCAGTTTCCCTTTAAATCATAAGAGGTCATTGGCATTAACTCGTTATAAAACAATAATAGCCAAATACCCACAAAATTAAAATAGATTTTATATGACGCAAATCGGAAACAAAGATCAGGTCCGACAAGACGATGTGGTAGCCGAAGTTGTAGTCCGAGGACCCGAACTTAAGGAGGAAACTCGTAGCCATCGGTAGTGGGCCCAGTAAAAAAATTGTTTTTTTTTTTTTTTTGCTCATTAGGTACTTATTTTTTTGGAGAAATTTAAGAAAAATCAGGTTTATTTCCGGGGCCCGCCATTTTTTTCCACGACCCTGACAAAAATACAAACATACAAAAATATTTTACTTTATGCAAGAGGCTGTAGATTACACAGAAGCAAATATCTCCTACACAGTAAGTTTTCTAACAACTTGAGAGGGATCTACCTGCGAAATAAATTGAACAAGAATTTTCTAAATAATTTTATCTTTTGTCAATTGACAAACGTATAAAATTCTCCATAGAGATTTCAGTCAGTCAGTGTGAAGACGAACAAAACTTATGTAAGTACAATGCGATGCTTCTCGACTGCGCTAGCTGCACTCGTATGCAAGTCATATACAACACGACGAATCAATATATCGTATTTCAGTTTCGAAAAACTTTTTGCTTCGAATACGAGAAAAAAAAATAAAAATAACTTTGTATATTTTATTACGAACGTAAACTTTTAACTTTTATTCTAAAATAAATGCTGCACTTTTGTTCAAACAAAAAACGGTATAAAAGAACTTTAAATTCATACTATAGTTAGCCAAGTAGTATGTTCATTACGTGTGATACATTTTTATAAAATATGATTTTTTTCGGAAAAATATTCAAGTCACATGTTTGGCAAACAGATTTTACTCGTAGAAAATAAAAATTAAATTAAAAATTTTTTTAATTTAAAATGTTTTTCTAACAAGACAGTTGCTGCAAGATATGTACATATGTATACTGTACAAAATTATATTAGTATTATTAACTATATATATAGAGTAAAATCAATTTTTCAGATATTTAAAAAGAACATGTAAGATATCTTAGTCGGTAATATACACAAACTTTTAACACGAAAATCTAGAACTAACAAAAATTAGTTTTTTTATACCAAAAAGGTACAGTTGGCTTTTTATTAACTTCCCATAGGAAGTTATTGTAATGGGTTCGATTTTACGAATCGCTAATTTTGACCTATCTCCACGTTTCAAGGTCACTAGAATCCGAATCCATCGTTTTTAGCGTGATGTCTGTGTGTGCGTTCGTTAGTTCGTTCGTTCGGATCAGCGGTTTGTTTTTTGTGGTAAAAAAACAGAATTAACTTTATTAAGATAACATAGATTATATGGATTTTTTACCATAACATTATTATATAATGGCCTCAAAACCTTCCTTGATGTTAAAAACGCCAGTATATTATTATAAAATTTAAAAAAAAAAAAAAAAAAAAAAAAAAACGAAATAAGAAATTGTTTTTGAAATATATTTTGTCTGGCATATCTTGAGAACAAATGATGTTATCATTTGTTTGATAAACGTGGAGCCCCCACCCTTAGGTACAGAAGGCGAAGCCCCTGGTATGGTACAAAGGGAAAAGCCTCTATCGGGGACCCAGGGGGAAGTTGTCCGAAATGGAAAAAGAATTATTTATGTACAGTAGTCTCTAGTCTTTAAGGACACCCAATGGAAAGTGTGGGTAGACCTGTCCCCCAAATTTTTTTTTATAAATTTTTTCTAAATTTTTATGTCATATAAAAACAATAATTCATTGCGAATGGGACGTGTTTCTATTTTTAATAAAGAGACTGTTCTTCTTCAATTAAAAATTATGTAAATTAGATAATAAATTTCTTGAATTTAATATTTACACTTCCCCTCAATTTGAGTAAATAAAACAACAATTTGCTGAAAAAAAAAAATTATTGAAAAAGTAGATTTCTTGGGTTTAAATCTTCAAGAAACCTTTACCAGAAATAGGCACGGAAGAAAAATTAAAAGAGCAGAATCTTTCCCAAAATCGTTTCTCTTTACATTTTTCTTAAAATCAAAAGCCATAGACTAAATTTAGGTTTTATAGGCACTTAACCCGGTGATGTTTGGAATCGTTAAGGGAAATTTTCTATAACTTTTGCCATTAACTGCGTAAATACTTATAGTTTTGACTTTCCTATTCTGTTTTAAAAGTTTATATCTACTGCAATTTTTTAGTATTATTCGTTAGGTACTGATTTCTCACATTATTCGTATAAATTTATAAATAAAACCTTCTTTTTATTTAATTTGTATATAAGCAAATATATTCTCTTGTTCACAAACCGTCCCTGTATAATCCTGGTTATGTATTACAATAATAAAACTAAATATTGATGCAGATAAAATTTTGCACCTCGGAAATATTTTATATGTATATTTATAATTCCTACATATATAGGGTGTTTCTAGCAACTAAGAACATATAAATTTTAATTAACATATCAGTTATTTGTTATGATCAAAGAGTGCTTTAGTCCGTTACTAGCTGTACCCGCGACGTCGTTCGCACGACCAATTGTTATAAACTCAATGAGAAGTATATAAGTGTAATAATTATACAGAGCTTGCATAAAACATTAATTTTTGCGTAATACTCAAAATGGTTTTTCTATTTTCCCGTGAGAATGAGACATTTTCCCGGAACGAGACATTTTCTCGGAGTAAAAAGTATGTTAGATGTTGACCTAGGTAATAAGTTATCATCACACAAAATTTCATTAAAATCCACCCAATAGTTTTTGCGTGATGTGAACAGACAGACAGACAGACAGACAGACAGACAAAAATTTTAAAAATCGCTCTTTTGATATCTACGAGTACATCGATAACTATTTACAGTACCAGTACAATTTTCAAAAAATATTCCATATACAGAAATGGTCTCGTTACAGTTTTATTATATGTATAGATTATTAAATATGTAACAGAAAAAAAATAATGTTGTATCAAAATAATATTCTAAAGCAGTGTTTTTCAACATTTCTCATAGCCCGACCCCCCTGGTATAGAAAAATATTTCGCGACCCCCGTATTATAGAAAAATATTTTGCGATTCCTACCCTCTGCTATTTTTAACTTTTGTTCTATGTTATAAATATTGAATCCGTTCATCATTATTGATTATTTTCAATTAAGTGTCAATTAAATACGTAACAAAGGATTTTAAGCAGGCATATTTTTATATCGACATCGAAGTTGACGACTTATAGTAGCTTCTGAACGCGCGCGTGACTTGTGTGAGCGAGACAATGCGCAACGTAATGAGTAATTGAATTGTGTTTAAATTTATTGAATTGACTTGTTTGTTTAGTAGTTACTCACTGTCTTTTGTTGTTCAATATCTAAAATTCTATGCTCATTATAATTATTGAAAATGGATGAGTTTCTGAAAGACATGCATCTATATGACGACAATTATTGAAAACTCGGATTTATTTGTTTTGAAATTTTATCAAGCGAAATTATGAAACCATCACATTAACATAACCTTTAATTAACCTTTTTTTTTATTAAATATTATAATTGAACTAGAGTGGTTTTATTGTTAAAGTAACTGCGACGCCCTTAAAAAGGCTTGGCGACCCCCAGGGAGTCGCGACCCACAGGTTGAAAAACACTGTTCTAAAGTAACTAAAAGTTACAATCGGAGTAATGTTAGCCACGGCGTTACCGTGAAATTCCATTAAATATCTATATATATTATCTTACTACTATTAATCTCATTTCGCTCAAATTTACAAAGTATTTGGTGACAGTGATAATAGTCACTGTGCAACGCAAACTTAAAAAAACAATATGTTAACACTGGATGCATAGAAGGGATTCCTGTTACCATGAAAACAAAACCCTTTTCCAATCGTTAAATTTTTTTACCTTGTTCTTGTTTTAAAGTCATTTGTTTTCCAAGCACGATAAGACAAGAAGTTTAAGATAAGATGTAGTTTAAGTACAAAATCACTTTAACGATTTCATAAACACGATTACGAGTACAAGGGAGCTGTGTACCATCCTCCATTGCCCACGTGTTTTCCCATATTAAAATTTATATATGTTCCTACATCTTTGAAACACGCTGTATAATAATAATAATACATCTGTACAGACAAACAAGATATCGAATATGCCCAAAGGAATTTCTTATTCAATATAGACATAATTACGTTGAATTTTAATCATACGCTCTTGATCAGTTTTCAAAATTCGTGCTTGCTCATCAAAAAATTTCTCTGAATCATAATAAGGCTCGATCTACATTAACGCTCCGCTCTCGGTACCCTATCACTAGGCTCCCGATTCGATAAAATATTCTTACACAATAAACAATGAGTGTATTCACATCATCGCGCTGATATCGGTCCGATATCAGTCACGGTTCGCTCCCGGTCCAATACCACTCCAGTATCAATACCACTCAGGTAATATTTTATCGGAGCGTTACCAAATCTTATTTATTAGAATCACCGTTTTCAAAATTTCTAATTATAGAAAACAAACAATTCTGTGTAAACGATTATTTATTATTCATGTAGAGCAAAAAAAGCTGAGTTCTGGAATTACTTTGAGGAAATTTTTCAAGACAAACAGAAATTTTTAGAATATTTGAACATGTCGCAAGTCGCATTCAATAACATTTTAAAATCTACTGAATTTCAGCTTCAATATTTAGTTAATTAATTTTTCATTACATATACTTAAAATATTTTTGTTAGGTTAGGTTAGCTTTATTATATTGTAATATATTTAATTAAAAAATTATCTAAACATTTCCTCTGCCTCCTTATTCCACAATTTTTTATTTAACTTTCTATTATGATAATATTTATGCTTTTGATCCCTTGAAGACCGCCTTTGTTCAACAAAAATAATTATTTTTTCTATATCCATTGCATTTTTTTCGTACGAATTCGCATCAAAAAACAAAATATTGTGGTCGTATCAAAAAGTCGTACGAGCTCGTACGAAAGAGTCATAAGCAGTGTAACCACGCATACCTAAAAGTATGCATTTGTTTAATTCGTATTAACTCGGATAAGTTCGTACGAATGAATTTTCGGATGAATTCGTATCCAGTGTAACCGCTACCTAATGTGAACACAAGAAGATTATATTGGAGCGAGAGTGCAGCGGGAGCGTACCAAGAGTGGAACGTTAATGTAAATCGGGCCTAATAATTAAATGTGCTGCTCGTCAAATTAATTATATTTAGAAATTTTCTCGCTTCCATTAAAAACAAAATCTTTTGTTTAATAACGCGCAGTATTGTACACAATCGTTCAAAATATTTTTAAATTATATCCATCCAAACTATGGATATTTTAATATTCAACACAGTTCTAGGGCAGTCGACTAATTTATCTATTTTTTGTGACAATTTTTTTTTTTTAGTTTTTGGTATGCGGTCGTATATGAAAATAAATTTTCAGGCTGTTGTGTTTTGTGGAGTTTTATACCACCCACTTGTGTGTCCGTTGTATGCGTCGGGCCTCAAATGCGCGCTCAAATATTATATGTATGTACACAATTTACGCTCATCAAATTCAATATAATGTTTTGTATATTCAACAATGAACTTTGATTATAATGTTTTTATATTAAAATAATAAAAGGCTATATACATACATAATATATTTAAAAGGGGATTTCAGTTATGATGTCCACATGATCATTGGTGGTTGCTTGTACTTTATCACACTACAACGAAAAAAATTTTGAATTAACTGAATCAGGTAATTATTTCAAATATAATCAATTTCTGTCATTCATTATTTAAAAAAATTCACCAAGTGCGTGTGGACTAGGCATGTTACGGATATCCGTAACCACAGAGTAAGACAGAGACAACATATCTATCTTTATACTACTGGAACCAGTGTAACCAATAAGAGATAGAAAATATGTTATCTGCATGCACGGTGTTTACTTTGTATTGGCGCGCTAAACTGTGTATGTGTTCATAATCGAAGATAGTGGTGGCCGTCACGTGAACGTGCTCGCATACATATGTGTAATACCACAACGCTATGTGTGGGGATGTAACAATGTCAACACAACCAACATAACAATCAAATTCATTGTTTTCTGACTGACCTACACTCAGTGAGTGCCACTGACAGAGTGTCTACTTAGTTGCCTTAGGTACACAAAAATGCACACTGCACATTTTATGATAAAGATAGTTGCTGTGTCTCCATACTCCGTGTCCGTAACCGTAACCGAAACTACCGGATATTCGAAATAATTCATTATCCCTAACCGAAACCGTACCCGAAAATAATTGTTTCGGATCAAGACAGACAACTGCCGCAGGAGAATTGAGTTTAAATCGAAGAAAATAAAATATTATTAGATTTAATAGATTTTCCTTAATTCGTGTTTGGCGTCCACTATTTTTCGTACAATTTTCACCTTTTTTTCTAAAAAAATTGTTTATCTGTAACCGTAACCGTATTCGAAATATTATATCCGATATTATTATTATATATTCGTAACCGAAACCGAAACCGAAAAAAATTTTTTTAAATTTTCATATCCGTGTCCGTATCCGAAATTTCATATCCATAACATTCCTAATGTGGATGGGTTCCTCCCATGGTTCATAGTTCCTCCATGAATAGAGTTTTTCACAGTTTTCGAATGAAAAGTCCATAAAAGAACCTTAACTTCTCCGCATCTGCTACGTGGAATTATTTCTGGAGTTTCTTAAGAAAAACAAAAATTTTTTTTTTCATTTTCCACCAATTCCTTTAATAAATTAGGCTTAAATATTTGAAGAATGGTTTTTAATCTCGAGTTAATTTCATTTATTGAAAACAACATTTACCGTTGAAAATTACTTTTGAATTTTCGAAAATTTGGTTACGTATGTATATCTCGAACAGTTACCAACACCGCTTGGCCGAAATAATTTTAATTGAATCTCTTTTGCAAGTGCTAAGGATACTGTCTAATTTTTTCAGATTTTTTGGATCAACCGCTTAAAATTCATGGAAAGAGTGACAAGCTATTCGTCACTTTGAAGCTCAGTATTTCGCAAACGCGGCTTACAAATGAAAAATGGCAAAAAAGAACCTCAACTTGAACCCTTTCTAACGATATCGGACACGATATGGTACGTGACAAAACAAAATTTTCATCACCATTTTCAAATACGAAAAGTACCTAATCTCTTCTATGATCCTAAACTACATTTTGTACATCACAATTGAATTATACTGTAGGTATACATATTGCAATATATACATACAAAATGTGTATAACATTATGAATTATACAGCTGACGTCGCATCGTTAAATCAAAACATTAAAAATAAATGGGGAAACCCCACAATAACAATACAACATGTTGGCCTACAGAGAAAAAAAGAGGGCAGCACCAAAACTAAAATATGTATACATTTGCACACATAAATATATGAATGTATGTATATGTTTTATAACAACGTATATATTATGCATGAAGCATAACCAAAATTTAACATACATCAAGTATTATTTCGACCATATAACTGAAACGTTTAGGCATGTCTACCAAAAAATTTTATTTTATATTTTAGTGGTAGAAATGGGAATATTTTTCATACTTCTACATTTCTCTAACATTTAGTATAACATTTCGTTCAAATTCAAATTCAAATCACTTTCATAATGCTTGCTTTGAAAAAAAATTCTATGTAATGACGTCATTAAGTTTACCAAAATTTTTCACTGCCAGCCTCCTCTAAGCTCCTAAACATAGATATACAAGATCTCAATTTCCTATTTCACAACTACCGTGCCTACTGTTGCCGGGAAATGACGTGGACACTAATGATATCGAGCCGAGGAACAATTAGTCGATTAATCGGCTAAAATTATTTTTCAGACAAAGTTAGTCATTAGTCGAAAATATCATCATCATCAATATAAACATCATCATCTTAGTCATTTAATCGAGAGTAAAATAGTCGACTAAAAAACGACTAAATATAAACAAAATTAGTCGACTAAACCGACTAATTGATTAATCATCCGACATCACTAGTGGACACCGCTATACCCCTACCAAACGATTATGATACATACAACAAAACGCACCATTTGTATCTACACAAACAGGCGAATGTGTTTGTGCAGTATGCTGTACGTATCATTGAGCACCTTGCATATATATAGTATATACTATCATGGTCGACCTATGTAACTAACAAATTTATTTATTTTAAGAAAGATATCCGTTTATTTTGAGAATTTTTTGTTCAATAGAATTTTTATATCTAATTGCGACACACTTCTATGTCTTTCTGTTTAAATTTCACGATCGGATAGTTCATAAGTTATGCCCCTTGGTGCAAACTGGTACAGACGGGCAGACACCAAACAAAAATTGTTTAGGAAGCTCTAAAACGTCAAATGTGAGTAAAAAATTTTATTTTGGAGGGAAAATTTTTTTTATTTTTTAAAAGTGATCACAATGCTTCCGCTACTTTAGTAGTCTCGGAAACGAAATTTAGCAAAGACGTGTTAAACACAGTATGAAGCAGAAGAAGAGGTATCCCGTAGACATTTCTTAGATACTCCCGTAGACATCTCCCGTAGATACTCTTTGAATCATAATGGAAATCCAGGAGAATTCATAACATTTCCGAAATAATTTTTATTTTGAAACACAAAATATACATACATAATAATATGCATATAATATACATAAATAATTAGTAAACAATGGTTATTAAAAACTCATTTCTATGCAGAAGAATCATTCAGAGAATAGTTTTGATAAAAATAATGTACAAAAAATTCCCCAACGACAACAAATTCTAATTTATACAAAATGCGACCACAAATTTTTCTAGGGTCGTAGATGTGTTTGTTTTTGAAACAAAAAATATGAATATATATACCAAAAAACAAAATAAGCTCTAAAACAAAGGCATACAATCACGTAATGCGGGCTACGCTACGGTCAGTGTCATCACTGGAATTAGTGGTCCTGGTTACTGCACATGAGAATATAAAATATTTTTGCAAATGGTTATAACATGGAATGAGTTTCGTCATTAGTAAATGTGATTTTTTGATGAAATACTGGAGCGTCAGAAATTTTAGATATATAATATAATATAAAATTTTATAATAATTAAATACATATCAGAAATATCTTACAGATCACAAAACACACTAAAATTACAATGAAATATCAAAAATAAC
Organism: Brachynemurus nebulosus; assembly: GCA_035578155.1. Lineage (NCBI taxonomy): Eukaryota > Metazoa > Arthropoda > Insecta > Neuroptera > Myrmeleontidae > Brachynemurus > Brachynemurus nebulosus. The sequence continues at coordinate 66,496,550 of JAPWDM010000002.1, forward strand.
TGATGACAAGCTTTAAATGAAAAAAAATTTAATGACAGTTAAAATTTCACTGCCATCGTTGTTAAAAATTTTAAAAAAGTCAGTGAAACTAAGACAAAATTAAATAATTTACATAATTATCAACTGTAAATTTTCATAAAATAATTTGACCTGCAAATTTATTTTTCTAAATTAAATTTACTTTAGTCATGATATTTTCACTGTATTAGTATGCATAATGTTATGCGTTATTTAGGTACATAACATGGATAACCCTTTGGAATTTTTGAATTCCAAATGACACTCTTACGTCATCTCGTTTCGTAACTGTTTGTGAAACAAACTATTATTTAAACTGTGCTACATAATAAGCTGTTTCATTTGAGTGAAACATTAAATGCTCAATATATTTTTATCATCTATAAAAAACTTATCGAACATTACTTGAACACCATCGTATAACTAAGAATATATATTAATGAAAATTATTTAAAAATAGTAGTAATGAGCATTATATTGATATCAAATAACTTGCCAATGCGTTTTGTAATGAAATTAAAAACTTTTTTTTACCTAAAATGGCCTTCTTATGGGTCTGTTCTTTGTAAGGCCACAATGTTCCTAAAAAGGCTTTTGATATTAATTATAATAAAATAATAGACACTACAGACTGAGTACTGTCGTTATCACAAACTTATCATGGCACATAGTCAGTCTTCTAGTCAGGAATGTTTAAAATCAACGTTCATATGTTTATGGTTTATGGATGTTCCTTGTAAGGCCCATGTACCCTAGCAAGGCCAACCGTCAATTTTTTGATTGACCTTATAAGGAACCACCGGCTTTCCTAGGAACACTAACAATATTTTAACTTAAATCGAGGCAAAACTATTTTTTTTTCCTTTAGTGCCATAAATATATCCTTATACGACAATTTACAGTACAAAAATATGAGATAATAATAGGTTATTTAACTAAAAACTTATGTTTTGTTGTGCGCGCGAATAACAATTGTAACGTTGACGACCGAACTCTACGAAGCGTGAGATCGCACTGTCGCAATAGCGGCGCGAGGGACCCGTCACCGCGTCTGTGGTCTTGAGTTTGATGGATCTTAGTGTATGTAGAAGGAATATGTCTTTACATGTCAATAACTACGACTTTTTAATAGTTGGCCTTCCATGGTACACCCACCTTAATAACCACGCTCTGGAGCCTCCAACAATCGGTGACGAGGAATTGCAAAAATTACTGGACCAAGATTCTGCGCAAATACAACAACTTGTAGAAAAGTTAAACGTCACTCAACAAGCTGTTTTTAAAAGATTAGAGGTATTTTTTGCAAAAAACGGATAGAACTTAGTTGTACACCTAATATATTCAAAATCTGCGTACTTGGTGATAGGATCATTGAAAATAGTAGCAAGAATTTACTGTAAATTTTGCAACAAACTCCTCATCATCGCTGCTATATCAATCAGTACCCCGGTGTTATATAAGAAGGGTTTTTATCCACCTACACACAACATTCTAAAACAAAATTTCCTGTTTAATTCAACAAAAAACTTTTCAAATTAACTTTACCTATTATAAAACCGGTCGTCCATGCATGAATGTATATACATAGGGAATCAATTCCATATTCTAGGTACTATATCGTATTCATATGTGTTTGAAAACAAATTAATATGGATATGTACACGGTACATCTATCTATTTGGTCGATAAGGTAGATTTCTGATCATTCGATTGGAAATTTGTTGACTGGTTTTGGTTGATTAAATACATAATATTTGCTTGTTTGTAGGCTTTGACAAAAATAACGTTTCCTGTAAGCCACGCAGTTAGAAAGCTAGAAAGTGGGAGAAAATTTTTGCTAAGGGGTATCGATTAGGGTATCAAAGAAAATATTTTTAACACACAAATTCAGTAATAAAAGAAGCTGGTTTTTTTTGGGGGGGGGGATTACTTTGTTAAAAGGGGAGAGGAAGGAGTTAAATCCTAAAATTACTGTACTCGTCGCTTATCACCACAAAAATTTTCATAATTTCCTTAGTACGTAAAAAGAAAACTTAATATTTTGCTTTTATCAAGTTATTCTTAATCAATAGTTATGCTAATGATATGTTAAATGGGAATTTTTCTGAATTCTTTAGAAACTAAGTTCTAGATATTAAAGGAGAAAGAAGAAGTAATTGATAAATCTACACACGAAAAATATAACAATTTTTGAGCACTAATAAGCATAGGTTATTTTTATATAAGTATTTCACATTACAAGTATTATCTATTAATAAATAGCGTCCCTAAAATTAATTACTGAAAGATAAACAGATGACAGATTTCTTTCTAGTAAAGGTAAATAGACCGAAATAAAAAGACGACCATTTTAAAATCGATAAATATAGCTTATTTCACGAATAAAATTTATTAGTCAAGTAAATATTTACCCCCCATGACACTTTTTTTAATAAATATAGGAGAAGAAGGGTGATGTTAACAATGGTCACTGCACATTTTACTTTTAAGAATGCACAATTATTTTAGTTAACGCATATTAATATAGCATATACTCGTATATATAGAAGAGTAATATAGAACTAAAATGGCGCTAATATGTATTAACGTTTAACAAACATGAATAGCATCAATTTATTAAAATATCCTAAACTGTCTGATACCTAAATTCTGAATCATGTAACACGCGTCTATATCATCAATAATTTCCAAGAATTATTTTTTTTTTTGAAAAATGAAAATAAAAGGGCGAAAAAATGTTTTATGTAGTATTTATTTCTCGATATTTGTCAAAAAATGTTTAAATGCTTTTTTTCTGATATTTGAAATATTAGATGGGTTTTAAATAAAGGCGGAATTAAAATAGGATATGATGGAAAAATTGGCTGCATATAAGGATTATTGGTGACCTAAAGAAAACAAAATTTATAATGTAAGACAACCGGCCAAAATTAATGATAATATAAAAGTCAAAAGATTTAGACCAGTGTTTTTCAACCTTTTTCATGGCGCGACCCCTTAGTATGGAAAAATATTTCGCGACCCCCTACCCTCCGCTATTACTAACTTTAATTTTTTTATGTTATAAATATCGAATCCGTGCATCATTATTGGTTATTTTCCTAATTAATAGTTGCTCACTGTCTTTTATTGTTAAATATTCAAAATTTTGTGCCCATTGTAATTATTGAAAATGGATAAGATTCTGAAAACATGCACAATCGTCAACTTCAAGTTCCAATGAGAGTATAATAAAACAAAACCAATGAAAAAGTGTCTATATGACGACAATTATTTAAAATTAGGATTTACTGTTATTGAAAATAAGCAGCAATTTTGAAACTTTATCGCGTGAAAGTATGAAACTATCACATTAATGAAACCATTAATTAACCTTCTCTTTATTAAATATTATATATTGAACTAGAGTGGTTTTATTTTTAAAGTAACTTCGACTCTGTTGAAAAGACTTCGTGACCCCCTAGGGAGTCGCGACCCACAGGTTGAAAAACACTAATTTAGACAAATCAAAAGATATGAAAGTTAAGTTTTCACATGTTTCGGTCAATTAATGACCATCCTCAGAAATATAGAAAACCAAACAAAGAACGTCAATCCCAAAAGAGGTGATAACAGTTCAAAGGATCAAAAGAAAAAATTATTAAAAAAAGGTTAAGAAAAAATGGTTTTTACAAAACCAATTATCCAATTCTTTTTTATAGTTGCATTGTTTTTTGAAGAGCTGTTTAAAACGTCTTTCGAATTAACATAACAATTTTTAGTAGTCTTCATAATCTTTGTTAAACATGCTATAACATGTTAAATGTGTTATTTCGAAGAAAAAAATTAACAAATCGAGAAAAAATTGATGAAATTCAACGATAACAAATAACAAGGCCAAGAGCATGTTATTTGTTAAATTGAAATCGAGAACTGGTTTAAAACTATAAAATAACTGTCATAACTATCAAATATGTACAGAGCCGTGGAGAGAAATGGCGAGCCCCAAGAAAATGGGCACATTTCATAAAAATTTCTCCCCCCAAAAAAAAAAATGATGAGTAAGAAAAAGCTGATTTTACTTTTTCCCGGGCCGCTATTGACCGCTATGGGCCCCCTTTTCCAGCCCGAGCCCCAGGCTTGCAACCCCGGCTACCCCACCCTCTCGTCGAGCCTGAATATGTAATAATTAACAGAGTTGCAAATAGGTCGTTCATGATTTTTATCTATTTCGAAGAATAACATAAATAACATTTAACAAGTTTAACAAATTTAACAAGATTATGAAGACTACTTCTATCACATTTTTTATTCACCAAATCAATGCCGTGCGATCAAGCTCTTAATTTAAAAAGGAGTCATATTTTTTAATGACTTCATAATTCTTGCAAATTAAAAAAAAAAATGTATTGTCTGTGTGACAGAAGAAGGGACATCGAAATGATTCTATAAGAGTTCTGTTTTGTAAATTTTGGTACGGAACACTAAACCAAGAAATTTTTTTTTGAAACAAGAACCAAACAAAATATTAAGTTGAAAATATATAATTGGTACGTGAGCAGATCAACTTACTAATGGGCTGTTGTGACCTCAATTCAACGTGGTTCAATAATTTAATAAATATTTTATTTACTGCGATTAAAATTAAAATGTAGGCCCTTTTGTGCGCACCCTAACGAAAAAGGATTAAGGAATACAATAAACTTAACGCACATTTATTTTAATTTGAATAATTTGACTTGGATTACAATGTTTAATAAATATATTACCACTATATAAACGATTCTATTTAACTAAATATATGGAAAATTTTATGAAAATGAAAATTAGAACTGTCGTAGTGTGTGTGTGTGTGTGTGTGATTCTATTGTTGATTTTGAAATTCAAACAAACACATGTTTCAAATTATCTTTGTATTAGGTACTAAGTATATGCGCGACGAGCTAAAGTAATAAATGTCATATTACGAATTGGTAAGTGTTAATTTACTCAAGTATTGAGATTAATAATATTATTTAAGATCGTTTAAGCATTAACAAAACTATATTGTGTTAATGCGAGAAATACGCATTAGAATATACTTCAATTCATGTACAATGTGTTCCACACTTCTAGTTTAATATGGGGTTATATACAGTTGTAGCAGGCGAAATGACCACATTTTCGCAATTTTTTTTCGACAACATAATAAATATTTCTTTAAAAATTGTTAATAACATCAATTTTAATGTGTCTAATGGACATGTTTTGGAATACTTGTTGAAAGTAACGGAAAATATTTGAAAATAACGGAACTATAGCTAACGGAATTACAAAACTACAGCCCCTAATTTTATGCATCACTTTCAATTAGGGTTGCTAACTCGACCAATGAATATTTCGAGATTTAATGTAAAAAAAATCGGGACGGGACAAGTAAAATCGGGGCTGTTAAAAAAAAAAAGTTTTTAATTAGCCAATAGGAAAGACATTCTTTTTAAAAGCTTTTATTTAACTTGCTATGTTAGTATGTTGGTTTAGATCAAATCTTGGAATCAAAACTTAGACAGGTTCTAATGGAGCTAGAGGTTTCAAATTTTGCATACGTGTATGCAAACCTTGATGACAATGCGATACTGTATAATTGTTTTGTCTTAAATCGCCCCAAACGAAAATTGTTGATTTTTAGTACTGTGCAACTTTTTGACATTTCGAATTGTCAAATATTGTCCATTGATTTTTCATTGCAAGTTTTTGTTTCCATAGTTATGTTGGATTAGGGTAAATTAACCGATTAAAATACAAATAAAAAAATTACTTCTTTAATTTTTTTTAAATTAATTGTAATCAGACTAAAAAGTAGAAAATAAAGTAAAGAAATGTTTTTTAAGAAAAAGCTTTTATTTAAAAATAGGCTAAAGAAATAAAATAACTTTTGAGTGAAGTTTGAAGCAATATGCAACATAATTTATAAAAGCTTGAGGCGTTTAATTAAGTTTGGTAACTACTGAAACGTAAAATATCTACACTTATAACCAAAACAGAAATAAATATATAATGATAACACCTCAAGCTTTTATAAATTATTTTTCATATTCCTTCAAACTTCAAAAGTTATTTTATTTTTTTAGCCTATTTTTAAATAAAAGCTTTTTCTTAAAAAACATTTTTTTTACTTTAATTTATTATGTTTACTATTTGTTACTAACAGCTACATATTTAAACATTATCTTACAAACCTTTAAACAAAAAAATTTCTTGAAAATAATATTGCAATAATATTTCTTTATTTTATTTTATTAAATTAAAAATCAAGTTTTTTAATTTTTAGATTTTTATTTATTTATTTACTTTTTTTTTTTGCTTACTAACTGTATTATCTTTGGAGAAAAACATTTTTCATAAAGTTGACCGTCTGTGGCATTGACTATTTTTAGGCTACTCGTACGCCGCTTACGTATTTCATGTACGTCAAATAATTTCTCCCATTTTTTGGAGGGATTTTAATGTTGGAAGGATTTTAATGAGTTAATCTGACAACACTGTAAGCTGTATAAGTTATTAACCAGTAGACATAGTACATTTTATCAGTAGTTACAGCAAATATACTTACTTCCTTGGCCGTCATGACATGCAAGCGCGATAATTTGGAAACAATAATAGCGAGACTGGCGGGACTTAAGAGTAATAAATGTTTCAAAAACAAATTTTTCTATTTGAAACCATCCCTAATTTGAAAAAAAGTTTAAGAAGCAAAATAATCATAAATAAAAAAGTTGCTTTTTTATTTGAACTCCTCCCTTAACAAAGAACTACTTGAAATGCTATTACATAACCTAACTTTCATTGACACATCGTGTAGGCATATTAACACGTACACATAAACATAACTCAAACAAAAACACATTAATGAAACTTTCAATAAGATAGTAAAGGATGCATGTTTGTTTGAACCATTGTATGTACATGCCATGTATGTTTAGTTTGTAAATAATAGTTAGTTTCAAAAGGAAGGAAAGTGTAAATGATAAAGGAACATATCCTTAAGCTGTCATTGATTTGCCAAAAGCATTTAAATGGGTGTTAAATCAGATAACGAAGACCAGCCATGAGTCAGCCAACTAAACACAACAAACGGGCTTGTAAAAGCAAAGCAGAGGAACAGAGTGTCATTAATCCGTATCAAGAATCAATGAATTTTCTAACATAGTACGCACATAACCAGCCCAGACAAGGAAAACTAAATTTGAACTGGAACGATGTTGAAATACATTAATTATTGCGTCAACAAGTGTATTAGAAAATTTTAGTATCAAGCCTCATATGTGTGAATTGTATTCGAAGAAGTTCCCACGTAACTGTTCGTAGAATAATATCGAAAACTTTAAGTTTGTACCTACTATAACTAATATCATAATAATTTTCTTACGTATGATATTCTGGGAGGCATTTTCAGATAATTCAATTAACAGTTAATATCTATTAAAATTTTGAAACAATTAAAATTATTCAGAACTCATGAAATGTCTAACCTTTTGTTGAGTCTTAAATCGATTGTATATTGATGAAAATGTAATAGAGAAATCACAACCTAGTAATAAATGAATTTTCTTTAATTAATAAGCGAATTTTAACACATTTCTTTTCACAAATAATGATATGTATTTAAACTAGGATATACTATTTCAATAAATTTTCCATATTGCTTTCAAAACAATAAATTTATGCCGAATTGAAGAAATAAATTTGTAATTAAATTGATCAAACTCTCTAAGCCCGTTTATCTTTTGAATAGATGTCGAACCCATTAGTACCTAAGTGCTATACATATATTTCGAGAAATATTATTTTTGTTGTATTAGGTGCTAGCAAAAACAATAAAATATTAATATAGTCTTCTAGTTTAAAGTTGCAAACACTTAAAATAATTTACAAAGCCATTATAAAAGACAGTGTGAACAATAACTTTTGAAAAATTAATTAGCAGCACATATAAAATAGGTTAACTGAGACTCATTTCTTATAAAACTATATCATTTATAATTTTCATAAATAACCATATATTTTACATGCATACCTACATATACATGGTAAGGTTGTTGCGGATGTGTTATTTGAGAATACGTCTGTAGACGCGGATGCGAATGCGGTTGCGGATGTTTGAAAATAATATATTTTTCCTAGGGAGCGAAATTTACTAATTTTCTTTTTACTTTGCAAAATACCACTTTTATTTTTGAAACTGTAACAATATTGTTTCGAACCGTTAGTTCATTTTCAAACAGAATAAAAATTACATTCGATACATGCCCTTATATACTAATTTTATCTACCTATACTTATGAAAGGGTGGTATATGGTGTGGAAGTGGAAGGTGCGGGGGTTGTGGGAGAATCCGAAAAACAAGAAAAACAAGATTACATAACATGTGACAAATGCAAACAAACACGTGACGATAGATTGAAATTGACAAACAGACAATATTACAGAAAAATACAATTTTAAAGGTTTAAATAAATTATAATATTGAAAATAAAGTTGAACTGTAAATATCGGTATAGTCATTTAAAAGGTGATCGGAGTTATGTTTATTTATTTCTATTGCTTCTAGGATTGTTAACTTCTGTCCTTTGTTTGCCTCGTGTAGCACGGTAATTTCCCGTTCTGGCCTGTGTCCGGTGTCAATTAAATGCCTCGCAAAAGCAGAGTCGGATTTTTTATTCCTAGAGGATCTGAAATGCTCTGCTCTCCGGGTTTCAAAGTTTCTGCCAGTTTGACCGATGTAAAAACTATTTCAGTCTTGGCAGTTTAATTTGTAGATACCCAATTTTTGTTTTATTGTTATATATTAAGTTTCCTAGCTTAAAGCCTGATTTAAATGCTATATTTACGTTTGATTTTTCTAGAATTTTTTAATTTTATCTGATATATTACCAAAATATGTTATAATTTTAAAGTTAGTTTTTGGTTCTGGTTTAACGGAGGGGTAAATTTCTCTTAAAATTTGTTTAAATTCTTTCTTAGCTATTAATTTATCGATTAAGTTTGAATTATATTCGTTATTATTCACAATTTTTTTTTATATTATTTATTTCTTTTTCAAAATTTTCTTCCGACAATGGTATATTAAACGCTCGGTAGATCATGGAATTACAGGCTGCGATTTTAGGTTGATACGGGCTTATTGAATCATTTGGAATTGTAATGCCAGAGTAAGATGGTTTTCTATATATGTTGAAATCAAGCTTGTTGTTAATTTTGGTTATAGTTAAATCTAAAAAGTTTTTGACTCTACAAATTTTTCTAATTGGCGGATCGATCCATCGAATCCTATAATTATATCGTTCATATTTACTGACTATAATTCAAGCATATTGTAAAAATGTAATAATATACATTAATAATTTGATAATTTTGTAATAAATAATTGTAAGATCAGTTCCATAAATTCAATAAAAGTATGGCTTCTCATGTCTATAGTTATAAAGACCCCCGGGCACAACGAAAAATTTTTTAAACATTTTCCCCATTTTTTTCTCCAAAATAATAGTTGACGACCAAAAAAAAAAAAGACTAAAGAAAAATCGTTTTCTTACTTTACGCAGGCCCCTAACTAAAAATCCGGACCTCCGGGCAATTGCTCCTCCCCTGCGCATGATTTTCGATAATCGGACCAATTATTGCAATTGTAATCATAGTTGCATGTCCAATCGAGTTATAATCCTCATTAAAATTGTGCGGGTGCGGACGCAAATATTTCGCATTTGCGGATGCGGGTGCGGATTCGGATATCTACAACAATGCTAACATACTACATACATATGTTGAGTGTATTATCATATATCATCGTACAATGCTAATACTAAAGTTATGAATAAAGCAACTTGAGTATATAAAATATAATAGTTAGTTTTGTATATGAGCATATTATAATAAAAGTGTTGTGTTCATCCAACGAACGGCAGATCCTTTTTAAAGGACTCTTCTACAACGTATTCATGCAAGTTTTCCCCCGTATGTTTGTCTGATGTCTATTATTCATAAATATAACGGTTTTACCATATTACAACCACATATACAAAAGTGTATTAACGTTTTGTGCATACAAACTTTGCTGCAACTGTAATTTATTTTAATAAATTATAAGCTGAATAGGTAAGTAGAGGTAGGTACTGTGCGTTTGAAGCTAACATAACGCAACGACAACTGAAAAGTCAAAAAATTATGTAAGCGCGTATCGGATATTGCGAAGACTGGATGATCGAATCATTTTTCTGGGGCGAAGTACTTGAAAAAGTGATTTATTTTCGCCAAGCGTCAACAAAAACAATAACCAGGCTTTGTATCGTAGTTGGATTTTGGGGAAAGAGGCTGTTTTGGTACTTACGTAGGCCTGGCGGACATTGGGACGCAGTTTACGCAGGCAGGGGAGTGCAGTTTCTGTGACTCTTGTTGTCGAACGGGACAGCGCGAATTGAAACGCAGAGCAGAACAGAACAGCACTGCGTCGCATGAGACCGATGTGGCACTCGTGAATGTGACACAGAAACAGCGCGATGCTGTGCGACATTTTAACACGTTCTCGAGTTTTAGTGGGTTTTATTTCACCGAAATGAAAACAACTGAAAAAATTGACGAAAAACTGCTGTTCAGCTCTGCTCTGCTTTTATATTCGCGCTATCTCGTTCGACAACAAGAGTCACAGAAACTGCGCTGTCCTGCCTGCGTTAACTGCGTCTCAATGTGCGCCCGGCCACACAATTGTACTTTCTTGCCCTACCCTGCGCAACTCAATTTGCGCCTGGCCTTACAAATATACCACGTGGTCTTATTTTCTTCCCGAAAAAAGTCATACAGGGAGAAACTTCGAGATTTAAATACAAAAACAACATTATTATAGATTTGAAACATTTTTTAATGAATTATTTTTATTGTTTGAACATTATAAAAAGCGTTAAACATTGATCACATTATTGTTTTGGTATAAACAATTAGATTAACTTATTTGGACGTTCAAGTCAGATGTTAGCGGCACTAATCCCTTTTGTTCTATTATTGTATGTCCCGAAAATAATTCATTGATTTCAAACGACGCCAAGCCAGCATTAATTTCTCAGAAATACATTGTTTAGACGTTCTTTTTAACAATTATATGAACATTTTCAAATTTAAACCCTCCAATCAGAATGAACTCTTAATTTATATGGAAAACTATAAAAGATTTAGCTAACTAGGAGCAAAACTCAAAATTTTTAGCAACTTTAATTTACAACAACTTTGTTTTCGACAACTTTTGTTAAAAATGTGCACAATTACCGCTAAAATTGTAAAATAAGTTTTGAGTCTTTGTAACTTTTGAATGAAATGACCTTTTCCATTAGGTCTTTCTTGCCTGTTTTATCAATCCCTTGTCAATCACTGATCCAAATACCCCCCAACCTGCAAGTTTTAAAAAATTAAAACGGGACAGGAAACTCCTACAATAATTCAAGTTGAATCGCTAACATAAAAATAAGGGAACTTTTAGATTCATACGAACAACTTAGTACGATAAACAACCACAAAGCTCTGCTTTTATTTTCACTATATAAAAGTTTTACAGCAACTTAATTTGTCTTAGCTTTAGTTCTCTTTAATAAATTTTGCATAAAGCAAAAAAACGCAACCAACTAAAATTCTCTGCAATTTTAATGTTAATCTCTAACCAGGGAATATTGTGAAAAATTGATGAAACAACTTAGTATAAATTTGAAACGACTTTGCATATTAGCGATCTTCAGTGCATTGTAAAAAGTGAGGTTAGTTGTTGTTAGAAATTTAAAATAATTTTGATTTTTTCACTTATTATTAAAAATATAATCCCGTAGTAAATAATAAAATGTATACAAAAGAGAATTATACTTCAGGAAAAAATTATTAAAAATTAAATAATAAACTACTCTTTATTTATACAAAAATAAATAAATATAAAAGCTTATATAAAATCAACAGAGAAATATTCTGAAAATATTTTACACAACGAAAATGGAAAACGGATTAAATAAATATTATAAATAAAGTAGCCAGTAGCATATGAAAATAAATTTTACATAACATATAAAATAACAAACTTATTCAAACATCACTTGCCGTACCAAAAAACTTGATGATACAAAATGCGATTTACGTATGATTATTTACTGAATAGAAAAAACTAATAAGTTCGTTTTGTCTCTGTCTACAACGTACAAATATGTTTTTATGTTTGTTTGTTTGTAGACATTTTGTTTTTTTCCATCCCTGTTTGGTATATGTATAAAATGCATTCATCAGCTACAACACTATTACGAGTTGCGATTATACATAATAGAGATTATTCTCTATGAATTATATATATTTGTTAATGATGGGTTATTGTGAATCGATGTTAAAAAAGTTGTGTCGATTAGTTGAAGTTTTGTACCGATTACTATGATATACCTATATAGTTATAGGTAAACTAAATTCAGACGTTCGTTAATCGTCTTCAGTAACAATTTTTTTGATGCAAAATTTATAAATATTCTTGCGTTAATGCACTCCTCGGATCCATTATGAACAGTGAGGGATACAGTTTCGATTAAACTGGATGATGAGAACTAGACGCGTCGAATACTATCTACAAACTTCTCAAACTTCGCTTAGCGGCTATAGCCAAAAAACTCATAATTGCAAATTTCTTTTTCTGCCAATAACTTCTTACTGATAAGAACTATGATATTTTCATCTGGGCATTCTGATAGCACCCTTTTACGTAAAATTTAAATATCCTCTTAGAATTTTTCTGTGACTACCCGTTTTCGAGTGATCACCCCGAACTTTTGTTTTCCTTATGGAACGGGAAGTAGACTTCCGGACAGTAAAATGGTTTTTTTCTCCCCTTACTATCAATATCATATCTTGATATCTCAAAAAACTAATACAGTTCTACTTCTACAATACAGTGGAACCTCCGTTAAACGCACAGCATTTTCATGCGAAAATTACCACTGAAATGTGAAAATTGGTAATTTTGAAGCGGACAAAGTAGTGCACTATAAATAACTGACTTTGCGTAGAATTTCGAAGTATTTGATTTAAAATAAATTTTTGCTTGAAATTGCTGGCCGGTTAAGGGATTAGGTGGTTTGAAAATTTCAAAAAATCCTTTTTATTTACATATCTTATTAAATAGTACAATATGTTTAAAATATTCTCCTAAAATTTCAAATCGATCCAAGTAAAATTCTAAGAGATAGACCCTTCGGAAGTTCCACCCATCAGGCCGCATCAGTGCAGGGCAGTAAACTTAAAACGCGTTTATCTCAAAACTCAATTTTTTAAGTCGCTGGACATGATTTCTCGAAAAATTATGAAGCGATTTTGTTTAAATTTTGCACACATCTTTGAAATAACATTATCTAATCATTGAGCGAAGGATTTTTTTTTAAATTTTTATTACAACTAATTGTCTCGAGCCAATACATGGCGAAAATTTGACCAAAAAATGTGTTTTTTTGTTCAAAGTCTGTCAAATATTCAAATTTTAATTTTTTTCCTTCGTCCAATAACGAGATTTATCCATGTACCTACTAACGAAATATTTTTGGTTTTTTGATTTTAAATGAACCAATAATGAGTTATGCTGTCTACAGTAAGAGCATTTTTTTTTAGACGTCAAGGGAGATGAGGTATCAACGGCTGAGTTTTCGGAATTTTTTAATAAAAATTTCACAAAATACTATTTAGATATGTATCTTTGATATGCTGAATTGTTTAAATAAAATATATGATAAAAAAAAAAATAGTAAAAATATCCTTTTTTTGAACCTCTGAAACCCACCTAAGCCCTTAACAAAGGTGCCATTCTAAATATATAATTAAGTATAATCTGTAGTGTCATACGAAATTTGTACTGTAAAAGAAAAATTTCACCTGGTGCTATTAAAAAAGTAAAAGCATTGACTCAACAAATTCCATTATTAAATAATTTTGAGTGAACTGTTGTCGGCATTTTCGGTTTTTCGAAACAATTTGTATTATTCAAAGCCCATCACTAGACTAAAATTTCAATAATAGACAATGCTTTCTTTTGATAAATACATATGCTAGACCAAAACTATCTGTCTCATCCACCAAAGAATGATGGTGTAATGTAGATACTCGAAGAGTTAAAACTAGAACTCCAATCATGAATCTTGGCTTTCAACTCACGAATAACAATGTAGGAGTATATATACACATATGACATATGTAGTATTTATATATAACTATACATTTATAGTCAGCGAAGACAGAATTGCTTCCTTTTAAAAGCTACAATTGTTATATAAAGACATATATAATACAAGCGCTAAATATACTTGGATTCAAAAAATTTCGAAAAATATAAAATAAATATTTTGTTTGATGATTAACAATTGATGTTCGAAACACTTGTCACAATTAATAATAAATGTAGTGTTTTGCAAATGTAATGTTGATTTTAACAAATATGACTATAAAGTGTATATATGTATATATATTTTGTTTATTGTGTTTGGAATATGAATCTGTTCTGCAAAACAGAGAAGGAAATATGGTGCTCATAGGTATATATATATATATAGCTTTTTATTTTGTTTGGAATATGAACACCTTGTTTGGAATAAACAAAATATATATCCGTTGATTTAATCGAAAAATTGTTCAAATTAGAGTCGTAGATATCGACGGGGGCAACCGATTGCTATAGTCAGGAGCTTTATAGCTCTTATGGTTTTCGAGCTATGACACAAATTTATAGATTTTTAAATGGGACTATATATATTAATTTTTGGATAAAACTGATCTAATGCATTAATTAACAACATAAATTAGCAAAAAAATTTCTTTTACCCAAGTTTAATTTTTAAATTTTTCTTTAATTTATGAGTTAGGCGGTAAAAATATGCATATGTACTTGAGGCTACTTCAACCGATAGTGTTTTTCTTGCCTACATTTCCATTACATCCAAGAACCTTTTCCAGTACCACTTCTATTATAAAAATTTGGTTGTAATTGAAATGGCAACTCTCAAAAAACTCACATGGTATATATATGCCGCTTCATAACGACTGTCGTCGTCTTTCGGCTCCCACTTTCCACACTTCTCGATGTTGCCTCTGATTCACGACCAGCCTCGACATTTCATTGCATCTTTGACCCCTTCACGCCAACTTTTTCGAGGTCGGCCTCTATTGCGCCTTTCTATGGGTGTCCATTTATATAGATATTAAATTGAGTAAACAATGTTCCTCCATTCTTTGCACACGCCCGTACCAAACCAACTGTTTTGTTTCTACAGTTTTTATGATATTTTTCTCATTTGCTACCGCCATTAGCTCCCTTATTCTTTGGTTCCGAACCATGTCACGTCTGGATATTTCTGCCGATCGCCTCAGAAAGTCCATTTCGGTCACCATAAGCTTATGTTTGGTATCATCCGTTAGTTGCCAGACCTCCGAACCATATTATGTTAGTATGCTTTTTATAATAGAATTGTATATTTGCAGTTTTCGATTTCTGGTGATAGTATTACTCCACAGGATAGGAAAGTAACGTTGAAATGATTTGTCAAATGTCAATAAAATGTCAAAGTAGCAGAATGGAGAAAATTTTTGTTCAGTGTAGAAAGTCAGCATTGAAAACGTAACTTTTTTAAATACATTGTAGACACTATGTGATACAATATGAAGCCAACACTTGATTATGATACAAATTATTTGTTTAGTTATTTATCCTTTTTCAATCTTCTCTTTTCAAATTTTCCTTTTTTTCCCTTTTCTCAAACAAAAAATAAAGAAAAAAAAATTACTGTCTATTACTGTTCCCTCATCTCTTTCAAACTATCAATAACATTTGTTTTCAGAATTAAAATAAAATTCTATTTTTGTATTTAAAGTGAAATTGCAGTTGAAAAAAATATTAATTTTTCCATTTTTCGATTACAGATGTTTGAATTCGATTGTTAAACAAGTGAAAAAACTCATTCTTTTCGACTGATTTTTCTAATATTTTGTAAATATTTTCCTTACTTATTTATTTCCAATTGAAAAAATTTTATTCATGAGAAACATATACATTTGTTATAGTGAGATAGGCGCCAAAGTAAAATTTTGATTATACATTTAAGAAGTTTATTAATTAATTAAAATGTAAAACTTATAAAACAAAATGAACTTTAGTAAATAAATTTAAAAAATAAATAAAATATATGACTAAAGAAAATATTTAAAAAATAAATAAAGTATATAAATAAAATATTTTTTAAATTTAAATTTTTGTTTGTTGTTGATTTAGCTTTATTAATTTTAATAAGCAAAAAACTACCTAGACGCCAATGACTAGTTTATTGCTATGCGGCAATAACAAAACAAACATTCTGCGTGTACTCACATGCAGCGTTTGATAGTGTTTTTCATGCAAGAGTGGGTTGATTGTAACCCTTTGGTAGTGCACAGTTTCATAGTGGCTACTGTATATATCGTGCCATTACCGCCGATTTATCGTAAGCGACACATTTATCGAAACTGAGATTTTTATTGCAAGCAACATTTTAAATCGTAACGGACCAAGCAGTGTTAACCAGAGTTGTGCCATGTGATGTAAAAAACCAGTTTTTTACATTTTTATGTAAAAAATTGTAAAATACGTAAAAAACTGTAAAAAGCTGTAAAAAATTGTAGAAAAATTGGAAAAAAAAATGTAAAATACTTAAATCATTTGTCATTTCATTGACTAACAACTTATTTTGACGGTTATAACTTGTTTATAAGTTCACATGAGAAAACGTGTAAACAAAATGTTGAAACAAAAATGATTTTCTGCTGGTGGAAGGCCATCCACAACTGATTACAAAGCTTTAAATTTCAAAATTAGCAAACTGAGTTTTGACAGATCCAAAAAAACTACTACTTATTTATCTCTCTTTAAATTATAATAACAATAAAATCACTGATGATAATGATGATGAAGATAATTGATACCTTTAATAAAATTTAACTGAATAAATAAAAATCTTTTTAATATTGAATTCTTAAATAAACTATTCTATCAAAACTAACCTTTCTTTTTCCTGTTTGTCCCCATTTATATTTTTAATTTTCAAATTACTTAATTATTAAGTTTTACTTTGCAAATATAGCAAATACTTCAATAGCAAATATGGAATACCATCAGTAACGTTTACATATCTATTAAATTTAAAAAATTTAGTTTTTTACATTTTTTACAGTCTTTTTATCATAACAAGTATGTGTAAATTACAAAGTTTTTTACCCGAAGTAAATTACACGCACAATTCTGGTGTTAACGTTTTTCTCCAAAATTCGTTAATTAACGAGTTATAGCAACTGCTTATAGTTTATCGTGAATATAACACATTTTCACATTTTAGCGTAACCGACAATAACCATCTTTATCGTAAGGTTAATAAAATAATAGGAATAATACGCTCAGGCGTAATAAAATTAAGACAGCAGAAATATTGCAAGCACCATACAAATATTTAAAAAATCCTTCTCCTTTTATATTTGATATTTGTCGGTTACGCTAAAATAGCGGTAATGGCTCGGTATATTTATATATTTTTAAAATAAATTGTAAAAACTGTACTTCAATGACCTATATTTTATCTCAAAAGCTGTGAAAAAATCCAACTACATTATGTGGTCCTCTCGCGAACTCTTTTTTTTTACGCGATTTTTCTTTGTGCGATTTTTTTATGCGGTTTGTAAAAAATGGCCATTAAAATGCATAATGTGAATCAAAATCACGAGACGGTAAGAAACTTAAACAATTACTATAATAACTTTCTTTGATAAAAATACTTTTTAACGGGTTTTGAGCATTTAATCAGTACGTTGCATAAGAACATAAGTTATTGCATCATTTAGTTTTGTTAAAGATGTATTTTTCAAATTTTCATAATATTATAAAATTGAAATAAAATGTTTCTACGTGTAAATTAATCCTTTATCTTGTTTATAGAAGCAACTTCTAAGAAAATTTCTAAGTTTTGAGCGTTTTGAGTGATGTTTTTTCGATGAAACTTTTTTTATGCGGTCCCGACGAACCGCACAAAAAAAGTTTTTTGTACAATCTGGATCGAACTATACTTTTTATAGCTATTTATGATATTTTTGAATATATTTTTTTTTTGTGCGATTTTTTTATGCGGTCCCTATCCACCGCACAAAAAAGAGTTCAGCTGTATTGATGAATTTTGACTTAATGCGTGCAAACATGCATTTGGAAATTATTATTTTTTTTTTTATTTGTTCTTTTAATCTGACCTATATTCATACAATTGAAATACATAGATATTTGAATCGTCCTCTAGGCAAAATGTAACATGTAGATATCCAGATATATATTTTATGTTTGTAACATTTTACATTCAAAACGTAATCAACAAACATGATGACGCGTGGCGTTGTTCAAAAGATTCCAAAAAGTAAAAAAAATGTACAAAAATGAATAATAATGATACGCGTATGGTCTATTCCATGTTGGTTATACAAGAATTATCCGTGGGTTTCTAGAAGAAAAAAATAATAACAATTTAACTATTAAACGGTGTCGCTATCAGCATAACAATACTTGACTTTTCCGTAAATTTTTCAACATGACATAAAGTACCTAAGTGTTACAAGTAAGATTCAAGAAGAAAACTTGACTTTCAATAATTTGGTCGAGTTGATATGGAATTACTCATGTACTTACATAACAACAAAGTCAGTAACAGTCTGCAACATTAATATTTATATGTCTAAAAAACATTTAAACAGTACACTACAAAAATAATCGATGGGTATAGGTATAATTAAGATTTTAATATTATATAGCTAAATTTTTATATAGCTAAAGATTTTGGGAGTCCGTTTCGAGCAATATCTCGGAAAGAGAAGAAGATAATTTTAATGTCAGTCCTTAATCCACTGTGTATCGGGCCATGTTTGTCACATTTACGTCACAACTTGACGCAAAATTTTGATATTGTACTGTATTGATGTAAAATAAGTTCCTCAATATAATTCTTTATGCCAGATAGAAAAAACTCAAATTTAAATTCACCTCACGATTTACTTCATTATATACATACATACATATATATATATATATATATATATATATATATATATATATATATATATTCTTTTTTCTCATTTACTTTTGTTCTTTTGTTGCAAAGCAAAAAAAATTGTAAAATAAAAAATAAACTGAAAAATATACACAGAAAAAGAATATATTTTTTCTGATTAGAAGCAAATAGATATTTTCTTTATCCTATGCCTTTTGATGCCTCATTCTTCGGTCGTTGTATCAAAAAAACAATACCGCTACATACCCCCCCCCCCCATGCCCTTCAGATCACATTCCCTAATTTTTTTATTTTACATGACGTAAGTTGTTAACAGTAAAATTTTTGAGAAATTTGTCAACATTTATTGTTTTATAAATTGTTTTTATATAACTTTTTAATCTAGATTTATTCAAAATAATTGAAAGTTAGCCTAAATTCTTGATTTCCACCAGAAATGACATAAACAATAACACAGGTGTGTTGTCCACACACGACTGACCTATTCCTTCGCCCTAAAGGACCGAAGAAACCGATCCGACTGACCGTAACACGATCGCAATTTGACCATATTATGGTGTGTAGCACAATACGGTCAAATCGTAAAACTTGTTTTAAACAAAAATATCTACGACGTGACTTGTAGGTGACCTATACAAAAACTTTAAGCCATAGATGTGATTAAGCTGATACGGTACAAACCAAATGGAGACATTATTATTGTTTAAACAAAATTCCATTTCGGCTGAAGTATCAATAATAATGAATGAAAATTCGATTTTCATTCGATGAAAAATGAAACCAAAAAAATGATTAAATGTATATTTAAATAAATCATAAATATATCAATACCTATAGAAAGAAGACATAAAAAAGTGAAATAAATAATGTCAGTGAATTGTAAAAATAGGTATATTAATGATTCTCACAGGAGCTCCTCACTGCTCACATTGCGCGGTTCGGCGTCGGCTACTTCACCACTTTACCACCAGAGTGCTACTGTGTTGTTAGCGAGTTAAATAGATGATGGGAATGACTAAACAGAAAATTGTATAATCTACGTGCTATCGATTGGGCTTCGTCACCACTCTCTATATCCTTTATATCAAGTCAAAATATCATAATATATAAGTACTAATAGTATAGTCAGATCTTTGATAAGATTATTGGATGTCATAGAAAATATCAACATGAAAAAGTTTAGGTATGGTAATTCAGAGCAAGTAAAATCATTATTGCCATATCAAGGCAAGATACTTTTCGTTCTTGCTTAAAGTAGAGGGCGCGATTGCTATTAAAAAAGATACTTATTTTACTGCAATTATAATAAAAATAAATAAGATTAGTATTAATAGATTTGAGCGTTACTTTATGGTATTCCATATTTGTAAATAATAAACAAATACTCTACTTTGCAAAATACCACTTTTATTTTTGAAACTGTGATAATATTGTTTCGAACCGTTATTTCATTTTCAAACAAACGGTTCGAAACAATATTGTCACAGTTTCAAAAATAAAAGTGATATTTTGCAAAGTAAAGTATTTATTTATTATTTATAAATAAGATTAGAATAAAAAATACCTATAATATATTGTTATGGATTCATTCAAAATTATACTTTTCGCCTTTTTCTGACAAATTGGTTTTATATAGGCGATTCAGTTGTTTTTACAGTGTCTATTTTTTCAATTAAAAAAAACAGAAAATAAATAAATAAATAAAAATAAATACAAAATTTGTATAAATATTTTTATCTTCACAAATTTTGTATCAGTGATATTGATACTGAACGTAATTGATATTAATTGTAACAAACAAATAATACAATAAATAATTTTTTAAGGTTAAAATGTTTAAATTATTTTTTAATCAATGCATTAAATATTTTATTTTTATCAACAAAAGCAATTAAACATATTTAAAAAAAATTATCTATAATTAACAATACTGTGTATTGTTATATCTACATTAAATTTTTTTACATATATAGTATACTTTTTTAATTTAGAAATGACGTCATTATCATCTCTTTCCAATTTATGACGCTAGTTGTCCTTTAAAAAAATTATACGATAGTGATCCTTAAAATAGTACATTAATTAAATTTATTTTCATATATAATATATTTTTTATTCTCACTTATTTCAATTGACAAATTATATAAGATTTCACTTATGGATTTGTGTATACTTAATGAAAGTTGGAAGGAGATAACATACCATTAAATTAGGTATTATTAAATAATTTCTACCAACAATTTTTTATTCGATCCACCCATTTCAATTCATATTTTTATGACACCTCACTGCGTGGTACCATACTACTTAGGTATCATAAAAATATGAATTGAAATGGGTGGATCAAATAAAAAATTATTGGTAAAAATTATTTAATAATACCTAATTTAATGGTATGTTATCTCTTTCTAAATTTCATTCAATATACACAAACCCGTAAGTGAAATCTTATATAATTTGTCAATTGAAATAAGTGAGAAAAAATGAAAATATACTTAATTTATGTACCATTTTAAGGATCAGTATCGTATAATTTTTCTAAAGGACAGCTAGCGTCATAAATTGGAAAGAGATGATAATGACGTCATTTCTAAACTAAAAAAATTTACTATACATGTAGTTGTAAGTGTATGAATACTACGAACATGACAACTTGACCAATTTTACATTCCCACTTTAATAAGTCAATAAAAAGCCAAAAAAAATACATATATAAAATACATATATAAATATATAAAATTCATATATACAGGGTGGGCCATTTTAATCTATGCATCTAAATATCTCGCCAAAGGCGCCAGCTATCAAAAAATTACCTTTACAAAAGTTGTAAGGTACGAAGGGGGACATTAAATGGTACCCTTAAATTTGACCTTGACCTTCATTCTCAAGGCCATCTTGAGGTCAAGTCGTATTTTTCAAATGGAAAGCCCTATTTTTTATTTCGGATTCTGAAAGAGCGTGAAATTTCACGTCGAAAATGCTATAAACGAATTTTTTTATTATTGACCTTAAGAGGTGTGAAGACCAGCAAAGAACAATAAAAAATTAGATTTTATATATATATATATATATATATATATATATATATATATATATTAGATTATATATATGTATATATATATATATATATTAGATTATTAGATTATATATATATATATATATATGTATATATGTATATATATATACATATATATACACATATATATATATATATATATATATATACATATATATATATATATATATATAAATGACTGAAGCGATACTGAGTGATCGATAAAATATGTACTCCAAGTGACAAAGATAATGAGTACATCCGAACTCATTCTATATAACTCTTTCCAAAAATCCGTTTCTATAAAAATAATAAAAAAAATTATTTTGTGAAATAAATTGCCATAATTGTTAGCCTAACAGCTCATTTTGGAACTTTCTTGGTTTGTTTTTACCGAGAAAATCTCTTACTGCTTACCTTTTAGATATTTGGAAAATTAAATTTCACCCCGCTCCGCCGATAAAAAAACTGGTATAACTTTTTTTTGACTCTTCTACAACATAGCAAGTTTCATCAAAACTGATAAATGGGGCCTCGGAACCTTTCCTAGTTAGTTGTTAGCATTGTCATACACTATAAGAAATAGGTTACAAAAAAGGTAAAGATTTTTTAAAAGCTTTTTTGTAAGTTTCCACTTGCCTTTAAACGTTAGTCTGGCCTTATTATTAGGGGAACAGAAAAAAATCAATACATTTTTAGGCAATTAATGAAAATATAATTTTATACAATCGTATAACAAATGACACTTTTGTTTATGTATTTTATACTAAATGCTCGATGTAAGTAAATACAATATTGATAAACTGCTGCCACCTATATACAACGAATATATTAATAGTTATTCAATGATGCTTATCAATGAATGAGTCTAATAAACTTTTATAAATATTCACTTGTGTTACGAGTGTTATAACAATATAATAGTAAACGAAATAGCATATTATATGAGTGCTCATATTATATCTACTCATACCCATATCTATTATATTTTATATTTTGATATTCCCTGTTAGTTAGCTACATATTTTAGCATTTTTTTAACACATTAGAATATGTACGTATTGGCTACATTTATTTTATCATCATTACATCAAAAAATTTACACAATTTTATATATACTGATCAGTATCGACTAAAATAAATTAAATGTCACCAATTTGAAAAATGTAAAAATTTAAAACATTTATAGTGTATTCAGGACCGGCTTAAAATCGATTAAAACAGTTTGATCGCACTCGACACCGCGTTTCTGACACGGCCGTAGAGACAATTGGCAAGCCCCGGGAATAAGGAGCATTTTTTAAAAATTTATTTCCAACAAAATTAGTCGTGAGCAAAAAAACTTAACTTTTTCCCCGATTCCTCTGCTGACAGTTACGATACTGCTCCTTAAACCCAGACAACAGGGCTACAACCTCGGCTACCCCATCCTCAGGCCCCGTGCCGCTGACTGATTTTATAAAATCAAAAACTTAAATATAATCTATGAAACACAAAATTGGTTGTGGAATTTTGCATATTGGGCCACAGTTTACTTAGGACTTTCCGTTAGTCAAAATCGATTTACCTCTTCAGTAATTTTATCCATCAAATTTCTATACGAAAAGTAGTAAGATCACAACGGTTCTGTACCCAAAGTAGTAAGGTCACAGTAGTTCTGTACCAAACTGGTAAAATTACAGCAGTTCTGTACGAGAAGTAGTAAAGCCACAGCGGTACTGTATCAAAAGTAGTAAGGTTGCAGCGGTTCTGTACCCAAAAGCAGAAGGTCACAGCAATTCTATACCAAAAGTAGTGAGGTTATAACGATACTGTACCAAAAGTCCCGTTTTTTGGAAACATGCTCTAACCGAGATGCATTAACGTAAGTTTTTAGACAATCAACACAACACATGTGTAATGACGTTTACATAACATGTTTATGTTATGTCACAAACTGTGCCCAATGCCATCTTCACCACACTCCCCGTAACAGATTGTAAGTACCGTAGTTCGGAACCACAACGACGACACCATCTGGAATAGGATGAGTCGTCGTGGTTCGAAGGGAGTGGGGTGATATGGCTTGTATGTTTTATATTTTCGGTTGTCGGGAGAAAAAGGTCAATTGGGATTGAGTATGGAGTGAGAAAAGAACTCAACTTCGACTAATTGTTGTGGATCCTAATTCAACTTAACTTTGATTGTTTACCTTAAGTAACAATGTAATACCACAACAGATTTTAGTAAATTATATTCTATTTCGTACTGCTAAAGTGTTTGGCGTTTTATTTCATTGTTTTACCTAATTCAATTCTGACTTCGAAATATTAACAGGGACACATTATTATTCTAACGGTGGCGGTCGTCGAATAACAATGATATTACTTATAACAATGGACTTTCGTTTATATTCAACTACAAGTAACAAGTTTTTAATCATAAATAATCGAACCTACCACCAAAACTAAACCATTCTTAACAACAACAGCCATACCAAAACCGTTAAAATGCGTACTAAAAAAATAACAAATACGAATACGAATGCTAAAGTGAATGATTCGTTACAGTTTTAGTATTATTACAGTTACAAACTTCAGATAAGGATTACTTAAGGGGGGGGGGAGTTCACGCCAGAAACGGCTAATAAACTAATTTTTTTTCGAATCTCGTTTTTTGTTTTTATTTTGTTCTGTAGTTCTTTACAAACACGGTGATATATAAAACATGGCCAAAAAATTTTTTTCAAGTAGAAAAATATTTATTTGTGAACCGCTGCACAGCCAAGTTGCTGCTCCTTTGTAGATAAGGCTCTCTCCCCCCCCCCAAGCGATTTGATCAGTAATATTTAGTTTTGGTGTGTACACGAGTTATAGTATGCACCGAGATAATGCTCTTTTATTTGGATGCCTTTGTAGACGTTTTAATAAACAGTGAGTAAACCGCTTCTTTTGTTATTATTTTTGTTTTTTACCGTTTCCCGAAACTTGTGTTTTCCCAACAAGGAAAGTCATATCTCAAGTTTTAGAAAAGATAGAGACTTATTTTTTTTTATTTTGCTCATAAACATATTGCGCATAAAGTGGAGTATGCTTTTTCCATTTGAACAATTGTAACTATTTTTAAACATTTTTTTTTTTTAATGAAAAGTTGGGTTTTATAATTTTTAGGTTTGTAATTACAATTTTATAGTTAATTTTTAAAATTACCTGAAACCCATACTCAGCTTTATGGACAGGTCCCTTAGGAAAAAAATAATGAAAAAATATTTAAAAAATATTCATTACTTTTTGAGATACGGCGTTTCTTGTAAACGCTTAAAAACTTGTGAAAAAGGGCCCCCTCCCCCCACAGGGAAGAGTAATGAATATTTCAAACACAAAATTTTCTATTTGAAACCACCCCTAATTTGAAAAAAATTTCAACAAGCAAAATAATCATAAATAAAAAAGTTGCTTTTTTATTTGAACTCCTCACTTAAATTATAAAAATAAAGAAAAGTTTTGCATGGAAGTTGTATGAATTTAATTCCATTATCCTCTAGTGAAGCTAGTCCATACTTTGACAATTTCGTTTAAATAACTATTGGTTTATATATTAATTAAATTATTTTAATGGTAATCAACTGAACCAACAAAATTTTAATCATAAATAATATTAATAAAATTTCTACGTTAGGTACCTAATATTCAAAGACTCAATGTTTTTTTTAATTAAAAAAAAAAAATATTTAAAAATTGATGTCTATTCACCATGAAACCAATTCATTAAAAAAATATTGTCATCGGACTCCTATTACTTGTTTTATTCGGTTTGCCTCTCCGTTTTTGTTTTTGATTTTCATTTATTTTATAAAATTCAATTAAAAAATACCAATCCGTGTTATGTTGTTTATAATTAAAAAACAATTAATAAATCATTGAACTGTTTTGTTGAAAACAGTAATTAAATTATAAAATAATTATCATCTGATTAAACATACGTGCTCAAATAACTCAAAATCGACTCAAGTTTCACGAGTCCACACCGCGTCGCACCACGTCTATGATTAAAAATTTAAATTAAATTTTATATTGTAGAATATTCTCAAATTGATTTATTTGTATACATAATTAAAATAAAAATTAAAGATTTTCATAATAATGATTCATGTTTGGGGAAAGATCGTTGTGTTGTGAATTGATTTAATCTTTATTTGTTAATTTTAATTATTCAGAATTTTGATTTTTTAGTATCGATCAGAAGTTTTCGCAGTTTTGCGTTGGCAGATTAAAAGAAAAAGTAGGGACACGAAGAAAAAATGCATTTGCTTACCTAAATTCCGTAATTTTGAAGAAGAATAGGAAGTTAATCCACAATAGAACTTCAATTAATCGTCACCGTTGAAACCTGGACTGTGACGGTTAATTGAATTAAATGGACAACTAGCTTTACGACGAAAATGAAAATAAAAATTTTTACCATTTGATTATACTTAATTCTACGAAATTATTTTTACAAATTTTAGATTACAATAAAAAAAAACCGAATTACCCCTACAATCTACATGCCATTACCAATATAAAATAATTTCATATTCTTTGCAATCATATTCCTGATTTCAACAAAATATTTATTTCTCAGTCAGAGACGGCACCTTTTTTCTTACTGAGCTTTGACAAATAACAGAAACTGACGGATAATTGAGTAACGGTTTATAAAAGTTCTACTGTGTATAAAACAGATGGTATTCAATCGATTAAAAGCAATCTAACAGTCGATCTACAAACTAAAAATGAGGAGATCTGCAAAAATTTTCTGCAATCTCATATTGACTTCTTTCCTGAGAATTTTGGTGAAGAACACCGTGAACGCTTCCACTAAGATATAAAGGTTATAGAGAGCAGATACCAAGGAAGGTGGGACGCAAACATGATGGCAGACTACCGTTGGATGTTGAAGAGAGATGAACCGGATAAAAAGCATAAGAGAAACAGTTTGAACAGGAGTTTTGAAGAAAGTGGAAAAAGATATTATAAGTCTTTTTAATTTACTTAGTTTCTTTAGCATTTTCTCCAACTAATACTGTTGGTTTTTTGAGTAAAAATTTAATTTTAAATTCATTAATTTTTATATTTTCATAATAATTGTTAAAAAATTTTAAAATATGCATGTCATCAATAAAAATAAATCTCGACGTGCAAAAAAAAAAGAAAAAAAAAACATCTGTATTTTAATTTAAGGGGTTAGGTGGGTTTGAAAAATATGTTTAAAATATTCTCCTAAAATTTCAAATCGATCCGAGTAAAATTCTAAGAGATAGACCCTTCGGAACTTCGCCCATCAGGTCACGTCAGTGCAGCGCAGTAAACTTTAAACGAATTAATCTCAAAACTCAATTTTTTAAGTCGGTGGACATGATTTCTCGAAAAGTTATGAAGCGATTTTGTTCAAATGTTGATTTTTTTCAAACTAATTTATTCGAGCCAATACATGGCGAAAATTTGACCAAAAAATGTGTTTTTTTGTTAAAAATCTGTCAAAAATTCAAATTTTAATTTTTTTTTCCTTCGTTCAATAACGAGATTTATCAATGTACTAACGAAATATTTTTGGTTTTTTGATTTTAAATAAACCAATAATGAGTTATACTGTCCACGGCAAAAGCATTTTTTTTAGACGTCAAGGGAGATGAGGTACCAATTATTCCTTTTCCATTTTTAAATAAGAATTTCACAAAATACTGTTTAAATATGTATTTTTGATATGCTGAATTGTTTAAATAAAAATTATATGATTGTATATACTAAAAAAAAAAATAATAAAAATAATCTTCTTTTGAACCTCTGAAACTCACCTAACCCCTTAACATACCTAGATAGTCAAAAAAAAAATATAATTATTGGAAGGGGGAAAAAAGTCAAATTTCGCAGGCCCGTGTAATTTGTAACTATAGGTACCTACTTTTAAATTCTAAATCTCCAATAACTTGACAAAAACACGAAACTTCTGTAACAAAAATTTCAAAATTTTTGAATCGCCTATATAATACGCCATATATGTAGGTATAGTGCCCACGTAATGCATAAACATACATCAATGAATAAAATACCGTGTTTTTTTTTTTAAAAATAATCACGTCTCCAATGGTTCCGCTACCAGTTCAACAAATCGATTTTTATCAACATCATAAAAAGTTCATTAAAAATTTTGTTTACCACAAAAATTAAAAACTAACATATTCATTTGTGTATACACGACATTCCAAAAATGTCCACACAAAACACATACAATTAATTATAAAAAGTTAGGTAACTTTTTGTACCGCCAACAAAATTGCGAATTTTGATTGGTATTTTGATAAATGTACAGTTCTAATTATGTTGATTTAATTTCCAAACTGAAAGTGTTAAGGGAGGAGTTCAAATAAAAAAGCAACTTTTTTATTTATGATTATTTTCCTTGTTGAAATTTTTTTCAAATTAGGAATGGCTTCAAATAGAAAATTTTGTTTTTGAAACATTCATTACTCTTCCCTGTGGGGGGGGGCCTTTTTCACAAGTTTTTAAGCGTTTACAAGGAACGTCATATCTCAAAAAGTAATGAATATTTTTTAATTATTTTTTCATTATGTTATTCCTAGAGGACCTCTCCATAAAGCTGAGTATGGGTTTCAGGTAATTTTAAAAATTATCTATAAAATTGTAATCCCAAAGTTCTAAAAATTATAAAACCTAATTTTTTATTTAAAAAAAATGTTTAAAAATAGTTACAATTGTTCAAATGGAAAAAGCATAATGCGCAATATGTTTATGAACAAAATAAAAAATACCCCTGTCGCAGCATCTGCATAACATAGCGAATTTCCAATCATAAAAGTTACTTTTTTTCGAAAACCCGCTTACCTAGAATAATGGTTCAAAATGTATTTTCTGTGATTTTCTTGGTTCTTTACCACAATGTAAAAAAAATTGGAAAAACTTTTAAATTTTGGCAAATTGTTTGCAAAAAAACTCATTTTTTTGAGGTTTTTGGAATTGGACGTGTCTGACTGGAGAACTCATACAAAATTTTTGGACTTCCAACGTTTTATTGTTTTATTATATTTGCATCCCAAACTAGTATCTATCCTATAAATATAACAAGTTTCATCCAAAATGAATTTTTCGGATATATAGGCACTTAAATTTTCGAAATTTCTAAATTAATTTAAAATAGAGTTAGTCTCCAGAAATTTTGTATTATGGTAAATTTAATGTAATAAATGACAAGTATATAAGTATAGTAATTATAAAGCATTCGCATAGAACAATAGTTTTAAGTATACATGCACATAAGCAAAATAATTTTTGAATTTTCCTGAAGGAAGGAAATATTTTCCCGTAATAAAAAGTATCCTAAATGTTGACGCAGGTAATAAGTTATCACTACACCAGATTTCATAAAAATCCGTTCAATAGTTTTCGCGTAATATGTGCACATGCTCAAAAAGTTTTTTTATTTTCCTGTGGGAATGAGCCACTTTCCCGAAATAAAAAGTATCTGAGATGCGGACTCAGGTAATAAGTTATCACCACACCAAATTGCATCAAAATCCGTTCAATAGTTTTTGCGTACTGTATGCACATGCTCAACATGGTTTTTCCATTTTCCCGTGGGAATGATACATTTTCTCGAAGTAGAAAGTATCTTAGATGTTGATCCGGGTAATAAGTTGTCGGCACACCAAATTTCATTAAAATCCATCCAGTAGTTTTTGTGTGATGCGTGAACAGACGAACAGACAGACAGACAGACAGACAGACAAAAATTTAAAAAATCGCTGTTTTGATATCTACATCGATAACTATTTACAGTATCTGCACAATTTTGAAAAAATATTCCCTATACAGAAACGATCTCGTTACATTTGTATTATATGTATAGATTACCTATTAATGGCTCTTTATTTAAAATATTAATTTTTTTTTTAAAATAAATCGCCCCCTGTTCTAGGAAATATATATTTTTTAAATTTTTATAAAATTGCTTATGAAAGTGAGCTTCTTAGACAATTTTATTTTGTATTAATGTATTTTATTTTGTATTAATGTGAAACATGAACATTTAAATGTTGGCAATTTCTGTATTGTGGCGTTATCTATCTAGCGCGTTAGTTAACTACTTTATTTAAAAGTTCGAATAAAATTCCAGTCATTTTAATTTTTAATTGTTCAGGAATCAGTACCTTCAGTATCATAAAAGCAAGCAAAATAATATTACAATTTATTTATGTAGATACATATATGATGGAAAGTTAAGAAAAGAAAATGTTTTTTTGGAAGTTCGTGTTTAAGGTAAAATCGAAAAAACTTGGAAAATTTAATTAGTAATTAATTTTTTTTAAATATTTTTAGGTTTGGTTGTAAATGAATCTACTGTTGATCTTTTAATATGATACTGAACTATTCATGATTTAAAATGAAAAATTGTGTACTTATTAGATGATGAAAATAAAAATTAGTAGTTTGAAAAACCGAAACAAATCGACCGACGTCTTGAAAAAGTCTGTCGGGATACCGGAGCAACGGAGCTAGAACCGTGACAAATCCGGGAAAACCAAGACGTATGGACACTCTACACGGATTGTGAATGTTATAAACTTTAAGTTTTGATTTTTAAGCACATTATGAGTGAAATTGAAAATTAAGAACGTGTGAAATTTGACATTTTAGTTAAAGTGCATATAAAATATAATACCTACATGTTTTTATAAAAATGCAAATATAAATAAATGTTTTCTGTTTTTTTTTTTTTTTTATTTTAATTGTTATTAATTATTTGGCTTTTTTAATAATTTAGAATTTTTCTGTCAAATGAATAAATTCTGAAAATATGAATTTATGACATAATTTCAGTAAAAGTGAAAATGAAATTTTTCACCCACACTTTTGTAGTGTCAATGTACATCACTGGATCCCAATTTTCAAATGGATAGATAATTTCAGTAGCGTAGAAACTAATTATTAAAAAATTGCAAACCAAATGTGTTTATATGATAATACGTACTTATAAAATTTATATACGTGTTCTTCCGAAAATCGTAAATACCTAATTAACTTTCTCTCGATGAAGTTGGATTGACAAACATTTACATTAGGGATGTTATGGATATTCGTAACCGTAACTAAAACTACCGATATCCGAAATAATTAAATATCCGAAACCGAAAGCGTATACGAAAATGAAAGTTTATAAGTCTAGTAAGTACTTAACACATTAAATATTTCAGTCCCTTTTTGACAATCTTGCCAGAACTTAAACACTTTTTTAAATATTTTTATTGTTAAAATCGAAACGTTATTTTGAAGCCGGTTAAAGTTAATATATTTTACATTAAAATGTGTGGTCAATACAATCACCCGCTAGTTAATTATCGCTAGATTTGATGCTAGAAAATTGAGAAAAAACACGTCATAGAGATTTTTTTTATTTAGATTTTATTTGTAATGATTGAATTACAAAATTCAAAAGGATGTTAAAAAATGTGTGTATTCACTATGAGCTTTTGCCTGTAGTAAATCCAGCTGCTCAAAATCGGTTCCAATATATCAGTTGGTCAGGACGACATTTGTACATAATTTTAATATTTTCTTTAAGAAATAGTATTTTTTTTTTAAATACTTGTTTGATTTTTTCAAGGCGAGTACTTTTTACGATGTGTGTTTACCAAATTCTACAAAATAATTAAAAAAAAAAACATTGTAACCCTACTATTTTGAAATTTTCAAAAAAATATCATGAAAATTACCTCATATATGCTTTTTCTGAGTTAATTATTGAAAAATATTCTATTTTCCGAGATTTTTAAGGTAAAACGAGCAGATGTATGGTTTTTGTTAAACAAATTTCAGATCTTTAATACATTTTTGCCTTAAAAAAATAAATATTTAATATTTTCAAAAATGTATGATACAACTTGTCAAAATTTAAAATTATTTGTTTTGTTGTCAAAAGAAAAAAAAAACTGAATGTGCAAATTTATTTACCACTAAAATGATGGGTTTATACATATAATTATAACGTAGTATTGTCATTTGGATAGAAAATTACGTAAAAATATTATTGTTTGAATATGATTTAACGTAATTTTTATGCGATTGTAGCAAGCTCTTATTAATTTTAGGAAGGTGTAAACATCATCTAAATTCTGATCATATCACATAAAAAACTGCGCCGTGATTTTTTATCTAAAAAAAAATGGAATAGAGATACATTATAAAAACATTTAACTGACAAAGAAAAAGAATATAGCCGAATCGTTAAATTGGATTAAAAAAATCATGACATGCTACTTAAAAAGCGGTTTTTTTCGAATTTAGCTCGTAAAAAACGAGACAGAAAAAAAAAGAATGCGAGTGCGAGTGAAATGGAGAACGACATATTTCCTAGTTTTTCTCGAAAAGTAAGTAATTTAGAGCAACGGTATAAAAACATTTTTTATGCATTTTACCTTTTACTAGGGCTTGGTGTAAAAAAAAATTTGAAAAATTGCTTAATTCTGGCAAAAAACTCATTTTGTTGACAAAAAACGCCCGGAAAACCTACTTCTGGGCATCCGACGTGTCTGGCTAACGAACTCATCCAACGATTTGGAAAATCGAATTCGCACACAAAATTTCATAAGCATTAAACGTTTCGTTCGAGAGTTATCGCGCGGATATATATATATATATATATATATATATATAAATTTTAGTGAATATCATTTTCGTATTCTAGGGACCTCAAAACATATTTCTGATATGGTCTCGGGCTTAGGTCGCACCATGACACCTGGCGTAAAAGCTGAATTTCCAGTTTTGGAAATTCGCTAAAAATTAAGTCTACATCTTTTGATACGTGAGATATGATTTTCCTTGTCGGGAAAAACACAAGTTTCGGGAAGCGGTAAAAAACAAAAATAATAACAAAAGAAGCGGTTCACTCACTGTTTATTAAAACGTTTACAAAGGCATACAAATAAAAGAACATTATCTCAGTGCATACTATAACTCGTGTACACACCAAAATTAAATATTACTGATCAAATCGCGAGGGGGGGGGGGGCGAGCGTTATCTGCAAAGGAGCAGCAACTTGGCTGTGCAGCGGCTCACAAATAAACATTTTTCTACTTGAAAAAAATTTTTTTGGCCATGTTTTATATATCACCGTGTTTGTAAAGAACCACAGAACGAAATAAAAACAAAAAACGAGATTCGAAAAAAATTGGTTTATTAGCCGTTTCTGGCGTGAACTCCCCCCTTAATAAATAAATAATTATTATTATTTTTGTTTTCATGGTACACAGCATGATACTGAAAAAATCAAAATATATACTAAAATGTAAAGC
This sequence comes from Brachynemurus nebulosus, assembly GCA_035578155.1. NCBI lineage: Eukaryota > Metazoa > Arthropoda > Insecta > Neuroptera > Myrmeleontidae > Brachynemurus > Brachynemurus nebulosus. The sequence goes on from JAPWDM010000002.1 coordinate 66,530,035, forward strand.
GAGGAACAGGTCCGACGAGAGGGTAGGATTGCCGGGGTTGTAGCACCAGGGCCCGGGCTGGAAGAGGGGGCTCGGTATAGGCCCGGAAAAAGTAAAAACTTTATTTTGCTCACACTTAGCTTCTCGGAAAGAAATTTTTAAACGATGTATTTTTTAGGGCTCCGAAGGAACCCTATTGATTTCGTTGTGTTGTCTTTACATTTTTTGAAAGGGGTATGGTTTTTTATTGAAATTATTCTTTTTTTGCGTTCATTTTTTTTTTTGGGGGGGGGGGGGGGGTAATTTTTAAGAGATGTGCTTTTTTGGCTCGTCATTTATGCTTTATTTCCGGGGCCCGCCATTTCTCTCCACGGCTCTGGCGGGGAAGGTCTCACATAGAACATCATCTAGTTTAAAAGAAAAATCATTGATTTTCAACATTTTTTAGTCCTTATAAAAGGACTACTTGAATTTGTTTAGCATATGTACATATTTATTTTATACGAATTTTTTAAGGTGTCCTTATTTTTTTTAATCGATTTTTTGTTTCTTCAAAGTATTGATAGAAAACGTAAAAATAAAATTGAATAGAATTGCTTAACGGTTTCGGAGATATTTACATAGTTTTAATAAGAAAAAGGTGCGTTTTTTGCGTTCTCAAGATTTTCGTAAAAGGACTCTTTTTGATGCGGTAACACTGATATCTTAAAAAGTAATTAACTTGCCGTATTAATGATTCATTGCCAATGAGCCCAAACCTCTTTCACAACCCGAAACTTCTCCTTGTAAGACTAATACAAAAGATATTGAACAACCATAAAAGATGATAATTTTACGTATCCCCAAACTTTTTAACCAGTACACTACATTCACTATTACATGGAGCATTATAAAATAGTGGAACTGTGATTTTTATCTATCACTATTTCATAATTCACTCAAACGTTAGTTAATTGATGCTTCGTTTTTAAAAAAAAATTATAGCAAAAAAGCAAATTTCCCTACATATATGCACTGGTACATATTTGCATGCACTTGGGTTAAATTAACTCCAATTTAAATGTTTTTTTACATTTTATTTTTACACACATTGTAACACTCCCATTGCAATTATTAGTGACAGATTTTTATAAAAGTACCAATAAATTTTGCTTCCGAGACTATTAAATTAGCGGAATCATTGTGATCACTTTTGAAAAATAAAAAAAATTTTTCCCTCCAAAATAAAATTATTTGCGGACATTTTACGTTTTAGAGCTTCCTGAACAATTTTGGTTTGGCGTCTGCCTGTCCGTCCGTCTGTCTGTCCGTCTGTGTGTCGCCAGTTTGCACCAAGTGGTATAACTTCCCCACTATTCGATTGTTTTTAATGAAATTTTCAGAATTTATGCAGTTTGGTTCCGAGATGGCCCCCTGTGAATTTAATCAAAATCGGAGTAACGGTAGCAACGCCGCCACCATGTCATTCCAAAATTACACCAAGTGGCATAACTTCTGAACTATTCAATTCTTTTTTATGAAATTTTCAGAAATTATGTAGTTTGGTTCCTAGACGACCCCCTATGAATTTAATCGAAATCGGAGTAACGGTAGCTACGCCGCTACCATGAAATCCCAGTAAATGTCAATATCTTATTTACCGCTAGTCGGATTTCGCTCAAATTTTTAGGGTATTTTGGGGGTTAGTTTCTAAAATATTTTTGCTATTATTTTATAATTTAGTCTTTAAATATTTTGAGTTACAACAATGAACTTTAAGGCGAAAATATAATTTCACGGTATATATATTTGGTAGAATACTGTTTTAAAGTATTTTACGAGTACGAGGAAGCAGTGTGCCACGCCACATTGGCAGTGTATTTTATTTTTATAATGGATGCTTGCGACTCTAATTATTACAAATATTTTAAAATTTTTATAAGTACTTCAAAGGTTTGTTTCGAACTTTTTTATAAAGGTTTATTACTTACGGTACCAAACATATCCAGAAATTTCTAATCGATCTACTTTACAACAGTTTTAGTAAACTATTCACTAAAATTTTATTATCAATGTAAAAAAGGCAATGTATTTTTAGAGAATTCATGTAGGTATATATTTATTGTTTTTATTTTATACTGTAATTGTAGATGTAATTTTACACAATTTATTGTGTAAAAAAAAATACACTAATTTGTAACGTGAATATAAAGTAAAAACACTGTAAAAATTCGAATTTTTTGTCTATTTTTCATTCAGTTGTGTAAAACTACACTTTTACTAATGTACAAACAATTACACTTAAGTAATTTTACACACTTTTGTTACGCATCTTTTACAGTGTAAATATGATGAATCTGTTTTCAAATTGTTCCCAGCGCCCCACCATTATACAATATTTTCAACTATTTTATTAAGATATACAAAAAGCACTTAATCGGTACCTTATTTTGGAAAAATGCAATTGCCCAAAATATTTTTATTTATCCGAGAGGCAGTCAACTGGGCATTTTATTTCTCGGTCTCTTAATACTTAAATAACACCTCAAAAATATTTTTTTCTATATCGAGGAAGTTTTTGTTTTCCTTCAATTTTTACCTTTGAAACTACTATTTCTTTTTTCAGGTCAAATCTGAATTCTCATTGGCCATAATTATTTTTTTTAAATGTATAGGTACCACTGTATTCCCGCATGTAAAACTGTGGATTTTTAAAGCTAATCGTAAAATAGCATACCAATATAATATATCTATATGAAACCATCCACGCCTCTCATCATTTTTTATATTTAAAACAAAAAAAATAAATAAAAAATTATTTATATTGTTTATTTTCTGTTTTGTATTTTAATATTTGATGTAAATTATAAATAAATAATATGAAACGCGATACAGGAAAACAACGAACATGAAGCATAATTTGGAAAAAAGGAAAAAAACATATTTAAAAATATCAAAATAAAATAAAAAATCGCTGAAAAACAATATAAGGGTTATATTTACATAGTGATGTTACTGATGTTAAAAAAAATACCCCAGTCACAGCATCTGCATAACATAGTGAATTTCTAAAAACCGAACACTGTCGAATCTTATATATATAAATACCTGTATCCATCTAAAATAGTTTAACTCTTTAACAGTGAAAAAATTTTCAAAATTAGTTGCGAAGTCTGGTTGGTCTGATATAATATAGCCTACATCCGTTTAAAATTTTTTTAAAGGTGAAAAAATTTTCATAATCTTTGGATACTTAATTTTGAGCGCTTTGAAACCCCAGGGCTCATATAACATAACATATCCATCTAAATTAGTTCAGCTCTCTAACAGTAAACAAATTTTTAAAATCGGTGATGACACGTTCTTGAAAAATTAGTTAATTTTTATTTTGAAAAATGAATCAGATATAATTATTATTATTGTAAAGACAAAAATAATGAAGCATTCATCATAAACAAATTCAACAAATTTTTTAATTTTTCCCAAAAGCTAGTTCACTTAGAACTATGGTTCAAAAGTTTATTTTATGTAATTTTTTGGCATTCTTCTCAGTGGTGTAAAAAAAATAAAAAAAATTAAATTCTGGTTCTTTTTTGCCAGAAACCATCAAAAATAGTAGAAAATGACAAAAAATTTTGGCTACTAAAAATCGAATGTGTCTGGCTGACGAACGCATCCAGGGATCTGCGACTTTTGACCTTTTGACCAAATTTGATTAAAATTTAATTTTGCGTTCGAGAGTTATTGCTCAAGAATTTATATACATATATATTATGTTCCATCCAGATTGTACAAAAAACTTTTTTTGTGCGGTTGGTCGGGACCGCATAAAAAAAGTTTCATCGAAAAAATATCACTCAAAACGCTCAAAACTGAGAAATTTCCTTAGAAGTTGCTTCTATAAATAAGATAAGGCATTAATTTACACGTAGAAATATTTTATTTCAATTTTACAATATTATGAAAATTTTGAAAAATACATCTTTAACAAAATTAAATGATGCAATAACTTATGTTCTTATGCAATGGATTGATTAAATGCTTAGAAGCCGTAAAAAAGTATTTTTAACAAAGAAAGCTATTATAGTAATTGTTTAAGTTTCTTACTGTCTCGTGATTTTGATTCACATTATGCATTTCAATGGCCATTTTTTACAAACCACATAAAGAAAAATCGCACAAAAATAGGACAGCATAAAAAAGAGTTCAGCTGTATACAAATTTCAATGAAGGTCATTTTTGGTTTCTCGAAGCTTCGAAAAACAAATTTCTCTAATAGTACCAGGCTCAAGTCTTCCCATGAGGGCCGCTGTAATAGCTGAATTTCCAGAACGGAAATTTGCTAAAATGAAAATAAAGTACATATCAAATAATTTATTTGAATATTTTTAATGAGCTTAATAAATGTCAGTTTTTATTTTTATGGTACATAAAAGTTCATACAAGCTCACAAGCTCCTGCATACCGCGTACGTAATGTACTTTGTTATTAATTTTTATTAAGCTGATAAAAAAATATTATATCTTAATTAATTTTAATTCTTTTCATTTTTTTCATTTTTTTTTGTCTGTTGTTTTTTTAGAGATAAAATTGGTCCACTGGATAACAAAATATTTTGAATGAATAATTATTAATCCTCTAGGGGTAAAATAAAAATTGAAATTTGATTGTTGTACGGGAAATGATTGCAATTTTTACGATAGTTCAACAAAAACAATACAATTGATATTTATATATAGCCACAGGCTATTGAAAATTTATTGTTAAGCATGCGCATCCTGAATTCTATATACAGGTGACCCGCGACTTTACATACGTAAGTTAATACTTATAGAGGTTCCCAAAGTGCAGTCCACGGGCCGTGAACTTCACTATAGCGGCCTTTAGTACCAAATCGTTTGCAATCTGGAATTCATAAAGATTTTTCCGTTGAAAAATATAAAATTTTATATGCAATGTCTTCTAGGTAATACATAGATTTTATATATCAATGGCGTTTAACCTTTTTTTCTATACAAGTTTCTTAAATTGCTTCAAGAAGTGTGTGTTTTGAAAATTTAAAAAAAATTTGGAATACGTGACGACGTCATTAAGTTCAATTTTTTCCAAATTCAATTAGTAGCAACAAAAATAGATTTATCTAGATCAATTTATGAATTCTGGATAATTTGCGTGCGAAATTTTCATTTTTCTTATGAAAACAAGCTATTTTCGTTCAGAAAATGTGACATTTGGAGCCATTTTCCGAATGTGATTTTTCTGTTAAGCTATACCCCTTTTTTAAAGCAGAATATTGATCAAAATTCGCTTTGCGATTTCGTTTTCCTTTGAGTCTTTTCTTATTTTAAAATCTTTTTTGGACCCGCTGACTCAAAACCTTGGGAACCTTTGGTATAATGTATACTTACGTCGTGTCAGTATTGAGAATTGTTATTTTTAAAGGAGAATTAATTAAAGATAAAAAGTAGCTTACGTCCTTCTCTGTTCCCCAAGCTATCTCTGGGCAATATTTGGAGTCAATTTATTAAGTTCTCGAGCCGTGAAATCAAAACAAACAAAGTCACTTTCATATTTATAATATTATTTAGGATGATTGTCGCCAAATCACCTTTAACGTAACTTTACCAAACCACATTTTCGGTCAAATAAATTAAAATTTTGTTGATCATAGTGTCTATAGCATTTTCATTTAGCAACAGTGGCATTTAACTGTTCCCAAAAGTTGTTTTTATAAACGTAAGTCTTCACGCAAAGTTTAACTGTCGACTTATTCTCTTCCATTACCGTACAACTGACCATCTTATATACATACAACAAAAATAATGAACATTAATTATTTACATTGAGACACTATGTATGTAGAAGCATACTACGGAGCTGGTGGACATAACAATATCAAATAACAATAATTTCAAAATATTGTAAACGATTGAAGCGTATGAAATTATGTTCCTGCAACATCCTTTTTACTCTCGAGATATTTTGAACGCATGAACAATAATAACTTGTGTCCGTCCGAGCTCAACATCCTGCCTGTCCCCGTACTGTTCAACGTGAAAAAGAATTCCCATTATTCCTGATTATTTCTCCCAGTTTGTGACACATAAATGACCCTCTAATATGCTCTTAATGTTCATTCATGCACTTGATTCTATATTATATGTACTATCGCATACAATAGGTGGACAGGTTAGACTATACATTTTATCACTAAAGCATAAACAGGTATGTGACGTGGATATTGTGTAATGTAATTGATTTTAACCTTAGCATTAAATAAAGAGTTTAAAAATAGAAAATTACATGTAAGGTATGCGTGTCGTGACAAGTGGCACGTAAATTTTCTGAAAGCTAGAAAATTTTTGTACCAACATGTAAATATTTTCAAACTGGAATGTAAATAACTGCCTACTGCCTATACATAGTAAAAAAATTTGTGTTCTGCGTAAAAAAAAAAAAAAACTATTTGTTAAAATTTTTGTGTTAAACAAGTAACACAACCCTGCGTTAATATAACATTTCCTGTTTGTGTTAAATGAAAATATTAACACAAATTTCGATTTAACAGAATAAAAATATTAACCTGTTTTGAACAACAAAGTGAAACAATTTTCTTACATTTTAATGTTAACTGGTTTTAAACAAAAAATGAAACAATTTTCTTACATTTTGTTACAGATTCCATTACAAAAAATCATGTAAGTTTACTTGAGATTGTATATTACAATATTATAATATACAATCTCAAGTAAACTTACATGATTTTTTGTAACTGAATCTGTAACAAAATAACCTTAAAATGTAAGAAGATTGTTCCATTTTTAAACGTTTAATAAAACTATATTCGTCAATAATTGAAAAAACTTATAATTTGTCGGTTTTGCTTAATAAATACTCTCATCTTTTTTATTATATATATTTTGGTAGAGATATATGGAAACAAGAATTTTTACAAAGGACTGACTTATTTTGCGTTCTTTGAGTCTCATTTATAATAATATATGAACAAAATCGCGTAATTCTCAAGCTGCAGTAGAAGTAAAATATTGAATAAAAAAGTTTAACAACTCTGATAAATCTGAAAAATTAACACGAAATGTATATCCTCTTGTGTGTTTAATCATTCACACAAATTTTGTGTATAGATTTGACACATATGCTTTGTGTTGACATAATAAAAAAAATTGAGTGGACCGTTCTGGACATGTGAAATGTGTTAATTTTAACACAAATTTTTTGACTGTATAGGGATGGCTTTTCTCGCATTATCGAAAGAAACGGTTTTAAAATATCTTTGTGAATGTGAGTGGGTGGATGTGGGTGATAAAAATGTATGATGAAATGTTTCTATCCTTTTCTAACACATTGTACGACTTATATAAACTCGAGATTATATTGAATGACGTAAAATGCGTGCGTAAGTGACAATGTCGAGAACTTTTCTAAAATATACCAAATTTTTACAGATTGTTCTAGAATATTCTAGATTTTTCCAGAATGTTCTGGAACACTAAGATGTTTTATAACGTTTTAAATGAACTATGAAAATGTGTGATTGCTCCAGAACCATTAAGTGTGCGATGTATTTTGACCCAGATAATTGACCATAATGTTCTAAATGCGAAAGTTTGGATGCTTTAATATTTCTTGCTCATTCACGTCAAAATTGCTCAAGCGATTTTGATAAAATTTTATATACAGACTCTTCATATATTAATTTAACATATTGGATAAACGTTATCCCGGTTCCAGGTTCCTGAGAGATACAAAACCAGTTACACGCCCAAACAACTAAAGCCAATTACTTAACCGCAAATATTTTTTGAAAATTGTACGACTACTGTAAATAGTTATCGTTGTAGATATCAAAACAACGATTCTTAAAATTTTTATCTGTCTGTCTGTTCACGCATCGCGCAAAATCTATTGGACGAATTTTAATAAAATTTGGTGTGATGATAACTTATCACCTGGGTCAACATTTATGATAATTTTTTTATTCCGGGAAAATGTCTTATTCCCACGGGAAAGTAAAAAAACCATTCTGAGCATGTGCACACATTACGCAAAAACTATTGGACGTATTTTGATGAAATTTGGTGTGGTGGTAACTTATTACTTGGGTCAACATTTAAGATACCTTTTACTCCAGGAAAATGTCTCGTTCCCACAGGAAAATAGAAAAACCGTCTTGTGCATGTGCATGCATTACCCAAAAAGATTATTATCATATATGCAAGTTCTGTATAATTATTACACTTATATACTTCTCATTGAGTTTATAACTAAGCGTCGCGTGAACGGCGTCGCGGGTACAGCTAGTTTGATATATATATATATATATATATATATATATATATATATATATATATATATATATATATATATATATATATAATTAGAACAAACAAAATTTGAAAAGAAAAAACATTGATTGGTTGTTAGACAAAAGTTAGTTTTAAAAATGAGTCAATCAATTTAAAATGTAAGTTAGGAAATATCTGCAATTATGTCCATTTTATTTACGTATATATTGTGTATATTTACTTATATATATATATATATATATATATATATATATATATATATATATATATATATATATATATATAAGTAAATATACACAATATATACGTAAATAAAATGGACATAATTGCAGATATTTCCTAACTTACATTTCAAACTGATTGACTCATTTTTAAAACTAACTTTTGTCTAACAACCAATCAATGTTTTTTCTTTTCAAATTTTGTTTGTTCCATTACAAACGCAATAACAGACAATATTTCGGATAAAATTAATTCTGATTGATGATTATTTGATTACAAAATCAATAAGATAAACACAATCGGTTTAATGTGGAGGTAACCAATGAAAATACAATGCAACTTAATTGAATATTTACTCTTAAATAATTATCTCAAACTGTGGAAAACACATATTACATTTATGTGTACCAACTTACCGGAACTTTCAACCGATTCGATACATAGAGTACTTTAAAAAAATACCAATATGAGTGCGATTCAAGGTATACATTAAAGCATTTCATCACTTTGAAATGTCTGAAAAGAGGGTTTTATTTAAGAATTTTTTTTTTCGGTAACGAATAATGCAATCAATATAAAACTTTTTAGAGTGTATTAAGCCACCATCACAGTGTGACCGGCAGAAAAATAATCAATTTTCGCGATTTTTTTGAATGGATAGAATGGGGGAATGGGGATAAATTTTTTTTTACGATTAATACCACTATTTAACAATACAAAAATATTTTTTTATCCATTTTTAGTCGAATTTTCTCCGAAAAATTAGACTTATACAGTCTATACGATAAGAGCTGCGAGAGGCGAGAGTAGGGGCGCTATCCGTTTTCGGACCCGTAGAACACGAATATGTAGAAAAAAAAATGTCTGATATATATATATATATATATATATATATATATATATATATATATATATATATATATATATATATATATATATATATATATATATTTTCCCGCCACCTTTTAATTTGTGTAGGGCCCCCCTATGGAAGTTAAGAGATGAAATTTGGTAAATGGGGCTCATTTTCGAGGCACCTCATACTATCAAAGTGGGGTCAAATTTTGGGCAAATTTTTTTTCTGTCCCGACCTTTAAGGGGGTGGTGGGGGACGGCAAAGCAATAAAACTTTTCCAAACCGGTTTTAAATAATGTTTCGGTCAATTATCTACAACATATCCAAAATTCAGCTTCCTAGGATATTTGGAGGGAGTAGAGGGGGGGAAAAACGATTTTCGCTGGATCTAACAGGCCCCCAGCCCCCCAGAAATAACGTAGAGGGTTGAAATTTGGTGTGTTGATAAAGTTCGTACCTAGGTTGTGCTTTTTGGAGGTTTTAATATTTTACCCCCACCCCCCCTCATTTTTAAGCTACAATTTCATGCATTTTCGACGTTTTCGAAGTTTGTACCACTCGCACAGATCACCCGAATAAACCTAGAGGGCTGAAATTTTGTATTCGGATTGAGTTAGTATCAAGGGGGTGCCTTTTGGGGGTCTCGACTTTTAACCCCTACCCCCACCATTTTTATACCCAAAAGAACATGATTTTTCTTGTTTTTTAACAGTTTCGTTCGGGTCAAAATCTCCCCAAATAAACCTAGAGGGCTGAAATTTGGTGTACAGATTAAGCTAATAGCCAGACACTGTTTTTTGGAGGTTTCAACTTTTAACACTTACCCCCACGATTTTTACGCCAATATTTCCTTAATTTTTTTGCTTGTTTTCTAACACGTCTAGAGACTCCATAAGGAAACCTAGAGGGCTGAAATTTTGTACGTGTATTCAGTTAGTATCCAGCTAGTACCTTGTAGGGAGTCCACATCACTTTTCCCCCCACTTCTCCCATTTTTGCATCGGAATTGAATGCTATTGTTAAATGTGTTTTAAAAGCATTATGTTTATTCTAAATACAAGTAGGCGAATAGTAATTTTAAAAAATTTAAAAAAAAGTGAACTTACTTTTATGACAAATGAAATACATACATATTAAGTAATTTAAAAATGTTATTAAAGTCACTGTTTATTTATAAATTAGGAATTTTGAATTTTTAGTATTTATAAAATAGAAATTTTGGATTTTTTTGGAAAGAAAAAATATCTTTATAAAGGCCTTCCAGTTTACTATTTAAGGTCCTTTTTTAATATTTAAAACTAAAACATAAAGGCAATTAGCGGATAAACATGGGCAGGAATGTCCTCGTACGAATTGTGTTGGCTTTTTTTCTGCTACCTGTTTTCGGCACAAAATTGAAATTTACTGAGATACAGCCCTTAAATACTTAAAACCTTCTTTTAAAGCCTCGATCAGCCGAACACTCATCACCAGTTTTGAAACCAACAAAATGACAATTCGGTTGTAGACTTTCAATCACATTTCGCTTGTAGACATTCAATACCGAAGATGAAGGGGAAAATTCGACTACCGTGATGGGGCCCCGCTGTTCACGGCGTTTTTTATTTATTTTTTATAAATTTATTTATTTTTTATAATTTATTAATCTATGTACCTATGGGAGCTTAAATTTAAAAAATGGCGCCGATTTGAATAAAAAGTACAAAATTTTTTATAGTTTTCCGTGTGGAAAAATAGGAAGATTTCAAAAAATAAAAAGCTCCCATAGGTACATAGCGGCTTACCTACAGGTTGATAATCTATTTGATTTTTTTTTGCAGATGAAAACGGCGGCCGAAATAGCGCACACCAATTTCTGCCCTTTTTAAAGACACTTTTTTCAAAAAATTATAAAAAATAAATAAAAGAAATATTTTTGTATTGTTAAATAGTGGTATTAATCGTAAAAAAAATTCATCCCCATTCCCTCCTCCTATTCATCCGAAAAAAAAAAAACAGGAAAATGGACTATTTTTCGGCCGATCACACCGTGATGGTACCTTAACGTGACGTGGGGTACATAGAAAAAATTTTCCCCATTTTACAAAACACAGGGGCGGTGCGGACACAAATCTAACACGGACGTTTTTTTTTTTTTTGAAGTTCATGGTGGACAGCATAACAATATTCAGACAGCAGCCAAAATAGAAAAAAAGATTTTTTTCTTAATTTAGATCAATTTTACTAAAGCGGTGGATAAGATTACTTAAAACTATTAACTTATTCACAAATGGCACAAATTTAAAGCTTTTTATTATCTCAAACCTTCATACTTGATAATTTCCAATGTCCTCAATTTCCCACAATCCCATGTTAACCAAATTTGTAATATTATGATCCAATATAATACATATTAGTCTTGTTTTGTTGAGTACAAGCATGTTCTGAACTTTTGTAAACAATCCAAATATTTACCCGAAAATGTTAACCAGATATACAAGTATATATGTATACCGTTTACATATTACGAAAATGTTTATTGCCATGTCAGTAAAACAAAATATGTAGGTACACAATAAACAACGTATATGTGTACTTTCTATGTAATATTATAAGCATATGTGTACTGTCGATTTTATATATTCCATGAAGCTTTAACAAAAACACAGAAGTTGTAAAAAGTTATATGAAATCAATTTTTTTTTTAAATCAAACAGGCCTGTATGGAATTAAAAATTTAGGCCACTGCACTCCACAAATGAATATATTAAGGAAAATTTTCCTTTTTTTTTAAACCAGTGTTTTGGATTCAGTTATAAATTCAATCCTATGAAAAAATTCGCCACTAAAAATTTGTTGGTACCAATGCAATGCGGCAAATGATTTATTGAAACTAATTAAAATTTTATAAAATTGATAAGTTTTCACTGTAAATGGCTAGAATCGGGTATTGGGGGGTAATGAATGAGTGGGGAGAAAGAAGAGGCTTGTAGGAATTCAATAAATGTGTTAACATTTAACAATTAATTAATATATAAACAAATAAATAATTTATATCGTTACACGGGACATATTCAATGAATTATTATTCGGTAAATATTGAAAATTTTGTGTCATATTCGAGATTTTCTGCAATTAATGGAACCCTATATCGTGGTCAATTGTGATTTCAATAAATATATAAGTGACAAAATACACTGCCAATGGGCATAAGTGACAATATATAAGTGACAAAATACACAGCTTCATCGTACTCGTAGAAGACTTTAAAACAGTATTCGACCAGATATATATATATATATATATATATATATATATATATATATATATATATATATATATATATATGAAGCTGTGTACCACACCGCATTGGCAAATTATGGCAAATTATATTTTCCCCTTAAAGTTCATAAAAAATTGTTGTAACTCAAAATGCTTAAAGGCTAAATTATAAATTAATAGTAAAAATATTTTAAAAACTAACCCCCAAAATACCCTAAAAATTTGAGCGATGTAGGACTAGTAGTAAATAAGATGTTGACATTTAATCGGATTTCATGGTAGCGGCGTAGCTACCGTTACTCCGATTTCGATTAAATTCATAGGTAACCGTCTAGGAACCAATCTGCATAATTTCTGAAAATTTCATAAAAAATAATTGAATAGTTCAGAAGTTATGCCACTTGGTGCAATTTTGGAATTATATGGTAGCGGCGTTGCTACGGTCTCTCCAATTTTGATTAAATTCATAGGGGACCATCTAGGAACTAAACTGCATAATTTCAGAAAATTTCATTAAAAACAATCGAATAGTTCAGAAGCTATGTCACTTGGTGCAAACTAGCGACCCACCGACGGACAGTGTGTAAAAATTTTATTTTGGAGGGAAAAAATTTTTTATTTTTCAAAAGTGATCACAATGCTTCCGCTACTTTAGTAGTCTCGGAAGCAATATGTTGTATCTATAAAGTGTCCACTGACAAGCCACAATGCTGTTTTTTCGAACGAAATATTGTGGTAGAAGTGTAAGGTGTATTCTTTCCAAAAATAGAATTATTTAAAATTAAAATTTAGGTACCTACAGAATCGATGAGCAAGATATTACGTATAGACATCATTCCAAAAAAAAAAAAAATGCTGAATTCTGGGAACGCCCACAAAAAAGACATTGTGTAAAAGTATTCTAAAACCATTATAGTTTAGAGGTTAACCCGATTTAAATATAGATAAATTTTCGAACATTTGAAGACAAAATTGAAATTTCTAAGACTTTGGTAAGGCAAATTAAATAAGTAAGTTCTTATATTTGTCACGCGATATCGCATGGCTGGCCATACAGTAAAGTTGCTATATCACGCGATATCGCGTGATCGCCAATGAACGTGTTAATGAGGAAGATAATTTTTCCGATTTACCTTTTCCACGATATTGCTAAACTTTGTATAGCATCTACTTCTAAAAAGAATAAAGAAATATTTCCACACAATACCCTCTATACGATAGAAACCAGAATCATACGAGAAATTTAGCACTTTTACTGTTATTGAATTAAAACACAATCTGATATATCGCACTATACATGTATATTTTAATAGCATTTTAAACCTATACCTATAATGTTGCTATGTACGGATGTATGTATACAAATAATAGAGGTGTGACAAATGTCAAGTTTTTTATATTTGCGAATGCGAATGCGAAACGGAATATTTATTTTTAATATTCGAGAAAGAAAAATCGTACACAAATGTTCATGTATGTAATATAGACTGTGAGTATGCGTAAAAGGATACACTTATTTATACCCACGTGGCAGCTGTGAGGATTTCACAGTCATAATAACTACGAAAACCTTATATATTCGCTATTTGAAAGTAAGGCCAATTTTAGAGGCTAAATTTAATATTACATAAAAGCAAGAAATATTTTATCCAGAGTACTGTGAACAACTCCGGCTATTGATTACGAAATTTCAACTTAATAAATGTGTCTAACATGCGCTTGACGAATTTTACTTTATTGTTTTAAGTAACGCACTGATACTTAAAGACTATTGTAGTATCAATATGAGAGGTTGAATTCCTAGTTCCTTTAAGAAAGCGAAAAAAAATGGTTAGAAAATCCATGATAAAAATATTCACACCTCCTTACGAATCCGAATACGAATATGCGAAGGAAAGACGAATATTCGCATTGTAAATGCGAATACAAACATTCATTACGTCTCTAATGCATATATTATGTTATTAAAAAAACAAGTAATTAGACTATGGATTGATATGCAAATACATCAATGCCATTTCGACTGACAGTTGATAAACTTATGTATTTCAATATCTGTCACGGTTATATTGCAAAAAATACACTACACTTGTGGCAAGTGTGCGCCTACGTTTGTCATAAAATATGTTGTACACTAATTTTGTAATTCAAAGCTATGTAATCTTCAAGGTCCGAGAATGAGCTCTTTAAGGTCAAAAGTAATCTTCGTATACACGTTTTCACAGAGGGTGCTGATTTAAGTTTCTTTTTTAAAAAGAAAAAAATCAATAGAATTATTTTTATTAACTATTATTAGTAACGTAAGAACCCCTATACCAGAACCTTATTTTTAGGTGTGTAATTAAACTGGCTTATAAGAATTGACAAATAAATTAAACACCCATTTTTTTTCTTAATAAGCTTGAAAGAAAGTTTTTTTAATCCAATGAGTATGTTTTTAAAAAAATACAACCCAACAATTTTTATTTATTAATGTTTTTCTTTTAAAAAATGTCGACATCTATATCCAAACATAGAAATATTAATGACACAAGGAGTTGGGAACCGATATACAAACAGACGTGTAATATGAGTAATATGACACATAGAGTGACATCTAGACGTCAAAGTAGGAAACATAGAATGGTTTAAGTATCAGACGTAAATAAAGGATGAAAATACCCTATTCAACAAAAATTGTTTAATATACAGTGTTCCCTCTAAGCTGTGCGCGTGTGCGCGCGCACATAAATTTTAAACATAGCGCACATGAAAAATATTCGCGCGCACAGGATATTTTTTTTCATGCAGAAAATACAATTGCTCCTGTATATGAAGTCCATTTAAAAAAAATAAAATGAAAAACAAAAATTGAATCAAATATAGTTTTAGATTTAAGTAAACCACTAACTATAGTATTTGTGTATAGGCACTTGTATAGGTATAGATGCCAGTATAGATTTTCTTATTTTTCATTTGAATGAAAAGGAAAAGCCACAGTAATCAGTTAAATTCTATTTTCACTAACTAATGATTTGACTTGATTTTAGAGTAGTTTTCTTTTCATTGTGTTCCGTTGAACTGTATTATATATTATAGTACAAGTGGTATGCTTGCTGTAAGAGCGAGTTAATGCAATAAGTAGGTACAAAATTTAGCTGAATGTTAATAATATTCTGTATTGTATTTTTTAGCGAATTTCCAAAACTGGAAATTCAGCTTTTACGCCAGGTGTCATGATGCGACCTAAGCCCGGGACCATATCAGAAATATGTTTTGAGGTCCCTAGAATACGAAAATGATATTCACTAAAATTTATATATATATATATATATATATATATATATATATATATATATATATATATATATATATATATATATATATATGTATCCGCGCGATAACTCTCGAACGAAACGTCTAACGCTTATGAAATTTTGTGTGCGGACTGGATTCTGAATTGGCTTGGCTAAGTTCGTTAGCCAGACACGTCGGATGCCCAGAAGTAGGGTTTCTGGCCATTTTTTATCATTCGATCCTATCATAAGGCAGTTCGATTTTTACATCGTTGAAAAGGAAAAAAAAAATTATGAAGAAAATATTCTTATAATTTTCTTTCTATTTTAAGCATTTTTCGAGAAAATGTAAATTTTTACTTTTATTCTTTCTTTGTTAGTCTAATAAGTAATTTATATTTACATCTCAGTTCTTTATCAAGTATAAAAATATTTCACTTTTTTCTAAAAGAATTTTGTGAGAACAAGTGAAAACTATTCACATATATATGATATAACACACATACATGTATAGAGTCTTGTTTCTCATTTATTGCATTATAATTAGCATGGTTCTATCCCATGTTAAAAAATGTAAATTAAACAGATTTTCTAAGCTAATGTAATGAAGAATTTTTTTTTTTTTTATTGAATTTTTAAGTAAACAAGAAATTGAAGATTATGTTATGATATAAATATTATTAAATACAAAATACCCCTGTCGCAGCATCTGCATAACATAGCGAATTTCCAAATCTTGGGCACTGGCGGATCTCATCTAAGACCTGTACCTATTTAAAATAGTTTAGCTTTCTAAGAGTAAAAGAATTTTTAAAATCGGTTGGGTAATTAGTTTTGGTATTTTTGGGGACCCAAGAACCCGAACGAATTTTGTGCAGCATAGTTGTATCCATCTAAAATAATTTAGTTCTCTAGCAGTGAGAAATTTTTTAGCATCTTTTCGATAGCTTATTACTGGCGTTTTCGGATCTGCAAGATCCCGGTGGACCTCATTAAAAAATCAGCTCGACCGTATATTCTAGGCGGACTTTATGTAAAATATATATATATATATATATATATATATATATATATATACACATATATATATATATATGTATATATGTATATATATATATATATATATATATATATATATATATATATATATATATATATATATATTCAAAACCCGTTGTGTAGCATTCTACGCCGCATTTGCATCCGCAGGACAGTTGTGGATCTCAGATAACACAACCTGTACCTATCTAAAATAGTTTACCTCCGTAATAGTAAAAAGGTTTCAAAATCGGTCAGTTATTTTATTTTTGACACTTTTAGGTCCTACTGACACTTCAGACCTTACATAACGTAATCTATATGTATCTAAAATAGCTTAGCTCCCCAACAGTGAAAAAATTTTCAAAATCGGTCGGCTAGTTTATTTTTGACGCTTTTGGATCCGATGGACCCTGGCAGACTTTACATAACGTAATCTATATTTATCTAAAATAGTTTTGCTCTGTAACAGTGAAAAAATTTTCAAAATCGGTCCGTTAGTTTATTTTTGACACTTTTGGATCCCATGGACCCTGGCAGACCTTACATAACGTAATCTATATTTATCTAAAATAGTTTAGCTCTGTAACAGTGAAAAAATTTTCAAAATCGGTCAGTTAGTTTATTTTTGACACTTCTGGATCCTATGGACCCTGGCAGACCTTACATAACGTAATCTATACTTATCTAAAATAGTTTAGCTCTGTAACAGTGAAAAAATTTTCAAAATCGGTCAGTTAGTTTATTTTTGACACTTTTGGGTTCTATGGACCTTGGTGGACCTTACATAACGTAATTTATATTTATCTAAAATAGTTTAGCTCTGTAACAGTGAAAAAATTTTCAAAATCGGTCAGTTAGTTTATTTTTGACACTTCTGGATCCTATGGACCCTGGCAGACCTTACATAACGGAATCTATATTTATCTAAAACAGTTTAGCTCTGTAACAGCGAAAAAATTTTCAAAATCGATCAGGCAGTTTATTTTTGACACTTTTGGGTCCTATGGACCCAGGCGGACCTTACATAACGTAATCGATATTTATCTAAAATAGTTTAGCTCTGTAACAGTGAAAAAATTTTCAAAATCGGTCAGTTAGTTTATTTTTGACACTTTTGGGTCCTGTGGACCCTGACGGACCTTACATAATGTATTCTAAATCTATCTAAAATAGTTTAGCTCTGTAACAGCGAAGAAATTTTTAAAATTGGTCGTTTAGTTTATTTTTTACAATTATGGGATCAGTAAATCCTGGCGAAACTCATACAAGTCTAGTACTCTAACAGTAAGAAAAGGGTTCTAAGGATCTCATATAACTTATGGCAGTCCGTAAGCTTCTTGCGGACATCATTTAATTAATTAATTCAAATACTTTAACTTACTAACTGTGAAAAATTTTTTAAAATCGATTGGTTAATTAATTTCTGGCCTTTTTAGGTCCCGAAAACCTTGACCTCACATAAAATACCTTAAATCCATTTGAAATGGTTTAATTTTTTAACATTATTAATTATTAGTGGAAAAATTTTCAAAATCGATTCAAAATATTTTTCCGTACATACATATGTACATTGTACAGATTTTGTTTTGTTTTATATTTAATAATATTTATATCATAACATAATCTTCAATTTCTTGTTTACTTAAAAATTCAATAAAAAAAAAAAAAATTCTTCATTACATTAGCTTAGAAAATCTGTTTAATTTACATTTTTTAACATGGAATAGAACCATGCTAATTATAATGCAATAAATGAGAAACAAAACTCTATACATGTATGTGTGTTATATCTCATATATGTGAATAGTTTTCACTTGTTCTCACAAAATTTTTTAATAAAAAAGTGAAATATTTTTATACTTATTAAAAACTGAGATATAAATATAAATTACTTATTAGACTAACAAAGAAAGAATAAAAGTGAAAATTTACATTTTCTCGAAAAATACTTAAAACAGAAAGAAAATTATAAGAATATTTTCTTCATAATTTTTTTTTTCCTTTTCAACGATGTAAAAATCGAACTGCCTTATGATAGGATCGAATGATAAAAAATGGCCAGAACACCTACTTCTGGGCATCCGACGTGTCTGGCTAACGAACTTAGCCAAGCCAATTCAGAATCCAGTCCGCACACAAAATTTCATAAGCGTTAGACGTTTCGTTCGAGAGTTATCGCGCGGATACATATATATATATATATATATATATATATAAATTTTAGTGAATATCATTTTCGTATTCTAGGGACCTCAAAACATATTTCTGATATGGTCCCGGGCTTAGGTCGCAGCATGACACCTGGCGTAAAAGCTGAATTTCCAGTTTTGGAAATTCGCTAACAAAACAAAATATGTACAATGTACATATGTATGTACGGAAAAATATTTTGAATCGATTTTGAAAATTTTTCCACTAATAATTAATAATGTTAAAAAATTAAACCATTTCAAATGGATTTAAGGTATTTTATGTGAGGTCAAGGTTTTCGGGACCTAAAAAGGCCAGAAATTAATTAACCAATCGATTTTAAAAATTTTTTCACAGTTAGTAAGTTAAAGTGTTTGAATTAATTAATTAAATGATGTCCGCAAGAAGCTTACGGACTGCCATAAGTTATATGAGATCCTTAGAACCCTTTTCTTACTGTTAGAGTACTAGACTTGTATGAGTTTCGCCAGGATTTACTGATCCCATAATTGTAAAAAATAAACTAAACGACGAATTTTAAAAATTTCTTCACTGTTACAGAGCTAAACTATTTTAGATAGATTTAGAATACATTATGTAAGGTCCGTCAGGGTCCACAGGACCCAAAAGTGTCAAAAATAAACTAACTGACCGATTTTGAAAATTTTTTCACTGTTACAGAGCTAAACTATTTTAGATAAATATCGATTACGTTATGTAAGGTCCGCCTGGGTCCATAGGACCCAAAAGTGTCAAAAATAAACTGCCTGATCGATTTTGAAAATTTTTTCACTGTTACAGAGCTAAACTGTTTTAGATAAATATAGATTCCGTTATGTAAGGTCTGCCAGGGTCCATAGGATCCAGAAGTGTCAAAAATAAACTAACTGACCGATTTTGAAAATTTTTTCACTGTTACAGAGCTAAACTATTTTAGATAAATATAAATTACGTTATGTAAGGTCCACCAAGGTCCATAGAACCCAAAAGTGTCAAAAATAAACTAACTGACCGATTTTGAAAATTTTTTCACTGTTACAGAGCTAAACTATTTTAGATAAGTATAGATTACGTTATGTAAGGTCTGCCAGGGTCCATAGGATCCAGAAGTGTCAAAAATAAACTAACTGACCGATTTTGAAAATTTTTTCACTGTTACAGAGCTAAACTATTTTAGATAAATATAGATTACGTTATGTAAGGTCTGCCAGGGTCCATGGGATCCAAAAGTGTCAAAAATAAACTAACCGACCGATTTTGAAAATTTTTTCACAGTTGGGGAACTAACTATTTTAGATAGACCTACATTACGTTATTTAGGGTCCGCCAGGGTCCATGGGACCCAAAAGTGGTAAAAAAATAAGTGGTAATATATATATATATATATATATATATATATATATATATATATATATATATATATATATATATATATATATATATATATTACATAAAGTCCGCCTAGAATATACGGTCGACCTGATTTTTTAATGAGGTCCACCGGGATCTTGCAGATCCGAAAACGCCAGTAATAAGCTATCGAAAAGATGCTAAAAAATTTCTCACTGCTAGAGAACTAAATTATTTTAGATGGATACAACTATGCTGCACAAAATTCGTTCGGGTTCTTGGGTCCCCAAAAATACCAAAACTAATTACCCAACCGATTTTAAAAATTCTTTTACTCTTAGAAAGCTAAACTATTTTAAATAGGTACAGGTCTTAGATGAGATCCGCCAGTGCCCAAAATTTGGAAATTCGCTATGTTATGCAGATGCTGCGACAGGGGTATTTATTATATGCGCTTTTTTAATTGCCGCGCACATTTTTTTTTGTTTTGGAAAAAACTACACACTCTTAAAAAATTGCGCACAGGTTACAAAAAATTAGAGGGAACACTGTTAATATATATATACATATATATGTATTTCCTTAATTAAGTAAGGAAACATTAAATGTGAGGTGAATTTAAATTGAAAAATAATCATTCCAATAATAATAATTTTTGTTATCAGAGGTTTCTTTCAGAAATAACTTCATTAATATATAAATGCCAAAACTGTTCGGACATATGATCGCGTTCCCGTATAGGGGCTTTTACGTTAGTAATAACGAAACAGTATCTTCAATGATTTTCACAAATTTCAGAAATGACCAGCCCCAACGATAATTCTATGCATTTACTATTAAAAACAAAAATTCACTGAAAATTCAATATGAACAAAAATAAAAATTGGAACAGAAGAATATAGACATATACCTATGTTATATAAAAAATAATTAACAGCTTTATTACATTAAAACAAAGAGTGAATTATAAAATTAATCCTTTTATCTCTAAACATTTTTTACACACATTCGTTCGAAACACTGGCGCTCCCCTTTGTTCCCGAACTCATCATTAAATAATATTATATATACATACAGTCATGTTGATGACTACAGTGTTACACAATCATAAACTTACACAGAGTGTCTCAAAAAAATATGAGACTTATAAAGAAAAAATACAAAATTTTATGTTTTTTTTTTTTTAATGTATACTTCAAATTTTAGAGAAATGTAGTATCGTTTAAACGTCATTTTAAAGAACTACCGAAGAACAGTTGAATGAACCTTTTTTATGCGATGGATAAAAAGTTTAGTTCGGTACAGATTGTAAATAAAAAACGTTTTTATGCGATGGATCGGGACCGCATAAAAAACGTTTAATTGAAAATATATAACTCAAAACGCTCAAAACCTCACGATTTCCTTAGAAATTGTTTTTCTAATCAAGATAAAGCATTAAATGAAAACATTTTAGGTATTTCATTTTTATAGTTAATGAAAATTGTAAAAAATACATTTGTAAAAAAAACAAAATGATGCAGTAACTTATATTTTTATGCAATATACTGACTAAACGCTTTAAAAACTATTAGAAAGTATTTTTATCAAAGAAAGTTATTATAGTTAATGTTTAAATTTCTTACTTTTTGTTAATTTTCATTAACATTATGCATTTTAATGACCATTGTTTTAAAAACCGCATAAAAATAGATTCAGCTGTATTTTTACAAGAAAAATGAAAATTTGGCACTAAAATTATCCCAATTTTACCAACAAATCTGATTCATATCATTCTAGTAGCCTCACTTAAATTTAAAAATTTGAACTTGATGACGTCATCACAAACACAAAATTTTTTAAAGGCTCCATAAAACTCTAATTTTGATGAAACATGATATTTTAATCCGCTCACTAGTTTTCGGTGCTATTTTTTTTCATTCTTGACGATACTGGATAACGATACTCGTATGAAAACAAAGACTGTACACTACTAATATTGGAAATAAATAAGAAAATATTTGCAAATTTTTCGGACTTAATTAACCCTAGAATCATACGTACACGTCAAAACGATGAACGAACTCCTCTACCTGCTCCAATACTACAACTTGTCGGTACCTGCTTGCTGTGAGATTTCAGTTATCTAATTTATTTGTTGTTATAACACATAAGACGTATTTATTTTGTTTATAGTCATTGTCAATTTGTTTGTATTGAAATAGTGTCCGTCAAAAGGACGTCGATGTATGATTACGCGATGTTTTTTTTTTAAAGCTTTTGTACTTCACATATAAAAGTTTTTCTAATTTTTCCAAAATTTATTAAAGATATGCATGTTATAATTAATTTATTCAATGATTATGATAATGTGAAAGATGATTACAGCTGTTTGACTTATAGAGACAACATAATACTGAAGTTTTAATATATTGAATCGAAAACTAAAGAATGCGTTTCGAATGACTTAATAAAAGATTAACAAATTATTTTGTGGAAAATATTTTAATTTTTATTATTTTTTGAGATCTTATTCGAAAAATTACTAACAAATTTTAGAAAATTTACAAATGTGCCTAATGGGGAAATAACTACATATCTATAGGAATATGTGTATTTATGACTGAGAAATTTCACATTCTGTAAAGTCACACATGTCCACTGACTTACAATAGTTCATAAATTAATTATTTGAAACACATGTTTTATGATACAATTGATGTATTTATCTATTTTTTAATTTGTATAGTGAAAATATGCACGGTTAAAAATATAGGATTAATAAGTAATCTACAGAGGTTACATATATGGCAACACCAAAATTTTATTAAAATCTAATCGGTTGTTTATATTAAAAAATTCATTGTAATATAACTGATATTAAAAATTAATTGAACTTGGATTAGAGTCACCAAACCAAATTTTATTCCAGTTGTATTGCAAACTAATACTATGAGTATTACGATTCTAAATTCAACAGGTATTAAAAACAAGTAACGGTGGATTATATTTTAAACCAAATATGTATTAAAAGATAGGTTTCTTTGGTTTGAAATTTTAATATTGTCTGTATTAAAATCTAATATTTTAATTACTAAATATTGTAATGAAGGTTATATTGAAACGCAGTAGCATTTTTGTATTAGTAACATTTTATTGATTTTTTTCACAATAAACAAAATAAACGTGAATTTCTAAAAAAGAAAATTAGATATTCCGGGCTTAGTTCATGGTCCTATTTCTTCCTGAACGTTTTCAGTAGATTCTTCTGATTTTTTACTTTTTCTTAAACTATAATTTTTCATAATAGTAGAATAAATCCTGTAAATAAAGAGATAAATAATTGAAATTATTGTCAGTTAAATGTCAGTTGCAAAGACTTACCACATGATTGATAATTAAGTGCTTAAATTCTACGCTGACTGCTACATTATATCGCCGAAGTTGTCCAGGTAAATATTTGAATTTTGATATAAATAAAAATCAGAACACTTCGCTCTTGTCTGGTAGATCTTGAGTTCGAAACCAAACGGCGAAGATACGTCATCTACATTACCATACCGCTCATCTATCAATAATCATTCCAATATCAAAATCAATTATGTATTACCCCAAACGATGCATACAACCATAGTAGTTGCGTAGGTACCTAAACAATAGATAAAAAAAAATGAGAATATTTTTTCAAATCGTTCAATATTTATGATCGATATTACGTACCTTGTATAAAAACCTAAGTTAAAAAATAATTTGAATTTTTATAATGTTTTAAGCCCGACCGAAGTTACGATACAAACAAAATAATTGAAGGAAGAAGCAACGAATTGTGTGTGTACTTGTTTATTGGTGAGTGCGGTGACGCATTTATATATCTATATTTTGATATGTGAGAAACGTTCCTTAATGTTAACTAAGTCAACTAACGCAACTAACGCAACTAACCAACCAAAAGTACAGAGAAAACAATATATAAATTAAATAGGTTGGAGTGAGGACATAGTAACCAACCAAGATACCTTGAGAACACCGAGTCGTCGACAACGGACAGCACCACAGCGAGCTACCATAACAACAACCTGTGACTGTTTTGAGATTTGACTGATTCAATCCAAATGGTTTAAATTTAAGTCCGAAAAAAAGACCAAAACCAAAAAATGTAGATACCGTGTATTGCTTTTTAGTAATTTTTTGGTTTCGTTCTTCTGATTTAAATAATTTTGTATTATATTTTAATAAAAAAATGGTTTAAATTATGGGAAATAATATAAATAGATTGAATTTGAATACCAAAAAATATTGGAAATATTTTAATATAAGGGCAGGATTTAATTTTAGTATTTTAATATTTATTTTTTCCAGTAAGTTAAGGTTGGATTAAAAAATTAGTCCAAGATTTTTAACCGTGTGCTTTGAAAAAAGATTAAAAAAATTAAAAAATATTTACATAAAGAAATTTTTCCAAATGCAATTTTTTTTAAATATTTTGTTCGCTTTTGTAGTATTGTTATGTAAAAAAAAATGTTTTTTGCAAATAAACTCTAAAACTCTCCGTAAAAAGTCCATCCGTCAAAACGACGTCGATGTATGATTAACGTTTCTCGTAGACCAACGTATGATTCTGGTTAATAGAATGTTTCTTTTAGGCTACTCTGTACAAATACTATTTCTATACAATATGTATTGTCCAACAGTCTACTAATAATGGTCATTATTGTGTAGGTATGCATTTGTGTTAAAATTTAATATGTGTGAAACAAAACAGACACATAGATAATAACTATGACGATGCGATGGTATATTTTGGTACATTTTGATATCGTTACTATTAATTCGCACCAATCGCCAAAAATAAATGATTACATTTGAATTAATCATACGGCTATTATTTTACAATACCAAATACTATTAGTAAAATACCATTCAATAAATTAAATGAGCTAAAATTATTACAAATTTCAGGGGGAAATTAACAAAATAATGTATGTAGATTTAAATAATTAGATACAGTGTATAATGTTGGTGTGTGTCTAGATAAATTCAAAAACGCCGGTCGCAGCATTCTGCATAGCATAGCGAATTTCCATTTATAAAAATCCATTTTTCTATGATTTTTCACCATTTTAAGTGATTTTTCCTCATCTTTCTAATGGTATAAATAAATCTGGCAAAGATTTTTTAACTTGAGAAAATTTTGGCAAAAACTAATTTTTTTCACGAAAAATGACCAAAAAAACCATGTTCCAGGCATCCGATATGGCTGGTTAATGAAATTGTCCAACAGTGTGGGACTAAATATAAATTTTAGTGAATATTATTTTCGGTTTCTAAGGACCTCAAAACAAATTTCTATTATAGTCCCGGGAGATTTCTAAAAAATAGGACTTTCTTCAGAACCCCAACGGTATATAACATACAAACGTATACATCTGTATGTATATAACTATATACAAGCTATTATCCTGTTGTACAATATACATATTCCTTTAGGTAGTATCTAGTATGTATAATTACCTACGTTCATCTAATAAATCATATATACCCCTGTCGCAGTATCCTGCATAACATAGCGAATTGCAGTTTATAAAAATTAATTTTTCTCGGAAACTAATTGACATCGAATAATAGTTTAAAGACCTTTTTTATGTAATTTTTTCTCCTCTTTTATATAGTGTAAAAAAATTTCACAAAATTTTTTCAGTTACTGAAAATTTTGTTTTAATTAGTGAAAATTGTGGCAAAAGACTAATTTTTTCAAGAACAAAAACCATATTCCTGGCATCGGACGTATCTGGCTAACGACCTTGTCCAACAGTTTGGGACTTCCAACATTTTCACAAGAAACCCCTGAAAAATTACCACTGTACACCAATCTGGCGGATAGGAATTCGAAAGAAGCTTGGAAGTCGACAACAGAGTCTTTATTTCTTTCCTTTTTTCTTCTTTTACGTATCAATTTTTTATTTCGCTAAAAACTTTTCCTAAAAAACTATTAACAACAAACTGGAACATTCTTGTGAGACTTATGAGTTAAATTACCAAGTTAAAACAATTTCAACTAACAGAAACAAAATACATAACTTCATATTTCAATAAAAATGTCTAAAATGAATCTAAATTGTCAGACACATCAAATTTTATCACCAAATAAATGATTACTGAAAAAAAATGAAAACATCGAATTTTCATTTTCATTAACAAACAAAACAATCTTATCAACATTTCAATGAATACACACTCTCCATTCGGCAGAAAATTTTGTTTAAAAAAAGCCAATCTTCATATATGTATGTCAGTAACAAAACAATAATAATAAAAACAAAAGAATAAAAAAAAATAAACGAACTGGATTGAAATGAAATGGTTTGATTGGTGATAAAATAAAACAAAATCAATGATAATAATATTGAATATACAGGGTGTAAAAAAATAACTCTCGTCCTTTTGAGTGGTGACTCATTGCACCCTGTAGACACTAAAACCACAGGATTTGATTAACAGTTTGAGAAAATAGCAAATTAACTGCCTACATGATGTTTCAAAATTTTTCTAAGTACGGCCTTGTCTAAATTATGTAGGTACCTATAAATACCTTCTTAATATCAAAGGTAGAAAATAATTTTACTGTCTAAAATTCAATAAAATTTTGTAGACATGCTTAGGTCGCAAATTTATCTTACAGTGATGAGATGATCAGAGCCGGAATAAGAAAATTTTTGGAGAGCTCCTTTTTTGACTCAAATTTTGTATCAAATTTTTTCTGTTAAAAACAATTTTGGTTCAAATTTATTGGCAAATATTAATTACATGGGTGAGATCTACGAATTATTTTCATAGCGAGATTTATATACTTTACACCCTGTATATATCAAAGTAAAAGGTGATTTTTATATAGTCCATTTCACTTAAATTTAACCATGATTTATCACTTATGAATTTAAATAATTTCCCTTTTCTTGACTTTATCTCTTTGATTATTGCACTTAAGTAAATTTTATATTTGCAGTTTGTTTTTAGAAAAGAGTAGAAGATATACTAAGCAGATAGACAAATGTGTACACAATATTTGTACTGAATATAAAATACATAACATTATTAGTTTTAATGCTAGAGCTAATTAAGTTTGTGTTACGTACGTGACAAAACAGGCCCTTTCTTGTCACGTCCGTAACACAGATAACATTAAAACTAACAATGTTATGTATTTTATATTCAGTACAAATATTGTTTACACATTTGTCTATCTGCTTAGTATTGAAAATTTTTAAGAAAAAAAATAACTTCTATTTTTTTTTCTTATAAGAAAGCGTGTAAACGGCATGAAAATGTCACGTCCGTAACAAAAGAATGGCTGTATATGTATGAGATTGAATATTTTTAGGTAGTTAATTTTACCTGTCAGTAGGTAACACGTCGGGAGCGAACTAACCTACGACCCTTTTTCAGGATAAGATTAAAATCTGGCCGTGGGAGCGAACTAGAATGCACCATTTTGACTGCAAGGGGTACGTTTCAAAAGAATGTCTGTATTTATATTTTATTAACATTTTAACTAAATTTTTAAAATTGTCAAAACGTTCACTATTAATTTTGAAATATCAATTTAAGTAACATTCTACACATAAGTAGGTAACTTTCGAAATAACTGATAAAAAAAAAATTGTGATTAAGTTTTTCATGAGACCTTCCTTAGTATAATTACATCTTGACAATTATTATTGTGAACAAAGGTGTACAATATAGTATTATTTTATATATTAAATGAAAGTGTATAATATAAACTTTGTTTGAAATTTACGTAGAACGTTCCAACAACTCTACCGTAGCTAGTAGGCACTATATAGTAAAACACATTCGAGCACAAACATCCATCGTATATGCGGTTTTGCACGAAAATTTAATATAATTAACGTCATTATAATTGGCCCAAGTACTTACTATACGTTGCCAATGAAATAGGTCATTCAGACGACTTATTTTTGATGTTAAAATCTTATTTACCTAAAATTAATCTCTGTCGTTTCGCCTGTAAATATATTTAATACGGTTATAAGCTTGTATATAAAATTTGCCTCTGCATTCACCTACATAGGGTTTGACACTTTACCAAGACATAGGATACGCCACGCATGTTATCCTATTTAGCTTTTTGTGACGGCCTGGTGCTTGCCAACCCACCTGCTTGTTGTACGTATTCAACGGAACAATGAAGAAGTGCCTACTCAAACCGAAAATTTAATGTATGCGTACCTACGTACTACTATCAAAACGTATTTTAATCACAATAAATTGAAATTTCATTCAAATGTGAAAAAGTGTCAATTAAGTCTTTTCTGGATTATTAAGTTTTAATTTCAAAAGATTGTGTTGTTAATTTTTAAGGAGGGGGTAAGGTTAATTCGTACAATAAAAGGCATGTTTTTGATATTTTTTGTGACGATACAGTTAAAATCTCTTTATTAAAATCAGTGGTACATTAAAGTATGACATTCGAAGAATATTGTATAAAATTTTCACGAAGAAATATTAAAAAATACAGTAATGGCAGCAATTATTCGAACGTATCTCGGAAAAAAGTAGAATTGCGGTGCCCCTCATACGTAACTTGGTGTTGGAGCATCCGAAATAAAAAAAAAAAGTTCATTCGTTAGATAATAGTTTTCCCCAGGTAACGCTGGGAGGGCTTTTCGAAATTTAAATTTTTCACTTTTTTGGAACACTTAGAAAGGAAAAACACGATTTTTTGCGAAAAAAATCGGCTAATTTGTTATTGTAAAATAAAAATTATTAACAAATTTGAAAACAACTCTCCAGCGTTACCTCGTAAATTATGTATAGAAATAGTGTTCAAAATTTCAAAAGGATCTGTGCTGTAGTTTTGAAGTTATGAGAGGCACCAATTTTGAAAACGTGAGCTGTGGGGAAAACGCTTTAAAGTTTTGAACACTTAAAAATTCTTGTATAAAACTGATATAGAATACTTACTGCTAAATTAATTTTGTACGCTACACTGACAAAATATACAGTACAGGTATAAACACGTTTGTACTTGCATTGAAATTTCTATAATATAACTGAGAGAGAGAGATATATATATAGAGAGTGAAACATCTGCCAGGTAACAACAAAAATGCTTATAACTTCATCAATTTTGCTCCAATCAACTTGAAATTTTGAGACAATATTCTTGAGATATTATGCATTCAGTTAAAAAAATAAAAAAAGCAAACAATTATTTTAATACCTTACCCTGCCCTTAAGGTAGTTGCTGGGTAGTTTTTCGAAGGATTTTAACGAAACTTCTCTAGATATTTATTTAATTAAATACCGATAATAGGAGCCCATCCCAATTCAAATTGATCATCCCAATTTTGAGAAAAACGATTTCAAAGTTGTGTAGTTTTAACACGGACTCTTATGGGAAAACTCTGTTTTTTTTTTTTTAATAAAATGGAAATGTGTCAGAGGAATTTGATAAAAATTTAATATGTTATTAAATACAAAGTTACAAACCATATTTAATAAAAATTAAAAATTATTGACCAGGCCGTTTTTGAAATATAATTTATGAAAATCATCTTACAACGCAATACAACGGCTTTTCAACAACGCTGTTGTATATTGCTACAACATGAGCGTGCGGAAAGTAAAAAAAAGTGGTATACAAATATAATAACTGAAGAATATGAATACATTATTTAATTTTTGATAAAAGAAAATTTAATCGCTGAGCTATACTTTTGTACGCGGGTGTCTCGGACCAACTACCTTAATATGTTGTAAAAGGCGAGTATAAAGTTTGGTTAATCATTAAAGTTGACTTCGTCGCTTCAGAAAGTAAAAGCAAAGGCCTTTAGGAAAATGCTAAAAAATCTTAGCCAGTTTTAAAACTAAAACTGGCTAAATTAATCATTCTCATTATGGAGTCAAGAACCTCAAGATTTAACTTCGCCTCTGTTTAACTCAATAATTTTTGCCCTTTAAGGGAGGCATTTCGTGTAAATAATTTTAGAAATATCTCATTTTCAGAATACTGAAAAATTGATCATTTGGATTTCAAAAGTCGTATGTGATCTTCAAAGTTAAACCCGCCCTACTTATCATTAGATATTTGTGTTTAACTTACAAATGTTAGTTTTTAAGTGTAATTAATAAAATTTGTGTAAATCTCGAAATCTAAATAGATAAATGCTCAATCAGGGTCATAGAAAGAAATGGCAAGCCCCGGTAATAAACTACATTTTTTTTTAATTTTAACTTAAAAGCCACCATTTTGGAACGGTATCTAATACTGGAACAGTTTTGACATTTACATATTTATTTCTTTCATTAAGTAAGGAAACATTAAATGTGAGGTGAATTTAAATTGAAAAACAATCATTCTATTAATTATAATTTTTGTTATCAGACGTTTCTTTCAGAAGTAACTTCATTAATATGTAAATGTTCCAGTATTAGATACCGTTCCATAATGGGGGCTTTTACGTTATGTAAAAAAATAAGTGACGAGCAAAAAACTCCGTGGTACTTTTTCGCACCGATTACTGATAACTATGGACCCCCTTTTAAGTCCGGATCTCGGGACTAGAACCGTAGCTGCCTATTCTCTCCTCGGGGCAGTGCTCAATTGTTTTACAATATTCAGTTAAAACAAAAAGCGTCAATAAATTAAAATAATTGAATAAAAAAAATAAAAAAACACATCTAATTCACTTATTACACCTCTGTTATTCGTTTAAAAAGATATTGTGACATAAATAACAATTTTTATTATTTTTTTTTTTTAAATATTAAACAAATATTCCGCTCACAAAAATTCAACAAATTATTCAATTATTGACAACAAAATCGACAAATATTTTGTCATTATAAATTTAAAATAATTATCGGTGAAAATATTTCGGTTTTCAAAAAAATAATATTTATTGCCGTATTTTCGAAAAAATTTGCATCGATTTTAATTACAAAAAATACACGATAGGTACAAAAAAATGAAATTTTTTTATTACTTCTGTGTTTTTATTTATTTTTTTTAAATATTACCTATATATGAGTATAGATTTATTACATAAATAAAAAAAAAATATTGAAAATGCCAGAAAACTGTTGATATATAAATCATTCGATAATATAACTTTTAATACTCAAATAGTCAATCGTAAATAATATTCAATTTTAAATCGTATAAATTATTATTACAGAAAATATTATTTTTTAATAATTACCAACGATTGATTGCTAATACGTTCAATTTGTTACAATAAATAATTTTATTCTTTAAAATATTTATTGTCTTTTATTTAAAAAAAATAATACTTTAAATAATATTGAATCGGTTAAATTTTGTCGAAAACAAATATGTATCTTTTAAGGTTCGCATTCAGTGTCGGCCTGGTGCAAAATTAACTTACGGAGTTTTGAAACAAATTTCAAGAGTGTAGAATGGAAACATTTGTACATTCAAGAGTGTAGAATGGAAACGAATTTTCATATCTAACAAATGGTAAATTCTCATGGAACTGAGGTTGTTCAGCAAAGTTACCGGCCTCATTTGTTTTCCTTACCACCTTTGGTACAGAATCGCTGTAACCTTACTACTTTTGATATAGAACTGCTTCGACCTTACTACTTTTGTTACAGAACTGCTGTGATGTTACTAATTTTGGTACAGAACCGTTGTAACCTTACTACTTTTGACATAGAACCGCTGTCAGCTTACTCGGTTTTCTATAAAGCTGTATTTTAAAACAACTTTTTAATATTGGTAAGATTTAGCAAAGAAGTTTTTTTGAACGTAATGAATACCATTCTCGAGTGACTACGGACTTCAAAACAACTTCCCATCATACCTCCAAGTACACGGAGAGTAAAATCATATAATTTTTGTAGAGAAAATTTCGGAAAAATTACTATGCTCTCTTATAATGCGTGCGCGATCGACGACCAAAGTAAAAAATATTTTACGATCATGTAAATATTATTAAATTGAAACGTAAAAAGTATTAGACATGGCTTCATAAAAATTGCTGTGCTAGCATGGTAAAATTTAATGTGCTAACACAACTTCTATCACTCTGTTATGCATGTATGTTATAGTTTAATTCTTGTTGTCGTACTCTTTCATTTGCGCATCTGACCCGCAACCTTATGTTGGTTGGGCTGTACGGGCTGTACGCACTGAGGAACAATATATTATGATGCATACAAAAATGATTGGCAACAATATATTATAATACTGAAGATAGTGAAGTAACAAAATGATGAATTAAACGGTGACAGTCCGTCCTGTAAGACAGTGTAATGGATACTGCTTTCTGCTTGTAAGACAGTCTAATGAATCAAGGTGCTTGGTCCGACCAAGTTGGTTGTGTTGATCGTCACACCACTCACCAGCCTGGCTATATGACTTGCATGTATGAATGGGGTACATTTCAACAGTGTTGATACCTTCTTTCTTTTTCTTTCTTTCTGCTATTAGCAGATAGCATTTGAATAATTATAAGACGGCATGGCAATTTTTGTAAGAAAAACAATTAAAAAATATTTTTCTGTCGGGAATGGAGCTTTTTACTGTGCTGTTTTACAAATTTTACGGAACTAATATTACGGAAAGGATGTTCTATCCTTTAAATTTTCTATGATTAATTATAATTTTTATATTTTTACCGTACAAAATTGAATATGTTCGCCTTTTACACGTCGATTGTACTGTGCTGAGCAGAGTAATTTTTCTATGAATTTTCCTTCCGTGTACAAATCTCACTATGAGGGCGGCTGTAATGGCTGAATTTTCTCTAGGAAAATTGTAATGTGGACGCTTTTGTTTACTTACCCATTTATATATAATTTAATTAAGAATATATTCATTATCGGCAAAAGCATAACTTTCACCCAACCCTAATATAGAGTTATTCAAAAATTTTTAATTAAACCAATAGCAAAAATGAGCATATTCAAAACCAGTTTACCACAGCCTGTATATACTGCTAAGTGTATCAACTAAATACACTTTTATACCACAAATTTTACGAAGTCCTGATAATAAATTTTTACGACAATAATAAAAAGAGCCTCCTTCCCGTTAATATAAAAATTTCAATAGCAATTTAGAAGAAAAAAGTTTTTTATAAACCTTTTTAATAAAATTATTTAAAAAATTATCATACATATATAGTCTGTGTGGTCGAAATGTCGAATGAATAGCCGAAAGAGAAGGACAAAATATCGAAACAAATCCTCACTAACATTCTCGGTTATACTGTCTTCAACTAGTTATAAATTTTTGATACCGAAAAATACCATTGTGACCGACACCATATGCCAAGTCTGGACACTACCTATAGTAAAAACCATACTTACCACTTACCATGACCAAAAATTTAGGGGGTAGGGGTCTGTTTTACTCAATAGCCCCACTTAATTAAAAAAAATAAAAGTTTGATAGTAGGTAGATATAATCAATAGCGGGACACATCGTTTAATTTCAGCAATTTTCAAACTTTTTCTATTCAAGTTTCGGTAAAATCTCCGACCACTTGGTCTACATTGTAATTTAGGTAAATATCAAAGCTTTCTTAAGGGAGGAGTTCAAATAAAAAAGTAACTTTTTTGTTTATGATTATTTAGCTTGTTGAAATTTTTTTTTAAATTAGGGATGGTTTCAGATAGAAAATTTTGTTTTTGAAACATTCATTACTCTTCCCTGTGGGGGAAGGGGGCCCTTTTTTACAAGTTTTTAAGCATTTACAAGGAACGCCATATCTCAAAAAGTAAAGAATATTTTTTAAATATTTTTTCATTATTTTATTCCTAAAGGACCTGTCCATAAAGCTGAGTATGGGTTTCAGGTAATTTTAAAAATTAACTATAAAATTGTAATTCCAAAGTTCTAAAAATTATAAAACCCAATTTTT
This sequence comes from Brachynemurus nebulosus, assembly GCA_035578155.1. NCBI lineage: Eukaryota > Metazoa > Arthropoda > Insecta > Neuroptera > Myrmeleontidae > Brachynemurus > Brachynemurus nebulosus. The sequence goes on from JAPWDM010000002.1 coordinate 66,564,404, forward strand.
TATTATAAAAAAAGTGTTTAAAAATATTTACAATTGTTGAAATGGAAAGAGCATACTCCACTTTATGCGCAATATGTTTATGAACAAAATAAAACAAAAAATAAGTCTCTATCTTTTCTAGAACTTGAGAAACGGTAAAAAGCAAAATAATAACAAAAGAAGCGGTTTACTCACTGTTTATTAAAACGTCTACAAAGCCATACAAATAAAAGAACGTTATCTCAGTGCATACTATAACTCGTGTACACATCAAAACTAAATATTACTGATCAAATCGCCAGAGGGGGCGAGCGTTATCTGCAAAGGACCAGAAACTTGGCTGTGCAGAGGCTCAAAAATAAACATTTTTCTACCTGAAAAAAATTTTTGGCCATGTTTTATATATCACCGTGTTTGCAAAGAACCATAGAACGAAATAAAAACAAAAAACGAGATTCGAAAAAAATTAGTTTATTAGCCGTTTTTGGCGTGAACTCCCCCCTTAAACATTAGAGAAATTTTTAAAAAACAATTCTCTAATTTTAAATAGAATTCTTTTAGCCTGGACTCATTTCCGTCATTAATTAAAATTACACTAGGTTGTGTAATATGAAATGTCGTTTTCCGACCACTTGGTCTACAATTTTAATCAGAAAAATATCGACTCTTTCTTAAGCAGTATAGAAATGTTTACAAGCAGTTATTTAAATTTAAATAGAATTCTTGTAGTCTGGAATCATTTCCACTCTTAGTTGGAATAACATTAAGTCGTGCAATATGTAATGTCGTATTCCGATCACTTGATCAACCACATAACTTAGATAAATATGGACTACTCGTATTAGAGAAATATTTGAGAACAATTCGTTAATCTTAAATAAAAATGCGTCCCTGGAAACGACTTTGATTTTCATAGTGCATTATCAAAAACATATTAAAAAATACAACTCCAATGTAACCGATGTCGTTATAAATTAAATCTACTGTACCTGTACCAAAAACATTTTCTACGTACACCTGATCACAGCTAAAAAAAAAATCACCACTCTACATGACATCACAGTTAATCATATCATACATAATTGACATATTGTGTTGATGGTTTCTGTCAATGTTCCATTTTCATTTACACTCATACCGTCTCTGATTGAAATAAGTGAAAAAATTTTTCCCTAAAATAAATACGTGTTTTGACATTTACATGTGTTAAGGGTTTATCAGTACATAACGGTAAAATATGTCTCTTTTATAAAAAAAAACCGCCACTCGATATCTCCTCGTGCCTTGTAACGTTAAAAGTTAAAGGAAAATATAGTGTATGTTTTTTGGGTTCCGAAGAGGAATATATGTCAGTCGCCACTAATACATTGTTCATAGCTAGCCGGATTACTCACTGTATGGACATGCATCAACTAGATGTTAGCAGTAAGAGCAATAATATTTTACAAGCAAGTTTTACTACAGAATAAAATTTAGGATGTGGCTATTTATACATACAGTATGTATACGCAATTGGCTATTTATACATACAGTATGTATACGCAATTGGCTATTTATACATACAGTATGTATACGCAATTGGCTATTTATACATACAGTATGTATACGAAATTGGCTATTTATACATACAGTATGTATATGAAATATTTTATTTAAACATGCAATATGTATACGCAGTTGGCTACTAATACATAATTACGGTATTTTCCGGCGTATAACGCGCACCTTGAGCACCAAAAATATCATACAAATTTCTTCATACAAATTCAAAAATCCGTTTAGGGAATAACTTCTTAAGCCAAAAAGTATATGTAATTATGTATTAGTATAGCCAACTGCGTATACATGTTGCATGTTTAAATAAAATATTTCATATACATACTGTATGTATAAATAGCCAATTTCGTATACATACTGTATGTATAAATAGCCAATTGCGTATACATACTGTATGTATAAATAGCCAATTGCGTATACATACTAAAACACTGAACACCTCACAATTTCCTTAGAAGTTGCTTTTCTAAACAAGGTAAAGCATTGATTATGAGAACATTTTATTTCATTTTTATAATATTATAAAAATTGTGATAAATACATCTGTAATTAGGGTTGCCAGACGTCCGGTTGAAAGCCGGACTCAGTCAGGCTTTTTGGTTGCGTATCCGGCCAAATTAGACGGTGTCCGGCCTGTGCGGGTTTTGTTAGGCTTTTTAAATTTAACCATTTTTTTTTCTTTTTTACATTGCCCGCCCGTGATTTGAGTCATAATTCAAATGTTGAAAGAGTTTTCTCTTTAGTAGCTCAACATTGGTCAAAAGAACGCAACAAATTAAATGTCGATACTATAGCCAAAATATTGGTGGGTTATTCCATGAAAATGCGACATAAATGCAAAAAATTAAATGTGGTTTATTTAAAGTAAGTCAAATAGAGCACAGACTAAACAAAATTTAGTACTTGACAACACGGAAATTATAGATATCAGTTGTGACTTTTGACAATTACAGTAAAATTTTCACTGTCTTGCTGTACTTGATGTACCGCTTCACGAAAAGTGTTGCAAATAATTTTTAAATAACTGTGAATTCTCGCGAAATATATAGAAAACAATGATATGATTTAATATTAAGTGTGTACACCTTTGTTACATATGAAGCACGCCCGAAACATTCAACAATATCACTAAAAAAATTGACAACAAAGATAGCCTCAAAATTTTGTAACATGAGTGACCAAAAAGAACATTTTTTAGTATTAGGCTTGATACACTTCTTCAATTTGATACTTGTAATATTACTTTCTTTGTTCATAAGTGCCTGATGCTTAAACCCATGCTTATACGACATTATGTTTCAAATTGAATATAATATAAGAAATTGAAATGTGTAACGTGAGTGACCGGTCACTCATGTTACAAAATTTGAATCCTTCTAGGGAGTCGTAGGGGACGCCAAAACTATCAAACTTTCCTAAACCAGTTGGGTATAACGTTTTGGTCTATTATAGGTACACAATATATCCAAACTTTCGCTTCCAAGTGCGATTTGGAGGTAGTAGAGAGCGGAAAAACTATTTTTGGGGAATTTGACACGTCTGTAGCCTCCCAGAATTACCCTAGGGAGTTGAAATTTTGTATTTTGATAGAGTTGGTACGTTGAGTGTGCTTTTGGGCGGTTACAATGTTTAACCCTCACCTCCACCATTTTTATGCCACAATTTCATGTTTTTTTCAACGTTTTCGTTGTTTGTGTCACGCTTACAGGCCCCCAAAAAAACCCATAACTCTGAAATTTTGTATCGTATTGAGTTAGTATCCGGAATGTGTCTTTTAGGGATTCCACATTTCCCTGCCCCCACTTCCCCCGTTTTTACACCGAAATTTCGTGGTATTTTCGTGTACGTTGAAAATGATTTATTTTCGTAATAATACCTAATTTGAGTGCCCAGTTGTAATAATTATCAGTGAAATATTAATTAATCAGTTAATTTTAAGTATTTTTTCATTTCCCTTAAGAAATATATGTGGATGATATGGACCTTTGTACAAGTAACGTGAGTGACCAAAGTGGTGTAACATGAGTGACTTTTCTTAGAATTTTTAAAATTTTTATTTTAACATAGAAGCTTGTTCTTTTAATCTGAACTAAATAAAGAGAATTCATTTTATCTTTGTATAATTTTTAAATCATCTACAGTAATTAAATAGAACAGAGATTCAACCCCAACTTAAATGACTGCGAAAACCATGTCTCCATGTGTAACATGAGTTACCAGAAAAATAAGACACTTTTTTAAATATATTCATAAGACTGCCTTTTTTATTTTTTATTAAATAAAATTATTTAGTTAATAAAGAAAGGCTTTACTGAAAGATATATTGTTATTTTGCAATTCTTCCTATATAAAATTAGTGGTTTTGCCTCAGTTTTGCAGTAAAATGTAACGTGAGTGACCGTGGAATAACCCTGGTTGTACAATTTAATTTTAAAAATTTGACTTGTAAAGAGTTTTACAACTCAATTTTAAAAGACAATGAGCTTTTAGAGCAGATGTCTGCTAGTGAAAGATATTAATTATATTTTATGTTACAATTAATTTAAAGTTTATTTAGTTCACTAGTGTTTTGTTTAATTTTGTCTTTCATTGCAAATTGCGATAGTAGTTACTGCTAACTATTATTGCCATGCAATTATTGAAATTAATATTGTAATGAATATTGAATGATTAATAATAAAGAAAACTTATTCAATCAATTTTATTGTTGTTTCGTTATAATTTAAGAAAATTTTATGGTAATTGATAAACAAGCCTTGTTTTACCTTTAAAAAAATAGTCGTGTTATAGTAACACTAAAAAATTAAGGGTGTCCGGCTTTTTTACCCAAATGTGCACCCCTTTTTGTAATAATACTTAATGATGCAATCGCATTGCGTTTGCAAAATACTGAAGTTCAGAATATGTATCTTTCCAATTATAACAGTTATGGACAAGTTGAACTGAGACTCTTGTTGAATATATAAAATACTGTAGCCACTAAGGAATCCTAAATGAATGCGTATCAAATACGCACTTAGCGAGTTTTTTTTTTTTATTTTATAAATTATAAAAAAGGTTTCAGTGTTGATTATGCCCGGTCATATAAAAATTTCATGCTAACATTTATTTATTTTTTACTTCATTCTAAAAATATTTCGCATCACAGCTGAAATTTTTATTTATTTCAGAGGAAAAAAAGATATATTTTGAATTTGAAAAATGTTTCTATTAAGACATTTATGTAGAAAGAACATTTATATGTATAAGTTACCGGAAAAAAGTTGGAGCCGGAAGTTGAAAAGTCTTTCTGTTTTTCATATGGCTAAACTCAATTATTTAATTAATTATTTATAAACAAAAAATTTTTGGGGGTAAATAATACTTTACTTTTTTATAATTTTTTCCCACCAATAAATTTGAAAAAAATATTAATTTCTCTGAATAATAATTAAAATATTTTAAAATACAAATATAATTAGGTTATGTACATTATGTACTACTAAAACATATAGGCAATCAGACATACGTTCGTGTGTCTGATTGCCTATATTTAAGGATAATTCGATTGTATAAATAAACAAAATGTTTTAATAACTATACAAAAAAATTTGTTTTTATCTTTCAAATTAAATAGAACAATTTGTGAGCAATTTATGGACATAAAGGAACTAGCAAAAAGCATTATTTTGCGAGATTTTGATGATTTAAGTACCGGGAAAACATTTTTTCTTTTATAAATAACTAATTAAATAATTTAGTTTCTGGTGGCGGCATTATTGATCTCAAAGTAGCAGCTTGGGAGCAACTTAACTTCGCTATAAAAAAATTCTTTCCAGTGTATGTTTGGACTAGTCTTGTCATTTTATCATATAAAAAATCAAAAAATTACATGATATTCACACAAAAACAAGGAAAGTAAGACTTTTTCAAGGGAATACATTTAGTTAACATGAATAAAAAACAACAATCTATTAGGTCTAATATTGCAAATAAAAAAAAAAAAATGGTTTTGTGTTAATCCTACTGCCCTTGGACACTCACAGAGACATTAAAAACAAGTAATTTTTCTGTTTTTGTAAGTTGTTATTGGGTAAGAGAGCACAGCAATGATTTCGGAGATTGATACACAAAACGTATCGCTCTTTACACAATTTTTTTTTTTTTTTTTTTTTGGTATTGTTTGTACAACGGAAATTTCTTTAGCAGTTAATAAGGAACCCACTCAGGGTTTAGACCACTTCTTTGGAAGTACTTTTAACCATTTCTTACCTTTTAATAAAAAAAAATGTATTTAAAAAAAATTTTTTGAGGATTGGTCGAAGTAAGATACACAAAATTTTGCGATGATTTTTTCAGAATAAAAAAAAGATACTAATATTTGGAGAATTGTTATCAAATTTTAATAGCATATTAAGAAAGGACAGAAAAACATACTAAAAGTTGATTTTTACCAATATTAATGTTATTTTAGAAATTATAGGCGCCGTTCACAATTGCTCCAATTCACAATTACCCCGGTCAACCTTACGTCTTTTTCTTTAAGAACGTCCAAACCTCATATACTATTACCTCATGATATTACATAATAAACAGTTTTTAATTCGGAAATACTTTTCTCCATTATATGTATGGGTAAAGAAATACGAATTTTCATTTTAAAATGTATATATGTTTCTTGAAAATATCGTTTCCGACATTGACACCATTATAATAATATTTAATCATATTCGCTAGACATTCTAGAGAAAATTGTATACATTTCGTGATAATGAACCCGGCTTTCGATTTTCCAAAATTAATATTCAAAATAACTAAAGTGACAGCCACCTTAGTAATAAATAATTTTATTTAGTCAGTTGTTTTAGGTAAGTTCTTTTTGTGATATTTTGACACAGAAAATACGCCAATATTTTCCTGAGCTACTATGTCCTGATGCGTTTGTAATTTGAAACTGGGAAAACGTCACGAATGTGGGGGTGTGAGTAGTAAGAACGTGTGAAAGGCATTAATGTCGACTCATTCAGTCATTTTTTTTATTGCGTGATCAGTATACGTAAATATTTTTTTTTTTTTTTTGCTATCGTCTATTTATCATTTATAACTTCACTTCGAAACCGCTCCTGTGCGTTGGCGTTTTTGATCACATAAATTGTCAGTGACACTGTCAACCTGATCTTTTCAAAAAGTTTTCTTTACCGGTTGGCTACGCACATATGAAAATTTTCTCTATAAAATAAATTTAAAGAGTTTTTAATATTTTCTATTTGAGAGATTTTTAATGTTTTCTTTTTTTTTTTTAATTAACAAAGAACAAAATAAACATATCTACAACAAATTAACAAATAAGCAAAAAAAAAGCAATATAACAAAAATATCAAGAAAAAACAATTGACCGTCATGCGTCAGTCTATTTTTAATATTAGGACGCAAAGGCATAAAATATACAGATTTGTTATTGACAATGCGTCAGAAAAATTTGATTAAAATTGGTAAAGATATGATTTTTAAAGAGTCAACAAAGAGAATTACTAATAAAATCGTCGGCAGGGCTGTAGTTAAGCGCAGGCTATATAGGAAGTTATCAAAAGACCTAAAAAATATTTAAATTAATTTATACCAAACAACCCAAACAAACAGCCCAATAAAATATGACAAGACAAAGAGACCGAAATATATTTACGCAAATAGATAAACAATTTAACCCAATAAAAAAAGCGGAAAAATTTTTCCCAAGTGATGTAAAGCCTTTACCCCGTTAGGAAACAATTCGGAATTAAAAAAAGTTGTCAGGTGTGGGATTCGAACCCACGCTCTCGTGAGAGAACCAGAGCTTAAATCTGGCGCCTTAGACCGCTCGGCCAACCTGACTTCATACTTTTTATGCAATTTTATATTATATCGAGGTAGAAGATGATTGATAATTCAGTTTGTTTTATTATAATGTACGATTTCATATAAGTTTATATAATTATATAGTATTTTTATTAGTACATATGATAGGTAACTGGTCATTTTATTGTAAATAAACTTGAATTGGTAAATTTTAGTTAATTTTAAAACCATAGCAGCGAAATATCAACCTGTTGACCGTCACTGACGCTGTCAACAATTTCATAATAAGTGTATTAGCTTTTAGTTGTCAAAACAATGTATCTTTTCGTCATAATCCTTCATGATCGTCATTATGTTAATATTAATAATATAAACTATACCAACTTATTTTTTTCGTTAAATTTTAATTTTACCGTATTACACCCGAAATTTCTGAATAAATTTCTATTTTCTACAACTCAAATTTGTTACCCAAAAGCAATTTAACTCGAAGAACTGTCAACCCTCCCAAAACTACGCTGTCATATTTTTGTCATATTTCTTGTGTAATAAGTAGGTATCAGATAATTTTCGGATCAAACAGCATTCGTGTTTTGTGGATGCAGGTACTTATATCGCACCTGATGTGATTAATGTGAATAAAAACGAATAGATATTTTGATAAAACATACATATACATACACACAACTCATACATATTATCTGTCCAGCTGCCTGCATATACAAAACACGATGTTGTTTGATCCGAAAAATGTCCGATATCTAGTAATAAGTGAAAAACGTAATTTTTTTCGACTTTTCACTTTGTATATGTGTGTGTGTGAAACTCCACTACTCTGGCAAAAGTTCGACAAAGTTCCCTCTGTCAAAAGTCATTATATTTTATTAACCATAATTTGATAAGAGGAAAAAAAAAAGAAAAAAGAAAAACTAAATAAAAAATAAATTTTAATAAAAATGGAAAAACGTGTCATTTATACATATATATAGAGGACATTAAAATCAATTTTTAATAAATTTTATGGAAAATTTAAATAAATTTCACATTTAAATGCAATTTTACAATATCGGCGAACAATAAATCGTGGAAAAAAAGGTGGAAAATTGAGGTCGTACTCACTTCGTCTTACATCACCGTACTTACCTACTTAATACACTTCAATTGTGTTATTATAAGATCGCATACGAATATATATATACATATACATATACGTATTTGAACGAATGGTAGGAAAGGAAGTTAAAGTAAGTAGTTTTTAGTTCAGTAGTCAGCAAAGCTATTACCTACTCACGGTGAGTAAGTACGGACATTAAAACCATTTTTAGCAAAAAAGGAAATTGCATTATATAACCATATAATACATGCAGACGTACATATTATTATGTAAGTGCATAACTGTTGGTATATGTACCACGAGTTAGACAAATCTATGGCGCATATTATTACATATAATAAGGTACCATCACAGTGTAGAATTTTGAAAAAATTAATTTTCTTTGTTCTTATCTTAAAGTACATACAGTTATGTACGTTCTCTCAAAATTTCAAATTGAAATTCGAATTATTACGGTCGCTACGACCACGGATCAATGCATGCAGTCTAAATACAAAACTCTGTGAATCGATTGGTGCCTTTTGGTGAGATGTTAATACAACTTTAAATTCAGTCTTTCCACAACCAGTGAACGTATCTATAAGATCAATTGTTATCACTACAGTATCACATTTTTGCTGAAACAATGATTTGAATGAATTTTGAGACAAACTTTAAACGCATTTGTTTCGAAATGCCCTTTTTAAAAACGGTACCCATTCTCAGTTGGAAAGTTTGCAAGCTATAAGTTTGAAATTTTGAAAGAATATTCTTTATTCCATTCTCCATGTACCTATGGAAGCTTTTTTTTAAAATCTTCCTATTTTTTTACACGGCAAAAATACTGTACTTTTGATTCAAACCGCCGCTAAATTTCAGAAAAAAGAAAAAGCCTCCATAGGAACATAGTGTCTTACCAACAGATTGATAATATATTTGAATTTTTGCGGATGAAAATTGCGGCCGCAATCGTGGGCACCAATTGTCGCCCTTTTTTAAAGACACTTTTTTCAAAAAATTATAATAATTATAAGTAGTAAATTAAAAAACGCCGTGAGCAGCGGGGGCCCCATCACGGTAGTCGAATTTTCCCCTTCATCTTCGGTATTGAATGTCTACAAGCGAAATGTGATTGAAAGTCTACAACCGAATTGTCATTTTGTTGGTTTCAAAACTGGTGATGAGTGTTCGGCTGATCGAGGCTTTAAAAAAAGGTTTTAAGTATTTAAGGGCTGTATCTCAGTAAATTTCAATTTTGTGCCGAAAACAGGTAGCAGAAAAAAAGCCAACACAATTCGTACGAGGACATTCCTGCCCATGTTTATCCGCTAATTGCCTTTATGTTTTAGTTTTAAAAATTAAAAAAGGACCTTAAATAGTAAACTGGAAGGCCTTTATAAAGATATTTTTTCTTTCCAAAAAAATCCAAAATTTCTATTTTATAAATACTAAAAATCCAAAATTCCTAATTTATAAATAAACAGTGACTTTAATAACATTTTTAAATTACTTAATATGTATGTATTTCATTTGTCATAAAAGTAAGTTCACTTTTTTTTAAATTTTTTAAAATTACTATTCGCCTACTTGTATTTAGAATAAACATAATGCTTTTAAAACACATTTAACAATAGCATTCAATTCCGATGTAAAAATGGGAGAAGTGGGGGGAAAAGTGATGCGGACTCCCTACAAGGTACTAGCTGGATACTAACTGAATACACGTACAAAATTTCAGCCCTCTAGGTTTCCTTATGGAATCTCTAGACATGTTAGAAAACAAGCAAAAAAATTAAGGAAATATTGGCGTAAAAATCGTGGGGGTAAGGGTTAAAAGTTGAAACCTCCAAAAAACAGTGTCTGGCTATTAGCTTAACCTGTACACCAAATTTCAGCCCTCTAGGTTTATTTGGGGAGATTTTGACCCGAACAAAACTGTTAAAAAACAAGAAAAATCATGTTCTTTTGGGTATAAAAATGGTGGGGGTAGGGGTTAAAAGTCGAGACCCCCAAAAGGCACCCCCTTGATACTAACTCAATCCGAATACAAAATTTCAGCCCTCTAGGTTTATTCGGGTGACCTGTGCGAGTGGTACAAACTTCGAAAACGTCGAAAATGCATGAAATTGTAGCTTAAAAATGAGGGGGGTGGGGGTAAAATATTAAAACCTCCAAAAAGCACAACCTAGGTACGAACTTTATCAACACACCAAATTTCAACCCTCTACGTTAATTCTGGGGGGCTGGGGGCCTGTTAGATCCAGCGAAAATCGTTTTTCGCCCCTCTACTCCCACCATATCATCCTAGGAAGCTGAATTTTGGATATGTTGTAGATAATTGACCGAAACATTATTTAAAACCGGTTTGGAAAAGTTTTATTGCTTTTCCGCCCCCCACCACCCCCTTAAAGGTCGGGTCCGAAAAAAAATTTGCCCAAAATTTGACCCCACTTTGATAGTATTGTTGTGCATCGGAATAAGCCCCACTTACCAAATTTCATCTCTTAACTTCCATAGGGGGGCCCTACACATATTAAAAGGTTGCGGGAAAATATATATATATATATATATATATCAGACATCTTTTTTTTTTACATAATCGTGTTCTACGGGTCCGAAAACGGATAGCGCCCCTGGTCTCGCCTCTCGCAGCTCTTATCGTATAGACTGTATAAGTCTAATTTTTCGGAGAAAATTCGACTAATGAATAAAAAAAATATTTTTGTATTGTTAAATAGTGGTATTAATCATAAAAAAAATTCATCCCCATTCCCCTATCTTATCCATCCGAAAAAAAATTGCGAAAATTGACTATTTTTCGGTCGATCACACTGTGATGGTACCTTAATGTATTTTATGATTAGTTTTTATCTTTCTTTATCCATCGTGCAACATATGAATTGTTTATCTTTGTTTATGATAAGATGAAATGTATGGCTATCTAACCTAAACATTTCAATCATATTTAACCCTTTGTACTCGAACCATTTTTTAGTATGGGTACTCAGCTACTCGACAGTAGTTTGAATAAAAAATTGTAATACATAAAAGGTAAGTATTTTAAACAAAAGTAGTTTACTTACATATTTTATTTTTATTTGCATATTACAAACATTATATTTTAATATTAAATTTTATAATTTTCCTTAGTGTGATATTTGAAGTAAAGAATAGGATGACGCCTGAGAGGCGCCTTTCGAGTGCAAAGGGTATTTATTGTGTCGCCGTGGCGGCGCCTATCGAGTGCAAAGGGTTAAAAATAATTTTCAAGTAATCAATTTTTAGTGATCTTTATTATTATAGTTTGCATCCGCATCTGCAAATGTTACTCTTAAGAATTCATATCCGCATCCACGAAACGGCCAACTGGTACCCAACTTTGCCAACTAACACACTTTATATAAAATTTTTAACGTTATAACAACGTTATATAACATTAATGACCGTCAACGTGTTAATGACGGTATAATTCGAATTAAAAATAATTGATAATCGGATTTTTTTAAAAATCGGTACATTAGAAACAGTATCTGAATATAAAATACACTATGGTCGAAAAAGGCCGAACTTAATATCGAAATTCGGCCTCAAGTTATTTATTACTATGATATTATTTCTAAACTTAACGGTTGCTCCAAAAACAAAATATCTCAATAGACGTTTAATAGTTTTTACATAGTCTACCCTCTTTGAAGAGCCACACATTTTGTATAAATTCCACTAGAAATAAAAAACATAAATTTTTTAGCGAATTTTCGAATCGAGCCCTAGTTATCGAGCGAAAGATTCTATTTTTATGAATTTTGGAGAAAACATTCTGAAATCCAAAAATGTTGGATGAGTTCTTCAGTCAGACACGTTCGATGCTCAAAAGATAAAAAAAATGAACTTTTTGAAAAAATTTCCCAAAATTTAAATTTTTTAACACCACGGTAAAGAGTGGAAAGAAGTATATAATATACGTTTTTGAAATAACTGTGGTAGTGTATTATATTTTTATAAGTGCGACAAAAAAAATAAATAAATAAAAACAAAATAAATAATAATAAAATTTCTTTAAAAAGAAAAATAAGAAAAAGCTTCCAACACATACCAACAGCGGAATATACGAATAACAAAATTAAAGCTTTGTTGTCTATATTTATTGCAAAGCTACCGCACACTTTTCATTGGGGACTTATTTAGAGTAGTGTGTGTCAATCTGCTCGATTCCCAATACACAACTTTTGTATGCACAAACGGTAGATGTATGCAGATTTGTCTAGACTCTAGATAACAGCATACATGGCGTACATGGTGTACTTATATTCAGTCCCATTGCAACATGAGCTGAATACGTTCATAATACCAAGCGCTTGCAAGCATCTTACCGTGGCATAGCAATTGACATCTGTTGAGGATATTTTAAAACATTTTATTAACAGGGCATCTTCCAGTCACGAATTTTTTTTTTATTCCGACTGATTTTTAATCTTTTTTCGAAATCAACGGGATTGAATTTTTGAAATCTCGAGATTCACATCGGAGTTTGGATAAATATAAGATTGGGGTTGAGAATAAATACATTCTCAAGACGATTTCTTTGATCTTGTTTGCTTCGAATCAAAAAAATGTTTCTTTGAATGACATAAAAATTACAGACTTGTATGAAACCTTACATTATAATAATTTAAAATAGATCAAACAAACATCTTTTATTTCGGTGTTGTAGAAAATTACATGTAAAGTATCAAGTCAGGTTGGCCGAGCTGTCTAAGGCGCCAGATTTAAGCTCTGGTTCTCCAACGAGAGCGTGGGTTCGAATCCCACACCTGACAGCTTTTTTCTTTAAATTCCAAATTGATTCTTAAAATTAATATCATCAATTTCATGGAAAAAATATATTATCCCTTTTTTTAAGGATTAACGCCTTTTTGAATGGCAAAATATATTTTAGGGATTATTAATAATCCTTTTTTTCTGAATCTGCCGTCTAGCTCACCATACCATTTTAAATATATATTTTATTACCCCAGTTGATTAACAATACAAAGAAAAATTGCTTACGAAATTTTGTGAGTTGATGCCTACCGTTATTGTAAAGCTCTTAAGAGAAAAAGAACGATTTGATCGAAAACGCAGTTTTACATTTGAACCGTCGAAATAAATTTTATCCAGAAAATGGGTTTAAAAAGTCATTAATAACAATTTTCAACCAATTTACTGTTCTGACCTAACGATTCCTAAAGACATCAAAAAAAATTCAATAACTCAAGTTTTTTGGGTCCAAAAAAAATTATTAATTTTTCAATCACTTTCGATGCGTAGACGTTTTTTACCCAAGCCCATAAACATGTGTGTGAAATGGTCCAGAACTTGGTTAAATCGAATCCAGTTGGCTTTGAGGAACTTTTAAAAATTTTGATAATTACAGTTAAAGTAAATGAAATTGGAAACTTTTTTCAATTTTTTGAACGATTACTGAACGAAATTACAATTTTTTTTTTTCAATTTCTTAAGCGACGACAGTCGGTCATATTTCTGGGAACACTACTTTAGAAACACGTTCTATATATGGCATCCTTTCGTATAAAACAATACGATGGGGATAGTTTTACAGCCAACAGTACACCAAATTGTCGTGGCTAAGCTGCGGTGGGAATGATACGAAGGCTAAACTTTATGCATACAAACACCTATAATAAAAGTAAATACCTACAACAAGGATGCAATGCAAAAGGGGAAACCGTCGTTGAACAAATACTCCTATAGCTATCGACATTTTAAACATCTCCTGTAGGTATGTAAGTCATGTTACCTCACTACCACAGCAGAACTCAAGTCCTCAGCGTAAGTGTAGAAAATTGTAACTAGTGGTGAGCCCAGAGTGTGCCCGACACGGCTTAAGACATGACGTAGTCTGTCGGTGTCCGTCGTCGAACACACAGTGCATTGTAATACATTGTTAGACATTGTTACTTGAATTGGACAGGTTGGTCTTTCCCATAATAGGTGTTTTGTAGTAGTGTGTGTGAATACGCACACTACTACAAAATACCAAACCAACACCATTGCAAACAGTGTGTACCTGCACAACATAGTGCGGAGATTTTTTACGTCACCCACTGGCGACAAGTGGAACAGTTTGATAGACATTCTAGTTTGGTCCCTTGGCAGAACTGTTTAACCACCACGTATGGTCTGATGGCAATACATGTTCATCTAAGTCAGCATTTCCCAAACTGTGTACCGTGAAACATTATGGGTCACCAAGTGTTGCGAAGGTTACAAGAAGTTTAAGGAAAATGAGTTTTTTTAGCGTGAAACGACCTTAAATTGAAATAAAACACGTTCCTTTTTAAATTTTGAAGGTGACTTTATGACATTTACGGTCTAAAAGTAATTTCCCCGCAGGCTCGACGAAAGGGTGGGGGGGCAAAGGGGGTCAGCAGAGGCCCAGAAAAAAAGTAAAACGAGCTTTTTCTTGCTCGTTACGTAAATTTTGAAAATGAGTTTTGTTCCCGGGCTTCATCATTTCTTTCCACGGCCCTGGTTTCTGGCATATATCCATTTCAACTACCACTTATCAACCGTACTCTCACATTACCAGATAACGGGAGTCTTATTTCGGAAAATGACATTAATATTATTGATTTCCAAAGCGTTAATTGCGTTGACAGTTTATCAGTATAAGTCAGGGATTTCAGCATTTTCCTAAAGAAACTAATCCATTGTTGTCAAATTATAAATTGTGGAGGCTATTTCATTAGCCAATTTTTCGAAATATGTTATTGTTATTTACAGTTCTCTTTTAATAAATTTTTATAAATTTCCACAATTTGTAAGCGTTCTCGCCTGGCCGTTTTCGCCCTTCCGGCATAATTTCCTCAACTTTATTGATCCAAAGGTCACCTGTTACTTTCGATGTCACAAATATCCCAACTAAAAGTTCTGTGATTCTAAAAAAAAATTCCCCAAGTGCGTACCAGATACGCATTATCAAAGTTCCGTGATCAACAGCTAATTGTTCACAATTTTTAGGATCAAATGTAGGAAATTTAATAGTATATATTATGTAACTGAGATTATGAGATGAGTTAAAATTTTTTAAAAAATAATCATGTGAAAACTAATTAATTGTCCCAGTTAAATATAGAAAAATAAAAACATCAATGAGTAGTTAGAAAACTTCAGAAGGTTTCATCCAACGTCACTAGATGGCTACATTCCTTACGTCTTCAATCTGACACGTGCTGTTATCTATTAAAAAAAAAAAAACGATGGGTGGAGTACAGTACAGTACAAGTACAGTAACGAACGTAGAGAAAGTTTAAATGGTACAGAGGAGATACTTGTATAAACGAAAAATATCTCACTGCCTAACTTTTTTAACTTCAGTGGAAAGCGCCACCGATTAATTTAGGGACTTAATGATCACTTATGAAGAATGACCATTGAATTGAATGCATTAAAGTTACGGGGTTTTGACCACGTAACTTTAAAAATAGACTCAATATTGTTATAAAATACAATAGCTTAAATAACAAGTCTATTAAATTCAACAAAAATCCAAATTTAGGCTAGTGTTCCTTAAAAATATTAAACTTAAAAATTAGTTCGCGATGACAAAAGTTTGGGAAACACTGATCGACATACATAGATATCTCAATGACCCAATTCCCAAAAATTTTAGAGGATTCTTTGTCGTTTTTATTTCGTCTTCATTTTTGAGGCATTTATCTGCTAATATAGGTATATCATTCTACTGGATAAAGTTTTCATATTCTCAGCGAAACAAAACTCTTCATAAAAGATCATTTCATTTGCCAGGTGTTTGGACTTGCAAATTCTATAATATTGACTAATGAAATTATTTTTGGGGGAAGCACCCAAGAAAAAACCGAATTGATGCTATTGTGGGCGGAGTTTATGTTCTTAGTTCTTTAAAATAAACGGAGGTCAGAACATTAGTACTTACCATAAAGAATAAAATTAGTAACTTTCGCCAATCGAGTACCATCACAAAAATACATTACTTTCTGCTTGTTTCCAAACTAATACACATAATAATACATCATAACACATTTCAAGAATAGCCCCCCTGCATGATGTAAGTTACAGATTCAAACTCAAAAAAATACTCAGGCATGGTCTAAGGTATATAAAGGTATAATTTCCCAACACTCTCCTACAATATATTTTCTAACATTTATTATATAAATACTTTTCCAAATACAATGCAACTTAATATATAACTTAATATAATGTTTAAAATTTTCTTGTTCTAAATGCAAATCCATATTTTCCATTTTATTTTCAACACCTTCCAACGTTTTCTCTACATCACGTTAGAATTGTGGAAACAAACGAATGCGGAACAGAATAAAATAATACAACTATACAGAACTTGAAATTGTTATTATCTAGGAAGACAAAGGAGAATATGAAGAAAGAACATACAGTCTATTTCAGAAAAGTAAAAACATAGGTATACTCTTATTTTTATGAACTGAAAATGATTCATTCACATAAATTTACGTATCAGACAGGCTCGTAATATAGCTATCTCTCATAAGATCTACTATCTGATATATTGAAAAAGGATAGTAGAAATTATAACTTTTATACGTGACAAAATTTTATTTTTGAAATGAGTCATTTTCAGTTCTTACAAATAGGATTCTACAATACAAAATTTAACATGGGAGAAAATTGTCCTGAACAAAATATGCTTACTTTTTTTGAGTATGATTTTTACATATAGTAGGTAATAATATATATTTCTATATAGTATGGGTGCGTGATGGCAACGACATCTATAACATACATTTTTCCGTGCTCATTAACAAATATAAATAATGGTAAGCGTGGAAATAAATAAATTTAAAATATTTTTAAACAAACCGTAAAATCTGAATACAAATGTTTGCTGTTTACAATTAATTTTTTTTTTATAAATAAATTTGAATAATTTGATTTGTTCAGTTTGAACAATAAAATACTGGATGAAGTATAACAATTATATTAAAAAGTAATTAAACAATTTTCGACCTTAATATGGATATAATTATCAAAACAGTATTTCCTTCCAACCTCGGACTATGCAGAGGAAAAAGTTGCTGGTGCCAGTGAAGTACTTCAGGGAAATTCGAGAATTAGGAAATGCTGGCATAAGTCATTTAGTTTAATGTAAAGTCATAAGACAAACATCAATAACTTTAACTGCTTATGAAACATTATTTCATGTGACTATGTGAGTTAAAATACATCAAATATTTTTAATTCTGTATTTATGGATTAACGTGTAGACGTTAATACTGTTGACAGATAAATAAGGAATGACATATTAGTTGCAACTGCGTTTATAATCAAAGTGAATCAATGTAAATATTTTTATTTAATATTTTTTATTATACTATAAACACATATGAGCTCGTATTAATGCTTGTTTTCTCCACTACTCACGCTGCAATCGATTTAATTGTCCCCACCATATACTTCGCACGCTGCCTATAGTATGGTATTTTTTAAATACAAAAATATAATTACAATCAGGGTCGGCCCAAAGACGGTGCAAACGGTGCACTGCACTGCGCCACTGATTGATTTTGTAAAATCGAAAACTTAAATATAACTTTCGAAAAAATATTTAATTAGAAATATGTCATTTATTAGGTACCTACTTGATTTTGTTATACATTTGATAGCCAAATGGCACATTGTTCTATTCGAGTAAAAAAATTAAAATTTTGGATATAGTAGGTCCGTTTGACGGTAAGTGTGAGAAAAAGAATGAAGAGGAACACACATTCTTATTTGGTTAAATTCTCCGGGGAGTTGCAAAACAAATTGTCACCATGAAACTGTCCCCTTTCAAAAGAAGAAGAATCACCACATTTTGAATTGTGTGTATATTTTTTTCTGAGACCACCTACACTTATTTTAAGGTATCAAAATGTTCAGTTGAGATGGGCAACTTTTTAAATAAGAAATTGAATATAAATTTAATCATTTGTTATTACACGAAATTAATATTTGTTTTTTTTTTCGACTAAGAGTTTATGTGTAAGTAACGAAAATTTGTTACCCAACAATTTAACAAGAGGCACTGTCAACTTATAAAAATACAATAGCGCAGCTAGAGCAGACATAAATTTATTCAGGAAAAATATAAAATTCGAATGTAATACGATAAAACAACTTAACGAATAAAATAAGTTAGTAGCAAGGTTGTGGAATGAAATGACGGACACCGGCGACAAATACAATTTCTTAAAAATATTTCTTTAAAAAGGCTTGTCCAAGTCCCTTACAAATAGCTTCTGCTCCTGGCCACGATACTGCAACACCAACTATCCTCCCTCTCATCGAGCCTAGTTATTATAATTCATATTATCTACTTAATAAATTTCTAACACTGACTGACTGACAGACAATGCACAGCCTAAACCGTCGGGTTTAGAAGAATGAAATTTTGCATAGGAGTTCCCTGTGTAACGTAGGTGAGCACTAAGGGTCCGTCCACACGACACAAGCTTTACCACCGACTTACTTGCGCAAACCAGTTTGTGCAAGTAAACATGTACGTATGGACGGGAAAAAACGTAGCGACTTACTTGCACAAACCTGGTTTGCGCAGGTAAGTCGGTGGTAAAGCTTGAGCGTGTGGACGGGCCCTAAGAAAGGATTTTTGAAAATTCGTCCCCTAAGTGGGTTTAATAGGGGATGAAAGTTTGTATGTAAATTCGTTATTTTTGAAGTTAGTGGTATATAAAAATACGTTACTATGGCTATTAAAATAAATAATATAATAGTTAATAAATCTTTAACACTGACTGACAGACAATGCAAAGCCAAAATTGTTGAGTTTAGAAGGACGAAATTAAGCACAGGAGTTATGAAAATTGGCGTTTAGGCTTCTATTTATAAATAAAAGTCAGTCGTTTCTGGAAATTTATTCCCTAAGACAGAAAATAAAAGTTTATATGGGAAGTTTATCATTTTTGAAACTATAAACGTGGAATTTGATTTAGGCTTTTGAAAAACATTAAAAGTGAGCAGAAATTGAGTACCTAATAAAAAGATGTTGCCGACGGGAAATCCCATCGGGTATACGGCTAGTAATTTAATATATCGTTACTATCAATAAGAAATCAGTTAAATTCACCAATAAAAACTTATTTGTCATTTTTATCGGATTGACCTTGTCGAATTAAAACTTTTTCGAGAGCAGAGCCTTTCAGGTCGTATAGCAATAAGAAATCCGACACTGCTTTTGCGAGGCATTTAATAGACACCGGACACACACCAGAACGGGAAATTACAGTGTTACACGAGGCAAGCTAAGGACAGAAGTTAACAATCCTAGAAGCAATAGAAATAAATAAACATAGCCCCGATCACCTTTTAAATGATTACACCTATATTTACAGTTCAACTTTATTTTCAATATTATGACTTATTTAAATTTAAATTTCTGTTTAAAATTGTATTCACTGTAATATTGTCGTTTTGTCATTTTCAAGTTGTCACGTGTTTGTTTGCCTCTTGTCACATGTAATGTAATCTTGTTTTTCTTGATTTTTGGATTCTCCTACTACTCCCATCCCTTCCACTTCCCCATCACATACCACTCCCCCTTTATAAGTATAGGTAGATAAAATTAGTATATAAGGCATCTATCGAATGTAATTTTTATTCTGTTTGAAAATGAATTGACATGACAGGACGGTTCGAAACAATATTGTCACAGTTTCAAAATAAAAGTGGTTTTTTGCGAAGCAAAATATTTGTTTATTATATTATTTACAAATATGGAATACCATAAAGTAACGCTCAAATCTATTAAAACTTGTTCTATTTAATTTCTGATCGGATACCAATATTAATCACTCGTTAATCATTCAAATCGTGATATCGCTCTGAAGGTAGCAGTTGTCAGCATTATCCAACGTCTATCTTTTAGCAATAAAATGACTACAAAAATCGACTTCTCAATCTTTTCATCAAATTAAAATATTACAATTTTACAAAATTCGAACTAATTCGTTTGAATTTAACACTTAAAAATTTTTTTCACTCCTTTTTAATGTTGTTTCTCTGTGCTCCCTCCTCAGTAAAGGATAGAAAAGAATACATTCCCAGATTTTCCACCCATACTAACGCCCATGGACATATTCAGTACACATCACAAAATACCAAAAGAGATAAGCACACAAAACTCGATATGCGATTGTGCTTTGAAACGATGCGCGTTGTTGTTTATAGAATATGTGGATGTAAACAACATATATTCGCAACAAAGATGTTAGGTTACGTTTCGTACGAACGAAACAGACAAACAAGCAGGTAAATACACAAATTAGATAAACAGCGGCGAGTACCGTAAGAGTCCGTTAGAGATTAATCTAAAAATGAGTAAATGTCTCTCAAATGGTACATTAATAGAGCATAAAAGAAATGATATATTCACCGTAACTATATTATGGTTTCATAAAAAATTATTTCTCTATTTACTTTAAATGTTTTATAAGAGTGCATGGATAGATACATAGTTTGTTGTTTGAACTATAAGAAACCAGTTGCAATTGCATGTTTTCAACATTTATGAATTCTAAACTGAAAGCTTGTAAAACGAAGTTATCTTGTATCTTTCCCATGTGATTCAATTGATTACTGACTCTTGTAGTCTTGCACGAATAAGTTTTTCTATTGTATGAGATATTATAAAGTCATATTAAGTAAAAATTCTTTAAACTGGATACATGATCGTATAGAATCAGATTCTAAAATCCACTTTTTAGCGAATTTTCGAATTGAAAATTCAGCTACAGTCGACTCTCGTTAATTCGAAACTCGAGGGACTCTTAAAATATTACGAATTATAGAGAGGTTCGCACTATCGCAGGTAACAATTTTAATTTTGTTAAGCATTTACGATGAATGAACTTGAACTTGTCTCAAAATGTACTTACAATCTTTTTGTCTCTTTCTCTCTGCAACTTTGAATTGTCGAGTGTTTGACGCTGATGAGTTTGAATTAACGCATCGTTTTTTTACGTAGCAATGATTTTTTCGTTCGAATTACCAAGTGCATAAAAATTGTATTGATATTGATTTAGTTCGAAATATAAAGAGATTTTGTAGGGAATTCGTGATAACTTTGAATTATAGAGAGGTTCGAATTATCGCAGGTTTGAATTAACGAGAGTCGACTGTATTACAGCTACTGTCATGGTGCGACTTGAGACTATAATAAAAATTTGTTTTGAGACCCCTAAAAGCGGAAAATGACAGTCACTAAAATTTATACTTATATATGTATGTATGTATGTATGGATTTATGTGTCCGTGTGATAGCTCTCGAACGAAATATCCTATTTTTACAAAATTTGGTGAAGACGTTGAAAAGCCAAAAATCATGGATGAGTTTTGCAAAAATTTGCTATAAAAATCAAAAGTTATTCAAAATTTTTTTTCACCATGGCAAAAATCGGAAAGAAATCATACAAGATACGTCTTTGAACCATTGTCCTATGAAAGCGGATTTTCGAGAAAAACTGATGTTTGCAAACGAAAATTTGTTATGTTATGCAAAATGCTGCGACAGGGCTATTTTGTAATCTTCTTGTTTAAACAAAAAGGAAAAGAAACAATCAGACCAAATTTGCTAAAATTTATCTCAAATCACAGTATAGTCCCACTCTCAATACGCTCTCGATTCAGTTTTGATTCGATAAAGTATTCTTACAGAAGAAACAGTAAGGGCCACTCAACACCAATATTTTACCGGACGGAGACTGGACCGAAAGTGAACTATGATTGGCACTATAGTGTGTAGCGATCCTGGGAGTATTCGTATTTTATTATATTCACAATATAATTACTTTATTACTGTGACGGTAGACGGAACCGATCTTTCAAAATTTTGTTCTCTACAATAAGTATCTACTGTACATATGCAATTTTTCAGTAGTTATATATAACAATGCGTATTTGTACAAAATAATGAAAAAAATTTCTCTTTTTTACAAACTATATCTTTTCCCGGTTCTTTTTTTGTTTAGACAAAAACCCGAAACGGTGAAGTGATTCAAAATGATGAAAAAATAACAAATTTTTTTCCCTTGTGTGTGTAAAAATATATTATATTATGACCGTATGATATTACTACAACGATTTTCTTGTTTTCTGCCTACGCTAGACACTTATCTCTCTTCATATTTTCGTGAAAAAGTAAAAGCTAAACATTGAGGATGAACAAACAGTTAGTTAATGTCATATAATGAATCAAGAAGAACTAGAAAAACGAGAGACCAAAAGTAAAAATGAGTTTACAGTAAAACTGAACAAATACACTATGTAAAAATACACTGTAGTTAGTGAATAGATATTTTTTGCACGATCGTGTATTTTCATGCATTTACCGATGCTGTTGACAATGCTGGTAAAATACATTTCCCGAACGTTTGTTTATATCCATGGAAACCAAAAGATAACAGTGCGGTAAGTGAAATAGATGCGTGGTAAGTGAATAGGAGTGTGGTAAGTGAAATTAGCTCAAAAATGATTGTATTTATTTATTTATATTGAAATTAAAAGTACAATTTGAGCAATTAGGAAAATAAATCGATTAATATGAAAATTTTTACTAGTTTGCTCATTATTATTAATATTGTTGGCATTAATCTTCTCATTTTATTGACATTTCAAAAGGTCGTTCAATCATTAAAATTTCCTGTGGTTTTCATAATCTTCCTTTCATTTTACGAGAATAAATTTGCAGCCAAAAATAAAATGCTTCATCAATTTCATTATTCTTACTAATATATAGTTTAATAAACTATTTTCCTCAATTTTTTTAATAGAAAATTCAAAAAAAAATATTCACGCCAGTGAAATATTGACACTTAATTTTTTGTTTACAAATATAATTGTCAATTGTCACTACAAAGATTCGTATTAGTTGTTATGAATATTTATAATATTTATTCATGGCATTCTATGTCATAAAATAGAAATATAAATTTCACCTATATTATCCTAATTTTATTCTTTATTTAACATATTTTTATTATTTAATTATTTTAAATCGATTGTGCAAAAAATATTATACAGTACACGATGCGTTAAGTGCATTTACTGATCTCGAAAATTGCAAAAACTCGACCCTACGGGTCTCGTTTTCGCAACATTTTCTCGATCAGTAAAAGCAACTTATCGAACTTATATTGTAAAATACTATTATGAGTTACCGTAATAATTTAACTTTGTAAAAGTGTTAATCTTAATAATTAATATATAAATGTTTGTATGTTTAGATGTTTGAATGTTTGCTCAATTACGCCAAAACGGCTGAACCGATCTCGATAAAATTTTATGTACATACTCCTTATACACTGAATTAACACATGGGCTTAATTTTATCCCGGTTGCAAGTTCCTGAGGGATTCAAAAACAATTATTCAAACACGCCCTAAAAAATTAAACTAAATTCGATGAAATTTGGTACACAGGTACTATTTATTCTGAGTTAACACAGGATTATGTTATCCCGGTTGAAGGTTCCTGTGGAACGACTGAACCGAATTTGATGAAATATAATACACAGATACTATTTACTATGAGCACATGTAGCAAGAATTTTAATAACACATAGAATAGTTTTATCGCGATTGAAGGTTGCCGGGGCAGGAAGAGGGATACAAAAGAGAGAAGAGGATCGAATTCAATGCGGGCGAAGCGGCGAGTCAGAGCTAGTCTATAATAATACGGTATACGGTACTTGACTAAAACTAAAAAACTTAGAGAAGCCATCGAAAAATAACTGTTCAGCCTTAAATGAAAAAACTGACGTGAAAAAGGGCTCACTGTACCCGTGCACATACTGACGTCACAATTTGAAAATAAGCAAACGTCAATATTAATTTTTGTAACCTCAAAATTTTGATTGTATTTATCACATATTAAGGAAAAGTGCTACTTGTTTTCCAAATGCGTATCAGCTATTCTAGATTCGAAATACTTCAATTTCTTTTATTCTAGTAGTTCTGCACAGGCCCGGCGAGAGGGTGAAGTAGCCGGTGTTGCAGCCTCGGAGCTTGAGGAGGGGGGCCCGTAGCTATCAGTAGAGGGTCCGGGAAAAAAGTTAGGAGTTTTTTTTTTTTGTTCAACACTTAATTTTTGGGAGTAATTTTTTAAAAGATAGAGTTCGTTTCCGGAGCCTGTAATTTTTCTCCATAACCCTGGATTCCTGCATACATAATTTTGAAAATGACGGCCATAAAAATGAAAATAACGGTTCCGAAAACCTAATATCTGCTTCCAACTTCATCCTAATATCACTCTATTTACGATTTTTAAATCGTTTCAGAATTATAGTAAATTTTTTTGACGTTATCTAGTGATGAGCAAAATTAGTCTTGGTCTTGCAGTCTTGTCTTGGTCTTGCATTTTTTGCAAGACCAAGGCCAAGACCAAGACTGCATTTTGCAAGACCAAGACCAAGACCAAGACTATAAGTATGGCTGCAAGACCAATACCAAGACTCAAGTGAGCAAGACCAAGACTCAAGTGAGAAAAGCAAGACTCTTGCTAAATTATTTAAATAGTTTAAAAGTATAATTAATACCGTAAAGAGAGAAAATTCTGATTTTAAAAGGAAAAAATTCGCTAATAAAAAAATGCAAGAAAGTGCAAGTTTTTAACAATACCAAGACCAAGACCAATACCAAGACTGCATTTTGCAAGACCAAGACCAAGACCAAGACTCAAACAGCTCTAGCAAGACCAAGACCAAGACCAAGATTCTTAATGCAAGAACAAGACCAAGACCAAGACTGCCAAGTCTTGGTCTTGGTCTTGCATTTGCTCATCACTAACGTTATCAACTACACAACAATCAAACTGGAATTTATCTACGTTCAGGAAGGGGAGTCTAAAACTAGCTCAGCTTAGGATAAAATTAAAAAATATTTAATAATACTTCATCATATTTTGGATGCATTAGATGAATATGTTTTGCAAGCCGTTTCACTGTATTATATTTCATTGCACTACCCCTAAGTTCTTTTCTAACACTAATTTAATTTTGTCGTTGAAGAAAAACAAACCCTCAAAAAAGAGAAGATGAAAAATTATATTACTTTTTAGTTTTCTTTCTGAATCATATTCCTAAAATTTCTCTCAAAACGAAAAAATAACTTGATAATTCAAATTGTTATTTTATTGATCAACAATTTCGTTTTCTTGGAAAATTTATTTTCCGTTCAAAGTTCAATTTTTTTATGTCGTTAAAAAGTATGAATTCTCATGAAACATATACTTAGCTTTTGGTCAAGGACTGATTTGTGATTGGAAAAACAGTTATCCGCTTCACCGAAATGAAATAAACTAATTTCGTTAAGACAATTATCCAATCTTCGAAATCTCTCTATTGCATAAAATAAGCACATTTTTCAAAGTTTGTCTTATGATGAACAAAGACCAAATACGAAAAAATGAAACGAAACAGACGAATGAAAGTATTACGAAAATTATACCAGAAAAAATACGTTTTAAATTTATTGTATTATCACACAGAACACTTCACCTTCTAGAAAGCTCCTTCGCTCAAGTTTAAATCTTTATTATTCTTAACGTCGAACAATTGACTTTTATTTTAGTCGGCATTTATTTATAGGGTACTTTCAAAACAAGAAAATGCTTACAAACGTTTTTCATATATTTCCGTCTCATTAAAAAATTTTCTTCAATATCCTGCGCTAATATAGTCAAAGAATTAAAAATCCTAAATTTTATACCCGAGATATATTTTGTATTATCTTCAATGTATATATTTCTTGCTCACATTTTTGGTAGCAGAGCTTGGTTTATCAATTCAAAATGAACTGTTAAAATTTTATTGTCACATTTTTACTTAACATAGTTGCTCTGAGATAGTCAGAAGAAATTTCTTTTATCAAAAATTAAATAATGTATTAATATACTTCAGTGATTATATTTGTATACCACTTGTTTGTTTTTTTTTATTTTCGTGTGCTTATGTTGCAGCAATATAAAAACATTGTTGATCAAACGTTATAAAATGATGTTTATAAATAATATTTCAAAAACGGCGTGGTGCGATCAATGATTAATTGATTATGCATTATGTATGTGTGCGACGTTACCACACCGATGTGTATATACTCAACTCACACAAACACCAACACACACTATTCTCTTGATTTCTATAAAAAAATTTAAAATAAACAATATAAAAACTAATTAAGTAACAAAGGTATTTGTTTTTTTTCTTTTTTTTTTGTTATTTGTTTTTACCAGATTGTTATTTAAACTTTCTGTAATACTCTAATTGATTTGAATGTGTTTGAATGTCAAAAATGTGTATATGTACGTATCACATATATGTGCATGTTGAATTATTTTATGTATTTGTTTATATAAAGTTTCTTTAAAAATATTGTCGGCTTCCGGGGAAGTTTACTGCAAAAGTGCTCGGGCCTCATAGTGTTAAATATGGTTTGTAACTTTGTATTTTATAACATATTAAATTTTTATCAAATTCCTTTGACATGTTTTCATTTTATTAAAAAAAAAAATAGAGTTTTCCCATAAGAACCCGTGTTAAAATTACAAAACTTTGAAATCGTTTTTCTCAAAATTCGGGTGGTCAAGTTTTTGTTTTCGGTAAGGGCTCGTATTACTGGTACTGAATTAAATAAATATCTAGAATAATTTCGTTAAAATCCTTTGAAAAAATCGTTTTATCGACCAACTACCTTGACATGAAACAGTTTTACGACTAAAATAATTAATTATGAAAATAATTATTATAATATATAATAATATAAATCAACATTGATGAACACATAAATGTATATAATGGCAACTGTCAGTATTTAATTACTTTACCTGGTCTACATAATTAATATATTCTTGTAGGGTGCGGTATGCGCCGAGAATAAACGAATTTTTCAATCCACAACTGTATTTGTCATTTAATTTTATGTATCAATAATATATTTTGTTTCTGATTCCTCGAAATGTAAGTTCTCACTTAAAACCATTGGAAATAAAACGTAAACATGTCACTTTAAACAAAAGATAGGTAAAACAATCAAATATCTTACTCGGTGTATTTTTGTTTTTTCTTTTGTTTTGTTTACGCCCCCAGTGTGAAGAAACAAAGGCAAATACAAATGTTTATTATGTTTTTCGTTTTTTATTTCGTTTTTCTTTTTTATCGTGTAAAATTTGTAACAAAGGTAAATATACAAGTGGAAATTTAGAAATTTTTATCTGGTTATTGAAGTTTATTTATTTTAAGGCAGAGTGGATAGAATTTTGTAATAAAGCACGAGAAAATAAAAGAAAAGCTCGAAAAGCTATACCAGAAATTACTTAGAAACTGCTTTTCAATTTTTTATACAAAAAGTTGCTTAAAATTCGATTTAAGTTTTAAAAAGTTCTCGGCTTATTATTAGTCATAATAAAATTTACATTTAGGTATATAAATTATACATTTATACTCGTATATGATACATTATACAGTTTTGAGAAAAATAATCATAACACCAGAGCAAAAATTTTATTTTAGTGTTTTTGTGGGAAAACTTGTGAGTTTACATTCATAAATATAACTATAAAAATATTTTCATCAAAAAACTTTACTGTGGTGGGCAGTTCCGTCCAATTAAATGGTCAATCTATGGGTCACCATTTTAAGAATTATTTATTTTATTTAAATATCGAACAATTAAATAAAATTTCAAAAAGTTAAACACAAAATAAATAATATCCCCGAGTTTTCGATTGAATTAAAAATTAAACCCTGATTAACAGAATTGTTATTTATTTTTTATTACTTATTCAGAAAAAAGTATTAACTTGACGCACGCATGTCTATGCGACAAGAAGCTATTTGCTTATTCTACTTTTCTCACATGGCTTAAGCGTATTTCAATTTACCTAAATTTAATTATTCAAACTCGCAAAGCCATCTCTTGATTTTTCATTTGATAAATATTTTATTTTCTACAGAAACCACTAACAAAGTAACTTAAACAATATTTAATTTAAAAAAAAAAAAACAAACACAAAGCTCAAAAATATTATTTTAAAAAGCAATAAAAAATTGCAATAATAAAAAAAAATACGTGCAACTCGTAATAAAAGATAGTATGTGCCACTCGTGCAGGATTATCGATTTCCCAGTCGAGCGAATGAGCGCACTCGTTTCGGACGTGCGCTTAACTTCGCTCTCATCGGCAACGGACAACTTCACACACTTATTGCACAATATACTATTTTATATACTAAATCGGTAACTACGGAAATATCCCTTACCAAATTATCAAAGACCTCTACAATATTTGTGTATAATATTATGTACAGCTTTTTTTTCACAAAGCTTACATTCATTTGTTGCTACATCTGTAACAATTATTTTTTCCGTAACTGTATCTATAATTCTATATACCTACATGTAGGTATAAATTTAATTAATGCATTTCAAAAATACGGACGTTGCGTATTATGTCATTGTCAACGTCATTAGTTTGTTGCAACTATAGCAAAGAGATCGATCCTCAATTCCAATCTCGTTTTGGTCGATTTCAATCAACCCGAACCATACTAATGAACCATCAAGCGAACGTTGTGTCTACCATATTGGGATAATTTGTACATACCGCGCGTACTCTTTCTCAACCTCGTAAATTAAAAACTGCATGTTTTAGGACACACAAAAAACATTAAATATTGTATTTATATATATATACTTATCTATATATATTTTATATATGTAGGTAGCCAACATCAAAGGGTGTAATTAGTATAAATCTTAAGTTCATAATGATTAAAACACAGATTTAAATACGTTTTTTTGTGTCTCCAAAAACTAGGACTTTTCAGATACGAGGTTGAGAAAGAGTACGCGCGATATGTGGTTGATGTACCAAAGCGTATGTATACGTACTTATATATATACATTCTCTATACATTCAAAATTTTGTACAATTTAACAATAAATTAATAAAATTGTGGTTGTGACGTAATCCTACTTTTAAAATAATTGAATTTTATTTAGTAAAATTAGTACAATCATTGTATATGATCATATACAGTGGGTTTCGATTATAAAGACCATGAGGGCACTGCTATCAAATTCGAAAATCGTTATACGTAAATTCGTAGTCCCAAAAGTACAAAAATTTTTTTTACAATCATAATACAAAGTAGGCTTTTACCATCTATGAAGAAAGCGTAAAATATATGTTTGCCGAGGACTGTTACTTTTCGCCTTAAAGCGCAAAGTAGTACTTCGTCGCTCGCTCACCGTATATTTAATTACAAATCGGGTGGGCGTTGTTTGTATATATTTTCTATGGCAACAAATAAACAGATTCTAAACTTCATATTATTTTTATCGTGATCAAATGAAATATCAGTTTTATTAAATTTTAAAATAACTACAAAATATTAAAATTAATAAATTACTATAAATAATAAATAATAAGTTCATAATTAATGTTTTTTTTTTTAAATATATACAAATATGCTGGAAGTAAGCAATAGTGACAGCGATTTCTCAAATACACCACCAAATATATCTGAAACTGCAAAAATTATTAAAATAAATGTTAACGTCGGTTATTATTTTTTCAGGTACATATTTTTTAAGTAAAACCAATACATTTTACAAGATTATAAAAAAATTTATGTGTGCACAAAGTAACATTGCCGCTCTCATGAGAATGACATCAACATTCTCAATTGAGGGTCAGTGTACCACTTTGTCCTCTTAATACACAAATAGCTATTAATTTTTAGAATGATTGTGTTTCTGTGACAACAAAAGTAACCGGTGACCCACACATTTTCGGCTTGGTGGAATCTAATGGATGAATTTTCACTACGTATAGCTTTGTAAAATTAGTTGTAATCGAAGAAAAGAAACCTTCGTTCAATCACTAGTCAATGCTATTTTGAAGAAGTGTACAAAATTTCAATAAGATCGGTGCATTTGTTGTCGGAGAAATCGTGTTCATCGACTTCAAAAATAGTGTTTTTAGAAAAATGCGATTAAAGTTTTGAGTAGAGGCCAACCTTTCCCAACGAGGCGAATTTCCAGAGGCTCTATTTCCTCAACTTTTACTCCGATGATTTAGAACTTTAGGAGAATATTCTAGACATATTGTACTATTAGATAATAAAATAAAAATGGGTTTTATGAAATTTTCAAACCCACATAACCCCTTGACAAAATCGTCAATCCTAGTGCCAATCAGGGGACGGCTAAAGGCTAGAAATTGTACTGAAGGTCAATTTCTTTAAATACACATTATATTCTATTAAATAATATTCCGATTCTTAGGAAAGTTTTTTGAAATATTCTTAAAGACGTTCGAGCGCGTCCACAAAACACTACAGAATAATGTTATGTAGCTACCACAAAACACTATACCTGTATGTTATGCATACAGAGCTTGTACTTGTTCATGTGTCATATCGTGTCGTGTATATGGGTGATTGCTATACGTACCACCTATATACTGATCTATGACATCAATGCATACACAGTTGTTGATTGAAATTTAGTAGTCTGATTTGACCTTGTATGTATATTATGTACGTTTACACATCAAAATCTACCCGAATATTAATTTCAATAATTAACATTTCATTTTAACGTTCGTCAACACGATTTTTTTTGGGCAATTATATAAATTGCATATTTCAAAGAATATTTTTAAACATTTTTATTATGGTATCTACTCTTATAATATACTTACTATAATTTTTAAAATGAAAAATACTGTTTAGAATATTTTTTCCTAATAGGTCTGTGTTAAAAATTTAATTCTTAATCGTCAATTACTTTAATAAATGATCTATGAAGGCCTTAAAATCTTTAACGGAAGATAACTATGTAACTGAACTTGTCAATTCTCTGAAATTAAAATTTTTATCTACTATTAGTTTTGACGCACGAACATCCTTAAATAAAATATAAAAACTATATTTGCACGTTCACCTTCCAAAAGATAATTGCATAAGCCCCTTAACAACGCACATTATTACCTATCTATACCGTGAAATAACAATTTAACAGTCTTTTGTTTTACCTGTGCCTCCACAATTTTTTAAATTTCATTGTAGTACCCTTTTCACAATATTTTTCTCGAATATTTTGTAATGTAGATTTGAGAATCGCCCCTGACGTACAAAAACATACTTATATGTACAGTACACATATTTTACAGACAAGTACGACAATATGTGTTGAATATTGTTGATTATTTTAGTTGAAAATAGATTATTTAACTACACCGAACAAAGCTATCCGCTGCTATGTCTGCCTCTATCCATATACCAAATACATATG
This sequence comes from Brachynemurus nebulosus, assembly GCA_035578155.1. Taxonomy (NCBI): domain Eukaryota; kingdom Metazoa; phylum Arthropoda; class Insecta; order Neuroptera; family Myrmeleontidae; genus Brachynemurus; species Brachynemurus nebulosus. The sequence goes on from JAPWDM010000002.1 coordinate 66,596,215, forward strand.
TAGCTTTACATTTACCTCATCAACTTTAACTCTATTATTAGAGTTACGTACTATTGCGTACCTTCATATACTTTATATATGTATATGTTATTTTATTGATATCTTAAATTCAATTATGATTAACAATGGGTAATTTAATTTTCATAAATTATCGTGTTTCTATGTAATAATGTTATTATTTTCATGTTTAATGTTAATTTATTTCAATATAAAATTATTAATTAAGCTATCTATCTACATTCATACATAATTATATTCTATTGACAATATATTATTAGATACCTACTGCCAAATACCTATAGATAATATAGTATTATGGTAACCTAATGTTAGAAAATTACATAATAAGTATTAAAAAAATGTGAGGATATGTTCATAAAAATGAAATTCGACTAGTATGTGTTAGACACACATTAAGTCAGGATTTCGTAGTTCTGTAACTAGACTTTTTCACAGTTCTTCTCACGCATTTTACACTATACTTTTTCTACGAGCAAATTCTTTTTCGTAAAATTTATATTAATATACCTAAAGCAAAAATTTTTTTAATTTATAATGTCAATTGTAAGATGTTCAAATTTTTGCCAAAGCATACTTTGAAACAATGGAAACGATAATAAATAATCAACATACATATGTATATTTTTAAAATTGTTTAAATAGATTATATTAAATTAACGAAATAGCCTACTTTTTTATTATATTAAGCCATGGGATATTATTTCGCACGATATTCTCGCACGCTGTGGGTAATTATTAATTATCACATATAGTTACCCCGTATCCGTGCGCAAAATGTTACTTTTAATTCGCTATGAGCTTTTGCCTGGAGGGAATACAAAAATCGACTACAGCGCTCATGGTGGACAAATATAATATCTGTTTATCAGGACGGCATTTGTACATAATTTTACTATTTCCTTTAAGAAAAGTATTTTCTTTTTAAATACTTGTTTGATTTTTCCAAAGTGAGTACTTATTACGATGTCTATTTACCAGACTCTATCAAATAATAAAAAAAATTATTTGCAACCTTTGTAACCCTACTATCAAACGCCATTTTATTTTGAAATTTTCAAAAAAATATCATCAATATATCCTCTTATGCTTTTTCTTGGTTAATTATTGAAAAATATTTTCTTTTCAGACATTTTTGAGGTAAAATGAGCATATGTATGGCTTTTATTAAACAAATTTCAGTTTTTTAATATATTTTCCATTCATTCATATAGTAAAATTTCCTGATAAATTGTTAAGTAATCATATGATGGTGGCTATACTTTCGGCTCAAAGCGAATAATAGGAGTAGAAATATTTTTTTGTCCATTTCTTTCATATTTTGAACTAGCCGTACCCGTGACGTTGTTCACGCGAAACGTTGAGTAGTTTCTTTTTCCAATTTGTAGTTTTTTGCAACACAAAATGCATTAAATTGTCTCCAAACTGACAATTGTGTATTTATTGTATTATTCGGTACACAATTAGCAACATTTATTTTGATTTAAAATTCAGAAAAATTTCCAAACTACAAAATTTATTTACAATTTTTGTTACTATAATTATGAAATTTTTTATGAAATACGTAAATTGGCGTAATGTGTGTAGATGCTCAAAATAGTTTTTCCATTTTCCCGTGGGAATGAGACATTTTCCCGGAATAAAAAGTATCTTAGATGTTGATTCAGGTAATAAGTTATCATCACACCAAATTTCATTAAAATCCGTCCAGTAGTTTTTACGTGATGCGTGAACAGACAGACAGACAGACAGAGACAGATTTAGAGTTTTATTATATGTATAGATATATTATTTCTATGGATACGCAAAGAAATATAAAATGAGTAAGAAATGGTTGATAATAGTCATCTTGAATGAAATTCGTCAGAAACTTCATAAAATAATAATTATATTTTCTGAAAAGTAAGCATTTTTATTTATTAATATCAAATTCGAAGTAAGGCATAAAATAACGTTCAAATCTATTAATTTTAAATATTATTATTAATTTCCATGCTAGAGTAACTTCTTTAAATCATTATATATCTAGTAATTGTTAATATAATTATTTTCTACCCTCTATTCCAAATTTAGTATTAGAATATACCGACGTTAATTGAATAAATGTGTGAACGGAGTAGGTATATTTGGTTACAGAGAATTTAGAACAAACCAAACAATTCACAACTGAGTTAATTGCACAAACCACAAATTTAATGGGCCTATGTTCACACGTTAAATTATATTTTGTTATTTAATCAATATTATTTAACTAAATACGTACTAAAAGGGAAAATAAGATAAAATGGATCAAGTGTATCTTATCTATAATAGTTAAGAAAATTAAATGCACTTTATTCAACATTTTAAAGAAAAAATAACCCTGCTGTAGCATTCTGCATAACATAGTGAATTTTTTGTTACAAAAACTAGTTTTCCTCGGAAACCATTTTACATAGAATAAAGGGTCAAAAACTTTTTTATGTGATTTTTCTCCTTCTTTCAATAGTGTAAAAAAATATCGAAAAACTTTTGAATTTGGGATAATTTTGGCAAATAACTTATTTTTTCCATGAAAAATGCCAAAAAAACAATGAAAACAATGTTTCGGGTATCGGGCGACATGTCTAACTGAAGAACTCATGGAAGATTTTTGAACGTTTTCACCAAATTTCGTGCTTTAATAAAAACCGTTAATGATATGACACAATGAAAACGGCATCATGACGCTGGCCGGAAGTTTTCTTGTAGTCAAAATTTAATAACTTCAAGGGATTGTAGGCCGTTTATAGATGTTTGTAGTATATTTATTTTCGTTTGTAGCCGTTTAGTTTATTTGTAATTTTTTTTTGGTAACAACAGAAAGATTATCGTTTGTAGTGTCTAACTATAACGGTAAAATATTCGTAGAATCGCCTGATAAAGCATAATTAATTAAAAAGTTATTTAAAAAAATTGCGTATGCGTACCATTTTAAATTTGCTCCATGTGAGTTCGTTATTTTAAATTTGACGCATGTATAGGCTTTATTGCATTATATTATTCAAAATTTAACAGCTTGCGTTTATGATTACAGTAAAATTTGATCTAAAAGTTTTTTATTTTTAATTAATTATGAAAGATAATAATAATAAACTCTTAAAAAGGAAAACTTCTTACAGCTACACATCTCATGTACTTTTAAACTCATGTACTTTTATTGCAAAGAGAAGAGTGCAATGGATTTTATTTCGACAATGGTTTGTAGAATATTTTTAATTTGAATTTTTCTTGGACAGCAATTAGTATTTATTATTGGAAATCTTATATTCTTTAAAACTTCAAAATTAAAAAATATTACAAAAATTTAACCACATGTAACAGAATAATTATGTCGTTTTATGAGATTGTCATATTTTTGAAAATAAAAATAAAACGAGTTTTAAAAAAGTAATTTTTTTATTTGAATAAAACATGTTTAATAATATATAATACATATTATTAAAATAATTTTTCTTAATACACTATCAAAAATACATCGTAGTTTCTTTTAAACTTGTGTCAGCAATTGGTATGAATGAAAAATTCTAAAAAAATAGCAGCTTGAAATAATAAAATTTCACAAGCATTTTCAAAAATGTGCAAATTAAACAAACTCATCAGTTACTGAAGCAATTCTTTAAAAAATAATTTACTTAATATGAAAATAACTTTGATTTGTTACTTTTAACCAAACTAAAGTTTTCTTGTAACGAGCCACCTTTCGAGTAGTTAACTCAATAACAGGTTTAACACAATTGAAAATTATTTATTATTATTATCTATCTTTCATTAGTAATTTATTATTATTATCTTTCATAATTAATTAGAAATAAAAAATTTTTGACTAAATTTTACTGTAATCATAAACGTAATCTGTTAAATTTTGAATAATATAATGCAATAAAACCTATGCATGCCTCAAATTTAAAATAACGAACTTACATGGAGCAAATTTAAAATGGTACGCATGCGCAATTTTTTTAAATAACTTTTTAATTAAATATGCTTTATCAAGCGACCCTACTAACATTTTATCGTTATATTTAGACACTACAAACGATAATCTTTCTGTTGTTACCAAAAAAATTACATTCACGATTGCTTCCGGCTAACTTCAGTACAAAATTTTGATTGTTAATTACAAATAAACTAAAGGGCTACAAACGAAAATACATATAGGTACTACAAACGGCCTACAATCGATTGAAGTTATTAAATTTTGACTACAAAAAAACTTCCGGCCAGTGTCATAATGCCAATGAAAACTGCAGAAAAATTAAATTGATTTTCGAAGTCAAAAGAGCATTATGAAACCTTTTAAAGAATGTAATCACCTCCTAATTTGAGAGCCGGATTCGCACCTGAAGGAAATAAATCTCATACTTTTTTATCTTCTCAGGATAAAAGGAATGTATATCAAACATTCTCTTTACATTTTTCGTTAAAATAAAAATTATAACCTCAAAAAGCGAAAACATTAACGAAAATGTGTATAGCTATTATCTAGAGACTTACGCAAACTAGACATCTCAAGGAAAAATATAAATAAACCAGACGAAATATAAACTGAATAAGACACATGAAAAACATTAGAGAGGGCAAAAACTGAGAAAAAAAATATTTCCTAACAAGTACCTACCTATATAAACAAAAAGATAAATTGGAAGCAACATTTACCATATTCGCTTAATATTACTGTAAACAAACAATGTAAAATATACCGCAAGTCGAAGTGAATCGGGACTTAAGGGTGAATTTTGGTACAAAACGAAAAAAATTGTTCGTGAACTTAGTTTAAAAGTACTAGAAGTAAGGACGAACACATCTTTCTTAAACTATACTATATAATAATTATTTTTTGAATAGCAATAGTGGCTAAGCTTAAAATTGGATGAAAGATGTTAAAAAATCAACTTAAGTTATCATCTTCAGACAGTGTTATTTGATGGTTTTTAACCCTTTGCACTCGATGGGCGCCGCCACGGCGACACAATAAATATTAATTCCACTCGTTAGGCGCCGCAGCGGCGCCAGAAACAATAGGTACGTATTTTATTATTTACAACACGCTAGGGGACCTAGGGCCCGATTTACATTAAAGCCCGATTTACATTAACGCTCCGCTCTCAGTACGATATCACTCCGCTCCCGGTTCGATAAAATATTCTTACATAATAAATAATGAGTGTATTCACATCATCGCTCTGATATCGGTCCGATATCAGTCATGGTTCGCTCTCGCTTCAATACCGCTCCAAAACCAATACCACTGAAATAATATTTTATCGGAGCGATTTCAGACATATCGATGATAGTGAACACGTTTTTTTTATTCCACTTCGCTCCGTTTCTCAGCCTTCTTCATTTATTTGAAAATTATTTTATTAGGAAAACATGATACAACACAGTGTTGGCATCAATCAACTAAATTTTTTAGTTAACTAATTAGTTGATTCATATTTTTAGTCAACTAATTTATTCCTAACTAAATTATTCGCAATTAAAAAGTTTAGTTGTAGTTGCAACTAAATTTTTCAATTTTTAATTATTAGTTGTAGTTAAACGTTATAACTAATAACTAAATTTGTCACATATTCCACACAGAAAAAGCATCATGAAACCAAACTGAAAGCGCCTAGTCTCGAGTAGAGTGTCCTGAATGAAGTCCCAAATGAAGTCCCCCAAGTCCCAGTTTCGAAAGTCCCACCAAAACAAAAAAATTCAGTTATTTTTTTTTCTAGGTATTAGGAGAACATAATAATATATTGTTTCAATTTTAAAACAGTAATTTGAATGAACTCTTTCTCTACCATTCAAAAATAAATTCATGTTCCTTTGATAGCGAATTAGGATTTTGTTATTATCGTGTTGCGGCGATACCGTATTTGCGGGGACCTTTTTTGTCGTTATTGAACAAAAATTATCGACAACGACGAATCTTTCCATAAATTGAGTAAATAAATAAATAAATTATCTTAATAAATTGATTAAGATATTTTTATGTATGATATCATTGACGCAATACAGACTATTTTTAAAAAATTACTTTTCGTTATTTTTCGTAATTATCTTTTGTCGTAAACCGAAATCTCATAAAAGACCTACATCGTAACAAAAAAATAACGAATTTTTTAAAGGCTGAATTGAAGCAAGTTATAGGTATTCCAAACATATTAGCGCTACTAAAACGTAGTTTTCGTTATCGTAAATTATTGATATCGAAAATAACGATATTTTCAAAATGGAGAAATAAGGAAAGAAAAGATTCTTCGAAATTATCGCACCTGCTAAACTATACTTTTCATTATCAAAATCCTTCTTGACTTTTTTATCTCCTACGATAATTTCAGTAACGTTCCAATAAAATTAATTATTAGTTATAACTAATAACTACAACTAAAAACTAAAGTAGTTATTCGTTACAACTAACAACTAAATTTTTCAGTTATTAGTTATTAGTTACAAAAGAATAATTCACTTATTAGTTATTAATTATTAGTTATAACTAACATCTGGCCAACACTGATACAACACAACGACGCGACGTCTTGCTACAATACATTGTGATACATACTACTAAAATTAACTAGTAAATATATTGTATTATGGATACTATGTTCTCCTAATACAATAGTGTTTGCAGCGTTTTAAAACTACTGTCGAGTAGCTGAGTACCCATACTAAAAAATGGTTCGAGTGCAAAGGGTTATTAGAACTTGATCTAAAAACAATTTATTTTGGCATTCGTATAAATAAATTGCTTCCGAGACTACTAAAGTAGCGCAAGCATTGTGATCACTTTTGAAAAATAAAAAATTTTTTCCCTCCAAAATACAATTTTTTACGCACATTTAACATTTTAGAGCTTCCTGAACAATTTTGGTTAGGTGTCTGCCTGCCCGTCTGTGTGTCTCCAGTTTGCGCCAAGTGACATAACTTCATACTATTCGACTGTTTTTAATGAAATTTTCAGAAATTATGCAGTTTGGTCCGTAGATAGTCCCCTATGAATTTAATCAAAATCAGAGTAACGGTAGCAACACCACTACCATGTCATTCCAAAATTGCACCAAGTGACATAACATCTGAACTATTCAATTATTTTTTATGAAATTTTCAGAAATTACGCAGTTTGATACCTAGATGGTCTCGAATGAATTTAATCGAAACCGGAGTAACAGTAGCTACCCCGCTGCCATGAAATCCCATTAAATTTCAATATCTAATTTACTGCTAGTCCCATTTCGCTCAAATTTTTATTTGCGTTAGTTTCTAAAATAATTTTACTATTATTTTATAATTTAGCCTTTAAGTATTTTGAGTTACAACAATTTTTTATGAACTTTAAGGCGAAAATATAATTTCACGGTATATATATTTGGTAGAATATTGTTCTAGTCTTTTACGAGTACGAGGAAGCTGTGTGCCACACCCCATTGGTAGTGTATTTTTATTTGTTTTTTTATTTTTTGGAGAAAATTATGATAATTTAATTAAATTAATTTAAAAAAGAATTGAGTTGAGAGGGGTGAGACGAGACAGTACGTGGGTTAATAGGGACGATATGTCAAGTACTAAGGCACGAACGCGGGGTGATTACGGACGGGTTACGGATATATTGGAACATAAAACGGAGGACTTTCAAAATTATCACCTTATTATAGAGACTTATATTTTTATACTATCTTTATAAACTTTAGATTTCACGTTTATTTCTACACAAAATTATAGTGTATTATCCCTTTTTTGGATGTTATATTTCAGTTGCTATTTTGGTCAACCCCACTGATCGTCCCAATCCACCTTTTCGTGGTATCTTTTGACTCCAATTTACCACAGAATAGAATTTTTAATAAATTAACGAAATACAAAAAAAAATACGATATGAAGTTTGAATTGGTGCCAATTCAGTCCGAATTACAGTAAATAAACATTGTTAGGAGAGTGATAGATTAAAATTGGCGGGAACCAAAAATATATAAATGTATCATTATAGGCAATTGATACAACGTATCAGTTGTATAGATAGTTGAAAAACACGAGTTTGTGTGAAATAATAATATTTCAGATAAAAATGTAATTTGATTATATAAGCTTGCTTCTGTGTTATATCAATTAGGTTAACCGGACCAAAAAATATGAGAACAATTAAGTGGACGAGACTTTTAATGGAAAATTGAAAGAAATTGTATGTCCAATGTTTTATCTGCGATAAGGTAAATAAATTTAATCTAAATGTGAGATAGTAAAGTGAAAGAATAGTTTTCCTATAATAAATTATCTATTTTATTATAGTAGATGATGACAGAAAGAGAAAACAGATGGACGATTATAATAATTTTCACTTTGTTTTTGTCGAATATGGTGTTTTCTTTTTTTATTTTGTACAGTATTTTTCCCCGGCTATTGAAAACAACTGCTACCTCGCATAATAATCACAACAATAATAGGGTATGTACCACATATTTGGACAGATTAGTTTAAAAACGCCTTGTAGAAATTGGGAAACTTTCCTCGTTTTTGCCAAAACTCCCACCATAGTTAATTAACTTCCCATTGGAAATTATTGTAATGGGTCCGATTTTACGAATTAGACATATCTCCACGTTTCAAAGTCACTAGAATCCGAATCGATCGTTCTTAGCGTGATGTCTGCGTGTGCGTTCGTTATAGTTCGTTCGTTCGTGAATTTTTTTTTCGTCTCGCATATCTCGAGAACAAATGATAACGTCAACTCCGGACTAATTTCATTAGATACATAATTAAAAAACGAAGACCGAATAAAGTTTTCAGCAAATTCGGATTAGCGATTTGTTTTTTTTAGCGAATTTCCAAAAAGAATTCTGGAAATTCAGCTATTACAATAGGTGTCATGACGCGACTTGAGCCCGAGACTATGACAGAAATTTGTTTTGAGGTCCCTAGAAACCGAAAATAATATTCACTAAAATTTATATATATATATATATATATATATATATATATATATATATACGTATGTAGGTATGTATATATGTATTAGCACGATAACTCTCGAACGAAATGTCCTAGGTTTACGAAATTTGGTGACAACGTTGGAAGTCCAAAAATCTTGGATGAGTTCTTCAGCCAGACACGTCGGATGCCAGGAACATGGTTTTTGTTCTTGCAAAAAATTAGTTTTTTGCCAAAATTTCCACTTATTCAAAAATTTTTGCCAAATTCTTTTACATCATTTAAAATAGGAGAAAAAATTACATAAAAAAGGTCTTTAAACTATTATTCTATGTCAACTAGTTTCCGAGAAAAACTAATTTTTATAAACGGAAATTCGCTATGTTATGCAGGATGCTGCGACAGGGGTATTTTATAATAAAAAGATCAAATTAAAAAAAATTCGTGAAATATTTATCGTCTCATATATCTCGAGAATTAATGACAATATCATTTGTTTAATGAGGGGTAGAGTCCCCCACGAGATACAGAGAGCGAAGCCCCCCTTCCAGTGGGGCGCAAGGAGCAAAGCACCTGTCGCGTGTTCGGGGGAAGGAGCTCCCTGAAATAAAAAAATTATCATTTATGTAAAGTAATCTCTTGTCTTTAATGACACCAATGAGAAGTTGACAGTGTGGGTAGACCTGTCCCCCTAAATTTTATTTACCTATATTTTGTTCGCCTATAGTATTTATAATATACTGTAACATTTGAGAAATCAAAAATGTTTCATTCTGTATTCCATAACCATTTAAAAAAACATAAATTTAGATCATATCTCGAAAAGTATAGAACAGCTAAAAAGCTTCTAAACACGGCGGAAAAGTTTGCTGTTATTATATTCGTTTTTTTTTTTTTTTTTTTTTTTTAATAAATAAAAATGAAAATTAGTGTAAAGTTAAACAAAAGCGTGAAAGAAAAGTTTGAGAGAAGGATATCTCAACAACTAACCAAGTTATGAGATTTTAAAGTTGTGCTTTGCATATAAATATTTTTGTTTCGTCTAGTAGAGTCGTGTGACGTCTTCTCTTCTACAACATGGTAACCGGAGCGTCGTACTCTATTTATTCTAATCGTGTGACATTTTCTCTCTTACAACATGGTAAGTGGTAACCAGAGCATCGTGCTCCTTTTATTCTAAAAACAATACATGCATGAAATACTAAACGATATAAACACTAGAACACCTAGACTCTACAAACTATTGTATGGGGAAAGGGAGACGGGATCCTATGGAAAACTAATAATTAACGAACTGCGTGTAAGCTACTTCATCAAATTCTGTATATAAGACACTCAGCGATTAGTCATGTGGTAACGTGACGTCACAATTGTCAACCATTCTGCCATCCATAGCTAAAGTACGCTAAATATAATTTCTTTGTTATTGATGGACGGATTTCAAATTTTTTTTCACAGATTTGGAAATCTGTGAACCTACCATCTATAGTCGACCATATGTTTCCAGGCCAAGTTAACCTCGCCATTTACTTTTTTAAATAAAAAGGTTGTGCCATATTGTGATAGTCGTGCAACATTATCTGTCCTAAATTCAATAGTATGGGTTTATTTTACAGTCCAAAACTAGTTTTGGGCATAAAGTTAGCCCCGCATTTATGGCTTCTGTATTACCAGGCGTGCACTACCATGGACCTTAACTCGCCAATACCCAAGCCGCGATCTATCCACAAAGTATCCTGATTTTGTGCTAGTTTTTATAAAAATAATATAAATAATTGAAAATAAATACCCTTTAGTTTTTTTTTTAAATGGAGTGTCATCTATGGGTGACACTGGGCATTATGTGTAATATGAACTGAGTAAAACAGTATGAAATTACCGGCAAAAGATCACTTTCATTATAAGCTTGATTCTTAAATAATAATTTGTTATAACAGTACCTACTCTTTAGACATTTTTATAACAACGAAAATACCATAAGATACACTCACACGCAATAAAATAGCAAATCGTTTGAAACAACAGAATTAATTTGACCATTAACGTAACTTCAGTGTTGCCAAATTAAAACCATGAATACTACTAAGTATTAACATTTTAGCCGTAACACATTTATTTTTAAAATTTGTTATATAGTCTGTAAAAAAAATTCACAAATCACTGTCACCTAGAGGTGACACTGGGAATTCTCGAGTTAAATAAGAAAACTAAATTCCAAAATGTGTATTTACTACGGGTTAAATTATTTTAATTTTTTTTTTCTTTCTTTTTTTTGTAGTACCTACGTAGTTAAACTTATTAATAGTTAGGTGTGTACTTTTTTGCATAATTAAAAAAAAATTTGGGGCCGAAGTCTCAGCTTCTTGGTAGGTTAAGATCTAAAAAAATAACAATCTTACTCTGATTACTTACAATAATAAACTTGATCTAGGTTATATCTATATATATAAAAGAAAGTGGTGTTAGTTACACTACTTATAACTCAAGAACGGATGAATCGATTTGGCTGAAAATTGGTGGAGAGGTAGCTTAGAACCAGGAGACGGACATAGGATACTTTTTATCCCGTTCAAACGCGTTTCCGTGAAGTTAGTATAAAACGTGGTACAACAAAAATGCATATGACATAAATCTGAAAATATACATACATACGTATGTTTGTTATTGATTTTTGTTTCCATAGTTTCAAAGTATGCATTGGCAAAAATTTGAACCTCTTTTACAACTGACATAAATTAATAAAAAATTTTACTACTTATTTAAATAAATAAATTTAAATTTTACGAGTCGTGCGAGTCGTATGGCGAGCGGAGCGAAACATTACCTGGAATTAACCTTTTATAGAATTTTGAATTGTTTAGCGAGCGAAGCGAAGCACTTTATAGGCGAGTCATATGGCGAGCCGAGCGAAGCATTACCTGAAATTAACCTTCTATAGAATTTTGAAATGTTTAGCGAGCGAAGCGAAGCACTGTATAGGCGAGTCGTATGGCGAGCGGAGCGAAGCATTACATGGAATTAACCTTTTATAGAATTTTGAACTGTTTAGCGAGCGAAGCGAAGCACTTTATTCTCTCGCCTATTCTCAATCCCATATGATTTAAAATTGGCTAAACTATTTTCAGCTTTATTAGTAAATCGTATGGCGAGCGGAGCGAAGCATTACACTGAATTAACCTTTTATAGAGTTTTGAACTGCTTAGCGAGCAAAGCGAAGCACTTTATTCTCGTGCCTATTCTCAATCCCATATGATTTAAAATTGGCTAAACTATTTTCCGCTTTATTAGTAAATATTGATTTGATTGTATCAAAATGATAAGAAAAAATTAATTCAATCAATTATAACTACTGAGCCACAGCAACGCGTGGCCGGGTCAGCTAGTATTCATATATTTTAGTGTATCTATTTTTTATACAGTAGGATCTCGCTATATCACATTATATGGGACCGTAGGAGAAAAAAATGTGATACAAGTGAAGCCCCCACTCAACACCAGTTCATATAGTGTAGTGTTTGATTTGATTCAATGTTTGCTTACATATACACATGTACGTCGCCCCACTATAATAATGTAGCGAGATTCTATTGTACCATAATATACATATATACATTTATTGTTTAAATAACGTAACAATAAAATTAGAAACAATGGCAATAATTTTCACATTTTCCACATAAAATCTTCTCTTGTACTTACTTGAACAATAACAATAACAGATAGATAGATATAAACAGAAGCAACAACTATATTTATACATAATACTATTTGCAAGTCTAGTATGTACTATATAGTATAGTAGTATACATATAATAGCTAGAGTTTACTATCAACATACCTACCCATACATAGCTAGACACAAAATAAATAGTAAGATATAGTAAAATAAGTAGATATGTATGTAGACATGTTGTCACAATTCGCTTGCAACATTACAAAGATAATGTTGAAACCAAGGTGAGTTTAAATGCATGGGTAGACCACCTTTGCGATGACAGACGAACTGAACGCATAAGGATTTCGTTGTTAGAAGGTTAGAACTACCAAATCCTAACAAAAATGAGTTGATATTGAAACAATAATCATAAGATTGTGTATTCTGAATATTTTTGATTTATTAAGGCAGGAGTTCCTCAAGTGTGGCCCGAGATCTGTAAGCTCGAATGTTAAAAAATATAAGTTATATGTAACATTTTCTAATTATATGAATTATATATACAGTTGATCCTTTTTTTGTGCGATGGAGGGGACCGCATAAAAAAAATCGCACAAAAAAAATATATTCAAAAATATCATAAATAGCTTTAAAAGTATAGTTCGATCCAGATTGTACAAAAAACTTTTTTTATGCGGTTGGTCGGGACCGTAAAAAAAAAAAGTTTCATCGAAAAAACGTCACTCAAGACGCTCAAAATTTGAAAATTTCCTTAGAAGTTCTTCTATAAACAAGATAAAGCCTTAATTTACACGTAGGAACATTTTATTTCCTTTTTATAATATTATGAAAATTTTGAAAAATACATATGTAAAAAAATTAAATGATGCAATAATTTGTGTTCTTATGCAATGTATTGATTAAATGCTTAAAAGTCGTTAAAAAGTATTTTTATCAAAAAAAGTTATTATAGTAATTGTTTATGTTTCTTGATGTCTCGTGATTTTGATTCATTTTAATGTCCATTTTTTACAAACGGCATAAAAAAAATCACATAAAAAAATTGCACAAAAAAAACCGCGGAAAAGAAGGACCGCATAAAAAAGAGTTCAGCTGTATTAACAGTAGCGTTCAAAATTTTTCACTAAGTATATATACTTATAAACAGGTTTGGACCTACAGTTATGACAAGGGGGGGAGGGCAACTTTCCTGTTGGCGCCTACCCCGAGAAAAACGCCAAATTAAACATTTTGGTGCACCGATATTTTTTAAAATTTTCCCTGCAAAAATTAACTGACCAGCAAAAAAAAAAAAAACGCAAAACACCATCCAATTCACCATTTTGGTGCCCCTCAACTTCCGTTTTTGGCGCCCCTAGAAACTTACAAAGAGGCACGTGCCCCCTAGATCCGGCCCTGCCTATAAATTACCTTTCTGAAATTCCTTTAGGAAACATGTTTTTCTGTTGTTTATCAATTTTGATTTTGTGAAAAATTAAAAAAAGTAATATCGAAAATCTATAAGTTGTTTCAAATTTCCGATTTCCAACATCAAAATTATAGTTATGTAGCTTTTAAAGTATTTGGTATACGTCGTGACGTCATGGAGTTCAATTTTTTGAAATTTAATTAGGTAATAGCTACAAAAATGAAATGAATTAGATCTTGGTTGGTGAAGTTTGGGTAATTTACAGCCGAAATTTTTACTTTTCCTACAAAACTAGCTTTATGACTTATTTTCTGTGATAGCTATATAAAACATTATTATACACTTTATCATAAAGATTTGGCAGAACCGGTAAAAAAAGTGACAGGCCCTCGGGCGCGAGAAAAAATTTTCAAACTTTTCTACTACCAAAAAGTACAGTTGACGAGCAAAAAAAAGTCTTCTTACTATATTCAGGCCCCTAACCGAGACCACGGGCAATTACCATACCCTACCTCCCCCCCTCTCGCCGGCCTTGAGATTTGGTATGACAAAAAAAGGACGATGAGTAATTTGTTTCTCAAAACGGGGACAGTAAACTAAAAGAAAATCGAAAATTGTTTTGTAAATAGTGTAGACTTTTCTTTCATGCAATATTACGAATATTGTATAGTTTTATTCTCTCTCGTACAAATTATTTCCAATAATGCTTTCATTTTAAAACATATGGTTTAGACACAGATTATTATATTTATAACAGAACGAAATACAAAATACTGTGTGAGTTTTTCGAGAGTTGCCATTCTTATTACAGCCAAACCGTTGATTTAATCGAAAAATTGTTCAAATAAAAGTTGTAGATATCGACGGCGGCAACCGATTGCTATAGTCAGGAGCTTTATAGCTCTTATGGTTTCCGAGCTATGATACAAACTTTTACATTTTTAAATGAGACTATATATTAATTTTTCGATAAAACTGATCTAAAGCATTAATTAACAACATAAATGAGCAAAAAAAAATTTTTTACCTAAGTTTAATTTTTTAATTTTTCCTTAATTTATCAGTTGGGCAGTAAAAATATGCATATGTGCTTGAGGCTACTTCGACTGATAGTGTTTTTCTTGGTTACATTTCCATTACATCCAAGAATTTCCCATACCATTTTTATCATAAAAATTTGGTAGTAATAGAAATGGCAACTCTCAAAAAACTCACATGATATATGCTTACGTAAATATGTGTCTATTATTGTTTTATACGATCTATACTGTGAAATACTTTCGGTACAGGTATATTCTAAGATATCTAGAAGATGTGTGTATTTTGCAATCATAAAAGAAAAATATGTGAGTAATAGAGTTCCATAAAATATGGTAAAAATAAACGATCATAAAACTTCTTCAACACGAAAATTACTCACAATCCACAAATTAGCCCCACTTTAAACACTTGCACAACATTTTACTTTTAAAAAATATGCAAATTTGTTGGTACAATAAAACTCTAAACATAAATTTATATGCAACCTGTTTCAGAGAAGTAAGAAAATAAAAAATTTAACATGAAAAATAAATTGTTGGGATCAGAGTATGCGTATTTTTTATGGTTATGATTTTTATATAATGGGATATTTTGACAGTATCAAAGAAAAACAATAAAAACAAGTTTTAATGAAAATTTATTTAATTTTAAAAAAATTAATATTTTTCAACTATAAATTAAGTCAGCAGAAATGGGGTGTGACGTGCTTTCTCTTATATTTCAACACTGTCGCCACTAGGGTCGCTACGTAAATACCGGTTAGTAAACATAACTATGGAAATTAATTTGACGACAACCTTTTTTCCTAGTTATAAGAAAAATAAACAGTTTTTTTTTTTAGTTACATGACAGCTGTTGCTATTTAGAGAATGTGACGTAATTGAAGCTAATGAACGTTTTCGCGCAAATTTTGAAAACAAATATTAAATTAATTTTTTCTAACGATTTTCGGCATTATTTTTAAAAATTAAAATTATATATGTACATGCATAATACATAAATATGCCTATTTTAAAATAGTTTCCCAAAATTAGTCAAATTCCGCATTATAAAATGGTATTTTTTTTTTTCAAACAAATGTATAACTTATAATAAATGTAAAGATTTTTGCTAAACATTACCTGCATTATTAAACTCAATGTAAATTTCAATGTTAATTTCATATTTACTTATTATTATTCGAATAAATTTTCAATTACTGACTTTTATTTATTTTGAAACGTTTATTTTGCTACAATTTCATTCCACTTTATGATAAATATCTAGTAAAAACAAGATCAAGCACTTTTAATCACAACAAATTTTTCCCGTATTGAAAATTATTATATGTTCCTAGTTACCAGAGACCCTCTGTATAATTTCTTTAGTACGTGTTAAAATATTATCTCTACTAGAAAATTTACTTTTGTAAGCTTAGGTAGGTTTCTTGAAGGATAACCGGATATCAACCATTTTGACAACCAAAATTAAAATTTCATTTACAAAATGCCAGACGCAAGTGCAGAAAAGACATTTTTATAATTTTACAATAGAAGCGTTTAAAAATTTTTACTTACACAATATACTTCCTAGGCAATAGCACATTCTACCAAATTATTCAACGTAACGAAACTAAATTTTAATACATGGGTACCCCAACGTAGCATCTTAGTATAAATAATTACAAAACATAGGTAATTTTAATATTTATTTATTTTAATATTGTATAATTAATTACATTTATTTAATAACGTATGCAAATTTAAGGTAAGACCACAAGTAGCCGTCATGTTAAGACATGAGCAGGACTTTACGTTAAATTTTTTCGTTCATAATTATATGAAATAACCAACAGTAAAGGTAAAACGAAAGATAATTTTATGATCTTTCAGGAATATTTTAATTTATTTGAATATTTTTATAATAAATATATTAATAAAAATAAAATAAAGGAAAAAGTGCGGTGTACCAGTACCCGTCAATAAAAAATTAACGATGTTCCAGTATCCGTCAGAGGAGAGGCCCAGTATCCGTCATTCTTTAGAATATAATTAATCTTAAACAACTGAGCTATATAATTAAAATACTTAAGGATAAAGCTTTATTTAAAAAAAAATTATTTGATTCTGTTATTTCCTTTCTACAATTTCTGCAGGTATATTGTTTAGATTGGCACTGAACTGATTCTTTTAGAATTCTCTTTAGTACAACCATACGTGATGCTAATTCTTCTGAAGCATTATCCATAATATCCATAAATGCTGTTTTTGTACATTCTTTTTCATTGATCCATCGTAATTCCATCAGACGCTCTGTATCGTTCAAAATTTCTATAAATTCTTCTTTTTTGAAATATTCTTCAATTTCCTTAAGCCAGTTTTTGATATTTTACGCTACCGAGGCCCTTGATTTTCTTAAATTTTGAGATAATGGCTTAGATAACTCCGGACTCCGTTATTGCAAAAATACAAGAACCATTCTTGTCCAGGTCGACCATGAGTAAATGGATTTTCTGATTCATGAGTTTTGGATTAGTAGTTGGCTAAGCTGTTTAGCAGTTAAGGATCACAGTTTCATTCAAATGTATCATCCACTTTACTATGTTCTCATCTTCTTTGTTGGTTAAAATAATTGTGGAGGCACTTTCCTTTTAATTTATCTGACAATGTGGTCTGACAATTATCTGTGATATACGAAATTGTTTGACTACGATAGAAATCGGCATTCTTTTTGACGAATTGCATATCAAAAGCATTTATTTAATCTTCATTATTGTATTTTATATTGAAACGTTACTATACGGTACCAATATCCGACATTAATTTACAAGGACTACTAAAATTTAATTGTTACAGTAAATAATGACGGGTACTGGTCAGTAGCTTTATTGTATCCAGATTTTAAAATTTTACTATAAAAAACGTAGAAGAATATGTATCCTTTTTTAAAATACAATTTGTTACCCCAATAACCGTCACTATGATAGTTACTGGAAAATATCCGTATTTTATGTACCAGTAGCCCCCATCAAAAATAATAAATTTCTGTTAGGTTTTCTGGTCTAATAGTATGTGCAACTCGTGCGGGATTGTCCATTGCCCACTCAGGCGAATGAGCGCACTCACTACGTTCGTGCGCTTAACTTCGCTTTCGCGGGCAATCGACAATTTCCCGCACTTATTGCACAATATACTATTTTCTCAAATCAAGTTTTATTGAAGTTATTCAAACTAAAGTTATACAAATTTCAGATTTTTATCATCAGCCTCATCAGAAATATAGAGGTTCAAAGTTCCAAATTTGAAAAAAGTCAATTTTTGGAAGTTTGTAAAAATTATAAGATAACAAGTTTCACAATTGAAATTCTTTTGGGTAGTTGTACCCATATACAACTATTTCCATAAAAAATACCAAGCTGTTTAAAACACTCCTATAAAAAAAAAAATCCTCCTAAAAACTATTCTTTAACAAAATTTAATTCATGATAAACCTCAAAAAAACAAAAAAATATAGCTAATTATTCGTTAAACCAAGATTACAGTAAAATTAAATTAGTGCTTACCTCAACTAAAACTTAAGAGTTTTAGTGAATATATGCAAATTTTACAAACACTAACTTTTAGATGAACTGTTATTATATCTAATGTTAACTGAATGCTATCATAAATGGAATAATGGTTAGGTATACTTCCCAGAACGTGTAGCAGGAAACACAAAAAATATATGCTTGCTTAATATCTTAATATATTTATCATTTTATTGAAACTTGACGGCTATTGGGTCAATGTCGGCTACTGGTGCTCTTATCTTATAATACTTAAACATGTTTTTGACGACCAAAACTTTTTTATTATTTTTTGAAAAATTTTCCAAAAAACTTCTCAAATTTCCCTTCTTCTTTGGGTGCTACTGGTTTCTTCTCTTCACACTGAAATATTTTTGAAAAATTAAGAATTGTAAGAAGTAGATAAAGTCGCCAAATATCGTCACCTATTTTATTTTTGGTCATAACAAATGTGAAATCAAAAGTGGCATATATTCAAACCATGTTTCCATCTCAGAGAAAAAAGGTAAAACCAAAAATTGTAAAGAGAATTTACTTTTAATTATAATTATTCATAGCGATACTGAAACAGTTCCCTTACACAAGCGAAATTATAAATTTAAGATTTCACCAACATTTTTTTTATGCAAGAAATTTTCTTTAATTATAATTATTTAACATTTTAAACTAAACACTCCAAAATTACAGTTTGAGAAAAAATGTAGAAAGACTCAATTAAAAAAAAAAATAGTAATGAAAAATATTATTTTAGTTTCTCTTGTAAATATTCGTGTATTATTGTAAGCTGGTGTGATATTTGGCGACTTTACCTTACGTATTTCTATTTGAGACTTTTTTTAACTTGATTTACAAAAACAAAATTTAATAAATAAAAAAAAAATTAACTGCAATCAATATACGATTGAATTTTAAAACATAACGAAAAAATTTGCTTACCGGTAAGGCATACATTCCCAGAGCGGCAAAATACAACATAAAAAAGCATATAACCAATAATTTTCGTAACATTTCTGCTTTTTTTGAAATTATTTTAGAACAAGAGATGTTTTTTTTTCTTTTAAAATTATTTACGTTTATGCAAATTCCTTTCAATCGTTTTATATTTATTGCTTATCTTTATCGAAATGAAATGGTAAATATTTTTAAATTTTTATTAGCAAAAAATAACGGTAATAATAATATCAATAAAAGTTTTCCTTCACATTTATGTTCATTTAGCTAGTTATAGGTAGCTTATATAGAAATAATTTTTTAATGACAAAAAATTAGAAATAAGTAGCCAATCGTATCAAAATGAAAAATTGTTTGAACCGAATAACAACGCCTCTGAATACAGGGCCGGATCGACCCTAAGTGGCGCCCGGGGCACGGTGCAAAAATGGCACCCCTGTCTTTCCGTAAAATGACAAAAGAAATATTTCTTTTTAACTTTTTCCCCCATCAAAAGCAAGTGGCGAGCAAAAAAAAAAAAAAAGAAACGTCAAATTCAACATTTTGGCGCCCCCAAGATTTAGTGCCCGGGACATGTGCCTCCGCTGCCCCCTCTAGATCCGGCCCTGTCTGAATACTAACAAAAAAAAATTAAATTAAATTAAATTAAATTAAATTAAATGCTATCAAGCTGATATGTCGTATGAAGTCGTTTATGAATTAAAAAGTATAAACTTTTCATTCTTGCTATCAAAATAACGATGAAAATAAGGAATTTTTTTTACAAATATGATTGGTCCGACAAAAATCTTTATTCTAGTATAACTGGGTGCCTAATTTCGACAAAAATGAAAAGTCAACTTCAAAATCCTGTAATTCACTTTCAGTTTCATCATTCTACTATTTCATTTACGGTTAAATTAATGTCGTCACTATAAGTTAAAAAAAATTATTTTTTATTACTCATGCGAGAGAATTACTAACTTGGCGCACACATTTCTGTACGCAAAATAGCTGTTTGCCCACTGTACTCTTCCCACATACTTTTTTGCGTGCGGAAAGTAACTTTCCACACGCAAATTGACAATAAAACACGCAAAATTTAATCAAAGCACGCAAAACCACCTCTTGATTTTTCATTTGATAAATATTTAATAATTATTTCTATAGAAACCACCAATAAAATAATTTAAACAATTTTTAATTCAGAAAAAAAAGAGGAACACTCAAAAATATTATTTTAAAAAGTAATAAAAATGTCAAAAATAGTAATAATAATAGAAAAAAGTATGTGAAATTCGTAATAAAAAATAGTATGTGCAACTCGTGCGGGATTGTCCATTGCCCACTCAAGCGAATGAGCGCACTCACTACGTTCGTGCGCTCAACTTCGCTTTCGTGGGCAATCGACAATTTCCCGCACTTATTGCATAATATACTATTTTCTCAAATCAAATTTTATTGAAGTTATTCAAACTAAAGTTGTGCAAATTTCAGATTTTTATCATCAACCTCATCAGAAACATAGAGGTTCAAAGTTCCAAAATTTGAAAAAAGTCAGTTTTTGGAAGTTTGTAAAAATTATAAGATACAAGTTTCACAATTGAAATTCTTTTGGGTAGTTGTACCCATATACAACTATTTCCATAAAAAATACTAAGCTTTAAAACACTCCTACAAAAAGAAATCATAAAGTGAATTTTGTTAAATTTCTATATCCAACTTTAGATGAAGTTTTCTTGTGGAATGGACGAAAATAGGCCAAATATGGATATAACTTAAATAAAAATTTGTTATCATTAAAATTGTTTTTATTTCAACCTTTTAGGGTGGACGGTTTATGAAAGAAATATGAGAATATTAATTAAAATTCACATAGTGTTTGAAAAATTATCAAAACTGGATCGGCTGGGACTCGAACCCGGATCTCTTGATTACTAGCCAAGCGCCTTACCAATTAGACCACCGACCGTTCGTTCGAGTGCCACTCCAATTCTGACAATCAATCAAACACATCCTCTCTTTAATGCGAGACGCAGTTACACTTTTTAATTAAAAATGTTATCGAGTGTCTGTGAAACATTATTAATGTATGGCGGACTTTTGTCCGTATTTTAAACATACACCAATATTCATATGTTCACTTAATGTCCAGCTTTGGCTGATACTTGAACACTCGATGTACCTTGGCAAATGGCCAATTCATTATGTTAATTAAAATTCACATAGTGTTTGAAAAATTATCAAAACTGGATCGGCTGGGACTCGAACCCGGATCTCTAGAATATTAATTTTTTCTAAAATGGTCGAGCAACCAACTTTGATATAGACCGACCCATTATGATATTGGTGCCCCTAAAACTGCAGGGGCCCCGGTTTGCCCCCCCCCCCCTTAGATCCAAGACTGATTTGTCTACGCAACTTGGTAGAAATATTATTCATATCAAAATATAATATAACGCTTATTAGTTATTACGTTATCGAGTTCAATCCGTATATGAAATAATAAAATAAATATTTATTGAACACATTGTCAATATTTATTTGCAATTACATTTTATATCATACTCAATAAAAACAGACCTGGCAACAGTAAAAATATATCTGTATAAAAATATGTATTTATTTTATTATTTGTAATAAATTATAAAGCGAATTGTGTATTATATACCTTTTTTTTATTATTTACGCAAAAAAAATTCAAAACATTGATAATCTAATAAAATGGTTTTAAAAATTTTCATATACGCATTCGATTTGATAGAAAACAGTAGAGCTCTATCTTTTATTATTTATAACAATCTGTAAAATTTTTAAAAAATTACATCACGAAAATTCACGAAATTACATCGGTAAACGAAACACCGTTTGTCAAAAATAAAAATTTTATGTCTCTAATAGGAATAAGTCTCGTATACATGTGAAATATTTATTTTAAAAACTAGCTGTACCCGCGACGTCGTTCGCGCGACGCATTGTTATAAACTCAATGAGAAGTATATAAGTATAATAATTATACAGAACTTGTAAGAAAAAAACATTTTTGCGTAATGCATGCACCCGGAGTAAAAAGTATCTTAGATATTGACCCAGGTAATAAGTTATCACTACACCAAATTTTATCAAAATCCGTCCAATCGTTTTTTCGTAATGTGTGCATATGCTCAAAATGGTTTTTCTCAATAATTCTCAATTCCAAAACTCAATAATAGGGGAGATAATAAGGTGAAACGAAAACCATCTTTTCCTAAATATTTTCCAAACACTTTTGAATAACGGCTTGATATTTTAGGGGTGCATTAGGAGGATTAAATTTATATTAACACTTATTCCATCACTTAAGATCAAGCGCTCGTTTTGGGTGATAGATGTTAGTTATCACGTCTTTTCTTTTTTTTAATTTGCAGTTATTTAAACAAATTTCTTAACAATATGATTCCTCAGACAATTCCACGCAAAAAAGGTATGTTTTCGAGTAATTTAAAGTAGAAGTATCTATTTCGAAATTGAATTATCCTGATGTTCATACGCACCCCTAAAATAAGAATCCATTATACAAAAGCGCCTAAAAAAATTTAAAAAATAGAAGTCAGTTTCGTTCCACGCCTCTACATTTCACCCCTCCACTTTATCACCATGATTTTTGAGTTTTGGAAAAGGTACCATTATTTTTGAACGTACCTACTATCAGCTCTAGTTATTATGGTACATAATTCTGGACCACCTTGTATTTTCCCGTGGGAATGAGACATTTTCCCGGAATAAAAAGTATCCTAGATGTTGACCCAGGTAATAAGTTATCATCACACCAAATTTCATTAAAATCGAAATTTCGAAAATGTATAAACCTTTCGTGTAATAATAAGTGATAAACAACACATTCCCTAGTGATTCCTCAAGTTTTTTTTGTTTTTCCAATGTTGGTATCAAACATTACAATTTGTACGGCAAAAATTAAAATGTAAAATATCGATATTAATTTTAAATTTTTAATTAATTCCGTTGTTTAATAAAATATTTTACACATACATAAATACATGTATGATAAAAACAAAAAACAAAATAAAAACATATGGATATACTTTTTGAAAAATTAATTATTGTGTTTTAGTGTTTTAATTTATGTAATCTGCATGTTATCGATTAAAAAGCTGTAATGTAAAATTAAACAGCAATAGAAAAAAAGATTACCTAATATATTATTCAACCTATTGTTATATTATACTCATCGGAAAAATTGAAGGAACGTTAAAAATTTTGAATACTTTAGGAAGAATTTAAAATTTGAATCATCTTCTTTTTGATGTTGGAATTGCAAAAATTTTTTCCACAGGGAAAATTTTTTTTAAAAGGTAAAGGTCAAGAAAAAATCGTTTTCCTTCTTATTTTAACGTTATGCACGATATTTAAAAGAAAATATTAAAGCAAATTTATTCCCAATATTCACCTAGAAAAAAACCAAAAATTGATGTAAATTCCAAGCTACAAATAAAATTAAATTTTTGAATGAAACTGTATTTTTAAAAAAATTATTGTCGTAAATATGTACACTATTTACATAGGTGCATACATATTCAAAAAGCTTAATATATATATATATATATATATATATATATATATATATATATATATATATATATATATATATATATATATATATATAAGCTTTTGTAAATACTGCAAATATATGTTAAACTTTTTATCATTAACCCTAGATTCCTACGTTGGTCTACGAGAAACGTTAATCGTTTTAACGGATGGACTTTTTACGGAGAGTTTTAGAGTTTATTTGCAAAAAACATTTTTTTTACATAACAATACTACAAAAGCGAACAAAATATTTAAAAAAGTTGGATTTGGAAAAATTTCCTAATGTAAATATTTATTAATTTTTATAATCTTTTTATCAAAGCATATTTTCATTGTAAAAATTAAAAAATAGATAAATACATCAATTGTATCATAAAACATGTGTTTCAAATAATTATTTTATGAACTATTATGAGTCAGTGGACATGTGTGACTTTACAGAATGTGAAATCTCTCAGTCATAGATTTTCCTATAGATATGTAGTTATTTCCCCATTAGGCACATTTGTAAATTTTCTAAAATTTGTTAGTAATTTCGAATAAGATCTCAAAAAGTAATAAACATTAAAATATTTTCCACAAAATAAATTGTTAATCTTTTATTAAGTCACTTGAAACGCATTCTTTAGTTTTCGATTCAATATATTAAAACTTCAGTATTATGTCGTCTCTATAAGTCAAACAGCTGTAATCATCTTTCACATTATCATAATCATTGAATAAATTAATTATAACATGCATATCTTTAATAAATTTTAGAAAAATTAGGAAAACTTTTATATGTGAAGTACAAAATCTTAAAAAAAAAAACATCGCGTAATCATACATCGACGTCCTTTTGACGGACACTATTTCAATACAAACAAAATGACAATGACTATAAACAAAATAAATACGTCTTATGTGTGATAACAACAAATAAATTAGATAACAGAAATCTCACAACAAGTAGGTACCGACAAGTTGTAGTATTGGAGCAGGTAGAGAAGTTCCTTCGTCGTTTTGACGTGTACGTATGATTCTAGGGTTAAATATAAATAAAATTACAAATAAAAATATGAAAAATTAGTATATAAAAAATTCATAACTGAATGTTGGACGTATCTATATTTTATTTAAATACTATATTAGAACTTTGTTTATAATTCTTGTAATACACATCAAAAACATTTATGAAAACATAGCATATTTATAAATAGAAAACTGTTTAAATAATTAGATAAGTATAAAATAAAAATTTTCAGTTTATTTTATTTTTTTTTTTAAATATAAAACATAAATAATTTTTTTTTTTTCATTTTTATAAAATTAATACAAGTAACTGTATTTTCTTATATTACAAAATGCACCGTTTACGAGATATTCACTATCGAAAATTTTCGATATCGATAAACTTGGTGTTTGATGGTTTCAGTATATTTACAATATAACCCTCTATTTTAGATAATCAACCTCATTACAGTTTTGTGGTCACGGTCACATACCGTCCCCTAACTGCGGTCACTATGGTCACTATTATGACTAAGAGACAAAATAAATTTTGAAATTCAACTCCTCATATACCTACATAAATATATTAGGATATTAAAAATTCTACACACATTTATAATTTTCAATTTTCAAGCTTGAATTCGGGTAGGAATTAACAATGCCACATATTATCTCGTAAATTATAACTCTTTTAATTCATTACTGTAGTTTCTCATTGTTTAAATGCGTGTATGTTTACAAACATTTGTATAATAACCATTTATGCCGCACATATACTAAATGCGGCATATGAGTAAAAAATAGTTTCGAACGTTTTGTAGGGGGTGAGGTGGATGGAATTGGGTGGTAATACTCGCGAAAATTATTCATGACAACATTAATACACTGATTTATACATATTAAGCTTTTAAATGTGTAATAATTTTGAACTATTATCAAACAATTTTAAAATACAATACGTATTAATTGAAATGGAATGTTTAAAATATATTTTTACGAACAAATATACATAAATATGTACACAAATGGACATAAAAAATTGGACAATTCACTAAAAATAAAAATATATTATCCCTTTGCGCTTATAAGACATGTACAGCATGACAAGGTGGTTTGTCCATTAACTCTACCATATTTAAAGGTGTTTTGTCGGGCACATACACTTTCGTCAGCGGAACCGTAATAAAATTTATTGCACCCGAAAATTTTACCTGATAAAGTTGCAGTTTCGTCAGAGAAATTTTTTTTATGATATACACTTTCGTCAAAACAGATGTTTAGGTATAATTAAATAAAAATCAAGTATGTTTTGGTATTATATGAGGCGTTGAGAACAAGAACGACCTAACTAACAAATTTTATAAAATTGAGATATTGGGCCTAAGCATACATGAAGGTCTACTAATTATTGAAATAAAAACTAGATGTGTTTTTAATATTAATCTAGAAATGGCAGCATGTAAACTTTTTCTTGCATCATACACTTTTTATTTTATTTGAGAGCCCGCCTATGACATAGACGGGTTAGGTCATTTTTTCACATTAACAATATTGTAATTTTCTTAAACTGCAGTAGTGGCGAGAGACTCTCGATAATTGAAACTATCTATAATTATCGATAGTCAGTCGTAAAACTATCGATAGTTGTCAATATTTTCCGAAAGTCAAGTTTTTGTTGCCCAAGTCATATTTCATAGGACGTTTAGACAGTGGAACAACTGTTACAGTGGAACAACAATACAGTGGAACAACTAGTTATCTAGATTGTATTTATCTAAAATCGTGCTTTTTCAAACTTACTACAGTACCTACTTAACAAGAAATTATAATTTTTTCTGCAAACATTTTCAGGGATTTTCGAACTTTAATTTTAAATTATGAATATTATAAAATTATACAATTTTTTGGTTCCGAAATCAAAATCTTATAAGTTTGCCATATTCATGCATCAGGTGTTTAAATTTTCACAAATACAAATGATATTGTAGACGAAAGTAACAAAACTGATGATGACTGAATCTATAAACTTAATTTTTTTTATTATTCAAACGCTTTTTTTTATTCTGTTTATATAATTTTAAAATTTTATTCCTTATGTTGGATAAAAATATACATTTTTTCCAACAGTACATTTTTTTCCCCAATTTAAAGCAGAAAATCTTTGAAAATAACATGACCTAACTAATATATTTTTACTAATTCCTTATTAACTACGAGTGTAAAAATGGCCTAAGTGACAAAAAAATTAGCAAAAAGATGCTAGACCTTCGAATTTTACCCATACATGCATTTGACCTTGTATTCAAAATATAATACATAAGTAAACTTCCATAATCTTATTAAGACTTTGGTGGAAAAACAGAAATATTTTTTTGCATATCTTTAACAGTCGTTATCTCGATATGAGTAATTTGCAGTTAGACCGTTTTTGCTCTCGTTATTTCCTATTTTGAAATAATTTTAATAAAACTGGGTATTTCCAGTAATGAAACATTTATTGACCTGACGAAAGTGTATCCATAAAATGTAACCCAATGAACGAAAAAAGGTTTATTACTTTATTGAGGAGATTAAAATTGACGAAAGTGTAATCGCCCGAAGAGCGCCCGTTTTGTCTGTTGGATCATAAGACATGTACCACATGACACACTGAATGTTGAACTGTAATGACTGCTCATACTTCACATTACATGAATATTTTATTTAATAACTGCAAACACATTTATTTATTAGAAAAATTGTAAATAAAATAATACAAAATCACGTTGAATTATCTTTTTAAATTTAAAATTAAAAACTAATAAAAACAACATTGAGGACGTATTTAGCGCATTTAGTATTCAACTTTGGGGAAACAAGGTTAGAACGTCAAAAGAAGCCGTCAAAAAAAGAACGTCGGTCCTTGTCATGTGCTACATGTCTTACCAGCCTATTTACAACTCACTTTTTTTTTGCTTGAGTGCAAAGAGTTATTATTTATTAAAAACTTTTATTTAACTTGCTATGTTAGTATGTTGGTTTAGATCAAATCTTGGAATCAAAATTTAGACAGGTTCTAATTGAGCTGCAGGTTTCAAATTTTGCATACGTGTCTAACCTTGATGACAATGCAACATTGTATAATTAGTTTTTCCCTAATTCGCCACAAACCAAAATTGTTGATTTTTAGTCATATGCAACTTTTTGACATTTCGAATTGTCAAATATTGTCCATTGATTTTACATTGCAATTTTTTGTTTCCATAGTTATGTCTGATTAGGGTAAATTAACCGTCTAAAATATAGGTAAAAAAATTACTTCTTTAATTTTTTTTTTTAATTAATTGTAATCACACTAAAAAGTAGAAAATAAAATAAAGTAAAAAAAATGTTTTTTAAGAAAAAGCTTTTATTTTAAAATGGGCTAAAAGAAATAAAATAACTTTTGAGTGAAGTTTGAAGCAATATGCAACATAATTTATAAAAGCTTGAGGCGTTTAATTAAATTTGGTAACTGCTGAAAAGTAAAATAGCTACACTTATATCCAAAACAGAAATAATTAATGATAACGCCTCAAGCTTTTATAAATTATGTTGCATATTGCTTCAAACTTCACTCAAAAGTTATTTTATTTTTTTAGCCCATTTTAAAATAAAAGCTTTTTCTTAAAAAACATTTTTTTTACTTTATCTATGAAATATTCTTGCAACCTTTGACTATGAACACGCGAGCTTATAGACTTCTGCCGGTTCTCGATTTTCAAACATCACATTTCGCATATCGTAAACCAGCATTGCCTAGATTTTTGATTTAAATTTATATAAAATGACGAAATTAATTTGGCTGTTGAAGAATTGTAAATTTACCTAACTGACAACAGTATAACCATTATTTAAATAAAATATTCGATAATGCGTGAATAAAGAAATGTAAAAATTATTTAATATGCTTAAAAAATTATGTAATTTTCCGTATGATTAAATTACCTAATTTTTATAGTTTCTGAAATACCAATTAAAGTTTCCAGACTCATTAAAAACACTAATTTACGACATGAACTGAAAAAATTAATGATTTGAAGAAACTGGGGCTGTCAGTATCAGAAAAATTTATATAGTTTTATTCCTGTTACTAAAAAAATGCTACGGGCGATTAAATTTAAATCTTTTTTTTTAACCTAAAGTATGGTATGGTAAAGTTGTCTTCAACAGGTAAAGTTAGCAAATTTTATGGTACATCTTCTTAATTAAAATTATTGGAAATTAATACAGTTTGATATTTTATACATTGATCCGAGGTCCTCTAAGTCAGAGGCTCTGGACTTGTGCCTAACATATACCTTCAGTAAAACGGAACTGGTTAATTGACTTAAAAGTAATTTTAAGATAGAATAGCTTTCAAAACGAATGAACTTTAGATTCCCAGACAGAATATTTAATATAGTTAGTAGTTTATATCTATTAGAAATTTTTGTCTAGAATCTTAAAACAATGATATTTTTAAATCTGAAATATCCAGAGTTTTCAATTATTATTACATTCATTGTTCTGTCAGCTTAAATTGTAATACCAGTTGCGGCAACATAACAAAAAAAACGTCTATGTAGAAAATTGTCATCAATTTTCAGTTAAAAGGGAACAGAACACATGGGAAGAAAACTTAGTCTGTCGCAGCAGTAATAGTAATGATCACATACACGTATAGACGTTGTCTGAATACTGAATGATTATCATTTGTTGGTTGAAATTTTTTTTATTTTATTGTACTCTGTGTATAGAGAACGTTTATAAAGTTTATATACATTTTTAGCATATTTATCATATTTATACCTTTTGCAATTCTTAAATAAAGAAACTTCATGACATTCATAACACTATTTTCGTTTTACATATGTATTTAATAAACTGTATTATCAACAACTTGTTAGTTCAAAACGTCATCAACAGATGTCAATACTAAGCTACGGAATGCTAGCGGAATGCTTGCAATTTAAAACTTCTGTGAAATTACCCATTAATTTATAGCCACAGGAGTACATGGTATTTTAAAAAATGAAAGAATTTAGAATCACTCTTAAATGATTTTTATTTTTATTCGATCATGAAAACACTTTATCTATCCTTTTCATTCTATTTGTAAAATGACAAGTTGTTACCTCATATCAATACAAAATATTGTCTTTCAGCTAGACTTTTTAAATATGTCCATCATGTCCATACTCATTTTGTAAACAGTGCACATTTATTTACAAGTAATGTGGAATTTCAAATATACCGATTAGAAATGGAAATATTTAATATTTTTAAATTAAAATTATATATCCAACTAAAAATTATTTTAGGTAAATAAAAAGTCAACGAAAAAGGCGTATCGCATTTACATTTTACAAATTGCGTTAAAAATTCTGAAAAATATAGATTTTATATAATTATACTTTTTTATTTAAATTTATTCAATAGTTTCTCATATTTTCATACCCTAAAATAATTGCGTAAACTTGTAATAAAAAATTACATTATTTAAAAATTTTTATGGTAATACATTTATCTCAAAAATGAAAATTGTTGTCCTACAAAATCTTCTATATAATACACAATATTATGATGGCGTTCGGAACGAAAATTTTGTTAGCCTAACGGGCCTCACGTTAGCTAACGGAGCTTTCACCGTTACAAATGAGAGGGCTCTGATTCAAAAAATTAATGCACCTTAAATATTTTTTCATTGTTTTTCACGGTATAATTACTTAAGTTCTGAAGTACAGTCACATTTAAAAATTATAGAATAAAAATAATCAGTCACCATGTTAGAAATTGTTGTTTTAATATATAATGTACAGCGTTTATTGTCTATGCGGACTATCATTAAGGGGACGGTTTCTATGTATTTGTGTTTATATACACGAAAATATTTTTTTAACAAACACTATCTTATGTAAACAAATCTTGCAAATTTAACATATACTAGCGATTATTTTGGAAGTTAACATAAGTATATGATAATAACAATAATAAAAATTATTAATACACATATGAATGTATAATTTCCAAGCTTACAATTAGATGTAAATATTATGTAGTTAGAAAATATTCTCTAGAAAGTTATTTTAACAAAAGTACTTTAACTTTTATATAAAAATAAATTGTGTAAAGAAACACCTATATATGAATTGTCTAAGGGGACGACGTTTGTGTATTGTCGTCCGGTTAAAAAGAAGTCAGTGTATGTTAATTTTTTGAATGCGTTCCCTCTGGTTTGTAATAGTGAAAGCTGTGTTAGCTAACGTTAGGCTAACAAAATTTTCGTTCTGAACGCCATCAGTGTTGCAATCATTGAACTTCAAGGAATTTTGTTTAGCATACCTATTCTATACTTTATATTTCCGTAACGCTCTTATACACAGACTCGTAATTCTCGTAACATCATCGTAACCAGATCGTAACATTAAACTGAAAATGATCTTTCAAAACATGCCAAGATGGCGGTCAATTTATTTGAATGTTTATTGTCACATCAAATAAATTTATCCGAATTTTTAAATTGGTTAACAAATGAATCAGTAACGGTAATTTAATCATATTGTTGATTATTATAATATTCTAAAATTACTCACTTTTTCAACACATAAAAAATTTTATCACAAACATAACCTTATATTCGTTCTTCACCAAATTTTTGTTTTTTTTAAAAAGTAAAAATTTTCTTCTTTTTAGAATTCTGAAATTGAGATTATCAAAAGTTACGGTTGTGGACAAGGTGAATTTGTTGTTTTCTTTCTAAATCATCTTCGTGATCAAACGGCGAGGTAAATTTAAAATATTCTTCCAATATCACTTTTTCTAATTTAATTTTTAAAGCATTTTAAGTTCGGACACGTCAAACCCAACTCCAAGAAAAATTCAAACGCCCAGAAGAAAAGATAGTATTGCTGAAGGTAACAGCAATGTCCAAAAAACTAAAAATAATAGTCATAATGTAAGTAAAGAATTATTTCCTGCGGCAAAAGGTGATAATTTAACGTTAAACGAAGATAATTTCCCATCGTTGTCCAGCAAAAATTTAATTGCGTCCACACCAGACACTCAAAGGAAATCTTTCTCAACTTCTGAAATAAATTCACTAGATATTTCAGATATTTCGCAAAGTATCACTAAAACTCAAAGTACAAAACCAGCTAAATCAACTTCAGAACTATCAAAATCCTACAACACCCCAAAATACTCAACATTTGAAAACGACTCAAAAAACCATCCACGCTCCGACAAGAAAAACTCGACATCAAAATCAAGCAACACTTCATTCTGCCTAGGAGATTTTATCGTATCGACACCAGCCGCAGAAAAACGGAATACGAAAGCTCGGAAGTGTATTCTGCAAACATCAACCAGGTAAGATTACGATTACGGCGATATGGCGCCAAGATTTAATGATAGTTTCTTATAGAACTCGACAAAATAAAACGAAAAACCAGAATAACATTTTTCGTTATGTCGCTTCGTTTTCGATCTTTTTGAACGTGAAACTTGTCTTTAAATTCGGTTATATTGTATGTATAGTATGTGTAATATTTTGTCAATGAGCGTGTTCCATTTAGAAAACACAAACGACACTGTGTAACCTAGTTTTTATATCAAAGTCGAAATATATTGTCAAAACTAACTAAACTAACCTAAACTTATTGCTTCCGAGACTACTAAGAAGCGGAAGCACTGTAATCACTTTTGAAAAATAAAAAAATTTTTCCCTCCAAAATAAAATTTTGCGCATATTTTACGTTTTAGAGCTTCCTGAACAATTTTGGTTTGGTGTCTGTTCGTCCGTCTGTGTGTCGCCAGTTTGCACCAAGTGGCATAACTTCTGAACTATTCGATTGTTTTTAATGAAATTTTCAGAAATTATGCAATTTGGTTCCTAGATGGTCCCCTATGAATTTAATCGAAATCGGAGTAACGGTAGCTACGCCGCTACCATGTCATTCCATTAATATACTAAATTGCACCAAGTGGCATAACTTCCGAACTATTCAATTCTTTTTTA
Organism: Brachynemurus nebulosus; assembly: GCA_035578155.1. Taxonomy (NCBI): domain Eukaryota; kingdom Metazoa; phylum Arthropoda; class Insecta; order Neuroptera; family Myrmeleontidae; genus Brachynemurus; species Brachynemurus nebulosus. The sequence continues at coordinate 66,629,363 of JAPWDM010000002.1, forward strand.
TGAAATTGTCAGAAATTATATGGTCTGGTTCCTAGATGGTCCCCTACAAATTTCATTGCATTCAGAGTAATAGTATCCACGGCGCTACCATGAAATTCCATTAAATGTCAATATCTTATTTACTGCTAGTCCCATTTTACTCAATTTTTTATGAATCGTTTTGTTTGTTTATTTTTATTAATTTATATACCTTTATTAAATTATACAAAGATATATTGGGCATTAAATTGCCAAGGTGCTTTTACGAGTACGAGGAAGCTGTGTGCCACACCCCATTGGCAGCGTATTTTTCGTTTTATTTTGTCGAGTTCTACAAGGAACTGTCATCAAATCTTGACGCCGTACTAATCGGTAGTATCCCCATCAACCAGGTCTGACGATACAAATTTCGCCGAGGAACACGAATCAAAAGTTTCACGACGTATTAAACCGACAAGTATAGTCCACCAGAACTCCGGCGATAACAATGAACGTACAGTATTCGCAGCAGCGAATATCGGAAATATCGAACCAAACCCTGTTTTTAAAGTACTCAGCGTTAAAAAAGATGTACGCACTGCTAATGATCGAGATCTACTACGTGAAGAATGTCTAAAATTGCGACAAAAGAATGATCCACCTGGTGGTACAACTGCAAATCAAATACTTCTTCCAAACACACCCAGTAAAATCTTAACAAAAACCGATAGTAACGATTATATCATCCCTCAGAGCCATAACGTAACGAATCAGACCACTTTAAACATCTACGTCGAAATTTACTCAACGCTTCTGACGAAAAATCTAGTCCTGAACCTGGTGAATGAAATCTACTTCTTATTCTCGTTATTACTGATACGACAAGTTCAAAATGAATATTCAAATTTTTGTTTGGCGTTTGAAAAACGGCGAAACGAGCTAGAAGCGGAATCAAAAACACCTGGTGCACAGGAATTTTTTCACTCAATTCATAATTGTGTTTATTTTGCCGTACAAGTTCTTCACCGTCTTGGCTCGACATTGGAAATTTTTGATCGTCCAATATTAAATCTATTACAAAATAATTCACGTATTAAAGAATTCTCTTCGGAGCTGAACAAGAACATTTGTGAGATCTATCGACGAAAAGTTGAAAATAATTCGACGAAACAAATTGAATTGTTTTTAACGAAGAACAGTAGTGGGAAAAATGTTTGCTTTATATCGGATACGGATAATCGAAGCAATTTTCCAAATTTGACGGCGTTTCAGACGTTTCGTAAACAACGGGATTTGTTTTACGAGATTTTACGAACGTGGGAATTGAATCATTTGAATGCAAATTGGAATTTTTCTAGTCTGGATAAATCGATTAATATTTTAATGAACATGAGTGGGGAACCGTTGAATTTTCTTCACTTGGCAAGACTTTTTAAATGTCAGTTGTTAAATGATTGTGGATTTTTTAATAATGCTTTCGAGGTATTATTTTTTGAGATTTTTATCTGAATTACGTACACTAAAACCATAATCTTGATACGTAATTGCTAATTTTCTAAGCTTTTTCTATTTTTTGGCGGAAAATGTTATATTTCACCAATATAAAATTGAAGGAAACAAATTTTCTTGACCAAAATAAAGACTGTTTTTCTCAAATCTATAAAAAAATCCATTTTTTTTTTCTAAATTTTGCAGTTTGATCAAAGTATCAAAATTCGGCCATTGTACTTTTAACATATTTGACCTTCGTCATTTAAGTTTGTATAAATAACAAAAATTGACTAATTTTCCACAAATATTCGAAGAAAATAATTAAAAAACGGAAAATTAAATCACAATAACCTCAGTAGCAACGTGCGCAATATGTGTATGTCAGTCAACGACGCTTACATATTTCGGTTATTTCCTTTGTTTCTATGCAATGTTACGTCATAAATAGATTAAGCAACGATGGCGCGCATTTAAAGTTTTATCGAAAATTTTACTATTTAAGACTTTTTTTTTACAAATTACTACAAGTTAGATGGTTTTGTTCTCTCAATAATTTTTCTCTATCAAAAATAATGACCGTGTTCAATTGGTGGTAGAAAAAAATTATTGCGCATGTACAGTACTAAACCGCACGAATGAACCATATTTGAAAAAATTTGTAACCGTTACATATTTAAATTTTTCGCGGTTTAGTAATGCGCATACGCAAGAATTTTTCCTCGCTAGTCCAACACGGCCAATATTTTTACTTAACTAACATTATCCTTTTCAGGAAGACTGTTCGTTTAGTTCAGCTTTAAAAAATATAAATGCAGCTAAATTATCGTTACTACAATCTCGATTAGTTACTCCACAATCAGGTACTAAAAATCATAAATTTTGTTCTAGCCCCATTATAATTTTATTTCAATTTAGGTGACACTTCAAACGATTTTCCTGGGTATCAAGAATTTTATAAAAATTTCATTTTATCAGTAAATAAACCGAATTTTTTACGCCATTTAGTTGACAGTTTTATATCGGAAATATATCAGTTGCATCAGGATGGATTTCTGTTTCAGGATATTAGTCTTGACGACAAAATTGGTAATTTTTTATTTAATTTTTCTAAAAAAAAAATTAACTATTTTTTTTTTTTTTTTTTTTTTGATAGATTCAGAAACTAAATATAAATACACCGTCACTGTTTTATCATTGAAATTACTTGGGAAATTTTTATCGTTCATCGAATGTCTACCGTACAGTAGCGCCACGACGGAACTATGTTCCGAAAATTTGATTTCAGTCCAACTTTCCGTTAGAAATAAAGTACGTTTCGAATATTTAATTTGTTTTATAGTTAAGAAATTGATATTTTTCTGTTTTGATAGGTTCAAAATCAACTCAACATCAAAAATTTTATTCTAAACGCCATTGAAAATCGTATCCTAATTTTAACAATCCCGTGGATTTGTGATTATTTTTCACAGCTTGATTACGTAACAATACGTTTAGCGGCAAACAAGAAAATTCTTCATATTCTATTCGAGATCTATTTTCGATTACGACAAAAATTACAAAATACAAATACTAGTGCCATCTGTGAGATTAGTACCTCAAAAATGACAATCAATGAGTCATTGAACGTTACAAATAATTTACTGAATTATATTGAAGTAATGCCTCTAGAATCCATATTTTTATTGAAATTATGTATTGGATCACTATTCGAAAAGCCTCACTTTCCCGAAGAACTGTATTTCAAATGGCTGACAAACCAGACGAATTGTATCGAATTGTATTGTGCCCGAGAATTCCTTGTCGATGAGCTGAACGAGACGAATGCCGATATAACAACGCTCGATTGTTCCGTGGTACGAACAAATATCAGAAAACTGGATTTGTATCGAATTGTGGACGAGAAAATATTGTACAAATTGTGTCCTCAATTAGCGGATTTGAAACAGTTACTAATTAATAACGATGTTAGTAATAAAATGGGCAAACCGTACGTGACCGCTAGACATATAACGCCTGTTACAACGTTAGCGTTAAATGAATCAGTGGCAGCGAAACAGTTACAGGTATGACACACAGAGTTCACTAGTTTGTTAAATTTCAAAATTTGGATAAAATATTGTTATTAAAAGCTTTTATTTAACTTGCTATGTTAGTATGTTGGTTTAGATCAAATCTTGGAATCAAAATTTAGACAGGTTCTAATTGAGCTAGAGGTTTCAAATTTTGGATAAGTTTCTAACCTTGATGACAATGCAATATTTGTATAGTTAGTTTTTCCCTAAATTGCACCAAACCAAAATAAATTGTTGATTTTTAGTCCTATGCAACTTTTTGATATTTCGAATTGTCAGATATTGTCCATTGATTTTACATTGCAATTTTTTGTTTCCATAGTTATGTCTGATTAGGGTAAATTAACTGATTAAAATATAGGTAAAAAAATTACTTCTTTACTTTTTTTTAAAATTAATTGTAATCAGACTAAAGAGTAGAAAATAAATAAGGTAAAAAAAATGTTTTTTAAGAAAAAGCTTTTATTTAAAAATGGGCTAAAAAAATGAACTAACTACTGAGTGAAGTTTGAAGCAATATGCAACATAATTTATAAAAACTTGAGGCGTTTAATCAAGTTTGGTAAGTACTGAAAAGTAAAATAGCTACACTTATATCCAAAACATAAATAATTAATGATAACGCCTCAAGCTTTTATAAATTATGTTGCATATTGCTTCAAACTTCACTCAGTAGTTATTTCATTTTTTTAGCCCATTTTTAAATAAATGCTTTTTCTTAAAAAACATTTTTTTTACTTTATTTTATTTATATATTTATGTTTGCCAGTTTATTATCTTCCTGTTATTGATTTTATTAAAAATATCAATGTACATGTATGTATGTTGACACATGTTGAATCATTTTATGTATTTTATTGTCCACCTCTGAGGAAGTGTACTGTGAAAGTGCTCGAATGTTAATATTTTTCAGTTACAAATGGAGGAAACATTTTTCAACCTACATCCGCCATCTATGCGCAAAACAGTAGACTTTGTGATCGAACGTGTTACGTCAATTTGTGTGAAAAACATTTGTACCACTCTGGTGCCAAATTTGAAATCCAAAGCGAAAAAAGCGCTGTATGACGTGATTAAGACAATTCAGGTTAAAGATCAATCACAGTTAGAATCGATTTTATTGAAACATGCTCGTGAAATCGCCGATAAATCTTTGTTGGAGTTACGTTCGAATTATAGTCCAGCGAATTTATGTGATGAGCGTTGTCGATCGGCGCTTAAAGCTCTTCTGGCGCCTGATTTACATGCGTCAGTGGTAAATTTTTGTATTGAGTACACGTCACGACAAGCGAAGTACAAGGTGATGCAATGGATCGAGGCCCATGTGGCTTCTGGTATGTCTTTTTTTTATGTTTACATTTTATTGAAGGTGGGTGATTATGAAATTAGTAACTGAATGAACTTTATAATCGAATGAGGGTGACAAGTTAGAGTGTCAAAATTTTAAAATTTTGCCAGACAATGGAACCAATTTTAAAATTTTAAATGGAACATAATATTCTTTTCAACTAATATCGATTGTACATTCAGTTTTGAGCGATGTTTTTCCAAATTTAAATTTTGGAACGTTCCAAGGAAACCGCGAAAGTCGTTAAAATAAAATATAAAATTTATGTGCACTGGGAGAAATACCATGTTACGTTTAATCAGAAATAAAATTTCCGTATAAAAAATAGGCTTTTCTTCAGGACATATTTTTCTACCAAGAGTGCTGCAGTCGAATATGTGCAAATCGTAAATAACTACTGTCAGTAAACAAGATTTGTTTATTAAGCTTTGACAATTGGGTATTTGACAAATTTTTAAAAAGTATTTTAAAATATTCCTAAAGATTTAAATAGAACCCTAGTAATTGACTTTTGTGTAAAAAAAGGCGATTTAAAGAGAAAAAAGGTTTTTAAAAAGTTAATTTGAATTTGGTGCGAAAACAGCTACTCACTTTTCATTGATGTAACAGGACAATACCAGTTCATCACTTAACAAAGAGATGTCGCTCTCCTCACGATATTATTTAATTTGTAGTGCCATCTGTTGATAATTTGTAGTACCACTCTTACAAAAGATCAAAAAATCTGCGTTACCAACATCTTTTTCGCAATTTAATAATTTTACATTTGTAGTGATGATGAATGCCTGATTTTAAAGATTATATTACATTTTTTCCTTTAACAATAAAAACATCCAAATTCACTACTAAATTATTTATTATTATTTTTATGTAACACAAATATGATTATGAACATTTATTATAAATTACAAAAATATATTAAAATTTATGTGTGCGACTTGTTTCCAAAAAATATCCCGTTTTTACTTTAACAAAAGCCAAACTCTACATAGATTCCAAAAATTTAGACATGGCCTACATTAAAACTATATCTCGCTACACATTTCATTTACCATTGACGACGACATCTCTGTAGTTATGAGGAACTATCTTTGGGCTCGGACGTCATACACGCCAATGGATCGTTTTGATCACATCAACTGCCAATTCAAAATTCATAATTTTCAATTAAAAAGGATAAAATATTTATAGATTTTTTTAAAATAATTTAAATGGTTAATCATCCTCAAATTATACTCTATGTTATTCACAATATTTCATTACCACATCAGTCAAATACCCAATTCCTAGAATTTGTGCTATTTAGTTTGTAAAATACAAATTTGCATATTTTTTTAAAGCCAGTTTTAATTTTTCTTTAATAATTTATTTTTTTCAAATCAAAAATTCCAAATTGATACTATTTATTTAGCTGTTAGCTTTAGCCATCTGGTGACGGATGGGAAAATGACTGCGACCACACCCCTATTCGATTTAAATTCGTTTTAAATTATTTACAAAATAATGTAGAATGTTCTTTTATTTATTTTAGCAGAGTTAAACGATTTGAAAATGAAGCAGTGTCCTTCATTCGCGCAGATAGAATGGGTAAAATAATCCAACTCATTGATTTGTGTTTCATAAGACACAGTCATATATACTAATTCATTTGACAGATATCGGCCTAACCTCAAAAATGACTTGGATTAATGAATTTTAACACGTTCAGTGTGGTTATGTATGGGTCCATGTATGATCGCTACATACACAAAACCTACGTGGCGTATATTGTAGTATAGTCGTGTTAGTTCATGTAGAAGCATGTGTATGTTACAAAAATGCCGGTTCACGACACTTAGGTACCCATAGCATGTCAATATAACGAATAATGCCCCTGACATCTATGAATATCGGATCGAACTTTTACAATTATTGATACTAATGATTCTATGGAGTGTAGAATATAAGGAGGACTATCTTGTACGGAAAACAATAGAAAAATAGTTCAAAAAGTGTCCCGTTTCAAGTACTAAGTAACAGTTCAAAAATTCGCCAGAATAGCGCTAGAGTAGCAAAAGAGTATAGTGATTTTTTTGTGTTGACTTTTATAAAAATTTTTAAAATAAAAAAAAATTAAAATATTATATGGTTTGAGCGTTACTTTATGGTATTCCATATTTGTAAATAATAAACAAATATTTTACTTCGCAAAAATACCACTTTTATTTTGAAACTGTGACAATATTGTTTCGAACCGTCAGTTCATTTTCAAACAGTTTCATTTTCTGGTTGAAAATGAACTGACGGTTCGAAACAATATTGTCACAGTTTCAAAATAAAAGTGGTATTTTTGCGAAGTAAAATATTTGTTTATTATTTAAAACTATTATATGTAACAATTATAATAAAAAAACAATAATTACATAACAACGCGGATGTTTTTCTTTCCTTGTTTACTTCTCTAAATTTACCCTTTTGCTACAGTAGCGCCACCACTATTTACGCCTTTCTATGGTCACTTTTTGATACAGAGATGGTGCTCTTGCTATCTACCCTCCATAAATGATTCATAATCGTCTGCCTCCATGTTTTTTTTTTTTATCTTTTTTAAAAATAATTTTTTGTTAAAGATATTTTTACAAAACATTTAAACGAGCTAATATATAATTTTATTGCTACGTCAACACTGGACACTGATACTGTGGAAGATATCCCGATAAATGAAATTCCCGATGAAATTTTTGAAAATACAATCACACCCGTTTTTACAATAAATAAAATTCGAGTAAATAATGAAATTTCAAATTTAATCTCCGTGTTTTATTGATTTAAATCTACTTATTTCATATTTGTAGGAAATAATTTGGAAATTCACTGATGGCGATAATCCTACACTTGATTCCAGTGAATTAGTTCGATTATTAAAAGATATTTCGATCAGTATTTCATCGAGAAATGATTATACGTCGCAAATACACAAAGAAGCCGTTTATTTAACGCTTGATTTAGCTCTGATTTTACGTAAGTATATTTTGGAGATAATTTAACAACGAAATTAAAATTGTGAATTAATTTTTAGTTACATTCAGCCCGAAAATTATGACCGACAAAACTGTAGTGTCATCTTTTATCGCAATATGGCGCACGTACAAAGATAAAAGTGACAGTTCGTTGAAGGAGAAATTACAATTCATCAAAAGTACAAAAGAATCAGTGCCAGTATTTTCCGAAGATTTACAGTATCGACAGGATGATTTAGATGAAACAATTGCAAAGAAGCGACAAGAGAATCGATTTTCTCGAATGGTGTGCGCAAGAAATATTTTTATGTTGGAACAGTCGCAAGATCCAAAATCCACATGGTTAAGTTTTGGACAGTTGCTGTTCGCCATGATTAAAGATGACGCAATTATGGAGGCGAGTGCGTTGGATGCGCAGTGTACCGCTTTTTTCCAACTAGAATGGCCTCAAGTTAGTAAATGAAATAAATGATTTTCTGTTTGTTTCTAATGTTTTCTTTTTTTTTAGGTTATATTAAAACATTTTCAAATTTCTCTAACCAAAATTATAGAGGAATATAAAAATTGGAAAGGTTCAGAAGATGAGTTTACGTTACTTTTAGAATTTTTAGCTGAAACGTGCGAAAGATTGGAAGATGATTCACTTGAATTTTAGAAAAATAAAACTAAGATTATGTTATTTGTTTAAATGATATAAGACTGTGATTTTTAAGAAAATTTTATTCTGAGACTTAACTAACTGAATTTTAATTTAATGCCGTTTTATTTATTTTATAAAATAAATGAATTTATTTTTTGTTATATTGTTTGAATTTGTTCGAATTTCCTTCTAAACCTCTAATTCTATTAATAAACTATGTTCGCTATTTAATTAGTCGACAAGTTGCTGAACGATGTATTCAAAGTGACTGTTATCATGGCCCCAGACTCAAGGCTTACCATGACACTGGCTGTAATAGCTGAATTTTTCGTTCGGAAATTCGCTAAAAGTACCAAATGGAATTTCAACTTTATTTTAAAAGGTCATTCTAATAACGACGTCGCACGCTAATGGAGTACACGGAGAAACAATATTCATCATTTTATGATACGGAAACAAGTACGTAAAGAAATTCAACAAGTGCGTGTTAGACACGCATCAAATCAGGATTCCATAGTTCAGTAACTAGAGTTTTTTACCATAATTCTTGAGGTAAAATACTTCTTGCTTTTATTTAATATTAAAATTAGCTTTTAATTTGTTAATAATATGATTATCTAAACATTTTATTTTCTATATGAGTTGAAAATTTCCATAATAGTTTTTAAAAAAAACGACATAATTGTTTCCTGATTTACGTAAGATCCCAACATTGACTGTTACAAAATCAAGTTGTTAAAACTACAAAATTCTAAAAAGTAAGAATTTTTTATGTTTAAAAATTTTTTCATATTCATATTATTGAAATGTAGATTTTTGAATACGGAACCCTAACCGGAGATTTTGAATACGGAATCCTAACAAAGAAAATTTAAGTCATTTCAATTGATTTTCAATATTTTTCTATATTAAATACATGCGAAAAAAATTGGTTTCTCCTTCTAGGAAAAACTGAATTACAAAGGGTTAAAGTAGCGCTATCTCACTATACAATTTTAGAATCTCCGCCATCTAAAGTTTTATGAAACAGTACATGCTCAATGACAATAGGAACGATAGGGTAGGGATAACTGAAAGTGTTTAGTTGTTTGTTTACCTACTAGATGACACTTTCATTCCTTACAATAGACTCTATTACAATACAAATGTCTCTATTGCAATTAGAGATGGGCGACGGGAAAATTCCCACTGGGAATTTTCCCGGGTAAATTCCCATTTGGGTATTTATTGGGTATTTTCCCGGGAAAATTCCCAAAACCTGGGTAAAAACGATTACTTAGTTGTACTTCTTTGCAAATGTGTTTTTAATTAGATCTCTATATATGTATTTGTTAATTGTGCGTAGAGGTTTACATAATATGTATAATGTTGATGTAAAGTTTTTTAATTATTATTATCATAAAACCACTTCAGTACATACTGAATGTTTATTTATCTTTAAATTTAAAAATACAAGCGTACATATTATGTCGGATCAACTTAAGATGACTTTTCAACGAAGTTAGCAATTAATTTAAATTTATAACTCAATGTGTTCAAATTTCAGAGAAATATCTACGTTTTAAAAAAAAAATTAAAATGCCACGAATTCAATATTGACAAGTGAGAATCGAGCTAAAATTTCAACGTTTTGGAAATTGTAGTACTTAAAACATAATCTAAAGGGGCGAAAACTATGGAAAAAACAGTCGTGGTAGGCCCAGGAAATTGACACCGAAAAATGAAACGCGTATTGTACAACTAGCCACGAAAATAAATTGTCTATAGAAAAACTGTCGAACAAAAATTGTATAATAACGTGATATATTAATTAGTATTTATGTAGTATGAAGATTAATTATTTACGTTTAGCAAATATTCTTTATGAAACAGTGGTTTTTATAGTTTATTTCAAAAATATTACGATAAATAGTAAATTAAAATAAATACCCACTTTTCGGGAATTTTCCCGGAAATTTACCCCGTTTTTACCCACTTTGGGAATTTTCCCGGGAAAATTCCGGGTAGAATCCCATCTCTAATTGCAATGCAAGATTCTTACGGATTCGGAGCTCCCAAATTTTTGTCCGTAGAGCACATTATAAATTAATGGTATATCGTCGGATACCATTTATTTTCCAAACAAAATTGTACACCTAGTTAGACTCCTTTTCACTTTTTACTTTGGGTCCCTTAAACTAAAGAATAACTAAAATTTAATTATAGCAAAGCATTTCGCAACTTTTCTGTCCCAAGTTCCAATCTCGTATATCAAAAACTACATGTTTTAGGACTCACAAAAAACATATTAAATACTGTATTTATATAATATATACTTTATATATATATATATATATATATATATATATATATATATATATATATATATATATATATATATATATATATATATATATATATATATATATATAGGTAGCCAACATCAAAGGGTGTAATTAGCATAAATCTTACGTTCATAGTGATGAAAACACAGATTTAAATACGTTTATTTTGTGTGTTCAAAAATTGGGAGTTTTCAGATACGAGGTTGGGACGGAGAAGTCGCGATTTAAAGAGTCTCCACATTCTCGCCGAGGTTGGACGAGGTTCCTCGCTAAGGTTGGCTCAGCCATATGAATAGCATTAAAACACCAACCGCGAGACACAACGAAATGACCCTCTACATTCTCGTTTCGTCCAACCTCGGCGAGAATGTGGAGACTCTTTTATACTATAAGAAAATTGTTACTATAATTTTTTACGGATCAGATCCCCTTTTGTTAACCTTAGGTTAATTCACACAAATGAGTAATTATTCGTCTATGTATTTCATTAATTTACAGTATTTCCAACTCCTGTAGTAGGTGCCTATAGTTTTTGAAATGCTTTAATAAGTATGATTTGAACAAACAATCTTGAGTAGTTTTTACTCGCCATCAAAATTGGAGCTGTTTCCTGGAATTAAGAAGTTTTGATGATTTTTTATATAAATTCATTCACTTTTACCTATATGGAGTTGCGAGTTTTTTTATTTCGAATTTTTTCCGTTACGTGTTTTGAACTTTGTAGTTGTTGTTCACCTTGAATAAATCATTCGTTAATAATTGAAGAGGTGGATTCCAAAAGGCGCTAAGTCAGTTTTTGTCTAATGTGAGATTTTAGTTGATGCAGAATGTTCAAGTCCAGCTCTACACGATTTTCATAGTGCCACCCTTCAAAATGAGCTTAGTCTACTGTAAAATGAATGATGAAAAATGGAACGTTTTCCAAAAAAGCGCTAAGTCAGTGACAGTTTTATTTCAAAACGCTCTAAGTCAAATTTACTCGTAAACCATTGCATTTTTTTTCCAATAATAACTGGTATTTTTTTCCAAATTTGCTTGTAGACAGATTTTCTGTTAAGTCAAACACATGAAATAGCTAATAAAGCACTGTTTAAAATGTTTCTTGAATAAAATATATCTGTATTTAAACAAACTAGGTTTATTTTAACCAACTCAACCCAACTTTTTAAAGGTTTTTTTTTTTTTTCAATATAATCTATTGAAAATTATATGTATAAATAAGAACAAATAAATAACATCAATAATAATTATTATCTAAGAACTTGAAAATAATTTAAACAGATTACTACATTTGCCTACCTAGATAGTTTTTTACATTTCCTGAAAAATTGCAAAAAGTGATTTAGCGCGTTTTGGAATCCACCTCTTCAATTATGTAAATCAAAATTTCCTCTTATTTACTAACTAAAATTAAAGTTTTTTTTCTTAAATAGAATAAATGATGTAAACATAATAATATGTAAGCAGGGCCGGATTTACCGTAAGTGTCGCCCGGGACACTGTGAAAAATTCCGTCCCTGACAAAATTTTAAAACAAATTTCTTATAAACTTCCCTAGTAACCAGTCCTGTCGTCAGAAATTTGGATCAGATTGACGTCCATCTGCGTCGTTTCTGACGAATATACAGACGGCAGACTGACGACAGAATCTAACGTCAGGAAAAGACGGCATAGATACGTAAGTCTGACGAATAATTTTTATAATACCTCTGTCGACAGACTTACGGCAGGAAGACGGCAGCTACTGCTTTAAGTTCTCCCCTCCCATAAGTTTTCAGTGGTTCTCATTTTCAGTTTTTTAATTTTGTTAATTCAAAGTGTCAGGTCCTTTGTTAACCCTAGAATCATACATTGGTCTACGAGTCAAGTTAATCATACATCGGCGTCGTTTCGACGAATGGACTTTTTACGGGGAGTTTTAGAGTTTATTTGCAAAAAACATTTTTTTTACATAACAATACTACAAAAGCGAACAAAATATTTAAAAAAATTGGATTTGGAAAAATTTCTTAATGGAAATATTTATTAATTTTTTTAATCTTTTTATCAAAGCATATTTTCATTATAAAAATTAAAAAATAGATAAATACATCAATTGTAATAATTAATTTATGAACTATTATGAATCAGTGGACATGTGTGACTTTACAGAACGTGAAATTTCTCAGTCATAAATATTCCTATAGATACGTAGTTATTTCCCCATTAGGCACATTTGTAAATTTTCTAAAATTTGTTAGTAATTTTTCGAATAAGATCTCAAAAAATAATAAAAATTAAAATATTTTCCACAAAATAAATTATTAATCTTTTATTTAGTCATTCGAAACGCATTCCTTAGTTTTCGATTCAATATATTCAAACTTCAGTATTATGTCGTCTCTATAAGTCAAACAGCTGTAATCATCTTTCACATTATTATAATCATTGAATAAATTAATTATAACATCCATATCTTTAATAGATTTTAGCAAAATTAGGAAAACTTTTATATGTGGAGTACAAAATCTTTAAAAAAAAATGTAGGTTAATCATACATCGTCGTCCTTTTGACGCACACTATTTTAGTATAAAAAAAACGACAATAGCTATAAATAAAATTTATATGTGTTATGTGTTATAATAACAAATAAATTAGATAACAGAAGTTTCACAACGAGCAGGTACCGACAAGTTACATTATTGGAGCAGGTAGAGAAGTTCGTTCGTCGTTTTGACGAGTATGTATGATTCTAGGGTTAAAATTCTTGTTTCCATATATATGTACCAAAGTATACATAATAAGAAAGATGAGAGTAGTTCTTATTATTAAGCAAAACTGAAAAATTATAAGTTTTTTCAGTTATTGACGAATATAGTTTTATTAAGCGTTTAAAAATGAAACAATTTTCTTACATTTTAAGGTTATTTTGTTACAGATTCAGTTTAAAAAAATCATGTAAGCTTATAAGTTTACATGATTTTTTGTCTTGACTTTCTGTCGACAGTCTGACGTCTGTATATTCGTCAGAAACGGCGCAGATGGACGTCAATCTGACGAAGGATAATGTAGACCTAACTACGTAGATCTGATGTCAGTCTGACGTCAGGCTAGTTACTAGGGTTTCCTACTCTTTTGTTTTTTCCTATAAAAAAATAAGTGACGAGTAAAAGTAAAAGCAGCTCCCACTTCGTATTTTCCTATCAGAAAATAAGTGACGAGCAAAAAAAAGGCTTCCATTTCTTACTTTCCTGTTACGTGTGTTCCAACTTTTGCTATTTGCATCATAGGTTGTATGAAAAAAAATTTTCTTATGTTAGTCAATTTTACAATGCTTTGTTTATGTTTTTGGGGGTCAGAATGGACTCCTCAAAAAAAACATGAGTGGGTAGTGAGCAGCAGATCTTCATTTGTAATGAACTAAAATGAAAAAATCAACCATATTCTTGTTCAATATATTTGTCTCTATCGTTCGAACTAGGGTTAAACATTTATATTAATAAATAACAAAATTGCGGACTTTTAAAAAAGAAAATTCAAAAATTGTGATTTTTTTCTTTGAAAATCGAGAAAAAAATAAGAAATTATTATTAAAAATAAATGATTCTAGTTCGGACAATAGCCACTAGTGTGTAGAACAACCTGTTAAAATTATAGGCCAATCGGTTTATTAGAATTTCGTCTCTACTGCCCACCAATCAAAAAAATGTAATTTCTGGGAAGACCTGTTTAAACTTTTAGTAACAAGTTTTTCATAAAATATATCATAATTACGAAAAAATATTTTCATAAAACATATATGTTACTTACTAGACCTCAGACAAAACGATCATTAACAAAGTCGGAGTGTACACAATATTTTGGACTGGGGGGCTAAAAATTATTTTGCTTTGGTCATAAACGAAAAAAAAATTTAATTTTGTTTTAAAAGTAAATTTTATTGCTATGCATATTTTATTTTATAAGTATGTGTATATCTAGATTCTGACCTAGAATCTAGGTTCATCTGCTCTGGCATTGTATATATTTTCCACAAAACAGTAAAATTTTTGGCTCCCCTTCAAAAATTTTATGCACTCCAGTACTGTTGCGGACCAATGTACTCCGTTCCCTAATACTTACAAACATCAGTTACATCTGATTCATAGAATAACCCCTTCACTTCTTCGTAAGGATCACTTTCTTGGAGCGCTAACACGCTCTACGCTCTTTTATATGCTATAATTTCGTAAATAATTTGAATTTCGGTCTACAATTTTCACAGTACATTATCAATGTATTTAACTTTTCAAATATATATTAAAAAAAAAATTCGAAAATTTTGAATCGTCACATGGAAATACTGCCTTAATGAGCCATTTTCTCAAAATATCTACATCTCTATGATTGAAATTTTAATTTAAAAATTGCCATGTAACCGCATGAGAAAATTGTTTAACACCAGGGCGGCGACACGAGTTATTCGGAACTGCATCTCTATAGTTGGAATATTAATTTCTAAAAAATAAACAATATTCCTAGGTAATCGAATTGGAAAATTTCGTTGCTAAAGTGGAATTAACAGAAGGTGATTTTTGGTTGGTTAAATTAATATCTCGATTATAGACATGTATTCCCAAACACCTGTGTCGCCGCCCTGGTGACAAATTGCTACATATTTGAGAAAATGGTCCATAGAATTTTTATTTTATTTTAGTAATTATTAAAAGAACGTGATGAATTCGATTTTGACGAACTCAAAAAAATTATGTGAACTTTTATAGAGTAATAAATTATTATTATTAACTATTAAAAACTAGCTGTATCCGCGACGTCGTTCACGCAACGCGTTGTTTATAAACTCAATGAGGTGTAATAATTATACAAAACTTGCATAGAACAATATTTGCGTAATGCATGCACATGCTCAAAATGGTTTTTCTATTTTCCCGTGGGAATGAGACATTTTCCCGTAATAAAAAGTAGGGATGTTATGGATATCCGTAACCGAAACTACCAGATATCCGAAATAATTCATTATCCGTAACCGAAGCCGTATCCGAAAATAATTTTTTCGGATTTGTTTCGGATAAAGACAGACCACTGCTGCTGGAAAATTGAGTTTAAATCGAAGAAAATAAATTAAAATATTATTAGCATGTGTTTCTTTTGATAGATTTTCGTTGATTCGTGTTTGGCGTTCACATTTTTTGGTACAATTTTCCCCTTTTTTTCCTAAAAAAAATGTTCGTTAAAAGCAATTATCCGTAACCGTATCCGAAACATTAATCGATATTATTATATATCTGTAACCGAAACCGAAAAAAATGTTTTTAAATATCCATATCCGTATCCGTATCCGAAATTTCTCATCCGTAACATCCCTAATAAAAAGTATCCTAAGTGTTGACGCAGGTAATAAGCTATTACCACACCAAATTTCATCAAAATTCGTTCAATAGTTTTTGCGCAATGTGTGCACATGCTCAAAATAGTTTTTCTATTTTCTCTTGGGAATGAGACATTTTCCCGGAGTAAAGAGTATCTTGGATGTTGACCCAGGCAATAACTTATCACTATACCAAATTTCATCAAAATCCGTTCAATAGTTTTTGCGTTATGTGTGCACATTCTCAGAATGGTTTTTCTATGAATGAGACATTTTCTCAGAATAAAAAGTATCCTAGATGTTGACCCAGGTAATAAGTTATCATCACACAAAATTTCATTAAAATCCGTCCAATAGTTTTTGCGTGATGCTTGAACAGACAGGCAGACAAACAAAAATTTTAAAAATCGCTGTTTTGATATCTACATCGATAGCTATTTACAGTATCAGTACAATTTTCAAAAAAATGTTCCATGTACAGAAATGATTTCGTTACAGTTTTATTATATGTAGAGATAATTAAATAAAATTTTTTCCTTGAATATCTAAATATAGATATTGAACCATTCACTCATGCATCTTACCTGATCTTACGTAATTCTCAAATTTGCATTTTTTTGAGGATTTGCATTTTATTTAAAAAAAATATTTTTATATGGAAATGAACAAAGGAAACCACTATTTTATTTTAAAATTAAATATTTTTACGAATAACCAAGTTTATTTAGTTTAAAATTATTTTATGTACAACAATATGGAGAAAGATTCGCTACCATTATTGCCTTCATTTACGCCAAGTATTGACGATTTTTTCAAAGATACAAACATTTTTATAACTGGTGGCACTGGATTTCTCGGGAAAGTTTTAATTGAAAAATTATTAAGATCTTGTACAGGAATAAAAAATATCTTTTTACTGATACGTGTAAAACGAAATACTAAACCACTGGATCGATTACAAGCTATTTGTAATTCAACGGTAAGTAGCTAAAATTTTTTCCATACAAAAGCTTTTATTAACACAACAAAATTAATGGTTTTACATGACAAGATTTTTGAAAAATTAAAAGAGGATAATGCAGAGGCTCTTAAAAAATTACATGTTATATCCGGTGATTTAGAATTACTAAAATCAGGAATTTCAACGGAAGATGAAGAATATTTGAAGAGAAATATTCACATAATATTCCATGTGGGTGCTTCAGTGCGATTTGATGATCCAATTAAGAAAGCAGTATTATTAAATACTCGAGGCACAAGAGAAATCATTAATTTGGCCCAACAAATGGAACACTTAAAGGTAAAAAGTGAATTTTTTTGGGCCATTACTTACAACAGTAGGCAACATTTCTAACAATAATTGAAGGGGTCAGTGCAAAAAGTTGTTAAGTCCACTTTTTACCGTTATTGAGTTATTTACTGCCATCTGTCCCATTTTGTCCGGACTATCGCATGGTCTGTTCAAATTTGTATGAAGAAGTCGGTAACTGGTCGTTTTTGCATATTTTTGAATATGAGCTGGTGTTCATTTCAGTGCAAGAAGTTGAATGTGCCCGCGACGTAGACCGCGACAAGAAGTAGAATGTGACCTAGCAACTTTTTGCACTGACCCCTTCAATTATGACTTTCAGGTATTTGTACATGTATCAACTGCCTATGCAAATTTAGATAAACCAATTATTGACGAAAAAGTTCATAGAAATGAAACAAATTATGCTACTATGATTCGAATGGTTGAAGAAATGAATCCAGAAATATTAAATTGTTTACAACCAAAGTGAGCAATCATTTTTAGTTAAATGTATTTAAATAATTCTATTCTATTTTTAAGGATTTTAAACGGATTGCCCAATACGTATATATTTACGAAATCTCTGGCTGAAGACATCATCAATGATAATCAGCATTTGTTCCCTTGCGTGATATTTCGGCCATCAACAGGTATAATTTAGAAAGTGCCAGGTTCAAAACTTGGTCGAAACAAGTTTTTATTGATATTTCATAATGTGAGAATGTTTTTTTTAAAATATAGTTTTTAACATATATGAAGAACCAATTGAAGGATGGATTGACAATTTACAAGGAGCATCAGGTTTACTTGTAGGAGGCGGAATGGGTATTATCCACACTGCATACGGCGATAAAGACAGTCAACTTGAGTGGATTCCAGCAGATTTTACCATTCGTGGAATGATTATAGCCGCTTGGTATGCCGCTAATCGGGAAGATAAAACATCCTGGTTTGTGAATGTGTATCTAAATTTTTTTTTTGAGCAATTGCACATTTCAAACTTTTAAAAATTATTTTAGTTTGGTAATTAATGCTGGTTTATCATCACATATAACTCGATCGGCGGAAAAGATTTTGAAATCTGGTGTCGAAACTGGAAAACACTATCCACTTGAGAAGATGATTTGGTATCCATTTGGACATTTAACGTCAAATAAATTTATTTATAACTTAGAGGTTGTTCTCTTCCATATAATCCCTGCATTATTTTTTGATACAGTACTAAAGTGTAAAGGCGAGACTTTAAGGTAATTCGTATTTTTTTTTCAGCGTTAATTCTAAATGAAAATCATTTGAGAATACAATTTTGTAATTTTAGATTAATGAAAATCTATCGTAAAATTTATTTTGTCAATGGTTATCTAAAACCTTTTATGAGGAGTCAGAACCAATGGAAATTTATCACAGACAATTTTTTATCGTTAGATAAATTGATAAAACCAGAAGATAAACTGAAATACTGCGTAAGTAATTTGTTTTTCACGTGTTTAGGAGGCCAACTAAACTGACACAACCTTAAAATACCCCTGTCGCAGCATCTGAATAACATAGTGAATTTCCAAAGACTGAACATTGGCGGATCTCATGTAACAACTTGTATCCATCTAAAATAATTTAGCTCTCTAACTGTGGAAAAATTTTCAAAATCGATTGGGTAGTTTTATTTTTGACACTTTGAGACTCCCGGAATCTGGTAGATCTCATACAACATAACTTATATCCATTTAAAATAGTTTAACTCTCTAACAGGTACAAATTTTCAAAATCGGTGATGACGCGTTCTTGAAATATTATTTTGAGAAAAGAAATAGATATAAATATTGTAATTGTAATTGTAAAAAATTCAGCAAATTTCTTAATTTTTCTCAAAAACTAGTACACTTTGAATAATGTTTTAAAAGCTTGTCTTATGTAATTTTTTACGGTCTTTTTGATGGTGTAAAGAAAAATCAAAAAAATATTTTAAACCTGACTAAATTTTGCAAAAAACCACTAAAATTAGCGAAAATTAGCCAAAATTTTGGCTTCCAAAAATCGGATGTATCTGACTGACGAACTTATCTTACTATCGTTTGTTTTATACTTTAAGCATCTTTAAATGGTGTAATATAATGCCCGCTACTGTACCCACTTCTTAACAATATAGTAACATATTGTAAACTTATTGTTGATTGTTGAACACAACTGTATCGATTAATCTAGAAAACGAATAGTTAAAAGTGGAATAAAGAAGTCTTTTGATTAAATCGCTAAGTCAGCGAAACGTTAAAAATTGGAAATCGAACGATCAATGCGTGAGGCAAGGGGAATACCATAGCTAGCTTGGTTTGAGGCCCAGAGACGGGTCGATATAGATTCATTCCATAATTAGATTCAGATGGAGACGTAGTAATGTACTTTTGAAGTGAAAAGCTATTAAGTTCTCTTTGTGTTGTGCTTGTGTATCCCTCAGGAAGAGGTAATATGCACTTCCTTTCTTAATATTTAATCGACATATGCAACCCGATTCGGTATACTTTTACTCAGTGGCGTAGTGAACATAACCGGCGCCCGGAGCTCGAGACTTTATTGGCGCCCCTGTACGGAAAAATATTGCTTTTTTCCTCCCAAAAAACAAGTGACGAGCAAAAAAAAAACTCATACCTAATTTTTTTGACGCCCCGCAAGAACTGCCGCCTTCCGGCACATTTGACGCGCCTCTTTGGCACATATTTGGCGCCCCTCTACGAATGGCGCCCGGTGCACGATAGACCCCCTTGCATCCCCCTTGCTACGCCTCTGCTTTTATTAAATTCGAATTAATAATTGTTTATATTTTATGAAAAATTTCTTTCCATTCCTTACTGATTTTCCTATTCCAATGGTATAAGGTACAGTTGAAAAAAAATAGGGAGGTCATTTGAATTTGTATTAATTAAATATTGGAAAAAATGAATTTCCACTGGTTACTATTCACCAGCATCTAAGCAGCAATGTGGGAGTATTTTCGATAATCCCACCGCTGCCACCATATGTAAACTACGGAGGTAAAAGAAGGGTGGTTTCAGTGGTTGATTTGAACTATTCCACCGACGCCACCATATGCAAAATACGGAGGTAGGTGGCTGGGTGGTTGACTTAAGATATCACTGGTGCCACCATAAATGTAAAAGTATCAGGAGTGAAAGAAGGGTGGTAGCTATGACTGAGATTATAGTTAAAAATATTTTAGTTAAAAAGTTATAGATTTCGGGGCGCGATCAAATGACTCAAAACTTACTCGGACGACGTTACAGGATATTGAATAAATCGATTACTAGCGATTAACAATAAAAATTTTATATTCTAAATAAAAAATATTAAACTATAGATTTGATATCAATTTGGGCCAAATAAAGTTACAATAAAAAATCTATATTCCAACAATGAAAGATAAAAATAATACATATTCTTATAATCTAATAATATTACATATGCAAGCCGATTCGGGTGTGGTTGGAAGACTACCGAAAGTTATGTGAAAATACCCTAAAATATCTTAAACAATTATTAATTCGAATTTAGTAAAAGTATACCGAATCGGGTTGCATATGTCGATTAAATATTAAGAAAGGAAGTGCATATTACCTCTTCCTGAGGGATACACAAGCACAACACAAAGAGATCTTAATAGCTTTTCACTTCAAAAGTACATTACTACGTCTCCATCTGAATCTAATTATGGAATGAATCTATATCGACCCGTCTCTGGGCCTCAAACCAAGCTAGCTATGGTATTCCCCTTGCCTCACGCATTGATCGTTCGATTTCCAATTTTTAACGTTTCGCTGACTTAGCGATTTAATCAAAAGACTTCTTTATTCCACTTTTAACTATTCGTTTTCTAGATTAATCGATACAGTTGTGTTCAACAATCAACAATAAGTTTACAATATGTTACTATATTGTTAAGAAGTGGGTACAGTAGCGGGCATTATATTACAATGGAATGACTTTTTGAGAGGGTGTTATTAGTGATCATAAACTTTAAAAAGTTAAATTATTTTATTGCTTGCGTTTAAACTATAATTGTGTTTAAATATATTACCTGTTTTACGAGTGACGCTACCTTTTAACACTTGCATAGCAAGTAGATAACCTGCTGCGAACAATACTAATGATTATTGCCATACTTGAAAAGTCATACCATTTAAAGACGGGAGTTCTAAAAAAAATTTTTAAAAGTAAATAAAAAAAGTTAAGTTTACTTAAATCCGATTTTGTAGGTTAATGTACAGAATTTTGATTATAATGAAATGTGGATTCGTAGTGCACTTGCAGTAAATCGGTATTTTTTCAATAATCGAAATTATGATCCAAATAAGGCGAAACGAAAATTTTATCGGTAAATATTCAATAACGTTTTTACCCGTTTTTCTTTAATCTAAAAAAACATTTTGTTACTTTTATTTCAGGCTCTACTTATTACATAATACTGTAATTTTCTTATTCGCTTCTGCAATATTTTATACTGTATGGACTCTGTGGACGCATTCCATGTCATAAAGCAACAAAAGAATTGGCCAATTTAAGATAAAAAATAATCGAAGAAGATAATTTTAATACCTGTTATGTTGTAATTACAGTACAAACTCTCAATAATGTCGCTCTTTTTTTGACATGCCAGTTGGAGTTCTACTGCCTTCGCCACGCAGTTTCGTTCTGAACAAGATTTTGAATTGTTCCGTCCATCCGAATATTTACATAAACGTGTCCTTTATAAATTAAATCCTACATGTACTGAACAACAAAAATTAAATAATTTGTCCCTTTTCAATCAGTGGCCTTATTCAGAAAGAGTAGAACAAAATGTGACGGTGAAGAATCCGGAGCTAAAGTAGGAGTATAGCTTTTCCAAGAATTTCGTTCCCTCACTGGATAAATGTGACATTATTGAAAGTTTCTGTTGGACTTTTTGTGGTACTAATGTATTAAATTTAAATTGATAAAATTAAAAAATATGGCAAATTGTATTCAGGGTGGAAAGTACATAAGTCTCGCTGCGAAAACAGTGGGTACTCCAAGTACTTACAAACAAATATACAATAAAAACATTTATATTAGTATTCAACAGGGGGCTTTGAAAGCTATGTCTATTAAAAAATAATTTTGTCCAGCTAGCATGTATTAGACAAAACGCCGTGCTTTGGTACTAAAAAGGTGCATGCATAATTTAGCCAGAAAAATTTGGAAACATCGTGGAGCCAGTTCATTTGTGATTTTCTCAAACTGTTAATTCCGAAAAAATCCTGGTTTTAGTGTCTACAGAGTGTTATGAGTCATCCATGCAAACCTTGCGAGAGTTATTTACTTTCCACCCTGTTTAATAACACTATAATAATGTGACATGTTTCGATAGATATTTTTTTTTTTAAATATTGGTTGTTCGGATCAAACCCGTCCATACAGAATCTTGAATAAAAGACATAGTTTTCATATGTTATATTTAAGGATCAATTAGGCGTAGTCACCCTGCGCATTTATAACAGCTTGCCAACGCTCAGATCCATCAGATGGTTCAAAAATTGGATATAGCGACTATGATTTACAGTTTCCTGTTGAGGCAGTAATTCATAATACTTTAGATGACAACGCAAGGGCTCATCGTCATTCATCTGTGGAGGCATGGATGGATTAATAACATTGAGCGTTGGATCAAGCCACCATATTCCCCGGACTTGAATCCATGAGATTACGGTTGCTTTCATCAGCTTAAGAGAAGAATTGGTGGCGTTGCCTACCCTGATGCTGATGCCTTACCAAAAGCTTTGGATAAAGAAATAATAGATGGCAATCAACATGGGAGGTACCAATCAGTAAGAAAACTACCTGAGCGCTGACAAGCTGTTATAAATGCGCAGGATGACTACACTTAATTGATCCTTAAATATACAGACTAACATATGAGAACTATGTCTTTTATTCATGATTCTGTATGGACGGGTTTGATCCGAACAACCTATAGTAAGTAAGGGCGAAGGAAAGGAATTGTAATAACACTAGATATTCTGGAAGGAAAGAAATTCAAACAAATAAAACATATATACATATATTTTTTTTCGATATAAGCTTAAAAATAAACAACTTATGGAAACATCACAAAACATGAATGTAAGTATACATATAAATACAAATAGGTTCAACTTGGATATAAAATTTTTATGAATTCGCTTTAATCATATCAGATAGTAGTCGTTCAATAGCCACATCACCAATTGTCTTTTTAAAAAGTAATTCTTCAAGTGATCGTTTTGAAATGGATTGTACAGCCGGTAATGCTAAAAGTAATTTTCCAAATCGTACAACGCCTGTCGGTTTCTTGTCGCCATTTATTTTTAATCGTTCCGATGTTGAATTACAGTATTCTTGAAGCATTATGTGCGTTTGATCTTGTAATAATTCAACATGTGATGGATCACAGATTTGTGGGCAATCTAAAAAATGAATTTCCTTTAATTTTAATTATCTATTATATTACGAGAATTAGGGTTGCCATTTGCCAATTATTCTTTTTTAGAAAGGGCAGTCATTTAATTTGATTTTCTTTCATTGTCCTATAATGAGATTCGATAACATTTCCCGTGGGTCAGGCACAGTTCCAGATTTACCTACAGGCAAATTAGGCAATTGCCTAAGGCGCACTTTTTGGAATGGCGCATTTATTCAAACTGAAAACATTTAATGCAATAGGGTACTTGACTGCTATTAAAAAAAGATTCGAAATGGTTTGTTTTTACGTATGGACTTGTTAATTTTTGATAAATTTTATAAAAATCATCAAAAAACCACAGTTTAGTTTTAAATGAACAAATTGGCGGGAAAAACGACTTGGCGTAGTGACGTATGCAGTGACGTCACGATTTAACTCAAACAGATGTCACTTCAGTCATCTGTACACGGTTCTACATCTACGGTTCTATATTTGTACAAAGCATAACCAACATAATTTATTAACATGTATATGACTGTTTGTCATAGACAATTTAACGAGGGTATTCATATTCATATACCTATTGTCTATCTTCTCTATAGTATTGACATATAAAGCTTATAAAACGTGACGTCATTTTAATACCTCGGCGCGTTTTTAGTCATTTAAATGAAGATTAAAATTTTATAATTTTCAGAATAAAATTTTTAAATAACTAAAGAATATTTTTATTTGTCATTACTAAAATTGAATATATTTAGAAATAATACACAAAATTATTTAATATTTAAAACAAATTTTGAATACAGTCAAGTACCGTATTGTTATTCAGAATAAAAACATTTTTATTCATACGAAGTTTCTTCAAGTTAACTTTTGTAACTTATTTTTCAATTATTTCTAAAAATTGGCAACAATTTATCTGTCATTCCATTTCCACTTCAAAAATAATAGTCTCTATGCTTTCTACATTTTTTTGGTATTCTCACTGCTGGATTTACACTTAGGGCATGCGGGACTAGTGCCCAGGGCGGTAAAATTTGCAACACAATGTGGCAATTAGGCTATTTTTCAACTCATCACTTATTTTTTGTAGGAAAAAGTAAAAAAAAAACAATTTTTTTTTGCTCGTCATTTATTTCCTTTAGTGAAAAGTTGATTTGATTTTCTTCCAGGGGCGGCATTTTTCATAGTGTCCAGGGCGCCACTTAAGGTAAATCCTGCCCTGGTCAGATTAATACCTTCCCTTAATAGAATGGCAAAAAGTTTACTTTTATTGAAATTTTATTGCGGTTACTTACAATAGGTATCTTTCCTATATGTTATATCAAAGAGAATTTTAACGATTTTGTGGTGCATTTTTTTACATAGCATTAAATTACAGCTCGGAATCTAATCTTTCCTGAGCTGTTTATGTATCCAAGATTAATTCAAATTCAATTTTGATTTTCAATAATTTAAATAAGTATAACCAAGGCCGACGAGAGAAATGACGGTCCCTCGGGCACAACAAAAAATTTTCAAATATTTTTTCCTTAAAAATACAATTGCCGAGCAAAAAAAGGCCATCTCACTTTCTCCGGGCCCCTAATCAAGACTGTGGGCCCCCTTTTTAGACCCGGGCCCTCGGGCAATTGCCCCACCTTCTCGCCAACCTTGTGTATAATATTATATTCAACATTGAAAACTTATAAATATTTTAGTGATTTCTATTTACAATGACTTCCACTTAATTTTAATGAAGCTAAGAATGCATTTATCGAGAAAGTATGTTCGATTTAAAAAAATTCAGAAAACTTACCTGATTTAAATAAAACTAGAGCTTTTAAGCAAGCGTATTCAGTATAATCGATTTGTAATAAACTTAACCTCGTTACCACTTCTCGTAATTTTTTTGCATCTTCTTCTAATTGTTTTAACGAACTGCTCAGCAGATTATTGATCAGTATAGCTGAAACAATTTGAAAAACTTTAGCTTAAGCGGAATATTGAAATCATAAATTTTACCTATAGCTACCTTCATCGATTGGTAAAGACCACTGCGAAGCTGTCAATATAAATAGTTCAGCCCAAGAATGCTCTAATAGAATACTTTGATCCTTCTGTGTTAACTAAACCAAAAGTTTATTTCAATTTTCCAAAAGTCATTTTAGATAATTTTTCGACAATTACCTGTAAAAATGATGGTATTGATTTTGCCCATTTAACGGATAGAAATAAAAGCTTAGCGGCGGATTCGTAAATATTCTCATTCGGTAACATAATTGGGGATGTGATATCGATATTTTGTTGTCGAAATGATGGGAATGTTTCAACGCCATCTTGGACGCCAATTTGTGTTTCCATTTTATTTTTATGTAACGATAGAAGGTGATTAGTTGAGAATAATGAATTTGTACTGTCCATAATTGTGGATGATTCAATTTTATTATTGCTGGTTGACAGAAGTAATCTTTCGTTTTCTGGAAATAAATCGCAAAAATGTTCGTATTTTTGTTTTGGAATCCCAGTGAACATAGAATATAAATGTGATGTAACAAGGAAATAACAAGTTACGTAACTTTTTTGACTTATGGGTGACATAATAATTATATAAAATTAGAGTTTTATGTTATATACCTAATTGTTACCTGTATGTTACGTAACAGTTACATGCCATTGTGACAATAAAATGTCGCATTTGTGACTGCTATGTTACGTTTAGATGATGTATCAAAGTTGCTTTGATAAAACATCACAGTGTGACTTTTATGTTATGTCTTCGCAACCTAACAATGTTACTTTGATAAAGCCTCACAGAACTGACTCTTATGTTTTTGTGACGTATCAACGTTACTTTATTGAAATGTCACAATCATGACTCTTTTGTTATGTCCCGATGACCTAACAATGTTACTTTGAACAAAACGTCACAACAGTACTCTTATGTTATGTTTTTGTGACGTATTAACTGAAGGAATTTTTAAATTGATAATTCCTCGCGAATTGATACATTTAAAATTAATATGGTAACAAAAAATTTCACAAAAGTGACAAGTGAAATGTTTTATTAATATTGATACGTCACAAAATGATTGTGACATTTCATTAAAAAAACATTAATACGTCGTTAAAACAACGTTAATTTCGTTATTAATTTAAAAATGAAACTCTTATGAAAATTCTTGTAAGACTTTATTTACTATTTTGTGATATATATATTAATATATAACGATTCGAGAATAAATAAATGAGTTTGGTCTAGTGGTTAAGACTGTCGATAATTTAAATGATGCTTCAGCTTGGATAATGGATCGAATCCTACAACAGTCAACAAAAAAAAAAACGTTACGTCACATTGTTACGTTTATAAGCGGGAAATTGTAAGTTACATGTGAGTCATATATGACTCACATTTTATGTAACACGTGACTTTCAGTTCTGTCACTGTAACATAAAATTTACAAAAAAATGTTCACTGGGATTGTTACTGAGCAAAAAAATTACCTGGAGCTGTTACATTTCGTTGAACAGCAGCTTCTTCGGAACTACTCACTTCATCATCATTACTAGTTCGTCGCGCCTCAGACGATATTTCCCCGTTTGCCGACGAAACTGTTTCCAAAATATCATTACGAAGTATATTACACGTGGAGGTAAATAATTTGTTTCGAAAACATGTCGATGCGGTTGGTGAAAACATTGGCGGATAAAAGAGTCCACCATGATTTAATTGATACGGATTCGTGGTAGCAAAATTTGTCAATGTGGGATCGAAATTTGTAGAATTTGTTGCATTCGTTGCGATATAATTTGTTAGGAATGGATTTGCCGTTTGAATGGTAGGAAGTGGGAATGTTGCATTAAAAAATGAGCCATGAAATCGTCGTGGTAGCCCGATACCGGGTAATGGAAGTGGTAACAGATGTCCCGAAAGTGGATTACTGTGTGGTCCGTGATGATGGGGGATACAGGATCGTGGAGCTCGTTCATGTTGGACAGCTGCAAATAGAATTTGATTATATTTTACAGGAGAAATCAGACAATTGCTTAATTTTCAGGGTTTGTTGTTTGTACGTCTGATTAAGCTAATTAATTAAAGCTCAGTTGAAGCTCTAAATAATTCTAAATTTGTCCAGTAGGGGAGTAAAATTATTGCCTAAACTAGCCGTATACCCACCCGATGGATTTACCATCGGCAACATTTCAGGATGTCAGTCAGTGTTAAAAATTTACGAAATACCATCCCTATGCCCGATGGGATTTGCATCGACAACATCTTTTTATTAGGTACCTACTCCCCTTCTGCTCACTTTTAATGTTTTTCAAAAGCCTAAATCAATATCCACGTTTATAACTTCAAAAATGATGAACTTCCCATATGAACTTGCATTTTCTGTTTTAACGTCTTAGGGAATAAATTTCCAGAAACAACTGACTTTTATTTATAAATAGAAGCCTAGCCGCCAATTTTCATAACTCCTGTGCTTAATTTCGTCCTTCTAAACTCATCAGTTGAGGTTGTGCGTTGTCTGTCAGTCATTTATTTTAATAGCCATAATAACATATTTTTATACAATACCTATCTCTAACTTCAAAAATGACGAATTTACATACAAATTTTCATCCCCTATTAAACCCATTTAGGGGAGGAATTTTCAAAAATCCTTTCTTAGTGCTCATCTACGTTACATAGGAAACTTCTATGCAAAATTTCATTCTTCTAAACCCAACGGTTTAGGCTGTGCGTTGTCTGTCAGTCAGTGTTAGAAATTTATTAAGTATATTGTACCCCTAATTTAGTTCATTCTTTCTGAAGAATGTCAACGATTAAAAAGAAAAAAATATATTTTTGTTGTTTAATACCTATGCGTGAGATTTGAATTATAAACTGATTGCAAAGAAAGAAACTTATTTACCTAATTAATTACTCTCAAGCATTTAAAATATAAATGAAAATAATATTTTCAAATGTTTTTCTAATTGAAGCACAAATAATAAACACTTAATTGAACAAAGTAATTAATAATAACCTATTTAACACCGAGTGCCGCGAATGAAGAGTGCTTTTAAAAATATTATCAAGTAAGTACATCAATATTTATTTTATTCCAAATCAATTAATAATGAAACAGTAGTTAAAATAAATAAAAATTTGTATTTATAAGTTTACTTTAGCTTTCTCGTATCCGGATAAAATAACCATAATGATGAAAACAGCACGGGAAATATGGCAAGTGATATAAACAAATATGTTTATACGGTATCCCTTTAAATAAAATTCATATCATCCCTAAATTAAAACATGCCTATTATTTTATACATTTGTATAAAGCGGGTTCTACACGATGCTACGAACGTTCCTTCCAACGTTCGATCGAACGTTTGAGGCAATTAAGTTCGATAGTTGATGCGACGAATGTATCTGCTACACGGTGAATCGAATGTTTGATCCAATACGAATGATGATGTGTTGGTACTCAGTCGACAACGCTGTTATCTGTCTGATGTTATCTCTAATGTTATACACTGATGTTGTCTCTCTTCACATGAACGAGTCGTGCGCAACCAACGAACGCAACCAACATTGACCTTCAAACGTTCGAAGCATCCCTTTGACTCGGTGCAAGAATACCGACATCGAACGGGACACGACCAAATGCGAATGTTTGACGCTCGACATTGGACACTCGTAGGTTCGAACAACGGCTACACGATGCTATGAACCATCCAACGTCGAATGTTGGAAGGTGTTCGTAGCATCGTGTAGCAGCGGCATAACACTGGGAAGATGGCTAGCAGTGGAAGGGAGTTGTTTGATTATGTTTATTTTTCAATTAAATACATAATTTTTTTTTGATTCCTCATGAATATTAATAAAACTGTGCTACTGGTGGAAGCGCAGGAGATTCTGTATGTGTGATGACTTATCGCTAAGAGTGAAAACACTAACTTACATACATCAGTTCGATAATATATGTACCTATACTTCTACTTAATTGTGCCCGACCCTTTTTACCTGCGTAAATTAATTAGAAATCAAATTACTTTTAAATCAGATATTTTGAATTTCCGAATTTCGTTCTGCTAGTATTACGTTCAAGTCATATTGACTGGAAAATTAGGCTCCATGATAAGGCGACCAACTTTTTGATTAGTCAATACGAGACAATATAACAATTTTGGACCTTATTCGTGCGAATGACGAGGAAAAAAATGAAAATGAAATCAAATTTTTTAATTATTATTTACGAAATGCGGGTTAGGCGCATTAAAACCATTCCGGGACTATTTTAACAGGAATTTTAATGCGGAATTGCTACTACTTTTTTAGAATAATCCCGCAGAATCTGGGACGGAAGAAAATAAATAAAGTTAGAAGAAGACAACACAAATGACTGTGTGCATCTTTCCCAAATTTCCGATGTATCCAACCTTACGCTCAAGGCCAGATTAGCCAATAGGCCAACCTAGGTCATAGCCTAGGGGTGGTAGATTTTTTAAAACAGGGAGGCAAAAGTTGTAATTGACGTTTTTTTTTGCTCGTCAGTTACTTTTTTTAAGAGAAAGTTTGAAAGAAAAGTAGGAGAAGTTAAAATTTTCGGTACTTTTCACGATGCCTAGGGGGGCACTTAGGGTTAATTCGACTCTGCCTACATCGGTACGTTTAATCCACTTTTACAAAGCTTTTCAAAAAAAAATTTAATGTTTTTAGTATATATTTTATAAACTGTTTTGTACAACTATTAAAAATCTTGCCTCACATAAATTTTTTTGAAGACCGGAATAATAGATTCTGATTTACAGTGTAAATGCATAACGTAAATAAATAATGCAAATGAAGTTTTAGTAACAAAAAATCAATAATACCGATACAATATTAATAGACAAACAAATTGAAACTGTCAAAATCAGATTTAATAAAGATCTCTTGGTATCGTGTTTGATTAACATTTCAAATAACCAAGTTATGTATACATTTTGTATCTGTCATATTTCATATTAAACGTTTCATCAAATGCAATCAAAATATTAAATACTAGCCGTACCCGTGACGTTGTTCACGCGAAACGTTGAGTAGTTTCTTTTTCCAATTTGTAGTTTCTTGCAACACAAAATGCATTAAATTGTCTGAAAATTGACAATTGTGTATTTATTGTATTTTTCGGTACACAATTAGCAACATTTTTTTTATTTAAAATTCAGAAAAATTTCCGAACTACAAAATTTATTTACAATTTTTGTTACTATAGTTATGAAATTTTTTATGAAATATGTAAATTGGCGTAATGTGTGTAGATGCTCAAAATAGTTTTTCTATTTTCCCGTGGGAATGAGACATTTTTCCGGAATAAAAAGTATCTTAGATATTGACCCAGGTAATAAATTATCATCACACCAAACTTCATTAAAATCTGTCCAGTAGTTTTTACGTGATGCGTGAGCAGACAGACAGACAGACAGCGACAGATTTACAGTTAGATATGTATAGATATATAGAAATATGTATAGATTTGATGTGTATATTGTCAAAAATAATTATTCAATACAAATTTCTGTGAAGTACTTTTACGATTTACGTAACAAGACCAATAAGTAGATAAAATGTAATAGGCATTATTGAGGAAATTCGATTCACAAAATAAGCCGAGCTTAAAGCAGTCTCCATATTCTCGCCGAAGTAGGACGAGGTTCCTCGTCGAAGTTCCTCGCTGAGGTTGGCCGAAGCATATGAAAAGCATTAAAACACCAACCGCGAGACACAACGAAATGACCCTCTACATTCTCGTTTCGTCCAACCTCGGCGAGAATGTGGAGACTGCTTAAGAAATTTATTAAATTTTAATTTTAATTTCCCAAAGAAAATATAAGAAATTTATCAACTAAGTCTACTTAAGAAAAAAAATTTTCAGCCTTACATAAATTTCCTATTGACCTCCCATTCATCCCTATTCTATATTATTTAATACGTAAAAAGTGTATGAAAATCGAATGCAAAGCTCAAAAACGTCCCGGTTCAACCCATTTTACAGTATTCAAAATTTCAAAAATTTCGCATACTTACGATACATACCATCTCTTTTCATGTTGACTTGTAAACATTTTCGAAATCGGCACGCCTGACACTGATTGCGTCTAGTCACATCCACAATACATCGTCCATTCTCCTTGCAGACATATTCCAAATTTCTATAAGACAATATGTCGTGTAAAATGAAAACAATTTCAATTGGAAAATTTACAATAAATTTACAGTACCGTCGAATACTTCGTTTAAAGAAACCACGACATCCATCACAACTAGCGACACCATAATGTTTCCCTGACGCTTTGTCTCCACAAACTCGACATACGATTTCGGCTTTATTGTTGTTGTTGTTTGTGGTTCCAGTGGTGGAACGATTTTCCATCTAAACGTACAAAAACAGAAAATTTTTTTATAGTTAACAAAATATATGTATTCATTTATAAAGAAAAAATCCTTAAAAACCTAATTTTCAATTTGGCTGCTAGGCATCAATTTTACCAGAAGACAAGAAGTTTATTTTAGGGTACAGTCCTATACTATTGATTGTCCTAATTTTTTCAAGACTATACAGACAAAATTTTAGTGTCTTAGATGGGCTTATTTCGGGTGCAGTTTCCCAGAGAAATTCAAAATAATGTAATAAGACTTTTTTTATCTCATCATTTTGTATTAGAAAATCCAGTTTTCCATACTTTACAATATATAGGATAGTTTCTGACTGGGGAAAAGGAATTTTCTTCCTTCAAAAGTTTATGACGAAATGAAGTGAGTACCATAGTCGGTTCCACAAATAGCAATCCTATATTTAATATTAAAATATAAAATATTTAGACATCATTAGATTGATTTATTTATTTTTCTCACTATTTTTCATCCAAAATCAGGGCCGTGGAAAGAAATGACAGGCCCCGGGAATAAAGCACATCTCTTAAAAATTGTTTCCGAAAACAAGTAATTTACAAGCAAAAAAAATAGTTTTTACTTTTCCCGGGCCCCTACCGAGTGCTACGGGCCCTCTTTTCCAGCTCGGGCTCCGAGGCTACAACCCTGGCTATCTCACCCTCTTGTCGGGCCTGTCCAAAATAACCAAAGGTATGATGTATATATCTATAAATATTATAAATATATTTATATGGATCCTATGTCAAGTGAACCTGACATGAGCTTTTACTTTCTCATCCATGTACAATGAAGCTATAAGAAGGAAAAGTTTTTGTGCCTAATATTTTGGCTTTTTATTCATGAAAGGCAGCTTTAGCCGCAAAACAGAAAGGTTCTACAATTGTGTTGTTAATTTTTTGAAAAATTGTAAAAAAATACATAGTTATTTTACTTTGTTAGTAAATTTTCGCAAAAAAAAAGCAGATCAAATTTTTTTATAGGGGGCAGCGGAGGCACGTGCCCCGGGTGCCAGGTTTTCGGGGTGCCAGACGTTATTTTCTTTTTTTGTTCGTTGTTTTTTGTAGGGACAAAAGTTAATAAAAAAAATATTTTTTTCTCATTTTTGGGAAAGATAGGGGCGGCATTTTTCAGAGTGTCTCGGGCGGCACTTAGGGTAAGCCCGACTCTGCCTGCGTATGTGCTTGCCTTTTTAAAATTGTCTAAGCTCCGTCGGTGTCTATTCGATTGAATCGGACTTTTTACTTAATTTATAAGGCTATCGTAGTTTTGACAACAAAATTCTAAATAAGTATTTTTTAAATTTATGTAGTTTTATAAAATTATATTCTCATTATAATATTTTCATAAAAACAAAATACCTACATAATTACTTGTCGTAATACGTTCAAAAAAAAAGTTGTCATAAATAACTGATGACCATACCGGCTTGTCGAACAATCGGAAAGTCAGACGGCCAGACTGATTGACTAACGGCCACCCTTGTTCTCAATATTCCGAACAAGTGGTTAGTTTACGTAAAACATTGAAAAAACCAAATAAAACATTGTGAATTATTAAATATGTGAACTGCGACACCTGTATGTGACCTATAACAACAAAGATACGCCCCTAGTGTCGTAATTTATACATGATGTTCATTAGTGTTTGTTATCTTTTTAAGATATTGTTTAGGAAGTTCTAATTAAAAGTTACTTAATTATTGAAAACCTGTAAACAACCTACCATTCTTTTCTAGTTGTAGGCGGAATGTCTATGGTAAATGAAAGTGCAAGGTATGGATAATGTTGGTTAGAAATTCTCCCCCGGTTAAAATTAAACTCAACGACTTACTAGACAAGGATCGAAGCTTGAAACTACAAGATCCACAGAATTACCTATCCCATTTAACATGCTCCCAGTTTACTTATCTTTACTTAGAAGGATTCTTAGAAAATATCAATGGTGAAAGCGCTAGACATAGGTGGCTGAAACGGTGGGGACTGTTCCTTGACCTGAAAACACCAGATTAATCTGCGAACAGATTTGATCTATCGTGCAGTCCTCGATTTTTTTATACGCCAGGGCAGGGGTCGGCCAACTTTTTGGGAAAGAGCCAAATTTTTACAAGGAAATATGTAATATTCCACATAAGTCAATACTATCAACTGTAGAGAACAACTTAAATTTTATATTAACACGATGAAAGCAGTTGCCTTTTTTTGAGGAAATACTTTGTGATACTAAAATTAGAAGTTAGTATTTTCTACTATTTTGAAAAGGGCATCGCAGATATAAATCACCGATACAAATGTAAATTTTCATGCAGATTATCCTAATAAATAGTGCCATCTTTCCAGAGTTTTGATTTAATTCATTTCTTTAAATTTGTACATATAATAAAACTGTAACGAGATCATATCTGCACATAGAATATTTTTCGCAAAATTGTACTTGTACCGTAGATAGTTATCGATTTAGATACCAAAACAACGATTTTTATCTGTTTGTCTGTCTGTCTGCACACATCACGCAAAAACTAGTGAACCGATTTTGATGAAATTTGGTGTGGTGATACTTTTTACTCCGGGAAAATGTCTCATTCCCTCGAGAAAATACAAAAACCATTTTGAGCATGTTCACACATTATGCAAAAACTATTATTCTCTGCAAATTCTTTATGTTATACTTATATACTTCTCATTGATTTTATACCAGCGTGCCGCACGAACGATGCCGCTAGTGATGAGAAAATGCACGACCAAGACCAAGACTTGGCAGTCTTGGTCTTGGTCTTGGTCTTGTTCTTGCATTAAGAATCTTGGTCTTGGTCTTGCTAGAGCAGTTTAAGTCTTGGTCTTGGTCTTGCGAAATGCAGTCTTCGTATTGGTCTTGGTCTTGATATTGCTAAAGAATCTTGCACTTTCTAGCATTTTTTTATAAGCGAATTTTTTCCTTCTAAAATCAGAATTTTCTCTCTTTACGGTATTAATTATATTTTTAAACTATTTAAATAATTTAGCAAGAGTCTTGCTTTTTTCTTGCTATTGTCTTGGTCTTGCAGCCATACTTATAGTCTCGGTCTTGGTCTTGTTCTTGGTATACATAGTCTTGGTCTTGCATTTTTTGCAGGACTGCAAGACCAAGACTAATTTTGCTCATCACTAGATGCCGCTGATACAGCTAGTTTTGAACAATACATATATATTAACTCATCTTAACACTATGAGGCCCGAGCACTTTCACAGTAAACTTCCCCGGAAGCCGACAATATTTTTAAGCAAATTTTATGTAAACAAGTACATAAAATGATTCCACAAAACACTAAATGATTCAACGTGTATATGTTATACAGGTCAAAAGATGAGTAACACACATATACTATACATACAAGCATACAATACATACATACATACATACATATGCGGATAAAAATATTATTGTAAATAAAAGATGAAGCCTAGATATTTTGATGATAAAACATATTATGTATAGTTATATGTACGATATGTACAAAAAATGTGTCCGGTAGGTAGCACGTAATAAATTATTTTTATTAGAAGAATATACCTAAAATCTTTTTTATTTTATAAATATTTTTAAGTATTTTGTTTATTATTCTAAATATTGATCGCGGTCGGCCTCTGAGGATGTTTTGTTTGGTTTCGGATGCCGAAGCCATGGGACTGAAAGTGTTAATAGTAAGTGTCCATTGAAAAATTTATTCCGGTGTGAATAACGTTAATCCGCGGACCGGATTAAAAGTGCAGAAGTTTCGATACATACTCCCCCCGATTTTTTCATCAAGCTGGTAGTTGTGGTTCAATTTTTAGGACACACTCGATATACAAAAGTTAATATATCGTTAATACATAACTGATAATTTAAATACATAAATGTTATTATTTCAATACATGCGGTCTAATATTACGTGATTTCTTGTCGAGCGGTGTTGTCGAGTGTTTTACCGCGTTGTGTTGGCGATGGTGTATGGGTAACGACTTCTAGTCTGACTGGACGACTTTTGGTTTCATGTTATACCTATTATATGCATGCATGCATGTACTCTATAAGACCACAGTCATGTAAAACGGTTATTATGTATATTTAATTTTCATATTTTATTCCAATTATTGTTTTATACTTTTCTATAATCTCACTTGTCATTACATGTATTTTTTATCGATACAATTATATACAGACTATAAATGAGTAAGTAGTATAGTTTTGTTGCGGGTTTAACTCTCTTTTCCTGGTATCCCCACAAATTTTTTCAGGACGGCTATTTAAAACTGCTTATTGTCATTATCATAAAGTGCAGCCCGCGTGTCAAATGCGACCTGCGAACCCAAAAATGTGGTCCGCAGTGTCAGATCATCTGCAATTTCAAATTCATGAATTAACTCTTTAAATGATTAAGACGAGTTAGCTCGTCCTGTAATATGGCGGCTCAAAATGCTGCGATATGTATATATTCACTGGTACAGGTTAATGATGAGTAAAATTAGTCGTGGTCTTGCATTTTTTGCAAATAGTTTAAAAGTATAATTAAAATACCGTAAAGAGAGAAAATTCTGATTCTAGAAGGAAAAAATTCGCTAATAAAAAAAATGCAAGAAAGTGCAAGATTCTTTAGCAATACCAAGACTAAGACTGCATTTTGCAAGACCAACACCAAGACCAAGACTCAAACTGCTCTAGCAAGACCAAGACCAAGATTCTTAATGCAAGAACAAGATCAAGACCAAGACTGCTAAGTCTTGGTCTTGGTCTTGCATTTGCTCATCACTAGTACAGGTGCCCCTATCCGTGACAGATTTTCCGAAATACGGTATAATTTTAAATAATGTTCAATTTTATCAACATAGTTTAGTATAATTTATATTTTGTTAATTCCTAGGGTTCACTTTTTTGATGTTGGGATCTTTGATTTTTTTTCTTTTCTTTTTTCTTTTCTTTTTCTGGTAAAAAATCCAGGACTTTTTAACTACTGGATAGCTTAGAGTAATATCGATGCTTCGATATTATTCTCGTAACATCAATGTATCGATGTTATCGAGGATGTTATGTTTTTATATCGATGTTTTCCCCTTAAACATCGATGTTTTTCTACCATCGATGAATATCAATCATCCCTATTAGGCACATTTGTAAATTTTCTAAAATTTGTTAGTAATTTTTCGAATAAGATCTCAAAAAATAATAAAATTGAAATATTTTCCACAAAATAAATTGTTAATCTTTTATTAAGTCATTCGAAACGCATTCTAGTTTTCAATTCAATATATTAAAATTTAAGTATTATGTCGTCTCTATATCAGCTGTAATCATCTTTCACATTATCATAATCATTGAATAAATTAATCATAACATGCATATCTTTAATAAATTTTAGAAAAATTAGGAAAACTTTTATCTGTGGAGTACAAAATCTTGAAAAAAAAACCGCGTAATCATACATCGTCGTCCTTTTGACGCACACTATTTCAGTATAAAAAAAAAAACGACAATAGCTATAAACAAAATTTATACGGCTTATGTGTTATAATAACAAATAAATTAGATAACAGAAGTTTCACAGTAAGCAGGCAACGAAAAGTTGTAGTATTGGAGCAGGTAGAGAAGTTCGTTCGTCGTTTTGACGAGTACGTATGATTCTAGGGTTAATACAAAAATTTACATTAAAATATCTTTCCTTTGCTGTTTTTATTTTAATTTAGAATTTTTATATTGATTTATAAAATGTATTATTCAAAATAAGGAAAACAATAATTGTTAAGTATACTCTAGCATCAAAAATATAATTAAAATTCGAAAAAAAAAATGAATATAATAATTGTCATGTTTTGTTAATATTAGTAACAAATAACAAGGAAAATATGTTACCGAAGGAAATAACCTTAGAACCTCGAACGCATTTATCATTCACTATGCCGATATGCATACATTTTCATTATATGAAATTTATAATACCGATCATTTCCAGTTTTATCGAATACAAGCAACGTCAATCGAAAGTAGGCAGAATCGAAAAAGAAAATATAGAATCGTATTTATAATCTCTATAAACTTTTCGCAACTGTATTTGAAATAAAAATAAAAGTTATCAGTAATATTTGAATCAAAATTATCTCAAATTTTAATAAATTTAATACACTTCAATTGATAAAATCGATTATTCTTTCTTATTTAAAATTAGGCTACGAGATAACTCACAATCAGTGGGGGCCAATAAATACATATTATATCTTTACCTAAATATATGTATACAGGGTGTTAGTGAGTAAGATTTTAACAGGTGATTGCTAAGGTTCTTGTATGTAAAAAAGTTCATATAAACCCAGGTCCAAAAACGCTTAGTTTCCAAGATAGGTACAGATTAGATGGGTTACCAGATAGCCCATACCTACCGATTTTGTGGTGGGGACAGTAACTGCAAATTATTTTTTATCTTGAAACCGGCTACATGAACGACAAAATCCTAAGAGGTCATTTTTGTCAACAATTTATGGGACATTTGAAAAAAACAATTTCAGAAAATTGGTTGTCATAGCGTGTCCCAAATTTCTTAACACGTTTTTGTAATATTTAAGAAAATATTAAAAAAGACGAGAGACTAAGTACCCTGTGTCTTGGAAACTAAGCGTTTTCGTACCTGCGTTTATATGAACTTTTTTACATAAAGGAACCTCAGCAACCACATGTTAAAATCTTTCCTCATTGAATTGCCCCTTTGCTTAAAATTATTACGTGGCCGAATTACAGAATTGCAGCGTTCCTCCTTACTACAGCCCAACCAACATAAGGGTGCCAGTCAGATGCGCAAATGAAAGAGTGCGACAACAAGAATTAAACATATAACATATATGCATAAAAGTGTGATAGAAGTTGTGTTTGTTTACTGCGCGTACAACCTTGACCGGCAACCTTATGTTGGTTGAGCTGTATCATATTATTTATAGCAACATATGTACGTCTATGTGTAATGAAGCTAGAAACAATTTGTCCGTGATATTATGAAAAAAAGTGAATCGGATGGATCATTGTGTTGGTTGAACACGAAACCCACCGAACTATTGTCAATCATTAAGCATCGTATGACTTATTACACAACAACGTTACATTTTAATTGTGTGAACTGGAACACTTGTTTGTGTATATGTATTGTTAGTATATGTATACGCTATCTTGGCTATATGTGTGTATGTATATGTCAGATTCGGGTAGTATGCCTACATCGAACACTCAGCATATCAGAAAATATATGCTGAGGTGTTGTTGTACACGAGTTGGTTCCTCAATGCTTAATTTCGGTAAAAAGCTATAATAATTTGACTCCAAGTTGGTCATTCTATATCGCTTAACTTGTGGTTTTTAAGACACTAAAAATTTTTTGGTGAACTTGATGACATTGTCAAATTTTTCTATCAAAATATCAAAATAACGAAACACGCTTGAGAAAAAAAACTGATTCGATAAAAGTTTTCTCTTAATTTTAGCGAAATTGAAAAGAACCATTTCGGAAACGTATAATTCAATCCCAAGTTTATCATTCCATCATTTTATTTATGGTTTTTAAGTCACTGAAAAATTTAAGTAAACGTGGTGACGTCATCAAATAGAAAAAATTATTTTTTCTTAAACTAAACTTTATAGAAGTGGTTTGAATTAGGGTGATTGGTTAAACTAGAGTAATTTGGGAGTGGAAATTTTATTTTTGCTATAAAAATGACGGAATTCCTCTTAGAAACACGACTACTTCGATTGAATTCGTTTTCTAGTAGTCCTACATACCAAATTTTAGGAAAATTGTAGAGAACGACTTTAAAAACCTATAACTCGACTCCAAGTTCATCATTCCATCATTTTATTTATGGTTTTTAAGACACTGAAAAATTTTAGTAAACTTGATGACGTCATCAATTTGAAAAATTGCCATTTTCTCAAATTGAACTTTATAAAAGTGTCTCGAATTAGAATGGTTAGTTTAATTAGGGTAATTTGGGTGGCGACTTTTCATTTTTGCTATCAAAATGATAAAATACTTTTGAAAAACACGACTTATTCGATAGAAGTCTTTATTCTAGTAGTCCTACATGCCTAATTTTAACAGAAATGAAAAGAACGACTTTGAAAACCTATAATTCGACTCCAAGTTTATCATTCTATCATTTCATTTACGGCTTTTAAAGTACTTACTAAAAAATTTTAAATCTTGATAACTTGAAAAATTTTTTTTCTAAAAAATCAAACTTAATAAAAGTGAGTTTAATTACGGTAATTTGGCTATCAAAATAACGAAATTTCGTTTAGGAACACAATTGGTTCTATTATGACCGCTTTTTGCCGAAGACGAAACTTATATTTCGTTAGGAGTTTTGGCAGAGAAATTTAAATCACAATTGCTAGGTACTAATGATGAAAATAATTGTTCCTGAATCTTCAATTAGCTTAATGTTTATAACCTTGCTAATAAAATTTTAGCTTCCTAATGATGTAGCAAAAGTAATTTTGTTTTTAAATTTTACTTTCCAAAATTGGTTTCTAATTAATTAATCACTTTGATTCAACCCAGTTTTTTCTCAGAAATCGAAACTGAAAATTCACCATAATATACCTTCCAGCATTTTCGACATAATTATTTATTCTGATAGCTTTAATTACAGTTTTATAGATATTGTCGATATTGTTGCAAAAGTATACCAATTATACATGATATGTAGGTATATGATTTATGTGGGATGTTTAGAACTTTGGATATATTATTAAAAATTGATAATTATACGGTATCAGTTTACACATATGTTTATGTACGCAAGCGCAGCACACGTTATAATTTAATGACATTTCGTGATCAATCAAAAACAGGAAATAAGGTCAAACATGCAGGTAAAATAATTAGTAGGTATACATGTTACATACCAAATGGCCATATCAGAATTATGACAGATTGCGTATTTGTAGGAATGATACAAAATACTGGCATAGATGCATTAAACTGCTTCAAGAAAACGGGCATGATTAAAATAAATGCTTCAGAAAAAGAGACTTTGAGTAAAAGTCATAGATTAGCAAAAAACTACGGATATTTTCGATCAGTGTAAATATAAAAAAACTTTTACTCCATGGCAATGGATTTGTACATATTGCCGTGACCAGGATTCGAACCTGGGTTACTACGGCCACAACGTAGGGTCCTAACCACTAGACGATCACGGCTACATGAAAATTATATACAAATTTTTTTCTATTTGCACCAAAATTAATAAAATTACTCAACCAAAACACAGTTCCACGCAGACATACTCTTAATTACCTGCATATCTTAAGCTAGGTTTCCACAAGCAAATATACTTGCATAAAAGTAACGTTTGGGGCGTGGCTAAATTTTGATGATAAAATACTTCAAAACCTGTTACATGTAAACCATGTGAAAATACATTTGCTTGCAAATAAGTATTCGGCAAAACAAATTATTTTTAAAAATTTGATTTCTAAATTCAATAATGAAAATATTATTACGGTAAAAAATACCTTGCATTAATACTGCCAGTTTTATAAATAGTAAATCTTATTATACATAGTAAATATATTTAATTTTGCAAGTAAATTTATATAACAGTATACTTACATACAAATGACGTTTACACGGGTAAGTGAGTTTAATGTCTAGTTAAAAGTATACTTGCATGCAAGTATACTTCCTCGTGGAAATCTAGCTTTAATTATAGAACATTAAATAGTAAATAATATATAAAATTACTATCTCTTCATATAGCCGTGATCGTCTAGTGGTTAGGACCCTACGTTGTGGCCGTAGTAACCCAGGTTCGAATCCTGGTCACGGCAATGTATTAAATACATTGTCACGGATTGAAGAGTAATTTTTTTGCAAACATTTACAGTTCTGATTATAAGAAATGTGAATTAAAACATTTTTAGAAATAAGACTTACACATTTATTTAGTCACGGCTCGGAAAAGTCTCCAAAAATTTTCACATTTAACTTGGCCGCCCATAAAATTCAGGCAAATATCGACAGGCAGTATTAGAGAAATGGTTAAAACTTAAAAGCAATTTTTTTATTTTAAATAGGTCTTGTAGCCTGGAATCATTTTCACCATTAATTGGAATAACATTAAGTTGTGTAATATGAAATGTCGTTTTCCGACCACTTGGTCGACCCATATGTCCCCGTCAAGTTAGCCCCACCATTTTCTTTTTGTTCAAACAAAATTGTTTGTGCTGTATTGTGCTAGAATTGTGCTATCATATGGACCGTAAATTTTTTTTCTAAAGCCAAAAAGTAAAACAATAATTTTTATAATTCATTAAAATTCACACACTTTCTGGGGACCGTCAAGGCACTTTCGCACCGGATCGGGATTAAGAAACACTGTACTATAGAGAATTATTTAAATACCACAAAGTTAACAGCGTAAAAATTACAAATTTATCTATAAACGCTTGCTGTTCCACCCTTTCTGGTTACTCTGAACCCTACTTTTGTAACGCAATGTAATCTAATACCTATTATTTAATAATTATTTATATTACAATTAAATAAATTTTATAATAATGGACACTGAAGTACTCGATTGAAACTGATTATATCGTTTCACGACCCTCCATAGTTTTGTTTCCGAATCAGAAAGTAAAAAACGTGAGCCACAATTACGTAAACATAATCACTGCGTGCGTATGTTACCTACAAACATGTGGATAAGAAAACTGAGAACATATGTCATAATTCACAAAGTAGATAAAACACAATTTTATTTTTTAATGTTCGGTATCAAAATTGGTAAAATGGAACACTTATACAATCACTTCGGTGTCTGTCCGTCACAGACGATATTTTCTTAAACTATTCAACATAAATATTTTAAATTTAGCACAGAGACAGAGTGTGATTAATTACAGGAGATAACCTGAAAAGTGAGAAAAAAAATTCTCTCCAAGACCAGTGAGTAGGATCGGAAGAAAGCTTATTAAAATACGAATTCAATGATATATTACAAGTATAACTATATACTTTTACAGTTTGAAAATTGTTAACCCAGACTCTTATTACCAGAAGAATCGCTTAGTAAAATCTGAAAAAATTCATGAATATTAAAAATGAGTTGTAGATTGAACGAAAATTATCAGGGCTGAGTTTTCTTACGTAATTTCCTGATAGCAGAAGCGGAAAGACCCAAGCTTATAAAAATTAAAATCGCTATTGTTTTTGTAGAAAATTAGCTCGTGGTTATAAATTTTTTGGGTAAAAAGTGACAAGACAAAATGTTCTAATATTCTTTAATATGGATTTTAACAAAGGAAAATTTTTGAGTGTTAGAAATTAAAATTACATTTTGCATGTATTACTAAGAAATTTATTCTAGTCTAAGCATATTAGGAATGTTAAGGGAAAGTTTAGTCACAGTCCTAATAATCTTTATTCCGTATGTTTTCTGAGTCGCTGAACACGAATTTGAGGTTTGTCCGGGACATTAAAAATAATAAAATGGCAAGACTGACGTTTTTTTTTTAATTTTTAAGGATTTTGCCCGTTTTTCAGCGTCATAGAAAGAATTGTCATATACAAAACTTGTAGGAAGTTTTGTCTACTTTAATTTTGTAAAGAACTACTTTTCCGAGAAAACGCATATTTACCAGGATTAAGGTCAAAAACCTAATAAATTAATAAAAATTTGACTTTTTTCGCAAAATAATCAATGTTCCGTGCAAAATGTCTGTTAGCAAATCTCAAATTCGTGTTCAGCGACCCACAAAACAAAAAGAATAAAGGTTATTAGGACTGTGACTAAACTTTCCGCTAACTAGTCTTTTTTCTAAAATTAAGTAGCCTATTCGTATAAGAAAATTTTTGTGTTTTGAAGTGATTTGAAATTTTTCTACACAGATTTAAATTATTTTTAACATCATTTTTTCGCCTGCTGTCAAAAAGCCCATCCTTTTGAACAAAACACTTTCATTACATACTTCTATTTATTTAATAGCATAAAAAAAATTGGATACACGCGACCACTTGATCAAGTATGTGGTGCGACGCGTGCTACGTCACAATTAATCAAAAATTTGTCGCTTCAAATTAACGCTTCACGCTGCGTTGTTGGCTGTTACCAGTTACAATAATAATGAACACAGGTGATGTTACCTATACATATATCATTAATTCACATTTTCATACT
The DNA here is from genome assembly GCA_035578155.1 of Brachynemurus nebulosus. Classification (NCBI taxonomy): domain Eukaryota; kingdom Metazoa; phylum Arthropoda; class Insecta; order Neuroptera; family Myrmeleontidae; genus Brachynemurus; species Brachynemurus nebulosus. The sequence continues at coordinate 66,673,865 of JAPWDM010000002.1, forward strand.
ATTATTTATGGGAGCCTTCAATTTACACCTTTTGATTTAATTATTTTATTACATGCATGTATATATAGACAACAGCGGATACAGGGAATGGTCATGGGGGCAGTGATGTCCCCCCCTCCCTGAATGCAGATTAATTCGAGTTTTATAGTGATTTGATGACATTATTAAATTTACAAAAATTTCCAATGATTTGAAAACCATTCCTACTTGGGCAAAATAATATATTAAAAGCTTCTGGAGTCGTTCATTTTTACCAAAATTAGGCATGTTGGATCACTAGAAAAAAGACTTCTGTCGGATCAGTCACATTTATCAAAGAATTCGGTCATAGCAAAAATAAAAATAGTTTACACCAAAATTACTCTAATTGTGTCAGTCACCCTAATTTAAATCACTTCAATAGGACTTGAGAAAAAAAGTTTTTAATTTGGTGACGTCATTAAGTGTACTAGAAATTTTCAATCCCGTAAAAACTGTAAGTAAAATGATGAAACTAGAAGTGAATTATAGGTTTTCGTAGTTATTCTTTTCATTTTTGTCAAAATTTGACCACTAGAAAAGAGTCTTCGGTTGGATCAGTCACATTTATAAAATGTGAATTGGATCATTTCTATAGCGAACGTGGAAAGCTCAAGTGAAAAGTTCATTAAAATTTTTTAGTGCGTTAAAAACCGCTGTTGAAATGACAGAATGACGGAGTTGGAAGAGAATTATTGGTTTTTTTAGGTCGTTCTTTTCTTAATGTCAAAAAGAATGTTCTTTTTTTAATGTCAAGGGGTCATAGTATTTAACTTTGGGCACTAAGTACATTGGTATGATTTCTGATGTGCGTGACCCCTCCCGAGACAGTATTTGAATCAACTGAGTTATTGATTTTTTTTTTGCTCGTCAACTTTTTTCTATAATTTCAGTTTATTTTTTAAATTTTATTTTTATTATTAATTACTAATGCAAGTATGTATTTATTCCAGTATTAGTAAAAAGAAGACAGGGGCGTATACAGTCTTTTGTTATTTCAGAGGGAAAACTCGTAACTCGTAACAAAAGACTGTATACGCCCCTGTCTTCTTTTTACTAATACTGGAATAAATACATACTTGCATTAGTAATTAATAATAAAAATAAAATTTAAAAAATAAACTGAAATTATAGAAAAAAGTTTGCACCCATAAAAGAGTCCCTATCAGCAGTATTGCTCCTCGAAAAACTGTTCTAACTACGCCCTCAAAAGGACTACTAAGAATGATTATGTAAGAAAATCGACCAACTATTCTCATTTTCCGTTTTGCCTATTTTTAAAATTTTCAAAAAAATATCTTCATTCCGTAACAATAAAAAATAATATACCTATTTAATTGTTGCACATACTATTGTGATCAGAATTTGAATCTGGGTTACTATAGCCACAAGGAATTTCCTAACTAATATAGGCAGTCACAGCTGTACGAAGAATTTATTAAATTGTATGTTTACTTTCTGTTTGCATGTATCGGAAATAAAACAAGTGGACCGAAACGTAATTACAAAAATACGTCATACATCGTATGTAATTTATACTACAAACAATGAACATGACTTGTAGCAAAAGTGACTAACTTACTATCTCTTCAAATAGCCGTGATCGTCTAGTGGTTAGGACCCTACGTTGTGGCCGTAGTAACCCAGGTTCGAATCCTGGTCACGGCAATGTGTCATACATTGTCACGGATTGAAGAGTATTTTTTTAAAATTTTTTTTTTCAAATTGATAACACTGGTCAGTAAGATTTTTTACTCTGAATTAATTTTTATATTTTTTGTCTTTTATATGTTTAAATATTCATTAAAAAAAATATTTTAAGATAAATCTATGGTAAAATAAAAAGACAATTTTTACTTTGCTAATACCACTTTAAAGTGACTAATAAAGTGGTATTAACAAAGTAAAAATTTTCTTTTTATTTTAAAGTGGAATACCATAAAGTAACGCTCAAATCTATCAAATAAATCTATTGTCTTAGTATAGTAAGGTCACGGTGCAGAAGTAATGCTTCAGTTGGAGCTACGAAAAAAATCCTAGTTTTACCAATAATTAAAAATTTTCTAAACACACACAAATATAATTATATATTTGACAATTTAACTCATGTTTATCAAGTGCCATAAGAAAATTGTAATATGTTCACTTTTACCGTGAAAGAAATTGTTAGGACATATTTTTACAGCGAAAAAAATTGTACAAAACATTTCATTGGTCATTTCATTGTAGGTATAAAAACGATAAAAACGAAACAAAAATTCGTATTGGTAAATTTAACTGATTTCAGAACTATAGTAACAATGTAATAAATAACAATATGAATTATACTAATTTATTTTATTCATTAAATTGTCTTCCCGTATTACACTTGAGTTTTACGAGTATATTTTTTTTGAATAAGTTTGTGTTTTCCACAACTCAAATGTCTTGGCTAAAAGTAATTTTTAATGAGAAGAACTGTTAACTAACAAAATCGCGACAGCGAAGCATTTGGGGTTGACAGTTCTTCTAGGCAACAAATTTTCGTTAGACAAACCCAAATTTATTCGAAAAAATACAAACATCTTGTGTAATAATAAGTGAGTATAATTTGTAAGCAATACTAGCAGATTAATTTATGGAAGAATTTTTTTCCAAAATACCAATCTCTGTCATTTTTTTTTTTTTTTCAATTAATTTCAATTTTAATATTATCACAACATGAAAGAGGTGACTCTAGTATGTTTAGTTGAATAATTTTAAATTAAATTCAAAAACTTTTTGTCATTTTTAACCGTGAAATTTATTCGTGTTTTGAACAAACTATTTCGATCATAAAAAATCACTTTATCATGTAGCATCTGTGTCACATGACATGACACAGTGGGCACGGGCAGACCACATCTCGTTGTTGACATATTATTCAAGTAAACTCATCAGCATATTGACACCTCTATAGTGTCGTTCAAAAGTTATCCATGAAATTCGTAGTATCAATTTTATACATAATAATATACATATCTACTTGTATCTATGTAAAAAACATATATGCCGTGACCAGGATTCGAACCTGGGTTACTACGTCCACAACGTAGGGTCCTAACCACTAGACGATCACGGCTCTGTTTGAAGACATTGATTTTGTTATGGTATAGCATAGTGACTATAGTTCGGTATGAGATAAAAAAAAGTCTATGCCGTGACCAGGATTCGAACCTGGGTTACTACGGCCACAACGTAGGGTCCTAACCACTAGACGATCACGGCTCTGTTTGAAGACAGTGCTTTTGTTATGGTATAGTATAGGGACTATATTCGGTACGAGATAAAAAAAAAACTATGCCGTGACCAGGATTCGAACCTGGGTTACTACGGCCACAACGTAGGGTCCTAACCACTAGACGATCACGGCTCTACTAAAATCTTCACTCTGAAAAAATATATACAAAATATTAAATCAGTCAACTGTGAAATTTTTTAATTTTTTATCTATAATGAATTTTATTAAATACTTCCATCGTCTACTGGTTAAGATCCTACGTTGTAGCCGTAGTATCCCATCTTCTAATCCTGGTCACGGCAATGTGTCAAATATATTGTTAGACAATGAAGTTTATTTTTTTTTGTAATTTACACTTTAAAAACCAAATTTTTTAAAAATATATAGTTAAATACTTTTTTTGTGAAGTGAACCAGTTTGTATTGTGAGCCATACATTTAAATTTTTAAACACAAAAAATTGATTAAAGATATACTGTAGTAGTGTACACAAAATGACAAGATATAGGTATTGGAGCAATTTTGACTTCGAAATCATCAAGTCATCATTTGATCATTAAAAAAAAAGTATGCAAATTTTTTTTTACTAGATTAATTCCACTTGAATAATTTTATCAATATATGCACCCTAAAAAAAAAAAAATGTAAAATTTTAGCAGATGTATTGGTACCTACTTAATGTTTGTCTATAGCTACAAGTAATATGTTACAGATTAAATATAAAAGTAATTTTAAATTATTATCAAAAATCAATTTTTGTATCGCGCTTGTTCGAAAATTGTCGTAATGGTAAACTTTTGAGGTATCCAGGTAGGTAAAACACTTAGAGAAGTTAGATTAGTTCAAATGATGGAGAAATTAACAAAAAAATACACTTTCACACTCCATTAGAAACCCCTGTTTCATGCAGGGTCGGATTAACCCTGAGTCCGCCCCTAAGCACCTTAAAAAATGCCGCCCCTACCTTGAAAAAAAGGAAATCTTAAAAAAAAAAAGAAACGTCAATCACAAATTTTTCTGCTCTGCTTTAAAAATTTGCCGCCCCTTTTCCTACCTTTTTTACAAACTTTCTCTTAAAAAAAATAAGTGACGATCAAAAAAAAAAAACGTTAATTACTCATTTTCCGCCCCTAAAATTCTCCCGCCATGGCCTAGGGTACCCTATTGGCTAAGCTGGCCCTGGTTTCTTGGATAAACTGAATCCTTAATTTGTCCTTGGTGATTCCGTAGCTCAAAATTTAAAAAAAAAAACCAAATTGGTTGAAGTAGGGAATATAGACTAAACTATTATAGCTTAATTGAAATTGTTCGTATATTGATCAAATAGCTTTTCGATAGCTGTAATTTTTAGGGTTTCGTACCTTAAAAGGAAAAACAGAACGCTTATAAGCTCACTTTCATATCCGTCGGTGAGTCTGTCACAGAGGTTTTTCTCAGAAACTATGTAACTTGAGAAATTAAAATTTTGGATAATGTTTTAGGTACTGGTGACGCCCAAATTTATTGCCAGTCAACGATTTGAAAAAAAAAATTGAATTAAGAGACAGTTTTGTCCAAAAAAATTTTAATAAATATATCATGTATCATTTGAAAGACTACTTCTAGGGATTCTAAAAATATTTTTTTTAATAATTTTTAGTCCAGTAGTCTTTATGATAAGTGACCGTCAATCCCGATCTCCTAGGTTTCTAAATCTAAAATTTTCATTTCAATAGAGTTAGTAGATATTGAGTCATAGGTTACCGGAAAACTACGAATTTTTTCGACGGAGTAATAATTATTGTTAAAAAAATAAATATTTTAAATAACAAGGAATTTATGGATTTTTCAGTTCTCAAGCATTTTTGGATAAAATTTAAATATAGTAAAAGTCCCTATACCGGAACGCGATCCAATACTGGAACAGTTTTGACATTTATATATTAATGAAGTTATTTCTGAAAGAAACCTCTGATAACAAAAATTATTATTAATAGAATGTATATTTCAATTTAAATTCACCTCGCATTTCATGTTTCCTTACTTAATTAAAGAAATACATATATATATATATTAAACAATTTTTGTTGAATACAGTATTTTGATCCATTATTTACGTCTGATACTTAAACCATTCTATATTTCCGACATTGACGTCTAGATGTAACTCTATGTGTTATATTACTCATATTACACGTCTGTTTGTATATCGGGTCCCAACTCCTAGTGTCATTAATATTTCTTTGTTTGGATATAGATGCCGACATTTTGTAAAAGAAAAACATTAATAAATAAAAATTTTTGGGTTGTATTTTTTTATAAACATGTTCATTGGATTAAAAAAACTTTGTTTCATGCTTATTAAGAAAAGAAAATGAGTGTTTAATTTATTTGTCAATTTTTATAAGCCAGTTTAATTGCACACCTAAAAATAATGTTCCGGTATAGGGGCTTTGACGTTATACTTAAATAAAAAAACTTTCGGTTTAACTTGTTATATTGACTGCTTACTATGCGAAACCATAATTCTACAAATCCGACTTGCACTTGACCGACTTTTTTCTATAACAATGCTTAGATAATTGCAAAATATATATTTACTGAATAATACCTATATATTTTTTGTATTTTAATATCCTGGTTGTTCATTTGAGAACACCTAATCGTAAAACTTACTATAAGCTTTTACACTAGCAATTCCTTTATCCAACGCCCACTAAATCTTGAGCATTAAAATGATATTTGTGTTAGATACTTTAGTTCTGTTACATTTGTCCCTCTAATAACATCAATTATTACAAATTTACTTAAAATACATTAGCTGAAGATGAACAACTAGTATTCGAAACAATGGCCATATCAATATATTATAGGTACCTATATATTTATCTTATTACTTACAAATATAGAATACAGGGGCGTAGCTACCGCCGTATCAGCCGTATCAAAGATACGGGGCCCCCGGGCTACAGAGGCCCCTAACGTGTGTAAGCAAAAATTAGTAAAATGTTATCCATAATATCACTTAATCTCGTGCTTCCCGGAAAAAAACATATAAAAAAACTGTCATACGTGCCTATAGAGTTTTCACTTCAGAAATGACAAAAGTCAAAAAAGCAATCTCTTTTTTTCCCGGGTTAATTGCACTGAAAACATGCCTAAAATCTGAAATTCAAAAAATTCATTCCATTAAGGAGCTCATGGAATTATTGCTGATAAAATTCAATAGCCTTGCATCCAGTTTTCCGGAGGTAATAACAGCATGCTTTCTAATCTTGACCCTTCCAGTTACAACCACAACAGTTGAGAGAAGTTTTCCAAAATTAAAACTGATAAAAAATTACCTAAGGACTTCGATGGGGCAGGAACGGCTATCAGATTTGTCACTATTGTCTATAGAGGCAGAAATTTTAGGAAAACTGAAACCATCTTTAGCTATAAATGATTTAGTAAATGAATTTGCCGAAAAAAGGCAAGAAAAGTGTATATTTAAATTGAATTGTTTGGCTAGCTCAAATTCTAGGAGGAAGCGATAACTTATAATGAATAAATATTTATTTTAATTTAATTCAAGCATTCTTGTTTCTTTTGTGAGAAATCTTTACCCTTCATTTGGGCCCCGCAACTAATTTTGATACACGGCCCCTCCAAGGCACGCTACACCACTGATAGAATACCATAAAATAATGCTCAAAACAATTAACAAAATTATGTAAATATTCAATTTTGGCAATTTTGAAAATTCTCTCAGCGCTCCCACCATAGAAAAATAAACTCAGGCAATTTAACAATTTTAAGCACCAAATAAAACATCAATTTCTAATTTTAAAATTTAAAAGTAATAATAATTGGGCATACCTTGTCTAATTAAAAATCAATTTTTCCAAAATAAAATTTCGACCGAAACACAAAATTTTCTCAAATTTGTCAAAACTTTTAAGCACGATACTAAACTACACCATTGAGCACTGTGAAAATTTTTTTTGAATTCACTCAAAACAAAATCATATGTTTTGTTAGATTGAAATAAAATAATCATATATCGAATAACCAACCCCCTAATGATTTCTACCCTGAATTATGATTGGTTCGTACCCTTCATTGTATATACGCGATCGTCACTCGATTGGCCAATGGGTGGAGTTTACACGTGTCATTATCGTTTGACTTAAGGGTTGATTGATTGTACACACAAGAACACGTTAAGGGTGAAAAAGTCATTTGGAATGGGATTAAGATTAAGATATGAATATATGTACATATGAATAATGAAGCAGACATATTTTTGTACTAATTTCACTAATTTATATAAATAAAATCAATAAAACCAGTTGTGTGTTTTGTGTTTGTTGGTTAATTTTAGGTTATAACCTTAAGAATAGAGTAGGTTTAGTTTTTAGAGTTCATAAGTTTTTTAAAACTAGATAAAACTATAGTATATTGTGCAATAAGTGCGGGAAATTGTCGATTGCCCACGAAAGCAAAGTTGAGCGCACGAACGTAGTGAGTACGCTCATTCACTTGAGTGGGGCAATCGACAATCCCGCACGAGTTGCACATACTATTTTTTACTACGAATTTCACATAATTTTTTTCTATTATTATCACTATTTTTGACATTTTTATTACTTTTTAAAATAATATTTTTAAGTGTTCGTCTTTTTTTTCTGAATTAATTATCGTTTAAATTACTTTGTTTGTGGTTTCTATAGAAATAATTATGAAATATTTATTAAATGAAAAATTAAGAGGCGGCTTTGCGCGTTTTGATTAAATTTTGCGTGTTTTATTGTCAATTTGCGTGTGGAAAGTTTACTTTCCGCACGCAAAAAAGTATGTGGGAAGAGTACAGTGGGCAAACAACTATTTTGCGTACAGAAATGTGTGCGCCAATTTTGTACTTCTCCCGCATGAGTAATAAAAATAATATTTTTTAGTTTTTTAAGCTTACTCTTTGAATTTATAACATAACATAAAATTGATATTTGAAGAAAAACTAAAAAAAAGCTGACACCACAGTGGTAGAATTTTCTTCCCTGTCTCGGAAGATTCAAATCTTAGGCGCAAATATTTTTTAAATCTTATGTTGAAATAGCTTTAGAAACTTGGATCGGAGAGACGATAATTAATTCAGAAAAAAAAGATGAACACTTAAAAATATTATTTTAAAAAGTAATAAAAATGTCAAAAATAGTGATAATAATAAAAAAAAGTATGTGAAATTCGTAATTAAAAATAGTATGTGCAACTCTTGCGGGATTGTTGATTGTCCCACTCAAGCGAATGAGCGCACTCACTACGTTCGTGCACTCAACTTCGCTTTCGTGGGCAATCGACAATTTCCCGCACTTATTGCACAATACACTATTGCTCGTCACTTATTTTTTTTTAGTGAATAGTTGATATGATATTCTTCCAGAGGCGGCATTTTTCATGGTGCCTAAGGCGGCACTTGGGTTAAATCCGGCCCTGGTTCCAGTTTTTCTTTTAAGGTACAAAATTCTAAAAAACACGAAAAATTTTTAATTCAACTAACTGACGTGAAAAAATTTTTTTTTGTAAATTTTCTATTGCTTTCTAATAAAGTTTCATCAATTTTCACAACCAAAATCTGAAGAAAATTTTCAATTTTTTTAAATATAAAAAAAATAGCAATAACTCCAGAACCACTGATCCAAATGTAATGAGATTTTGCTTAATTATTTATGGTATTATTTTTTGACGTAGCAGATTTGGGGATATTTTATATGTACATAGATTAACGTTTTGAAAATTTATTTGTATCCAATTTTATTGTATACTTATGTAGTTAATTTAATACCGATAATATTACAGGTTTAAAGGTTTTTGGAATAATTAAAGGTATTTTGGAATAATTAAAAAGTATGTAAATTATAAACTTATGACTGAGATCATTTAACCTATAAGAAGACACAGATGTGGCTAAGCATCCGGAGAAATGGATAGGTCAAATAGTTAGATTCGAATCAGTGGCATAGCGTGCCTTGGAGGGGCCCTGTATCAAAATTAGTTGCGGGGCCCAAATGAAGGGTAAAGATCTTTCACAAAAGAAACATAAATGCTTGCATTAAATTAAAATAAATATTTATTGATTATGTTATCGCTTCCTCCTAGAATTTGAGCTAGCCAAACAATTCAAATCAAATATACACTTTTCTTGCCTTTCTTTCGGCAAATTAATTTATTAAATCATCTATAGCTGAAGACGGTTTCAGTTTTCCTAAAATTTCTGCCTCTATAGACAATAGTGACAAGTCTGATAGCCGTTCCTGCCCCATCGAAGTCCTTAGATAATTTTTTATCAGTTTTAATTTTGAAAAGCTTCTTTCAACTGTTGTGGTTGTAACTGGGAGGGTTAAGATTAGAAAGCATGCTGTTATTACCTCCGGAAAACTGGATGCAAGGCTATTGAATTTTAGCAGCAAAAATTCCATGAGTCCTTAATGGAATGAATTTTTTGAATTTCAGATTTTAAGCATGTTTTCAGAGCAATTAACCCGGGAAAAAAAGAGATTGCTTTTTTGACTTTTGTCATTTCTGAAGTGAAAACTCTATAGACACGTATGACAGTTTTTTTTAATGTTTTTTTCCCGGGAAGCACGAGATTAAGTGACATTATGGATAACATTTTACTACTTGTTGCTTACACGCGTTAGGGGCCTCTGTAGCCCGGGGGTCCCGTATCATTGATACGGCTGATACGGCGGTAGCTAAGCCCCTGATTCAAATGCAATAAAAAATATTTTAAATGATCCTAGTATCAAACTATTATTTTAAGCAAAAAAAAAAACTCTCCAATCCGTGACAATGTATGACACATTGCCGTGACCAGGATTCGAACCTGGGTTACTACGGCCACAACGTAGGGTCCTAACCACTAGACGATCACGGCTATTTGAAGAGATAGTAACAACAATCCCTATTATAGGTAACTTTCATTTCTCTCTGATTAAAATACGTATGTATGTAGGTAATTAAAAGTAATATTAATTTATAAAAGTATATAACCAATTACGTTTTGGTCCACTGATTTTAATTTTTAATATTTAATAGAAATTAAATATTTAATCAAAGAAGATCGTGTAGCCGTGATCGTCTAGTGGTTAGGACCCTACGTTGTGGCCGTAGTAACCCAGGTTCGAATCCTGGTCACGGCAATGTGGCCAAATACATTGTCACAGATTGAAGAGTACTTTTTTTAAATTTTTTACTTAAAATAATAATTTACCTATTGTTACGACAATATATATGCTAAATACGATAAAAGAATCGTCATATCCGTCGAAAACTGGAACTGATTTTTTGAGGATATAAACGGACGATTAAGTATTAAAAATGTCCAAAAATACATCGTCCTAAATCTTAGAAGCTTAGAGGAACGTTAAAAAAAGATGATAGTGATTATCAACAGCCAGAAAATTTTTATTTCTTTAAAAATTGGTTGTCTATTTAGCTTTAACGGTCCTTAATATTAATTTTTTTCTATAATAACTCACTCGACTAGTGATGAGCAAATGCAAGACCAAGACCAAGACTTGGTAGTCTTGGTTTTGGTCTTGTTCTTGCATTAAGAATCTTGATCTTGGTCTTGCTAGAGCAGTCTGAGTCTTGGTCTTGGTATTGCTAAAGAGACTTACACTTTCTTGCATTTTTTTATTAGTGAATTTTTTCCTTCTAAAATCAGAATTTTCTCTCTTTACGGTATTAATTATACTTTTAAACTAATTAAATAATTTAGCAAGAGTCTTGCTTTTTTCTTGCGATTGTCTTGGTCTTGCTCACTTGAGTCTTTGTATTAGTCTTGCAGCCATACTTATAGTCTTGGTGTTGGTCTTGCTTTTGGTATACATAGTCTTGGTCTTGATCTTGCAAAAAATGGAAGACCAAGACAAGACTGCAAGACCAAAACTAATTTTGCTCATCACTAATAATAACTCACCCAAGACCGTGGAGAAAAATGGCGGGCCCCGGGAAAAAAAGAAAAGTTTCTTTTAAAAAAAAAGTGACGGGAAAAAAGCTCTTTTTACTATTTTCCGGGCTTCTATCGAACACTACGGGCCCTCTCTTCCAGCCCAGGCCCTGTCTACCTCCGCCCCTTTCGTCGGGCCTGAACTCACCAAGAATTAAGATCCTTTTGAGTTTTGAAATTTTTTAATTTGTCAAATATTTCTAAATGGATTGCAATAGTTTCATCGTTGCTTCCTCAAAGTTTACTAAACGACAAAAATACAGAATCTCAAATACACGAGGTAATACGTAATGTAGTGTAGCCTAAGTAGTAAGTATTTTCAAAAGTTGTCGAAACAGATTTGAACACAAAAATGATTTTTAGTTCACAATTTTCCTACAACATACGAAAAACTGAGTAGAAAAAAATATATACACATGAAATATATATCTATCGTTGTAAAGTACATATCACAAGGCGATACTATCGATATTTTGTTCGATAAATGGTGTTATGATCGTAAATGATTCGTTAGAAATACACACGCTCATCATCGAACGTTCCGCTCACACTTTGCACTTCGCCGCCACCACCACCACTCAAATGATATAATGCGTTTGACATCAGAATGCCATCACGGCCATTATCTCTTACAAGACCACACTTCAACCGTACATTTGACTATAGATATAATGTAATGTTATCTAGAAAATGTCATAAAAAATATTCAGTGTTTCTACTATTATACGTATTTTTTTTCGAGAAAATTAAGATAAATGATATAAAAAAAAAGAAAAAAGAAAAGAAAAATAATCAAAGATCCCAACATCGAAAAAGTGAACCCTAGGAATTAACAAAATATAAATTATACTAAACTATGTTGATAAAATTGAACATATTTTGAATTATACCGTATTTCGAAAAATCAGTCACAGATGGCGGCACCTGCACCTCTGAATATATAGCTACAACATTTTAAGCATATATGTAGTATACAATTTTGAACCGCCATATTGCAGGACGTGTTAATTCGTCTTAATCATTTAAAGCATAGATTCCCAACCTTTTCTGGACCACCGCCCCCTTTAGTATAGAACAGAAATTTCAACGCCCCCTAGCAGCACTCGTCAGTTGTACAAATGCCGCACTTTTTTCTATTTTTCACAACCGACGACCTTTTGTTGTTTTTTTTGCTCGTCGGCTGTAAAATGCCTAATTTATCTTTTTATTATATATAAAAATATGTTTATTATATTAATTTACTTATTTGACCACCCCTATTGACAACCTTATCCGCTACCGCCCTCCTGGAAGGCTGCAGCGCCCATTGGGGGGCGATATCGCCCCCGTTGAGAATCTATGATTTAAAGAGTTAATAGATTTGAGTGTTATTTTATGATATTCCATATTTGCTATTAATAAAATAAAATACTTTACTTAGCAAAAATACCACTTTTAACTGGTTTGATAATGATCATATTGAACCAAAACATGTCGTAAAAGTTTTTATACACAATAAAAAAAGTGGTATTTTTGCAGTGTTTTATTTTATTAATAGTATATGTATTCATTTCGAATTTAAATTTCATTCGTATTTCCGTTAGTTCCCTTGGTCCGGTTATAATTGCCCATTTAATAGTCAAGAGCGGATACAGAGGGATTAACTGACCAGATTATTAATTCAAATTTTATCATCAAATTTGCTAAAATTTTCAGTGATTTAAAATTCGTAAATAAAGTGACATGAAATGATGAAAATAGAAACAATTTATATATCTTCGAGGCCGCTCTCAGGGCCGTATCTAGGGGGGGGGGGCAGCGGGTGCACGTGCCCCCCTGGATGATTGTAGGGGCGCCAAAAACGTAATTTGAGGGGCGCGAAAATGGTGAAATTTTTTTGGGCGGAGCAAAATTTAAAACATTTAAAAAAAAAAGGTCGGCAGTCATAATTTATGATAGGGTCAATGGTCCTGGAGCAAGTGATGAGCAAAAAAATAAAAAAAAAAACGTGAATAGTAACAATTTATGATAGGGTTAAAGTGAATTTGTAAGTAAGTGATGACCAAAAAAAAAAAAAGGTCAATGGTGCCGATTTATGGTAGGGTCCAGGTGACTTTTTTTTGTCATCATCCAGGTAAAAATTTTTTTGCTGCGAGGGGCGCCAACAGGAAAATTTGCCCCCTCCTTATAACTCTAGGTCCGGCCCTGGCCGCTCTTTTCACTTTTACCAAAATTACCCATGTAAGACCACTAGAAAAAAGACTTCTGTCTTATAAGTCACATTTATTAAAGGAATTCGGTCATTTTGATAGCAAAAATGAACAATTCACACCCAAATCACCCTAATTCAACCAATCACCATAATTCAAATCACTTCAGTGGGGCTTGCTTTTAGAAAAATAAAATTTTCGAATTTGATGACGTCATTAAGTTTACAAGAATTTTTCAATTCCGTAAAATCCATAAATAAAATGATAGAATGATGAAATTAGAAGCGAATTATAGGTTTTCGAAGCCGTTCTTTTCATTAGAAAACCACTAGAAAAGAGACTTTTGTCGGATCAGGCACATTTCTTAAAGGAATTCGATCATTTTTATAGCAAAAGTAGAAAGTTCCTGCCCAAATTACCTTAACTCAATCACTCACCTTATTTCAAATCACTCTCATAAAAATTGATTTGAAAAAAAAAATTAATTTGATGACAACATTAAGTTTAATAAAATTTGCCAAATGATTCGCATTATTGAGATCCGTATGCTATCTCTAAATAAAATATATTTATTCAAAAGTTTTTCTTGTTCATCTTCTGATAGTTCACACTTCACACATTTAATCTGCGGGCGCCAAGAAGATGATGTCGCTTGTTAGAACTATAACGCCAAATATTTCCAAATAGACAATTCACAGATTTGATTCAGCTGATTAAAAATTGGGCATACGCAACTCTATATTTTAAGCTATCCACATTTCATTATTTTTTTTTGTCTTAATTCGTTAGATAACCCTAGCTGCAAGCTCGTTTTAAACAAAAATTTTGCTATGAAGTCAAACTGTTTGGTTTAGAAATATAAAATACACTTTAGAATTATATTTGCAATGGCGTTTTTTAACTACGTCGTTCAAATCTGGTTGAAACTATATGAAGATTTTATGTGATTAACTATTTAATTCTTATTTAATAAATATTTTAATCAGAGAGCAATAAAAGTCACTCATAATAGAAAGTTATTGTTACCATCTCTTCAAATAGCCGTGATCGTCTAGTGGTTAGGACCCTACGTTGTGGCCGTAGTAACCCAGGTTCGAATCCTGGTCACGGCAATGTGTCATACATTGTCACGGATTGAAGAGTTTTTTTTTGCTTAAAATAATATGATACTATAAAATCAACTGATAGTATAGCCAAACGATTTTGAAATGAGAGATCTTTCTTCATTCGTCCAAGTGAAGTAGGTAAAATAAGGCAACTCATTTCATAAGACACATTATATTTGATCTTACCTTAAAAAATGACTTATGTTAGATTAATCCATTTTAAAATGCGTTTCTCCACATATTTCACTTCATTTTCTGTCAGACCTAGGACATTTAAATTATTTTTTTTGCGTTCGAATCTAAAACCTATCAATTTCTCTGTCTGGCCATATGTATATGTTCTTATTGTTTTTATAAGTGGTTAATTATAAGTTTATATATCTTTTAATAGGGTACTTGACTGAAGTTACAAAAATATTCTAGAAGCATTGTTTTTCCATATCAGTTAAGTGACTTTTTTATCTTCGACAGATTTTGCAAAAAATCATCAAAAAAAAAATAACCCTACATTTTTAAATGAGAAAAAGGCGGGAAAAACACCTCACTATAGTGACGTCACAGTTTGAAGTAATTAAATGTCAATGTCAATGTCAATATTTATAACCTTAAAACTTTGATTATATTCATAAAATGTCAAAGCAAATGAAAAGCAAATATTTATTAGAATTCTGGCCGATTATTATTACTATATATCTAAGCTAATAGAAATATTCAAAAGAAAACACAATTTCACCTCACCGATGAAAATTATCAAAATCGACATATCTAGCTACAAAATGTTACGTCATATTCAAGAAATGGCGCGTTTTCACTTATTTGAATATTTGTTGAAAAATGGCGATTTTCAAAATAAAATTTGTAAATAGTTATCAAATTTGTTAATGTTTCATCCTTAAAATTGGACATATGTAATGATAATGCATAGAATTATTTAACATTTGACACAAATTTTAAACACAGGCAAGTACCGTATTATTCTAAAATACCCTAATTATATAATATGTAAAGTCATAAAAATAGTGGAAGCGCGGAAACGTTCTTTGAACGACATTATTTGTCAAGAAAACTGTATTTTTTGTGGGCGCTCCCAATGTTGTCTTTTTCGGTGATTCTTCCCTTTTTTGAAGCGTTTTCAACAGTTTTAGACGATGATTTTAATCGGGCTCATTTTTTTTATAAAAATAACTCTTTCGTTCCTTATTTTCATATATTTTTCCAACTTTCTCGCTCGCAGATTCATCACCTATGTATTGTTATGTTCATGTCAATCGAACATTTTCTATATACATAAATGGTGTCGATAACATGTGCTACTGTTCACAGCCTCAAGTGTTTGACATGAAGTGGAGAGGCCAACCAAAGAACATCGCACATTACATTATCTCGACATTTTCGAATAAAACCTACATATAAGTAGATATCATTTTCGAACTCTTTCCTACACATCGAACACCGTACCCTACAACAAATATTGCGATCCTATTCTAACTTTCGCGTAATAATACAATACAATATTTTATATAGGAAAAATTTCGATGCAACAAAAGAACTCACTCATCACTTCACAACTCAGAAATCAGTAACAGTTGTTTTTTTTCTATCAATATTTCGAACAATGGGTTGCCCCTTGTACGCTCTCGTATATCTAGTGAGATGAGCTACCGCGAATGTTGTAGACTAGAATTAAACAAATATTATTTTTGCAATTAGATAAATAGAAATGTATCATTTACTAAATTAGTAACTTTATTTAGTAATTATTTGAAATAAGTGTGAACGTTCTTTTAAATAGTTTACCGAGTATTGAGTTTTCTTAGTCTGAGGACTTATTTTTTATGTTCAATCTTTTTTTAATAAGCCAAAATTAACTTTTATAGTAAAAGAAAATTATGAAATATTAATTAGAAAAGTAAGTACTACTAATTTTGAAATAATTATCTGGGGAGTCTAGGTAGGAGTCATAATTATTTATTAGGTATAGATTTTATTTTTTAGAAATTGTAGACTTAAGTAATATAGTTTGTTTCGTGACAATTATTTACTATCTTAGGGATATTCTAGTACTCCGAGGCGGATACCAAGGGGGCGGGGGAATCGTTTTTGTGGTCAGAGGACCAAGTTTTGAAATGAAAATAGTCTTATCGAATCCGACAATACTAAATCAATTCTATCTAACTTCATTATTTGGTAAAACAACAATTTTTTACGTTTTTAATGAAAACTTAATCTTATACCATAAAAGTTTAGATTTGAGAGGGTTTAGGTTTATACTTCGTTGTTTTTCAGAGAAATGAAACTTGATGATTTGGCCAAATACAACTTCTTTCCTAAAATGATTTCATACATATTAATGTTTTTTGTTTTCCTATTTTTAGTCGTTAGGTTTTTTTATCGTTGCCGGATTTTCGCCCATATGATTAGCTTTCGGGTTACCCCTGTCAATACCTAATTAGACTTCTAACTCCATTTCTAAGACCATGGACAACTAAAAATAAATAAGCTTAACTATATTATTAAAATAAAAATTATTTTTCTAAACATATAATAAACGTATTTATCTTTTAATTTCACTAATTTAAAATCAAAGGACCGGTGCATTAAAAAAATGTCTGTTAATTTTTTGGGGAAAGGGGGGTCCAAAATAACAAAAACTGTCGAAGCATCACTTTTTCGAAGCATCCAAAAAATATATGGGATTCCTTTTATTGAATTTATTTGCAAAACCAAGTATTTATGATTAAACATAATATTCCGCAGATAATATTTTTGTTTTGTTGCAATCAAGGTCAGAGTAAGAAGTTCCGTTAAAAATATTAAATTCGTAGTAAAAATTTTTACACAGGTCCGGTAAAATATTATTTTGAATGATTTTTTTTTTAAATTAATTACAAAGATTTGATCCGACCGTAATAACTCAACTGTATTTTAAAAATTATAATATTATGGAATTTTCAATGTGAAAATTCAAATCATTTTCTTAATTCCTTTATGTAAAGGCCGGTCCAGACGCAACGTCTTATCTGAACGATAAAACGTTCACGCAAGTCGTTCGACAAAACGTACAAAAATTAGTGCGTCCACGTCTCCAACTTATCGTTCAAATTTCAGTTTCACGACGTTTGTCATGGAGGAAATACTTCTTTGGGCACACTCTGGTGTTCGTATTTTAATAAAAAATAAAAGAAAAAATAGAAGATTAAGATGATCTAGGGAATGGCTCTTAAAAAGACATGAATTTGCCTATGTCAGACTATTACGTGAGCCTCATAATGAAGCAGTTGATTGACGTAATTACCTAAGGATGGACACTGAAACTTACAGCCATTTATTAAACTCTTTTAGTAGATTTAAATATTTTAGCCCGTTCTATTTTGTAAACGATTCGTAAAGAATTAATTCTTTTTTACTATCTCCTTGTTATCCGTTTCGTCAGTGGCTCTGTATTTTCATAAGGGCTTCGTATGCTTGTGACTTTTTATTCCGGTCACTGTACTCTGGGCTTTTAACTTGCCACAAGCAAGGAAAACTCCTTTAAAGGTAAATAAATTCACCAAAAAATTGACGGGAGCATTGACGGAGATCAGACATTATAAAATAAAATGAAAATTATAAAATAAAAAAACAAAATTTAGTATACAAAAAACGTATAAATTTTTATTTTGTAAAATTTTAAATTTTTAAATTAACGGACACGAAACAATAGAATACTACGATATTATGTATAAAAATACTACAAATCGTTTCAATAAGACGAAAGTCTGTCCAGACGCACCAATTTGTCGAACCAATTTTCATAAAATGATGCCTCGCAGTTCAAACTTTCGACTTATCGTACAACCTCATTTCCGTCATGCAAGACGTACGTTTTGTGGTCCACACGCTACGTTTTATCTGAACGACTTGTCGATTCAGACAAGTCGTTCAGATAAGACGTTGCGTCTGGACCGGCTTTTAGGGTGAGAAAGATTAAACTCCGACCTAAGTTTTAGCGCCAATCACTCAGCACACCGGATCTCTTGACTGCAAAAGTGAATTTTGCATTATATTGTAGGGAAAATCTATAGTTATTGAAGTTTAATTCGCTGCCGGCTGGAAATTAACAGCTTTTTATTAATCTCACCAATTTCAGTAAATTTCATTTTGACCAGAATGACTCTAGCGAAAAATTCTTTGCATCAGGGATCATTATAGTACTTGAGGATGATGACATTTGCTACTCTTCCAATTAGCTTTTAAAATCTAATTATTATTATCTTTTTTGTCAAAAGTTTTAGAAAGAAAAACTTTTTTAAAATTTTGCAATATATAATATGCCTTCTCTGTAAAATAAGGAAATACATTTTAGAAAAGATAGGACCCACCCACATTGAAACCTTCAAAAAAAGATTATCACCTAAGGATGTTGTCAAATTATTTCAATATTCATGCAGATAATAAAAATATATTTAAAGTTTCCAACTAAATAAAATTATTTTCTTTTTTTATTCATTTCAAAATGATGTTAAATTACAGTCTACTAGTTTTATTAAGTACAATCCTAGTTTTTAATTATATTCATGCTATAGATCCAAGACAAAATGTAGCTTCAAGACATCGATGGCTTGGACATAGGCATAAAAGATATATAATTTTGGATAAAGAAAAGGTAAGTATTCAAAATTTCTTGAAAACAACTTTCGCAATTAATTTCAAATTCGATTTCTTTTCTAACAGCCAAATAAGCAATACCAAAATTGCACATCAATTGGTGGTCGCCCTGGACACTGCAAATTCTCGATCTACTGTCAATTTGGAAATGAAACGGAATTTAAAAAATTATTGGATCATCTGTGTATCATTGAAGAACACGCAATTGGAGTTTGTTGTCCAGACGATGTGGGTACGTTTGATCCAACCGGATCAAATATTGTGTACGGATTACCGTCAACAGGTGACGCAGACGTTCTAGACGAAACGGACGAGAATGCGGAAATATTTAAGACGCCAGCAAATCGCGGTAAATATAAATTATATGTGGTTGCAATGACAACTGTTTCCGAAAATATAAATTTTCAGGATGTGGAATTCCAACAAATATTAAACGAGACCAAGAGGATCCTGATCGTATAGATTGGCCCTGGATGGCGATTCTGATGAAAGACGAGGACACACCGTTTTGCGGCGGTGTCGTTATCACTGAACGTCATGTTCTGAGTGCCGCTCATTGCTTATTCGAAAAGTGAGTGCCAAAATTTACAAAAAATATTTCGAGAAAAATGTTCTTTGTCTTTTGTTTTCAGATTTGAAGCGGAAGATATAAGGGTACGTTTGGGTGAATATGACTTGGACAATGCAGAGGAAACAAGATATCGTGATTTCGAAGTTGTTAAAATAACAAATCATGAAGAATATGATCCAGGAACGTATGATCATGATATTGCAATAGTCGAGGTGGATCGACCCACCCATTTTAACACGTATATTTGGCCAATTTGTTTGCCACCAATTGATTTAGAAATTGAGCCAAATACAATGGCAACCGTGATCGGGTATGGTACAACCGGGTTTGGTGCACCGACACCAAATATACTGCAAGAAGTTTCGTTGCCTATATGGGATCACGAGGAGTGTAAAGAAGCTTTCACGCAACCTATTAGTGATTTGATTCTTTGCGCTGGTGATCGAAATGGTGGAAAGGATTCGTGTCAGGTAAGTTTTAAGTGTTTATTTTCGCGATTCCAAAGCACATGTTAAATGGAAACTTGACTTTTAGAGATTCTTTTAGAGATTGATCTCAATTTTTGGTGAGACATTTTATTATCACTTTTTTTCAGTTGAGTTTAGAGTAAAAATCATATTTTAAAGTTAAATGTTAGCATTCTGATAGCAAGAAAAAAATTTCCTGCCCCTAAATAAGCAATATTCTCTTCTTATGCATATAATAAAACTGTAACGAGACCGTGTCTGTACATGGAATATTTTTTGAAAATTGTACTGGTACGGTAGATAGTTATCGATTTCGATATCAAAATAGCGATTCTTAAATTTTTTGTCTGTCTGTCTATTCACGCATCACGCAAAAACTACTGGACGGATTTTGATGGGATTTGGTGTGGTGATATCTTATTACCTGGGTCAACATCTAGGATACTTTTTACTCCGGGAAAATGTCTCATTCCCGCAGAAAAGTACAAAAACCATTTTGAGCGTGCGCACACATTTCGCGAAAACTACTGAATGGATTTTAATTAAATTTGGTGTAATGAGAAGTTATTACTTGGGTCAACATATAAAATACTTTTTATTGGGGGGAAATGTTTATTTCCCTCACGAAAATTTAAAAACTATTATAGCTGGTAGTGAATACTTAAGCAATCACTGATTAATCTTGCAATTTCAGTTATCTGAAGTTTTAAAATGTAGGTTATTACCCGTAAACGATGGACATTTTGACATCCAAAAGCAAATAATTACAGGAAATTATTTAAGTAATATAAAATTAAAACGCTTTTGACCCAAAACCGAATACTAAATTGAAAGTCGTATTTTTAATGGTAAAAATAGACATTTTAAACTCAGATTATTGAAATTCTACTTTCAGGGTGATTCTGGTGGACCACTGATGATGCAGTTGCCGAATAAACGATGGGTTAATATTGGAATTGTTTCATGGGGTATACGTTGTGGGGAAAAAGGTCGTGCTGGAATCTATACTAGGGTCAATAAGTATTTAAGATGGATTCAAGAGAATATAAATGATTAAATTTTACAGCAAATTTTTTGTATATATGAAAATATTTTAAATAAAGAATAATAAAATACTTATTCTTTTTTTTTCGAGTATGAAGCGTTTTTAGTGACTTTTCTTGCAAAGGTAGCAAAAGTTTTGTAATTATTTTTAAGAAGTAAACAATTTTTGTTCTCAAAATTCCCACTTGCATTTCACATTTCAGAGGTTTCTAAACAATTTTGATTCTGTGTTTATACATCAATCCGTTTGGCCGAAAAAATTTTCAGTGTATTAATTTCGGAATTATTCGACCATTTCGATGAAATTTGCAGACACTATGTAGATTGGTTCCTGCAAACTTGACAAACGTTAAGTGTCAATATCTCAAATAGTAGTCACTCGATTTCATTAAAATTTTGAGTTGTAGAGTTAGGGGGGACTAAGCAGCACACACTTGTTGAAAAACTTTTTGAGCTGCCAAGCAAAAAAAGCTCTGGTTTTGAATTTATCGTAACCTTTAGACAATAATCCTGTTCAGTCATACATGCAGGACCGGACCCGGACAAATCACGTCATAACCGGATTGTCCGATCGAAAACCGTACGGTTGGCAATCCTGAGACTAACCCACATATGAATCATTGCGCATGAGCAAACTAGAAATTCATTAAACGTCGATACCTTATTACACCGATTTTTATACATTTCACTTATTTAAACAAGTATATTATGGATACAAGGAAGCTATGCACCACTCCTCTTGGAAGACTTTAATTCAATGGGATTATTTTAGGACCAATTAAAAAAATTAAAAAATTAAATAAACAGATAAAAGTCAAATTTATTTTCAAATATTTACAAAATTTTGAAATTTCCTTTTTTTTACCAATCACTAGCTTTCGTATCCAAAACAATATCCTGAGCGTCGTTAACCCTTTCATCGTCCGAACCCCCATTATCATTCGAATTTTTCTGATCTTTCTTCCGTGCCTTACTACCACGCTTACCACGTTTCGGTTTTGGACCTAAATTCGGCGAAATTTCATCATTTTCACTATCCGACGGGAACAATTCAACAGGTTTCTCACTGCCGTCCTCCTGTTCGCTGTCACCCTCGGTGGAATGTGGCCGTTTAGTCGCCCGTTTCGTAATTGTTGGCAAATTGTATTCGCCAATTTCATCATTTTTCGTTGCTCTCTTTTTCTTTTGAATTTGCGTAATTTCTTGCCAACTTTCGTAGAATTTCAATAGTGGCGGTGTTTTATTTCGCACTTTAGTCTCCCACGCTTTGATTTGTTTTTGATCGTCCAAAGTGTAGGTGAAGGATTTACGTTCATTTTCAATCATTTTACTATTTTCCTCGATTTTTTCCAAGATTTGTCGCATTTTCTTGCAATAGTTGGCAACCGGACAAACTTTAAGAAATTTCTTAATCTGAAAATAAAGACATAAATAAGTCTATATTAAAAACAATGCACCTTTTTTTAAAAATTTGTACCTCAAATATGCATGGAAGGACCAGATCTGGAAATGCAATTGAATGCGCCTGCGTAGCCAAATACTGAAGGAGTAACGCATAAACATTTTCAATCACAGCATCCTTAAAACCGTTTTCGCTAAGTTGTGATTTGCTCAGTCGCAATAAGCAGGTAAAATCGATCGGTTTCATTGAAACTTTCTTATGCTTTTTATTAAAATTGTATGTGGAAAGCACCTAGAAGCCAAAATAAGCATTTATGAAAAATTTGTTATGTGTCTCAGCTCTCAGCAACATAAGACAACGATTTAAGTAAAACTTGTTAATTTAATGATGTTAAGCCATCTGGTGACGAAACAAAAAATGGTAGAAATTTGAAATTATTTGTTTTTATTTAGAAACAACAAATTATTATGAACAAATAAGAAGGACATTCCAAAAAAATATGCCAATTAGTATGTTGTAAACTTAAGTAACACGAAATTTGTGAACTGTCATTATATAATAAACAAATCTGGCCTAGTGGCAGTAGTTAGTTTTTTTACCACTAGTTAATTTTTTTTACCACTAGTTAATTTTTTTACCACTAGTTTTAAAGAAGTTTTACTTCAAAATTATTGACTTATAGCTTAAATATCAACATACCTCATAGATTAACGGCAAAACTGGAATATAAACTTCCGTATCGCGCGAGAATTTCGTCAAAATTTCAATACAGTGAAATCGTAGCGGAAAATATTGTGCAGTTGGAATCAATTTAATTGTTCCAATACAAACTTGAGTCAACGGATAGATCAACTGTTGCAGCTGCGGTTTACGACAGGTTACCGCCAATAATTCAGCCCACAAATGGATCGAATTGACATATTGCCAATTATAAACCGCTTGAATATTCTCCTTCCTCTTCAACGTAATCGCATTTCGTAGATGAATTGCCAACTGTCGAATATACAGGAATACGTGCTGATACGAAAAATTCAAATCCAACGCAAACATTTCAACTAATGAGCGTCGCATAAAATTTATGGCCGGTAACGTGCTCGGACTAACAAATTTTGAATTGATCACGTAAGTTTTGTACATCTTCTTCAACACCATGTCCAAATATGAGGCGCGTTGATTATTGGTGATTCGTAAAATGCACAAGAATGCCACTACACGCACGGTATCTTCTTGTGTGCCCCAAAATTTGATGAGACGTTTCAAAAGTATTTTTGCAATGTTGCCGAACGAGACTACCATTGGTGAGAGGTGGTGAATATGTTTTAACAGGACATTGAGTATATTGTTCGATGTGACGCCACTAAGGAGCTAGAAAAAAAGTAGAATACACTGCTAAGTATTATAAATATTAGAAATAAATCGATCAAGTGCGGGTCGAACCGCATTAATTTAGGGTTCCCTAGATGAGTAAATTCGATTCATTCGCTGTGTTTGTTACTGAGGGAGTCAATACATGATAATTTGTCGTTACATTTTTTAAAATTTTAGAGCAAAGTTCTTGGTAAGTGCTTGCATCTGTAAACATGAATTTTGAAACTTAAAAATGGATAAAGCAACCTCAATTTAAAAAAAAAAAAACCACTCAAACTAAACACGATAAATAGAATACGTGAAATTATTTACCAAAAATTCGGTAAGTACGTGTTAAAAACACATTAAGTCAGGATTTCATAGTTCAGTAGCTAGTTTTTCACAATTTTCGGAATAAACTATATTTTTAGTTTCTATGAGTTTAAAAAATTTCAACAATATTTTTTAAAAAACAACACTGTCTCTCGAATTGCATAAGATCCAATCGATCCGACACTGACTATTACAAAGTGGTCAAGTGCAGGTAGACCATCTCTGCGATAACAGAAATCACGAATTTATACGGAGTTCGTTATTAGAAATCGTAAAAATGAAAATTTTCATCAATTTCCAAAATTTGTTTAATGTTCTGAACTTGAATTTTCTAATACAAAAAATCACTGGGCTAATGAAAATTTTTTAGTCTGTATTTTCTAAAATTATCGACATATCCGAAATATAAGTTGAATGTCTTTGTCATGTGCTACCAATATTTTTTCAAATTTTTTGAGTTGAAAGGGAAACTCAGTTTTATTTTAAGAAGCTTTTCACCCTAACGATAACACCCTCGTTGGGGATGAAAAAATTTTCATCCCCATATTTTAATACGAAAAAATACTTTGGAAAAACGATTTTTTTATTTATTTATTGAAGTATAGGCTAAATTGCAACATATGCCAGACGCTGGCATTTAAACTATTGCATTTAAAAACGAACGTAAATGGGAGAAAACTATTGTATCAAAAAAGTTAAGCCTGGAAAACATATTATTTGGATCGACCAAATAGTAGATGATATAAAAACTAGGTGATGAAGTTAGTTAAGGTTAGGTTAGGTTAGTTTAGTTTAGTTTAAGCAATATACTTCGACTTTGATATAAAAATTAGTTTTATTAGTAATTCAGTTTCTTTTTTTTTATATTTCATTAATAAATATTTCATTATCAACATATATAGTAAATATCGACAAAGTTTAAGTGATTTAAAAAAAAGTGTTTCCCAGGTTTAACTTTCCAAATACAATAATTTCCACTCATATTTGTTCGTTTTTAATTTCGAAATACCTGTAGCACGTATATATCAAATTTCATGTTTATAGATACCCAAAAATGTAGAAACTATGAAAGAGTGACAAACAGACGGACAGACAGATACAAAAAAATTATACGGTTTTGGAAAAATTTCTACGGAACCCCAAAAATGTTCTTACCTTAACCAAATCCTTTAAATATTCCTTAAGCGATTGACGAATTTTTGAAAATCGTTTACATTTATGTGGAGGCTGTTTAGAACCAGGTTGAATTTTCAGATACCGTTTAATAGCCGGCTGCAGATCCAAAACGCATATTTGTATAACACCGTTAAATACAGCGGAACCTGTAAATTAATTGTTATTTAAAAAAGATGTTTTACTGTTACATAATAGTTATAATGTGCAATAAGGGCGGGAAACTGTCGATTGCCCGCGAGAGCGAAGTTGAGCGCACGATCGTTGTAAGTACGCTCATTCGTTCGAATGGGCAATCGAAAATCCTGCACGAGTTGCACATACTATTTTTATTACGAATTTGACATACTTTTTTCTATTATTATTACTATTTTTGACATTTTTATTACTTTTTAAAATAATATTTTTAATTGTTTGTCTTTTTTTCTGAATTAAATATTGTTTAAATTACTTTTTTGGTAGTTTTTATAGAAATAATTAGGAAATATTTATTAAATGAAAAATCAAGAGGCGGCTTTGCGTGTTTTGATTAAATTTTGCGTGTTTTATTGTCTATTTGCGTGTGGAAAGTTACTTTCCGCCCACAAAAAGTATGTGGGAAGAGTACAGTGGGCAAACAGCTATTTTGCGTATAGAAATGTGTGCGCCAAGTTAGTACTTCTTTCGCATGAGTAATAAAAAATATTTTTAATAGAAGTTTTTATAGAAATAACTAGGAAATATTTATTAAATAAAAAATCAAGGGGTGGCTTTGCCTGGGTGTTTTAATTTTGCGTGTTTTATTGTCAACTTGCGTGCGGAAAGTATACTTTCCGTACGCAAAAAGCATGTGGGAATAATAGAGTGGTTAAACGGCCATTTTTCGTACAAAAATGTGTGCGCCAAGTTAGTATTTCCCTCGCATGAGTAAAGAAGATCTTTAATTATCTTACCATCGACTGTATATTCGCAATATTCCTTCTGTTCTTCGTCCGAGGACACTCGTAATAATGCCGCATGAAATGCTCGAATTACACACGATATAGTTTTGGGCGTTTTATCCGTTTGTAAATCTTCACGCCATTGTTTTAACATTTTCAATGTGATTTTACCTTTAACGTCTTTTGGTGCTTTAACGATGCTATCTTCGTCCGGCTGAGAAAATTGAAATAGCATTCATGTAGAAATTACAATACTCACAAAATGATTTGATATTTTTACCTCGTAATCACTTTCATCGCTGGCTACTTCCAATTTTTCGACAGGTTTATGAACGTCTTCTGTTTCCCGATCATCATCAACGGCATCGTCATCATCATCGTCTGAATCTGCATCTTCATTTAAATCAAAATCGAGAAGTTTTTTGTCGTTGTCTTCTAAAAATTTATAAAATTCTGGATCGGTCACTTTCAATTTTGACAATGCTTTCTTGTGTGCGATTGGATCTAAATTAGCGTCTTCATTTTCACTGTCTTCGTTTTCTGATGGTGTTGATTTCTCTACTGAAGCCACTTTTTTACTATGATTTTTAATTTTCTGTCCCTTTTTTGTTGAATTATTTTGTACTTCAGCTTCCGATTCACTTTCGTCGTTATCTAAATTATCCAAAAAATTATCGTAACTCATTTTACTAAATTTTTCGTTTTCCTGTTTTGGTTTAACTTTTTTCTTTTTTACATTCTTCTTCAGTTTTTTAGTTTTTTGAAGTTTTGTTTCTTTATTAACTTTTAACTGAACCATTTTAAAAATTTTTTTCTAATTTAATTCAGAAAATCTATTTAACATAAACGTGTTTGACATGTACGACATGTGTTTATTAGTATTTGAGGTTAGAATAACTAATTTGAAAATAAGGTTAAAAATTTCAAAAATGCTTTTTACTCTGTGGTACAAGACCGACAATAAATTGTAAAGAGAAGTGATGGTATGCTAAACACTTAAACCAATTTCAAAAATAATATGTAGCTTCGGCAAGTAATCATAAATGCATACAATTATAAATCCTTGATAAAGCTAACATGTCTGTTTTATGTAGTTAATAAGGGTATCGCAGGATCGAAATTAGTCCCTGAGGAGCAAGTAAAAATTAAACTGCAACCTCGTTTAAAGTGTATGTTGTATACGAAATATTAATAAGTCAGTCAAATTAAACGTTTGATAGCCCGTTTACATTATTCCAGTAGCATTCCAGTCCAGTGATCGAAACCAGCACTGGAATGTCACTGGAATAATGTAGGCCGGCACTAGAATGTACTGGAATATACCCATTCCAGCAAGCAATCCAGTCCAGTGACTGGATTGAGGGTCTACTTTTCATTCCAGTTACCCCAATCCAGTGCCACTGGAACAGTGTAGACGGCTAATCCAGTGCTGGACTAAACTTTGAACAGTGAACAAACATTGTTGTTTTTTGTAATGTAATTGAATGACTGGAATGGACCATTGAATGACTGGAACTAATGTAAACGATATAATGCAGTCCGACACTGGACTGAATAAGCTCACTGGATTACTGGACTGGAATAATGTGAACAGACTATAACTCTAAGAAAAAGCAATGCACTCGGCACAGTTCTGTCTGGTTACTTGTCGCGAAATTAAACTTTTTTTTTTAAATTCTTTCAAGGGATACGTAGTTACTTTCAAAAGCAAAGAAACAGATTTAAGGCAGGTCAGTTTGTTTGGGACGATTAAAAAGATAACAGTTTATCTTAAAATTCAAACGAATAGGAATTCTCAAACTCTTAGAATACTTACCCATATTATTTTTGAATTGAATACAGTAAAATGGTTAAGCGGAATTTACTATTAGAGTACAGGTGTGTATTTAAAAAAAACTCAGTAAATTGAAAATAAAATCTTTAATAAATATGTACACAGTATAATATCAATACAAAATAATTATAGGGGAAATCTTAAATCAGTTAATTTCAAATTTTCGTTTATCCATTTTTCCGCTTCCGCTCGTATTTCCGGTGTATATTCAGCTTGCCATTCGCCAACGGCACCTTTTCGTACATAACCATGATCGTACTCATTTTGAAAGCCAAGCTCCTTTAGGGCATCATAGTTCACTGATGGATTTTTACTGAAATTACTTATGTGTAAATGATCCATCAACTGTTGTATTTGATCATCTGTTAATGTTTTTCCCAAAAACGCTGCAACTCGATTAATACATTTTCTTAGATCTTTCCGCATGTCCTCATAAAACATAAATAGTACGTTTGGATGGTGCCGTTTTTCCCACCCTTCCCGAATGTGTTCCCAATATGGCGTCCATGGTTCTGTTTAAAAATATATTTAGTTTAATTATAATGGGATATTTGACAGTATCAAAGAAAAACAATTAAAACAAACTTTAATGAAAATTTATAATAAAAGACAGCAATTTATTATACTAATTCATCTTAACTATCATTATTTGATTTCAAAAAATTTAATTAAAAAAGTAATTTTTTAGCTAAAATCCACGTAAGCAGAAACGGGCTGTGACGTTGCTTTCTCTTATATTTCAACACTATCACCACTAGTGTCGCTACTTAATTTCCGGTTAGCAAACATAACTATGGAAATTAATCAAAATTTAATTAATTTTTTTTAAAAATCATAAATTTCTTTTCCTAGTTACAGGAAAAATAAACATTTTTTTTTCTTAGTTACAGGACACTTGTTGCTATCTAGAGAATGTGACGTAACTGACAGTTAGTAAACGTTTTCGCGCAAATTTTGAGAACAAATACTAAAATAATTTTTTCTAACAATTTTCGGCATTATTTTAAAAAATTAAAAACGTATACATACATAATACATAAATATGTGTACTTTAAAATAATTTCCGAAAATTAGTCAAATTCCCCATTAAAAGAATGTATGTCTTAAAAAAATGAAAATACTAACGTAAATTATGTTTGAAAAAGTTCCAATATGTCGGAAAATCTCCGTAGTAACCTTGTGTTTTCATTAAACGATTTAGGTGGTAAAATGAAACTGCTACATCTTTAGGATTTCTTGCGACATATATCACCTAAAAAAATTTTTCTGTATATTTAAGAAATAAGTATGCTTACTTACACTTGGTTCAATAAAAGTTTACCTTGCATCCAGTATCCAGTAAATTTTTGGGAAGTAATGAAAATGGAAAATGGGTTTTGATGAATCGTGGAGATGGTAATGCTGTAAGTGTTTTCCAACCAGGTGTAGCAATCTCCTCAACCAGTTGCATATTTCGTTTACTATGTGCGTTTACTGATAAAATTTCTTTTTTGACTTCATCATGTACAAACATACTAAACCTAAAAAAAAAAAAATATGAATAAAATAGGAATAAGTTTTGGTTTCAATTAAAAAATTCAAATTACTTTAAATGTTTAGAATACATAAAAAGAGTATTTTCAATGTGTACTAAAATTTTCCGGTATGAAAAATTGCTTGCTACGCTCATGTTCTACTTATAAAAATCCGATGTATAATAAATGAAGAAATTGTCCTTGACTTAAATATTTTGAATTGTTGTCGTTTCTACACCACAAATTTAATAAAGTATGTAAACATTTCACATTTTTTGATGGATAATTATGCTCCTAACTTGCGCAAATAAATTAAAAAAAGCAGAAATATATTTATTTTTGAATGCTTTTTTTAAGTTTCTCGTCAGTACTAAGGGGGTATAGCGGAAAATTTCATGGTGGGGGTGTCGGGAAAAGGCTTCTTTGGGACAGTACAAACAATAGTTACCAAAGTAATAATAAAACAAATTTTACAAATACAAAAAGTTACTTTTACGATTACTAATAATATGGCTAAATACTATGAACAGTTGAATAATAGATTTCACACAATAAAATACCGCAGTCCGCAAGACGTAATATATAAAAAGTGTTGCCATCTAGTGACCCTGGATGAAAATTTGTGTAGTTTTCTAATTTAACCACTCATAGTATGTAGATATTTTTGAAAATCACTAAAATTTACTGAAAACACAATATCCGTTTTGACCTTTTTTTAACTTACAATTAGTGGTAAAAAAAGTTCAAACGGATGTTCTATTTCAAAAGCTTTTGGAGATCTCAAAAATACTTACATACTGTGAGTGGTTAAATCAGAAACCTACATAAAGTTTCATCTAAGGTCACTAGATGGCAAAACACCTTACATCTCACGTCTTTAAGGGTGTCTGCACAATCAATGAAATAAGGAATAAGAAATAAGAAATAAGGAATAAGAATTATGCCATCTAGTGACGTTGAATGGAACTTTAACGTAACTGCCCACAGATATATGTATTTAGGTATTTTTGTACATCAAAATTCATGAAAAAATAACGTTCGTGAGGACTCTTTTTGTCACTAAAGTGAAAAAAATCACGAATTTTGACGTACGAAAGTACTACATATTTATACCTATGAGCAGTTACGTTAAAGTTCCACTCAACGTCACTAGATGACATACTTCTTATTCCTTATTTCTTATTTCTTATTCCTTATTTCATTGATTGTGTAGACACCCTTACTGTCTGAGGGTCTTACTTTATGTATCTATATCAAGTTTAACTTTTCTTTAACAAAAATATCTATTGGCAACGTAAAGATTCTCACTCGCGACTCTGGTGGTAAAATTAGAACTAGCATCAAGTAAAAATATACGTATATTAATGGGTGATACAAAATCTAGTAATCCGCACATAATTTGCATAGTACATTTTTCTATCTACAATTGAACGTATACAAAAAATTTTTGATGATACAGCTTCAACTTTAAAAAACCAGGAGCGTTCGCGTAATCTTTGCGTCGCCAAAATCTCATTTTTAACGTGACTTCTTTTATTTTTATAGTGAATATTACTATAGATAGGTCATGGCGCATTTGATCTTTAAAAACAAAATTATCTTTGCCAATTTGTAACTACATTTTATTTTTAATTATTTTTTCTTTTTTTTTTCTTTTAATTAAAAAAATTAATTTTATACTAAAATCAAAACCTACAGTTTATTATTTTTTTCTAATAATATTTTGACATAATTGTATAAAAATATCTAATCATATTTATTGCCCACAATATATACATACATACATACATACATATATATATATATATATATATATATATATATATATATATATATTGTATATATTTATATATATATATATATATATATTGTATATATATATATATATATATATATATATATATATATATATATATATATATATATATATATATATTTCCTAATCAATTAATCCTAATTTGCTTTTAAGATAATTTTTTGTTTTGTTTTTAATATTTTGTACGTGCCTTTACTGCAGTTTTAGCTTTTTACACATTGATACTATGGAAATAAATGTGACATTTATAAAGAAAACTAATTGATTACTAATTATAGTCAAGGTAATTACTATATTATTACGTGTACTAAAAGATAAATGCAAAATATTATAATGATCGTACTGGAACTATATTCTATCACAACGTTTTTTGATAGTCCAGGAACTATCGGACATTTCTTTCAAGGAATTTTGTACCGGTTGATATACAGGGTGTTACTGAATAAGTGCGAAAGATTTTAACAGGTGTTTGCTGAGGTTCTTTTATGTAAAAAAGTTCCTATAAACCCAGGTCCAAAAACGCTTAGTTGTCAAGATAGAGAGAAGATGGGCTATTAGATAGCCCATATCATAATATATCTATTCAACAAATAATTTAAAAATTGTATAATATTATTAAAATCGTTAGTTATAAGTCAAATTAGCTAAAGTTAATTTGATTGATCATTATTACACGTGGTCCTGCGAGCCGGGTCAATATTATACAACAAATAATCCCTTTATTGAAAAAAATATTTTCTGAATGGAAAGCGTTTCAGACTTTCAGCCACTACAATAACTCGGAATGAAGTTCGATATAGCTTGATATCAATCGAAAAGTCTCTTTTTATGATTAATATTGTTTACTTACTCAAGAAATGGAAAACGATCCACTAAATTTATACGTTTTGCCGTTTCAAAATCCACATCATTTGCAACCAGCCAAACAAGTTCTTGTGTCCATGTTGTCCCTTTGAAAAATATAATAAGACTTACTTTAGAAAATGCGTTATAAAATAGTAAAAGTTTATGATTTTTAACAATACTGTTGATTGTAGAATCTACTTTTTGAAGTAATTACCAACTTAAGATATCAATGACGTAATTTTTAAACAGATTGGTTGTACTTTGTTTTATCTTATATTTTATTTTGGTATAATATGAATTCTGTTTCCGTTTCAAATCAAAATCTTTGGGAATATGATATTCCAATTTGTAATTTTAGAAAATTCGATTGTATAAATGTGAACATGTAAAGAATTTTTGCTGTAATTACTGCAATAATATTTAAAAATTACAAATATTATTTATAATTCCGTATTATTTATGAATAGTTTTAGTACTTTGTATTATTTAAATAAAATAAAAAAAAGGCACAAAAAATACTTATTAGTCTAAATTATATTGGGTTGACCGGGGTAATTGTGAATTGGGGCAATTGTGAACGGCGCCTATAAATTTCTAAAATAACATTAATATTGTTAAAAATCAAATCTTAATATGTTTTTCTGTCCTGTCTTAATATGCTGTTAAAATTTCATAACAATTCTCCAAGTATTAGTATCTTTTTTTTTATTTTGAAAAAACCCTTGCAAAATTTTAAGTATCTTACTTTGACCAATCCTCAAAAAAAAATTTCTAAGCCCTGAGAGGTTTCCTTATTAATTGCTAAAGAAATTGGAACATTTATCACCAATTCACAATTACCCCATGATTTTAAGATTGTGGGGTAATTGTGAACGTCATTCACAAATGCCCCCATTCGGTCAAAAATTTCTGTAGTGTCCTTTTCAGAGTTGAAAATGTTGATGAAGGTGCTGGTGACGTTATTGTACAAGTTTCCGTTGTACAAACAATACAAAAAAAAGAAAAATTGTTTTTTATTCATGTAAACTAAATGTATTTCCTTGAAAAACTCTTATTTTCCTTGTTTTTGTGTGAATACATGGAATTTTTTGATTTTTTATATGATAAAATGACAAAATATCATCAAAATATCATTTTTAGCTTGTAATAAATTTGTTCCTACAATTTTCGTTATTTTTCTTTAACCTTGATTTTTTGTAGAAATTTAAGGTATGCGTAACTTGCATTAAACAAAGAGAAATTGTGACAGCTA
This sequence comes from Brachynemurus nebulosus, assembly GCA_035578155.1. Taxonomy (NCBI): domain Eukaryota; kingdom Metazoa; phylum Arthropoda; class Insecta; order Neuroptera; family Myrmeleontidae; genus Brachynemurus; species Brachynemurus nebulosus. Next base: position 66,707,571 of record JAPWDM010000002.1, read on the forward strand.
AAGTATGATGAAAAATTTGAAAGTGAAGTAAATGTGAAGAATTTGAGCTGGGCTTTACTCTGACGTACCACACTTCTCTTGTAATCCATTCCAAATAATTTTTCTGATGGCATTCACTTTTACAATTTTTGTTTTTCATACGAATTTGCTCAAAATTTGTGTGGTGCATCTTGAATAATGTAGAATTAAAAATAAATCAGCCATAATGTGATATACAAAATAAAAAATACTTAAAACAACGCTTTTATCTCAATTCATGAAAATCCATTCACAATTACCCCGGTCAACCCTACTCGTATCTAAGTTATATACAGCCCCGGATCTACGATCTTTTAGAACCGGGGCAAAACTTGAAAATGGCGCCCCCCTCCCTCTCCAACGTTTGACATAAATTGTCCAAAAAACTCTTAAGTATATAAGTTCTTTATAAAACTCGAGGGCTTTGTAAAGGATTAATATAGGTAAAAGTTGATTTTTTTATTTTAATAAAACTACTCCGAAAGCACTATAAGTTGTGCAAATTTCAAATTTTTATCACCAACCCCATCAGAGATACAGGGGCGCAAATTTCCAAAAATTTGGAAAAACTTAGTTTTCGGAAGTTTGTAAAAATTAATGGATACAAGTTTCACAATTGAAATAGTGTGTATTTGTTTCATAATGGGTAGTTATACCCGTATACAGTTATTCTCATAAAAAATACTAAGAGGTTTAGGACATTCCTTCTATAAGAAAAAAAATGTTTTCTTATGGAAGAGACGGAAATAGGTTAAATATGGACACCACTTAAAATAAAAAGACATTTATTACCTTTAAAATGGTTTTTATTGCAACCTTTGGTTGCGAACACAAAAATCAGTGCAAATTGGAAAACAAAAATGGCTACCACGCTTAAACGGTTCAAGATAATTTTTTTTTAAGAATTGTTCTCAATACTTCAAATATAATAGAAACAACTAGAAGAATATTAATCTTTTCTAAAATGATCGAGCAACCAACTTTTTTTTTTAGACCATTTGATATAGACCGAGCTAGTATGATTATGGCGCCCTCTGAAACTCACGCCCGGGACAGGGGCCCCGGTTTGCTCCCCCCTAGATCCGGGCTTGGTTATATATGATAGAAACTTATCATTTTTATTTTATTTATTACATATAATCAAGTCATTATGATAAACATTTTAAATTAATTGTATTTTTAGTATTAATCTTAATGATCTACATAAAATGACCCCAAATTATAATTATTTTATGGTAATGAAATAAAAATGTTTGATTCCGCCCAGTTCCGCTGTATTAACCATAAAGTAATTCGAATTTATTAACCTTAATAAGTTGTTGTCCTAAGAAAGTGAATGACACAGGGAAATTTTTGACTGTCATAGAAATCATGGTAATAGTGATGAACTATTTAACTGTACAGCTAAACCATTTTTTATGCGGTTTTTAAAAAAATGGTCATTAAAACGCAAAATGTGAATCAAAATCAAGTGAAAATAAGAAACTTCAACATTAACTATAATAACTTTCTTTGAAAAAAATAATTTTTAATGGTTTTTAAACATTTAATCAGTACATTGTATAAGAATACAATGTTATTGCATCATTAAATATTTTGCAAATGTATTTTTCACAATTTTCATAATATTATAAAAATGAAATAAAATGTTCCCATGTGCAAATTAATGCTTTATCTTGTTTAGAAAAGCAACTTCTTAGTAAATAGTGAGGTTTTGAGCGTTTTGAGTTATGTATTTTCGATGAAACTTTTTTTATACAGTCCCAATCCACCGCATAAAAAGTTTTTTTTTTTTTTTTTTTTTTTTTTTTTTTTTTTTTTTTTTTTTTTTTTTTATAATCTGGACCGAACTAAACTTTTTATAGCTAACGTCAAAGCCCCCATTATGGAACAGTATCTAATACTGGAACAGTTTTGACATTTACATATTAATGAAGTTATTTCTGAAAAAAACGTCTGATAACAAAAATTATTATTAATAGAATGATTGTTTTTCAATTTAAATTCACCTCGCATTTAATGTTTCCTTACTTAGTTAAAGAAATAAATATGTAAATGTCAAAACTGTTCCAGTATTAGATACCGTTCCATAATTGGGGTTTTTACGTTATTTATAATATTTCTGAATATATATTTTTTTTGTGCGAATTTTTTTATGCGGTCCCTATCAACCGCATAAAAAAAGATTTAGCTGTATAAAAATTGGACTAAATAAAAGTTTGGTAATGTTACTATGTAATGAACTACTAATTTAAAATAACAAACAAATTCAAAAAATTAGATAAAGACAAACAATTATATTGTCTCATTTGTTTAATTTATCCAAAGTATACTCGATGTCATTATATTCCACACAACTTAAATAGCATTTTAATTTTTTAAAATTTTAACATGGATATGGTTTTTGGATGGCGTACAGATAATTGTAAGTGAGTAAACCCGATAAATATAGCTAGCTAATCTAGCTAATGTTTGTTACTGTTTCTATGCGTACCTATTGAACTATAAAACACATCTATGTTTCAATATTCTTTCGTGCAGCGGAGAAAAGTTTCTTACTTTTTTAAAATTGGTTTCATAAGCATGTCAACTGCATTTTTGTACTTAATTATATAACAATTGAGTAGGGATAATTATTAAAAATGTGACAATACGATATGCAATTCTCGGAACTAATGTTTAATTATAAGTTTTAAAAAAAAAAATTGCATAATTGAATAGCATAATGCGGAAAATACTTAATTGAACAAAATTTATATATTATTTATGGTTAAATAACGTACAGAGGCGTTTTAACAATTAAAATAGGGAATAATTTTTTAAAAAAAATATTTTTACCTGAACGTGGAAATGTTACGACCCATGTATCATCTGGCCGTACTTCAAAATTATAAAAATGTTTCCCATCGTTCACATATTTGCTCGGAAAAAACCATTTCTTTGGACCAACCTGTACGAATCCGGTTCGTTCACCTAAAAATAGTTTCATAAGAATAATAAGAATATTAGTTTTAGCGAATTGCGACCTGAGCCTATTTTTGGGCCCTGATAACTTCGGTCTGGATAATACTTAAGAGCTCAAATTGTCAGGATAGAATGTAGTCACCAGTCTTATGAAATGTGCCAAATTTCAATTTTATAGCTCTATTGCTTTCAGTATTATTAATATGTAAATTTTATTAAATTCGTCACTCACTCACTGATGATCATCAAAATTATAGGGTACTTCCCGATGTTTTAGAAAGTTGAAATTTGGTCTGTAGGCTGGGTTTAGCGCACAATTAACGAGAAAATTAACAAATCTGTGATTTTCCCTCTTTAGCTTCTTATAAATAATAAAACATATTGCAGATATACTTATAGATAAATAAAAAAATTAAAAAATCAAATCAAATTGCGCTTGGCTTATTTTTGTATTTGTAACTAGGAAAAAATTATTTACTTTTCTTGTTACTATGAGAAAAATTTGTAAATTTTAAAAATCTTTAAAAATATTTGACAGTTTAAAACGTCAAAAAATGTCTTTTCGATTATTCGCTTAATGACGGCAATTAAAGATACTTACGGCTAATTTTCGATAAGCAACCCGGGAGGAATCTATTTCATTGCCATTAAGAATTCATTTAAATTAAGTTTCATTAAAAAAACAGGTACCTGCAGATCACCGGCTGCGGGATTTTGTACTATTAAATAATTTCAAAAACACCGAAACAAAAAGATAAATAAATAAATAAAATATGTATCTTTAAATTCTTTGATTATTATCAATTTTCAATATATCTACACGAAGTAATTATGTAAGTGCTACTTTTATTTTTTTAAATATTTTAACAATATCAATAACCATTGAAGTTGATGTACTTAAGTACAAATAAAACAATTTAATTGCAAATTTTGTTAAATTGACAGAGAAAGTTTGAGTACCTTAAGAAACACAATAGACTTTCTACGGTTATATAACTTTTTTGACAAGAAGATCGAAATCGAATTTGCAAATGTAAATATGTATTTAAAATATTATGGCAAATAATGAATTATAATTCTAAATAATAGTATATAATAATTATTTATATTTTTGTACCAAAAATCAATTAAACAAAAGTGAATGTTTTTAAATGTTTTCAGAATTTTCTTTCGTAATAATACGCCACTGTTTTCAGGAGTTTAAATATAACATTGCTGTTTTTAATTACTTTGATGATTAATCTTTAATAATTCTTTTACAAATTAATTTTTAATTTTTTTTTTTTTTTAAAAAAAACCCGTCTGTTCTTTTTATTGCTTATATTCTACAAATTGATGAAAATCTCTGACTATATGATATTTAATGTGATTTTTCAACAATGTTACTGTTAAGAAAATGCAATCTTATCTCTCATAAGTATATTTTATATTTTCCCTAATAAAATTACGAAAATAGGATGCAAACGAAGAAACCTATCTGATGTGAAAGATGTGAAATCTAAATTAGATTTGGCGGGAACAACTATTATTGACTTTAATAAGTTTTATTTGTATTTTTTTTTAAATTTACGACAAATTATTTTGAAATTTTTACTTATTATGACAATATTTCTTAATGTAACTATATTAAATTTTTTACATAAAGCAAAATATTTATTTTGCAAGATCTAAACAAATAAATTAGATTTTTAGTAAACAAAGTAATTTTTATCTTACCTTTAAAATGATTTAACAATTCTTGGTTTGTCTCATCCTCAACAAAGTTAATATCGTACGGAAATTCTACCTCATTAATACCATTATTATTTAAATGTTTATTATCTTGTAATTCACACTGATTCGACATTTTCAAAGAAATATTTCAAATAATCATTAAGTAACTCTAGTATAAAAATTTCCAAATAAATGTTGAAATCGAGACTGAAAGTATGCGTTTTATCGTTTTTAATTTCAATTTAAATATAAAAGGAGAGGGGAGACTTTAATTAAACATACTATTCTTATCTATTCAAAACGTTCTTTAGATTCGTAATAAATAACAAGCTGATAAATATCATTGTTACTCATTATTTACGGTTGTAGATGTATGTAAAAATAGTAAATACATATTATGTACTACTGAAATAATTTCTTTATTCATGTAATCATATCTGTATAGTTATTTCATGTACATACAAAATTAAGTAAAACTTAAGAATTGCAAAAGAAAATTCATAAATCGACTTAATAATTTGAACTAATGAGTTTATACAAATAAACAAATTTAATTACAATATATATGGTTTTTATTTGTTAATTATTCAAAATAAAAATGTAAATATTTTTTTTGAAATTCGTATTTGAAATCTACCACAGACTAAAATGAATCCATTGTTGTATAAACTTTGAACTTATTGTTAGGTGCTGCCATCTACAAATAGTATGATTATAAAAATGTCAAGAATTCCATATTTTAAATTTTTTGTTCTATTTTTGAATTAACTTGTTGCTCCTGTTATTCAGTTTGCCTTTTATAAATTAAAAATATGTAAATTTAATATAATATCAAATATGTTTTAATTCAGAATTATTACATATCTTATATTCTTATAAGAACATTGGTGATATTAGTTTGAATTAGTGTTTCTACAATTCTTTAATTCGCTCAATTCAAAAAAAATTGTAATTTTTTTTAGAAACAATGTTTATTAAAGTCATTTTACAGGTGGTGTTTATGAATTTTAATTAATTTAAATCGAAATTGACGGTTTTCATTTTCAGGTTTTGTTGTTAACCTATTTTAATATAATTCTATTTGTAAATGGCATTGAAAAAGAATGTCAAAATAAAGATGTAAATCATCAACAGTATTTGGGAACAAAAACAGGGTATAGATTCTTAGCAAATTTAAATGATACATTAATTGATATACCAGGTAATTGGGATATTTTCTTACAAAGAGTAGTTGAATTAAAAATTCTAAATCATTTTAGATTGTAAACCAATACGAATATGGATGATCACACGTCATGGAACACGATATCCTGGCGTGAAAAAAATAAAAAAAATGCAAGAAGTTCTAACATCAATGAGGGATCAAATAATTGAAAATTCCGATCGAGGTATTTCACATTACTTTTGAAAGTTATAACTTTTTAGTATCAATTCAAACTTTTTTTGATTTAGGAACACTTTGTAGCGAAGAAATCGAACTGTTCCAAAAATGGCGATTAACGCCACAAATTGCTGACGATAAAAATTTATCACACGAGGGCGAGGATGAAATGATCGAGTTGGCGGAACGTATGCAAAAACGATTTCCAACACTTTTCCCACAAGAATATTCAAATTCGACGTATTTTGTAATTTAACAAACGTTCAATATGTATTGTATATGATTTGTTGACAGTTCCTTATAGAACTCGACAAAATAAAACGAAAAACAAGAATAAAATTTTTCGATATCTCGCTTCGTTTTCGAGATATTGAACGTAAAACTTGTCCTGAAATTCGAATATAGGTATTGTATGTGTAATATTTTGGCAGTGAGCGTGTTCCATTTAGAAAACACAAACGACACAATGTGACCTAGTTTTTATATCAAAGTCGAAGTATATTGTCAAAACTAACTAAACTAACCTAACCTTAACTAACCTAATCACTTAGTTTTTGTATCAAATTCGAAGTATATTGTCAAAATTAAACTTACCTAACTTTAACTAACCACACCACCTAGTTTTTATATCAAAGTTAAAGTACCTTGACAAAACTAACTAGTCGTAACTAATATTGTTGAGTGTCTGGTAAAAATTTCAAGTGATGCTAAGCATTCCTATTTTCGGAACTACAGCTAAAAAAATTAGTTTTTGTGTGAAAAAAGAAAGTGCAAAAATCACTGAAATTTGATTGGCATTACTTTTCCCCTATGCATTGTCACACAGTGTCGTTTGTGTTTTCTAAATGGAACACGCTCATTGTAAAAATATTACACACTATACATAAAATACCAATATTCGAAATTGAAGACAAGTTTAACGTTCAATATCTCGAAAACGAAGTGAGATATCGAAAGATTTTATTATTGTTTTTCGTTTTATTTTGCCGAGTTCTACAAGAAACTGTCATCAAATCTTGGCACGAATCGTAGTATCCGTTATATTTTTTATATTTTGGCCTGTTTTCAGTTCAAGTATACGGCTACCCAACGTTGCGCCGAAAGTGCTCGGTATTTTACAATTGGTTTGTTCGGTCGTAAAGTTAGTCGGTACGTTTGGTTCCCAGAACCGCTTTATAAGGATCCCATTCTTCGGGTAATTATAAAAATGAGATTCTCTTGGAAAAAGTTTGGATTAAAATTCTTTTTCTTTCAGTTTTATAAAGCGTGCGATAAGTGGAGAAAGACAGTTAAGAAAAATCCAAATACGTACAATGAAAAAACGGCTTTTGAAAAGAGCAAACATGTGAAAAATGTTCAAAATCAAGTCACTCAACGCTTAGGCTTAACTGAATTGATTCCAGTAGGTTCGTTAAGATTTTTAACAGTTTTTGTTATTTTTTCTAAAAAAAGAATTTCCATTTTTTTTATTCATTCAGACACATTGCAGTTAATGTACACGGCATGTGGATTCGAAACAGCTTGGAGTTTTCATGAATCATCGCCATGGTGTTCAGTATTTTCTAAAGATTCTTTAGAAGTAAATTTTAACGTTTATTAAGAGTTTCAGGCAATAAAATACCGTAAAACGTAACGAGTGTTGCCATCTAGTAACGGTAGGTACAACTTTGTGTAATTTTCTAACTTAACCATACAAAGATGTATGTCAATAGGCATTTTTGAATGTCAAAGTTGCTGAAGACACGACATCCGTTTCAAAAGTCAAAACAGATGTGTTTTCAGTAACTTTAATATTCAAAAATACGTATTCGTTAAGAGCTTTTGCCTGTAGGGGATACGAAATTTGACTACAGCGCTCAAGGTGGACAAATATGTCAGTTTATCAGGACGTCATTTATACATAATTTTACTATATTCTTTAAAAAAAGTTTATTTAATTTAATTAAATTTTTTTTTAATACTGTGATTTTTTCAAACCGAGTACTTATTACGATGTCTATTTACCGGATTCTACAAAATAATAAAAAAAATTATTTGTAACTCTGCTGACAAATGTCACTTTATTTTGAAATTTTCAGAAAAAATATTATAAAAACTTACCTCTTATGCTTTTTTTGGTTAATTATTAAGACATTTTTAAAGTAAAATGAGCAAATATATGGCTTTTACTAAATAAATTTCAGTTTCTTAATATATTTTTCATTCTGTTATAAAGATAAAATGTCCTGTTCACATCAAATAATCACCTGGTATAGGTGGTTTCGGCACGGAGCGAATATAGATCTATAAGTGGTTAAGTTAGAAAATCTACACAAAGTTTCATCTAATCTCACTAGATGGCGACACTCCTTACGTCTTAGATCTTACGGCATTTTATTGTGTGAAAAGCCATACTTTTTACTTTTTCCTGGAATGTTTTTATTTTACTTTAACAGGTGATGGAATATTTGGATGACTTGAAACATTATTGGGTCGATGGATATGGACACGAATTGACAAAACAGCAAGCTTGTCCGGTTTTGGGAGAACTCTACGAATATCTTGATCGGTAAGGTTTATAGAAATTCTACGGGTAAACCCGAAGCAACTTGTAGTACTTGTAGAGTGCCTATAATAAATAGAGTGGTGACATGTGTGCTGAACGCTGATTGGTTCCGACATTTTCTATCCAAAGTTTGCGTAAAATACATTGGAAATAAATTAAGTGTTAATAAAAACCATTTAGTTTAACTTAGAAAGAATAATTAAATTAAAAATTTTTAACTGTTCATTAATTCATAACTTATTAACAATAATTATGTACTCAAAAATATTTACTCAAACATGTGATAATTAATTTTGTAGCTTCCCGCTCTGTTTTGGATAGAAAATGGATGACATATCACGACTCTATTTATTATAGGAACTCTAGTACTTGTAACTAGTACTGACATCTGTTGACGACGTTTTGAAGCAATATGTTATTATAAAGTCAGGAAAAAGAGTGTTTCAGTCTTCACTTGATTCCAATAACATTTCTAAATAAATTTTTCTTAAAAAAATATTAATGTATCTAAACACAACCCTTCTATTTTATTTATTAATAAGATAGATTTAAAAATTTGAGTGTGAATATTAACGTCAGGTGACACTAATATAACTTTTTAATGCCTAGGAAAGAAAGCTCAGTTCACACGATCGTATATTTTACGCATTCTGGTACAATGTTGAAACTGTTAACACATCTAGGTCTGTATCGTGATCCGGAAACTTTGAGACATGATAATTTCGTGGAAAATAAAAATCGTCAATGGAAAGTATCAAAAATTGATGCGTTCGGATCAAATCTAGCATTTGTTCTTTACAAGTATGTATACAATATGGCGGTAAATTACAGATTTGGTCGTTATATTTGGTTTTTTTCTTGTAGTTGTTCGGATACAAAAAAAATTTTACTGTTGCATCAGGAACGGCCGGTTCAGATTCCAGGATGTCCTGAAGATCAATTACTTTGCCCATTGGAAGTTTTTAAAGAATTATTCCATAAGAGTATTTTTGAATGTAATTTCGATGAAATTTGTACTTATAATGAACAGTACAAAAAGAAACAAAAATATAAGTAAAATTAGTTTAAAATTAATTTTCCTTTCGTTAAGTTAAAACGTTTTAAGTATTAAATAATATTCCATACTAATTTTTCCTTTATTGTTTTGAAAAACTTAAAAATGTGCCAACTCACTAGAACTAGATTCGAACAGTATTAAAGTTAATTAATTACATAATTATATTATAAAACAACAACTAAATTAAATAATTTTTAATTTAAATTTAAAATACCCCTGTCGCAGCATCTGCATAACATAGCGAATTTCCAAATCTTGGGCACTGGCGGATCTCATCTAAGACCTGTACCTATTTAAAATAGTTTAGCTTTCTAAGAGTAAAAGAATTTTTAAAATCGGTTGGGTAATTAGTTTTGGTATTTTTGGGGACCCAAGAACCCGAACGAATTTTGTGCAGCATAGTTGTATCCATCTAAAATAATTTAGTTCTCTAGCAGTGAGAAATTTTTAAGCATCGGTTCGATAACTTATTACTGGCGTTTTCGGATCTGCAAGATCCCGGTGGACCTCATTAAAAAATCAGCTCGACCGTATATCCTAGGCGGACTTTATGTAATATATATATATATATATATATATATATATATATATATATATATATATATATATATATATATATATATATATATATATTCAAAACCCGTTGTGTAGCATTCTACGCCGCATTTGCATCCGCAGGACAGTTGTGGATCTCAGATAACACAACCTGTACCTATCTAAAATAGTTTACCTCGGTAATAGTAAAAAAGTTTCAAAATCGGTCAGTTATTTTATTTTTGACACTTTTAGGTCCTACTGACACTTCAGACCTTACATAACGTAATCTATATGTATCTAAAATGGCTTAGCTCACCAACAGTGAAAAAATTTTCAAAATCGATCGGTTAGTTTATTTTTGACACTTTTGGATCCGATGGACCCTGGCAGACTTTACATAACGTAATCTATATTTATCTAAAATAGTTTAGCTCTGTAACAGTGAAAAAATTTTCAAAATCGGTCGGTTAGTTTATTTTTACCACTTTTGGGTCCCATGGACCCTGGCGGACCCTAAATAACGTAATGTATGTCTATCTAAAATAGCTTAGTTCCGCAACAGTGAAAAAATTTTCAAAATCGGTCGGTTAGTTTATTTTTGACACTTTTGGATCCCATGGACCCTGGCAGACCTTACGTAACGTAATCTATATTTATCTAAAATAGTTTAGCTCTGTAACAGTGAAAAAATTTTCAAAATCGGTCGGTTAGTTTATTTTTGACACTTTTGGATCCCATGGACCCTGGCAGACCTTACATAACGTAATCTATATTTTTATCTAAAATAGTTTAGCTCTGTAACAGTGAAAAAATTTTCAAAATCGGTCAGTTAGTTTATTTTTGACACTTTTGGGTTATGGACCTTGGTGGACCTTACATAACGTAATCTATATTTATCTAAAATAGTTTAGCTCTGTAACAGTGAAAAAATTTTCAAAATCGGTCAGTTAGTTTATTTTTGACACTTCTGGATCCTATGGACCCTGGCAGACCTTACATAACGGAATCTATATTTATCTAAAACAGTTTAGCTCTGTAACAGTGAAAAAATTTTCAAAATCGATCAGGCAGTTTATTTTTGACACTTTTGGGTCCTATGGACCCAGGCGGACCTTACATAACGTAATCGATATTTATCTAAAATAGTTTAGCTCTGTAACAGTGAAAAAATTTTCAAAATCGGTCAGTTAGTTTATTTTTGACACTTTTGGGTCCTGTGGACCCTGGCGGACCTTACATAATGTATTCTAAATCTATCTAAAATAGTTTAGCTCTGTAACAGTGAAGAAATTTTTAAAATTGGTCGTTTAGTTTATTTTTTACAATTATGGGATCAGTAAATCCTGGCGAAACTCATACAAGTCTAGTACTCTAACAGTAAGAAAAGGATTCTAAGGATCTCATATAACTTATGGCAGTCCGTAAGCTTCTTGCGGACATCATTTAATTAATTAATTCAAATACTTTAACTTACTAACTGTGAAAAAATTTTTAAAATCGATTGGTTAATTAATTTCTGGCCTTTTTAGGTCCCGAAAACCTTGACCTCACATAAAATACCTTAAATCCATTTGAAATGGTTTAATTTTTTAACATTATTAATTAGTGAAAAAATTTTCAAAATCGATTCAAAATATTTTTCCGTGCATACATATGTATGTACATTATACATATTTTGTTTTGTTTCATATATTTAATAATATTATATCATAACATAATCTTCAATTTCTTGTTTACTTAAAAATTCAATAAAAAAAAAATTCTTCATTACATTAGCTTAGAAAATCTGTTTAATTTACATTTTTTAACATGGGATAGAACCATGCTAATTATAATGCAATAAATGAGAAACAAAACTCTATACATGCATGTGTGTTATAACACATATATGTGAACAGTTTTCACTTGTTCTCACAAAATTCTTTAATAAAAAAGTGAAATATTTTTATATTTCATAAAGAACTGAGATATAAATATAAATTACTTATTAGACTAACAAAGAAAGAATAAAAGTGAAAATTTACATTTTCTCGAAAACTACTTAACATAGAAAGAAAATTATAAGAACATTTTCTTCATAATTTTTTTTTCCTTTTCAACGATGTAAAAATCGAACTGTCTTATGATAAGATCGAATGATAAAAAATGGCCAGAAAACCTACTTCTGGGCATCCGACGTGTCTGGCTAACGAACTTAGCCAAGCCAATTCAGAATCCAGTCCGCACATAAAATTTCATAAGCGTTAGACGTTTCGTTCGAGAGTTATCGCGCGGATACATATATATATATATATATATATATATATATATATATATATATATATATATATATATATATATATATATATATATATATATATAAATTTTAGTGAATATCATTTTCGTATTCTAGGGACCTCAAAACAGATTTCTGCCATAGTCCCGGACTCAGATTGCGTCATGACACCTACTGTAATAGCTGAATTTCGAGTTTTCGAAATTCGCTAAAAAAAAAAGAAAAAAAAATTGTAAAATATTTTGTTAATTTATTTTGAAAATGTAATTATTTTCGTAAATAAAAAAGTTTAACTTTTTTTACAACTATTTTGTAATGAAAATTAAATTTCGTAACCTGGAAAACCCTCTTTTATTCGAACAGGTAAATAAACATATAAATTTGGGAAATTTTTAGTTTTTAATTAGCCGCCGCGGTATTCTGTATTATAGGCCATGTTCGTTGCTGAGTTTTTCTGCCGTTGGGAGTGAGCTGTTGGCACATGCTCAAGAACTTTTTTTATGGAATACGCATGCTCAAAAATACTGCATATTATGAGCACAAGTATTTCGTACTTCATAAAAATGTTCTTGCGCATGCGCTAACAACTCACTTTGAGCAGAAAAACTCAGCAACGAACACGGCGATTGAATTTTTTCGATTATTGGAATTGAGAGATATTTAAAAATGGCTGTCTTGACCCGACGAAGTGACTATTGCTACAATCTTTGAACTTTTTGTTTTTCAAACGATTATTTCTTATACTTTTTAGGCTCCTTATGTCTTATTTATTTCTTTATTTTTATCAATTTATATACAGCTAAAATGCCCTTCAGTCCATTTACAACGGTTTATTGCTGCTTATTGGAGGAAGTTATGAAGTTACCCAATAACACGTCATATATGATTATTACTGATTCATTCACCGGGGAAAAATTGCATCTAACGTTACGTAACGAAGCTTGTACCGTATAAACCAGAGGGCTCTGATTAAAAGAAAATTAATGCGCTTTAGATATCAGGGCCGGATTTACCCTAAGTGCCGCCCTGGGCACCATGAAAAATGCCGTCCCTGGAAGAAAATCATATCAACTTTTCACTAAAAAAAAAAAAAGAAATAAAAATAAGTGACAAGCAAAAAAAAAATTCTTTTATTTTTACTTTTTCCTACAAAAAATAAGTGATGAGGTAAAAAAGCCAAATTTGTAATATTGTGTTCCAAATTCTGCCGCCCTGGGCACTAGCCCCGCGTGCCCCTAATGTAAGTCCAGCAGTGAGAATATAAAAAAAAAACAAAAAACTATAGAATGTATAGAGACTATTATTTTTGAAGTGGAAATGGTTTGACAGATAAATTGTTGCCAATTATTTTTATAAATAATTGAAAAATAAGTTACAAAAGTTAACTTTAAGAAATTTCGTATAAATAAAAATGTTTTTATTCTAAATAACAATTGAATCAAATGTTTTCAGTTTGAATAAATGCGTCCTTCCAAAAAGTGCGCCTTAGGCAATTGCTAGTGATGAGCAAATGCAAGACCAAGACTTGACAGTCTTGATCTTGGTCTTGTTCTTGCATTAAGAATCTTGGTCTTGGTCTTGCTAGAGCAGTTTGAGTTTTGGTCTTGGTCTTGGTCTTGGTCTTGCAAAATGCAGTCTTGGTCTTGGTCTTGGTATTGCTAAAGAATCTTGCACTTTCTTGCATTTTTTTATTAGCGAATTTTTTTCTTCTAAAATCAGAATTTTCTCTCTTTACGGTATTAATTATACTTTTAAACTATTTAAATAAATTAGCAAGAGTCTTGCTTTTTTCTTGCTATTGTCTTGGTCTTGGTTTATTACAGTATGCAAATAATAGGTGGCAGGTACAGTCATCATTCAGGCTAGTTTTATATTTTTTAAAAATACTCGGTATTACGGGTCACGCAAAGATTTACATAATTGAGTACTACAACTTGATTCGAAATTTTTAAGGTGATTTCAGTATCTTGATATTAAATTAAAGGCTAATTTTAAAATTAAATGAAAGAAAGAAATATTTTATTCCAAGAATTGTGAAAGACCCTAGCTACTGAATTACGAAATCCGGATTTAATGCGTGTTTAACAGGCGCTTGCTGAATTTTTTGTGTTACGTAACTTGTGTAGAACATACTAAAAATTTAATTTCATTCATGTTGATAGATATTTAATAATTATCTGCTTTATTGTACTGTAAAATTTGTTTTGTTGCCTCTTATTGTTTCGCCGAAAATATAAACACGCAAAATATAAAATTAATAATCTGATCGTATGATTAGTCGTCCAGTCGTTTCAAAATTATATTATTTTTATTATTTTTACAGAAATCTAAGATAATGTTCAATTATTTTTCTGAATATTCATTCAGTATTGTTGTAGTCTTTTGTAAGTTTATAATTTTAAAATCGTAAGTTCAATAAGTTCTAATATTTTTTTTTGCATTTTTTAAGCTTTAATTTCTTTTAATATTAAAAATTCATGTGGTAACAAGGTCCAGTTTTTATTTTATAATAGGTAAGTAGTAGAATAAATTTGTTTTAGTCAAAATTGATCGATAACAGGTGCAATGTACCTCATTGTTACACACGTTCTAATTTTAGGAGTCTAATAAATGTACCAGTTTATTTGGAAATTTTCAACCAAACAGTTACGTTTAATAACTCGTTAGAAACAAAAATTTTAATTCATGGCTATAATACCAGTTGCTCTGATGTTTTCGTACCATTATTAAAAAATGGTATGTCTTATTTTATCGCAATTTTACCGTATTTTGGATATGAAAAAAAAATATTTTTTAGCACTTTTATTAATGCACAATTACAACATTATTTGCGTGGAATGGTCTGCCGTACCAAAAGATTCAGCAGTTAATGCAGTTCAAGAAATTCCAATTGTTGCAAAACGTTTAGCTAAATTTTTGTTTCATCAATTGGATATTTCACCGGGCAAAATTCATATGATTGGCCATAGTTTTGGTTGTAATATAGCGGCTAAAGCCGCCTGTCGACTATATAAAAACCATTGGGGTCAAATCCAACGCGTAACAGGTATCGCTATGTATATCATTTTACATTCTCGAATCTTATTTTTGATAAATATGCAGAAGTGCAATCTCACCTATTCACAGAGAGAAAATTCATATAAAAATTACTGTGCTCAGCACTACAATCGACGTGTAAAAGGCGAACATATTCAATTTTGTACGGTAAAAATATAAAAATTATAACTAATCATAGAAAATTTAAAGGATAGAATGTTCTTTCCGTAATATTAGCTCCGTAAAATTTGTAAAATAGCACAGTAAAAAGTTCCATTGCCGACAGTTTAATTGTTTTTCTTACAAAAATTACCATGCTGTCTTAAAATAGAAGAAAAGTAGAAAAGAATAAAAGAAGCTAATAGTAGAAAGAAAGAAAGAGAAGGTATCAACGCTGTCACATAGCGAGGCAAGCTTCAGAAAGTATCAACACAATCATATATGAATGTCACATAGCAGGACTGATGCTGTTGCCGAAGCAACATAAGGTTGCGGGTCAGATGCGCAAATGAAAGAGTACGACAACAAGAATTAAACTATAACATATCTGCATAAGAGTGTGGTAGAAGTTGTGTTACCACATTAAATTTTACCATGCTATAATATATTTTTTACTTTCGTCGTCGATCGCGCACGCATTATAAGAGAGCATGGTAATTTTTCTGAAATTTTATCTACAAAAATTATATGATTTTCCTCTCCGTGTTGTTGGCAGTAAAAAAATTAACGCCGATTTTATTAATTTTTTTTTTTAAATCCTCGACATTAACGACGGATTAGCTAAAAAAATTATTAAAGCTCGATACCGAAACTCGTAATGTTTTTTTATTCCATTTTCATGCACATTGGCACTGTTAATTTTCAATTTTGAGTACTCCTGAAATTAGGTACTGCATCTTGGATTGCCAATAGGCATTAAATATCTGGAGAATCCAAACGGGGGGATCTCGTTCCTCGGGTGTCATTACTTGCGTTTAGCATAGCATAAGATCAGGAGAGTTTAATTAAAAAGAATTGAATAAACCTTCCTATTGGTACAAATTTGTGGAGAATTTGCGATTGAGAACAATGTTGCCTATATATTGGAAAACCTCGAACCACAGAAAAGCTTTTTTAATTTTTTTAAACTCTCTTAATTTTATACTTTCTTAAGGCACCATAATTCGAGTAATGGCGTCCAGGAAATCCCACCACCTCCGGATACTTATTGTTTGTCGGCGATCGAAAATACAGTAGTTAACTGCAATTTGTGATACAATACACAATACCCTTCTCCATAATAATAGAAATTAATTTCGGAAAAATAGAAGCTTTCCAACAGTTTCCGTTTAAGTTTTCAACTTAATAAAAGTTTCCGTTTTTCCAGCATTGGTATCGAGTTCTAAAACTCGATATCAATAATGAAAAGGTTGGAATATTTAAAAAAAATTCGACCATTAGCTTTTTATTTACAGCCAAAAGTAGGTGGTACCATGCTTCTGCATAATTACCATCATTTTAGCTTTAGATCCTGTAAGCTTTCGTACTACTTGGCAACGTAAGATTCGTGAGTGTGTACAAATTTTTGATGTTGTTCATACGGCCACAATGGTTATCGGAGAAGATAAACCATTTGGACATTTTGATTTTTATCTAAATGGTGGGTCATATCAACCTGGGTGCGGAACAGTAGACGGTATAAATTTTTATGTAAGATAATTATCAAGATGATCTATATCGATCAGATTTATCTATATTTTTAGTTTCATGCAGTCATGCAAGAGCTTATCAGTACTTTGCAGAGAGTATTTTAAATCCCAAAGCATTTCCTGCAAATCGATGTTTAGATAAACAATCTGCTGTTAAAGGTACATGTTTTCAAGGCAGCGATTTGTACATGGGAAATTCAGAGAGTTATAATTTTAGGTAAGTATATATAATTATTAATTACATATTTTTTTTTCCACTAATAAATGGCAGAACAAAATAATTTATAATTTTAGTAAAATGGGCATTTATTACGTTTGTACAACCGAGGGACCAATTTTTTCACCTCTACCATTGAAAAATATCTTAGATAGCAGTTTAGAAGCCGAATATTTTCAAATATCTATTTCAAATTTATTAAAGTTATTAATAATAATCTTAAATTTTGTTTTGGAATATTTTAATGTCTTATAGGTCAATGGTTCTTAACAAAATTTTTTGGAGGACCACGCTTTAACGTTTTTAATTTTTTTAACAAAAAATTAATCAATTATAAATAAAAGCGGATACATGGGAGTGGTCATGGGGCTATGACCTCTTGCTGAACCAAGATTAATTCAAATTTTATCGTGGTTTACCTGGTGACATCATCAAGTTTACTTAAATTTTCAATGACTTAAATAGGTTTTCGAAGTCGTTCTTTTCATTTTTATCAAAATTAGGCAAATAGGACTATAAAAGAGACTGTTGTTGTATCAGTTTCATTTATAAAAGTAATTGGGTCATTTTTATAGTAAAAGTGAGAAACTCATGTCTAAGTTACTTTAATTCAATCACCCTAATCTAAATTACATTTTTAATTTGATGACATCATCAGGTTCATTAAAATTTTTCAGTGCCTTAAAAAATGAAAAGACGTATAATAATAGAACTAGAAAAGAATTATTGGTTTTCAAAGTCGTTCTTTTAATGCTAAATTTGATGATACATTTCTTTAAAATTTGTAATGTCAGAAAAGGATTATGAAATTTTTAAAAAAATGTGACCCCCTTCTAGTTTGAAATCTGGATCCGTTTCTGATTAAGATTATACAGATTATAAAGTTTCAAAATAAATACTTCTATATTATTACGAAGTCATTAAGAAAATAATTGATTTATGATTTAGATGATTTATGATGACTAGAAAAATATTTGCGTGGCTTAGAATCGGGAAATATTTATTAAATGTTCTAAAATTAAGAAAATGAACAATATGATAAAAATAAAAAAGGAAAAGTGGAAAGGCACTTTAAAAAAAAAGATTTGACTTTTTGCTTTAATTATTAATTTATTTTCTCAAAATACATATATTTTTTTTTTTAATACAATTTGAGAATATTAAAATTGCAAACATTTTAAAACAAATATTTACACAAATAAATATTAAATAAATAACTTATAATATTTTCTTCAAAAGAAAAAATAAATTTTACGTACATATTTGAATCGAATCTTTCAGATTCTTTACTTAAGGTTCATTGATGGCAAACGGCTTTCGCTTTTTGGTTTTCGTAAAGTATAGTCCTGTTTCAGATCTGAAAAACAAAAAAATACTGTAATACTAACAATATTTTATTTTTATAGTTGATTAAGTTTGAATTATGAATGTTGCATAAGACAAATCGATTAAGCCTTAAAAAAAAGTGACAAAATATGTAATTATATACATATTTTTTTTTAAAATGTGGTTACTGGCCCTTAGTTAGGATCTATCTTTGTCTATGTCATTTTGATATGTAGTCTTCTTTATTCTTTTACCCCCTTTTAACCCTTTGCACTCGATGGGCGCCGTCACGGCGACACAAATATTTATTCCACTCGTTAGGCGCCGCAGCGGCTCTATAAACAATAGGTATGTATTTTATTAT
The DNA here is from genome assembly GCA_035578155.1 of Brachynemurus nebulosus. NCBI lineage: Eukaryota > Metazoa > Arthropoda > Insecta > Neuroptera > Myrmeleontidae > Brachynemurus > Brachynemurus nebulosus. The sequence continues at coordinate 66,726,692 of JAPWDM010000002.1, forward strand.
TTACAACACGCTACGGGACCTAAGGCCCGATTTACATTAATGCCCGATTTACATTAACGCTCCGCTCTCAGTACGATGTCACTCCGCTCCCGGATCGATAAAATATTCTTACATAATAAATAATGAGTGTATTCCCATCATCGCTCTGATATCGGTCCGATATCAGTCACGGTTGGCTTTCGCTTCAATACCGCTCCAATACCAATACCACTGAGATAATATTTTATCGGAGCGATATCAGACCCCTATATCGATAGTGTGAACACGTTTTCATTCCAATTCGTTCCGTTTCTCACTCAGCCTTCTTCATTTATTTAAAAATTATTATATTAGGAAAACATGATACAACACAACGACGCGACGTCTTGCTACAATACATTGTGATACATACTACTAATTAACTAATAGATATATTGTATTATGATATTATGTTCTCCTAATACAATAGTATTTGCAGCGTTTTAAAACTACTGTCGAGTAGCTGAGTACTCATACTAAAAAATGGTTCGAGTGCAAAGGGTTAAAACTATCTTAAGTCCACGTACAAGCAATACTTAAAAATGTACTTACCCGTCTTCTTTATACGCTTTATTACCCATATACGGCGTATTTTCCATTTCCGTATCACATTTTCCTTTCTTAACTGATCGTAAAGTTGGACATTCTCGCGTGGGAAACGCTACTTCGTTGTAAATTGTTTCAATAAAATACTCCCACGATCTACTATGGCTACAGGCGGCGGTTAAATCGATACCACATCCCGGTTGTGATGCAACACCACCATTTGGATAGAAATCGGAATGTCCTAACGGTTCCATAAAACCTAAATCATCGCCTGACGTATGTATTACATCCACAAATTCCGCATCATCTTCCGTAACGATCCATTTTTTGCGAGCAAATTCGTACAGGGGATACGCCGGATCAAGTGCGGTCAACCGTTTCACCTTACCAGTTGTTATGTGTTTGCCAACGATGGCGCCAGTGTGCGCGCCTAAACTGTGTCCAATAATATGTAAATCGGACAGTTTGAATTTAGTGTGTTGGACCAACATGTCCACAAATTCGGCCACATATTCTCCAACAACCATTGTATTTTTGGACGCAGAATAATAAAATGGTGCACGGCAAAGCGAACCCCAATTAATGACGAATATATTGAATTTTCCTGTATCCAAATATGCTAAAACGAAAAGTGAAAATTGAGAATAGAATATTAGTTCAGGAGGAATCGGCGCATGAGTACCGAAAACTATTCCACCTCAATTTTTTTTATGCGATCCTCTTCAAATTGCCCTACTGATGATATAAATGCATGTTGCCATGGAGCAACCTCGTGCCATATTGTTTAAATCGAAATTGTTTAAACAATTGCAAGGAATTGTTATTTTTCAACCAGACAAATTTTTTTTATATTCTATATATTGAAATACAAATCAAAAAGGTCCTATGACTTTTCACAATAAAATTCATATCTCTAAAAATATTAACTCTATTGTGAAAAGTCATAGGACCTTTTTTATTTGTATTTCAATAAATAACATTAAAAAAATTTGTCCAGTTGAAAAAATACTTAAAGGTAAGCGACGCATACTTGTAAGCTCGCGAAACTAACAATTAAAAAACAGGTATAAACAACGATTTTTTTTCTTTAAATCTCTATTAAAAATATTATTAACTATTGTATAAAGCAGGGGTCGGCTACCTCTTTGGGATGGCGGACCATTTTAAAAAAAAATTTTTAACGGGCCGCAGAGTCAGATATTTTGTAATGTAGTATCTAGCTTAAATAGGTTTTTTTAGCGAATTCTCGAATCAAAATTCCACCTATTAGAACCATTGTCTTGACGGGACTTGAGCCCGCAACTATGATAGAAATAATTTGTTTTGAAGTCTCTAGAAGCTGAAAATAACATTGACTAAAATTTATATCCGCGCGATAACTCCTGAACAAAACATTCTGTTTTTACGAAATTTGATGAAAATGTTGGAAGTCCAAAAAGTCAGACACGTCCGATGTCCGAAACGGTTTTTTAGGCTTAAAAAATTTTTGTGGAAAAAATAAGTTTTTTGCCAAAATTTCCTGATGTTTTTGCCATATTTTCTTACATCGTTGAAAAGAGGAGAAAAAATCACATAAAAAAGATTTTCAAGCAATAATTCTATGTCAAGTAGTTTCCGAGAAATACTAATTTTTGTAAACGAAAATTCATTATATTATACCGGAAGCTGCGACTGGGATATTTTCTATTTTTTCTTAATACAAATATAAATAAATATCATTAAAAATCAACATGAAAAAAATTTTTAGTAACGGTTTTATTTATGTTATAATAACATCGGAGAACAAAAAAAGTACCGAGTATGCACATCTCTGCATAAACAGAGCAAATTGTTCGAAAAATTATATTGTTTGGAGGGCCGCATGAAAACTTGCAAAGGGCCGCATGCCCGCGGCCGTAGGTTGCCGACCCCTGGTATAAAGAATTAAAAGAAATATTATTTATATATATTTTTTTTTAAATATATTTTTCATGGGTCAAAAGTACCCAAATTTGAGATTTTTCGAACCTTTAAATTCATATCTCTAAAAATATTAACTTTATCGTGAAAAGTCATGGGACCTTTTTTATTTGTATTTCAATAAAGAATATAAAAAAAATTGTCCGGTTGAAAAATAACAATTCCGTAAAATTGTTTAAACAATTTCGGTTTAAACAAGATGGAACGGGGTTGCCCCATGGCAACATGCATTTATATCATCAGTAGGGCAATTTGAAGAGGATCGCATAAAAAAACTGAGGTGGAATAGTTTTCGGTACTCATGCGCCGATTCCTCCTGGACTATATGTTATGATGAAAATTATACAAGTTATTAATTAAAAATTACCATCTTTAACTCCTTGAGCGAACTCGCTAAGGTAAGTGTTCGTGAAACCATGAATAACAATTTTCGTGGGAAATCTTGGATTGAACGGTGATTCTTTTAGAGTGTCTGTGTCATTTAAGTACAGTTGGAAGGGTACAGATGGATTTATGCTGGAAACAAAATTTAGTTTAAATAAAAACTCTAGAAGGGACTTTAATTATCAAATTCCCGTAAAATTCTCATTATTTAAAAAGTTGGGTTTTGATAAAACAATAAAGGAATAAGAAAGTTTTAAAAAGAAATATTTTTCTAATGATTTCGTTTTATTTGTTTCTAAAAATCATTATACTAACTTTGTGTATAAAAAGAATTCAATACGTTTGCGTTCGTCAACTTTTCGACTGGCGAGTAATGGTTCTGACGCACTTAAATTCGCCATCTGCGGTTGACCCTTATCATCAAGCATATAGAATATATCATTTCTTGGCTTTAAAACGATATCTAAATCAAGCTCCAAATCCTTACTCAAAATCTGTGTTATGTTTCTTATGACAGAACCATCAGCTGAAAAAATAAAAGTACAGTAATTAGAACACATTTTAAGAATTTTGTATAATTAAAGAATATTTTCAAAACTGAATTTTTGTTTTTTGCCAAAAATATTCTAAAACTTTTAATATTGAAACTATTACTTACTAAAGCCAATAAGAAAAACTGAAGATATAAGAAAGACATTCCAAGAAAACGTTAACATTTTCCAATTTAAAATTTTGATTACTAATAATTGAAAATATTTTGATTACAAATTTTACAATGGAAACGAAAGTGAAAGTACAGAGCGAAATTTTGCGATAATATTTTCGCTAATTCAGGGTTTTATATAGCCTATAGTGACAGTCATTTACAAAAAATGTTTGTGTCGATAAGATTTGATTAGATTAAGTGTTAATTAATAAAAATTATACGTAAATACTATTCAATTTGCGGATTACCAGATTTTTTTAAGCATACTTAATTTTAAAAAAATTGTATAAGATTATGTGAGGTGAGAATTAATTGTAAAGTACTCAAGATAAGTAGTTAAGCATTGAGTTTATAATAGTCGATGTTACAATGTAAATTATTTTTCTAGTTTTTAACTATTTATTTTTTACGTAAAACCAATTGTGCAAATATTTATAACTATCACTATTTATATTTTCCGCATACGTAGCATTTTAATTAGTATTATGTATCCAAAATTTCTATAGTATGTTGTCTTAAATTTCAACACTTAATTATCGTGTAAATTGTAACTGAAAGTTTTGATGTTCGATGTTCATAGATGGCGGAAGAGTTATCTATGTAAAAATTACAGAGAAATTTTTCTCTGGGTAATTGTGTAGGTCCGTATACCGTTTGGTTCATCAAAACATTTCAGATCCAGGTTCTATGCAACAAACAGAGAACTAATGAGAAAGTAGTGCGTTGAATTATGTTAAGCCTGCTCCAGACGCAACGTCTTATCTGAACGACTTGTCTGAATCGACAAGTCGTTCAGATAAAACGTAGCGTGTGGACCACAAAACGTACGTCTTGTTGAGGTTGTACGATAAGTCGAAAATCTGAGCTACGAGGCATCATTTTATGAAAATTGTTTCGACAAGTTGGTGCCTCTGGATAGACCTTCGTTTTATCGAAACGATTTGTAGTATTTTTTACATAATATCGTAGTATTCTGTTGCTTTGTTGAACAATTTGTTGAACTTCACCGGAGTTTTCCTTGCTTGTGGCAAGTTAAAAGCCCAGAGTACAGTGACCGAAACAAAAAGTCCAGGCATATGTAGTTCTGATCGAAAAATACAAAGAAATTGATGAAACGGCCAATAAAGAAACAGTATGTTCCTCCATAATAAACGTCGCGAAACTGAAATTTGACCGATAAGTTGGAAACGTGTCGACACGCTAATTTCTGTACGTTTTGTCGAATGACTTGCATGAACGTTTTATCGTTCAGATAAGACGTTGCGTCTGGACCGGCCTTTAGGTATATACATATTTTGTTACTACAATGGAGTAGCAACAGATATGCACCTGTTTAGTGGTTATTAACTTTGGGATAGGCTAAAACTAGATCCGAAATGCTTTACTGAATCGCACCATATAGTATTGTTCAGGGGGACCACTAGTGTACTGCCTTAAGAAAGGGGTGACTTCTGGAAATTTTTTTAAAGAAAACTACTGTATGGAATGTTTTAATATTTTAAGGATATATTCCTTGATACATAATAAATTCATGATAAAATTTTTGGACCAAAAAATTGAAAATTCAGGGAGTTATTAGCGATCTTCCAAGGCTCCAAAAAAAAGTTGCCCCATTGCTGCAGTGATAGCGACCTTTACAGTGCCTGAAATCAAAAAAACCAAAAAGCCTATTAAACTAGAAGGTATTGCCCGTACCGTGAACCTCAATCGACAAAAAAAATAGTTGAAATTTAACAAAATGGTTAAAATAACAAATGGAGTTTTTTATCCCGTACCGTGAACCTCAACCGAAAAAAAAGTTGAAATTTAACAAAATGGTGGAGTTTTTTAAAGAAAGTTTCAAAATTTGCGCGAAAATTTGATGATTTTTGGCCTGCAAAAATTACATTTTTTATTCGATCGGAAAACTGGAGGTTCATGGTACGAAGAAACATATATAAAAGAAGCTGCAATAATAATCAAATCGATCGGATGATTTGTCTTCGAGTTATAACTGCAGCAAATTTTAAAAATGTAGTTTTTCTTTATTTTACCTTTTAGTTTTAATCACTGAGAATTTTTACTAAAATTATTTACGATGTACTCACTATAACGGTGATAGTAAAACTAGATGAGTCATTTAATTGTGCCAGGATCTAGCTTCTCCACAACATGTGACTGGCAGTCACGTCCAGAAACTCCCGAACTATCAACCATCATACATTTCTCAATACCTCAAAGTTAACAATGAAAATCAGAATCCGCTCTTCGGATGGCTGTAACTCAAAAACTATTTGAGATATGCACTTAAAATTTTAGTATGTTATTTTTAAAGGTATAGACTATCGAAACATACAAAAAAACTTTTTCCAGTTTTTTGAAAACGTCACACTAGTGGTCCCCCTTAAGGCTGCTCCTGAGATCATGTATATATAAAATATATTTTATTTAAATATATAAGTAATTATTCAAAGTTAAAATATTTTTATTTAGTAATGTTTTTTAAAAAACAAATATTAACATAAGTATTTTTCTTTCAAAAGGCCAGTAAAAAATATATTCAATGTTAACTAATAATTTTTTTTTTAAACTTTTAATAACAATTTCAAATTATTCAATTCAGTTTCAAAAAACACTTTTGCACACTTACAGGTAAAGCGACTTATATTAGCAAAATATGTGTATTTATAAATTTTTACCAATTAGGGAAGTCGTAAATTAGATTTTCGTTAAAAATATTCATGTGATAAAAAAAAAATTTGGTCACTAAAATTTTTATCCGAATTAATTATGTAATTAGATCACTGAATTTTAAAACTAATTATTTATTTGTTAATTAACGGACCACATTTTGAAACCGTTATACAAATCGAAATTTCAAATTGCACTGTTGTAAATTGCGACTATTTTCGGATTTTCTTACTTTTAATTAAATATTAAAAAAGTATCCACAGTTCAAAGTTATATCTGCGAATTTCGCAGAAAGAAATATTTTTTTAAATGTTTGCATATTTATATCTATTTTATTTTACATAAATATATTGTATGCAATATACCAAATATACTTCATGGTATTAATTGTGTAAATTCAATAATTAAAATCGAAATTAAAAATAATTAAATTACTTGTATTTATTATTCATAATTCAAGTTTTATTATTATAGACTGACATTGACATAATAACCAATATTTTATACTAGCCATTGTTGTGTTACCATTTAACATAAAAATTAGTTTAATTTCTGTTCTTTGATTTTCATTTTTGCTTAAAAATGGAAAACTAAAAATATTTAACAGAATGAGATTCACAGAGGACGTTTATTCTACTAAATAGTAAATAAAATAAATTATAATGTGACTTTGGTTTTTTAAATTGATTAAATAATAAAAATTTGTTTTGGTATTGGTACACTGAAGAATGTGTTTAAAAATAAAATTTGATAAAGATAAGATAGTTTTGAAAAATAACAATAAAATTTAATCAAGTGATTCCAAATTTAAAGATTTAATATAAATTTTATAAAGGTATTCAATAAATTATAGTTTTATTTAATAATAATAACTGATTACGAAATATTTACACGCCTTCTTTTAACCCTTTGAGTTTCAAAATAAATAAATAAATAAATAAAAAAGTATTATTTTTTGTACCTGTACAAATACCTTGTAATTCTAGAATAATATAAAAAATAAAAGAAGCATACTACTTACTTGAATAAGTCAATGGTGGAGTGTCGGGTAATACGAATATCTACGATATAATTTCTATGATTTAGGATCCAACCGTATCAAAATTAGTATTTTATTTCAGCGAAACTTTTCTTGTCAGTGAATTAATCGAAAAATAAATCTGAAAATTTGGATTGAGGCAAAATGGTAGACTCAAAATAGCAGTTATGAAATAAATTTTTTTAAAGCTTTTGTAGGTATATTTTCTTGAATTTCTATTCAGAAAATCTACAAAGGTGAATGGATAATGTTTTGTACGTAATTTCTGAACTTTCTGAAATATTATTTTCTTTCGACAAAAATTTAAGAAAACTTAGAATATGGAAAAACATTCAAATCGTTCGTCTGATAACTACTCTAATTTGGATTATTGAGGACTGAATAGAACATATTTAACATATTTTCCGTAGAGAAGGTATAGGTATTAAAATGTGAGGCATAGACGCCATTTTACTAAGCCATATACTTGTAACCATACGAATGTATTTGTAATATTAGCTATATTATCCGCTGTGGCAGCGATTTCCAAACTGTAGGATGCGTTCCCCAGGGGAGTGCGCAGTGTTCACCAGGGGGCGCAGGTTAATTGCAAATATCGGTGTCGTTTTGATAAAATCATGGTTTTAAGAATAAGCGCTCAAACATAATTACTAAGTAATGGACATTTTTTATTAAGCAGTTACGTGGGTCTCTTTTAGCGAAAAAAGACACTATTTTTTCGATGTTTTTTTACAATATAAGAAAATATAATTTATTTCAACTTTTGGCATATTATTATATATTATTTTGAGACACTGTAAAAAAATTTTTATAAAAAAAATAATTAGGCCATCTTACCTAAAATAAAAAACAAAATTTTTTCTATTAGTAGAGGCTTATACTTGAACTTGAACGAAAAGTTACTGTTTCCGTTCATTACATCTTATTTTACAAGTAGAAAATCAACGAAAAACACGAAAATTTTTACCAAAAATCAAAATTTTTTGTTTAAAACACTGCCAACAGTTGAAATTTCATTTTTTTTAAATCCTTTTGTTCAAGTATAAGCCATAAGCATTTATTAAGAGAAAAAAATTGCCAAAAGTTGGAATAAATTAGGTTTTTTTGCTAAAAAAAAAGCCATGTAACCCTTTAACACTGATTTTTCTGCTCACTACTGTACGTAATATTTTAACAATAACAATTCTCAAGCGATCAGTCATGTTAGCGCGTAAATATCGAATACGTGTCTGATCAACGGTTTCCTCTCAAATGTCCTATAGATCTGTCGTCCGCCAAGAATATGAGTTTTTTTAGTAAAAAATAATTTAGAATTGTTTATAAATTTTTTCAAGAGGGGGGCGGCAGAGGTAAGATTTTTTATAGGGAGGGCGTTAGTGCACAAAGTTTGGGAACCGCTGCGCTATAGTAATCACATGGAAGGAAATTTAATTTTTTGCGTTTTTGTGAATTAAATCTGTAAAAACAGATTTTATACAATTAAAAAAAAACATTATTTCAAAATATATTTTATATTTAACTATAAAAATCCAATATAAAACAATTATTTTTTCTTTTTTTTTATATTTATAATTTCTACATAGAATGTTATATCTACGTAAAAAAGTAATCTTTTTTGTCAATTTTATTAATTCCGACCGATATGACCGCCTTTAAACTCAGCCTATCAGTAATATTTTTTTTTTCTTGCTTCAATCTCTTAATGTTTTTATAAAACATGGCATTCATTCTATTCTATTCAGTGCTCAGAGATTTGGAAAATATCACACGCGCTACATTTTGGCAACACGTTGTACATATACAACTCATTCTGTTGTAAATACGATCTATTTTCCTGTACAAGATGATAACAATCGTTTATAAATCGTTTGGTCTTAAGCGATTTTCTCTTTTGCCTAAACACAACACAATCGTTTGATTGAGCTTAAATTAATTTTATAAATAATTGTAATGGTAATGAATTGTGAAGTTTTCGGTTAAAACTTATTTTTAAAACTTTTATTAAAGTTTATTTAAGATTTTAGTTAATATTTTGAATTTTTTTATGATTTCTATTAAAAGGATTAAATAACACTGAATCGATCAAATTGAAGGTTAATTTAACAGATGAATAGAAAATATTGATAATGATAGATATCTAGGTTCAATGTTATTGATTTAATATTTATAATTACAAAATAAATGAATTAATTGGATAGAATATTATATATATTTATCACTTATTATTACACGAAAGGTTTATATTTTTTCGAATAAATTTGGGTTTGCCTAACGAAAATTTGTTGCCTAGCAATTTAACGAGAAGAACTGTCAACTAACAAAAACGCGATAGATTTTTGTATATACGGTAAGATACGGTATATACGGTTAATACGGTAAGATAAATAAAACTCAAATGTAATTTGTACAGTAAGATAATTTAACGAATAAAATAAATTAGTATAATTCATATTATGTATTAAATTATTATTTAATACATTGTTATTTCGTTTTTATCGTGTTTACCCACAGTGAAATGACCAATTAAATGTTTTGTACTATTTTTTTCGCTGTAAAAATTTGTCCTAACTTTTTTCTGTAGTAAAAGTGAAAAAACTACAATATTCTTATGGAACTTGATATACATGAGTTAAATTACCAATTTTATTTTCAGTCAATGAAAGTAAAATTTTCAAAAAGTTAACTATAGAAAAACAATGAATATCATATCACAGACTTTTTTTTGTTTAATTAAGTAATCTAATAATAATAATTAATCTTCGATAATTATAATTGTTGATTTTGTTTAAATATTTTATTACTTATCCAAAAGTAAAAAATGGAGATATTTAACTTTTGTACTTTGTTATGTTTAATATTCTAGAAATAACAAAAAGATTAAATAACGTTTAGAAATTTAAAGGAATTAGATCGAAAATTACATAATTTCGATTTCTTAGAAATTTCATAATATTATTCCTCTCTTAAAAATATTATAGCTTTTGTGAATTGTCTTTTGACTTTTCATTATTCTCTCAAAACTATTAAAAATAAATGTAATAAATGCAATCTATTTTTTATAAATTAGAATACCCACCTTATTCTGTTCAACTGAAACATTGTAAAAATCGTTGAATGAATGCTTTTATCAAAAATATCAAAATTGAATGATTTTTTATCGAAGTTTTTGACGTCGATGTTTGTTTTTCAACAATGAAAACAAATAATCGAAAAATGCCTGTATGCAAGATAAATTTGCAAATTAAAAAAATTTGATTTTAATCAAGAAAGCGCAATATTATATTCAAAATAAATTGAAGTGTTTTTAAGTGATAAAATTTAAGTGCCATGGGATGTTGATAAAATAGCGTTTTATACATATACAAAGATATAGATTTCCGGAATGGAGGTTATTTATTTAACCCTAGAATCATACGTTGGTCTACGAGAAACGTTAATCATACATCAACGTCGTTTTGACGGGTGGACTTTTTACGGAGAGTTTTAGAGTTTATTTGCAAAAAACATTTTTTTTACATAACAATACTACAAAAGCGAACAAAATATTTAAAAAAATTGGATTTGGAAAAATTTCTTAATGTAAATATTTATTAATTTTTTTAATCTTTTTATCAAAGCATATTTTCATTATAAAAATTAAAAAATAGATAAATACATCAATTGTATCATAAAACATGTGTTTCAAATAATTAATTTATGAACTATTATGAGTCAGTGGACATGTGTGACTTTACAGAATGTGAAATTTCTCAGTCATAAATATTCCTATAGATATGTAGTTATTTCCCCATTAGGCACATTTGTAAATTTTCTAAAATTTGTTAGTAATTTTTCGAATAAGATCTCAAATAATATAAAAAAAAATTTTCCACAAAATAAATTGTTAATCTTTTATTAAGTCACTTGAAACGCATTCTTTAGTTTTCGATTCAATATATTAAAACTTCAGTATTATGTCCTCTCTATAAGTCAAACAGCTGTAATCATCTTTCACATTATCATAATCATTGAATAAATTAATTATAACATCCATATTTTTAATAAATTTTAGAAAAATTAGGAAAACTTTTATATGTAAAGTAAAAAATCTTTAAAACAAAACATCGCGTAATCATACATCGACGTCCTTTTGACGGACACTATTTCAATACAAACAAAACGACAATGACTATAGATAAAATAAATACGTCTTATGTGTTATAACAACAAATAAATTAGATAACAGAAATCTCACAGCAAGCAGGTACCGACAAGTTGTAGTATTGGAGCAGGTAGAGAAGTTCGTTCGTCGTTTTGACGTGTACGTATGATTTTAGGGTTAAATAAAATTTGCAAGTTTTTTTTTTCGCTTACTTAGGTCAAAAGTTTTTGATAACGAAAAGTATAATTCACAACAACCATCTTAGGCCAGTTTTAGAGGCACTAATTGCGGCACTTGTACCTATCGTCAATATGTAATTCGATATTGAACAAAAATAGGTTAACTGTATTTTTTGACGGAGTTTCGAATTTGGTAAACAGAATTCTCAAACCATTTTTCTGCTGGCCGTTAAGAAAATCGGTGAAACTTACAATACTCTTCAAAATATTGAAATGTTTCATTAAAATCGGTAGACCTGGACTCGGAACCTTTATTTTTGAGTTCCTGAATTGCAACATAGAAGTTACAAATTAAATGAATTGATAAAGATGCATATACCACTTCAAGTTTTATATAGATAACATTTCAATACACCATTTTAATTATCCTTATTTGGTTTGGATTGTCAGAAAATGATAATTTCAAGTCATTTTTAAAATGAGATGTTTTTTTTTTAATAATATTTAATAAATACATTACATTTAGTTAAATACAGATATTATTAAGAATAATTAATAATTATGTTTTATTATTATTATAATAATAATATAAATTATAATAAAATTTGAGTCAATTATTCACATAAATTTACTTTCCTCATAATTTTATAACACAATTTATAATACATCAACTTAATTCTACTTCAACTCAGTCATAAAATTTATTATAATTTATGTAGATTTTTTTGACTCAAATATACTTTATACTTTTAAATATAAATAGGAGATTACAATAAAAAAGATTAAGGTAGTAGTCTGGTAACTCGCCCTGTTTTTCATGCCTATTTTTAGGGGCATTTTTTTTGAGAAAGAACAAATGAAAAGTTTTGAATTTTTAATATGTTTTTATTTACATCTTAAGGTAACAAAAACATTTTTTTTGAATAAATTAAATTTTGTTTTATTATTGTTATTATCACTTGAAGTTGGCGCCTCAAAAAAATAAAAAAAGCACGTGGATGGCCCGGGTGATTTTGACTCTTAGGGACATCTGAAATCAAAAATTCTAAATAATCTATAAATATGTCATTCTGGTCGGAACTAGAATTATGAAATTTTATCGAAAAATTATAAAATGGCGGACTTCGAAAAAGAAGTCATTTTTTTCGATAAAATTTCATCTAGTTCCGACCAGAATGACATATCTATAGATTAAGACTAATTAAGAATTTTTGATTTCAGATGTCCCTAAGAGTCAAAATCACCCGGGTCAGCCAAGTGTGTTTTTTTTTGAGGCGCCAACTTCAAGTGATAATAATAATAATAAAACAAAATTTAATTTATTCAAAAAATTTTTTTTTGTTACCTTAAGATGCAAATAAAAACATATTAAAAATTCAAAACTTTACATTTGTTCTTTCTCAAAAAAAAAATGGCCCTAAACATAGGCATGAAAAACAGCACGAGTTACCAGACTACTACTTTAATAAAGTTCAATAATTTTACTAGAAATATGAAATATTTTTGAATCTAATGGGCAACGAAGGAAAAAATTGTAATCCACTGTTTATATTATTTTAGATTCCCCTACTGTCAAGTTTGATTCAGTTAGAATTGATAAAACGGAATGTCAAGAACAGAATACATAATTAGAAAAAAATTTGTACACTATGGATAGAAGTAGTATGTTTCAAAAAGTAGGCAGCATACAGGTGTTTAATATAGATGATTTTTACTGTCATTTTAGACCACGGTCTTACATATAGATCCTGTCATGGAAGTGTAGAGAGGATCACTCTTATTAAAGATGTTTTGACGTGGCGTTGTAATCTAGGTGAAAAACAAAGATACCACTATATAAACAGGAGATGAAAAACGTACAGAATTTAAATTTAAAATGTAACTAAAATTTCGATTATATTCAACAAATTTATTTCCAAAATGTTTAAAATTCTTTTTAGAACAAATTCTTTGATGTAAATTTTCACAGAGCGCCACCTTAATAAACGTCTTCAATAAGATATTTCTCTCAACAATAAAACAGTATCCGTGTTTCAGAATCTGTTTATGCGACTGTGGTTTAAACTTTAAACATAAAATTAAAGTTTTAAACATAATTAATTGAATTTTTTCAGCAAATAATTTATTTATACAAATTTTATAGTTTTTGTAGTGAAATTTACATATAAAATAATGAATAACTTTTAGACACGGTCACAATTTTACTCACGTGTTTAAGTGTCAATTTTGCATGCTTATACTTTTTGCAACAAAAAATGATTGGTTGAATATACCAAAAATAGAATTAGACATAGGGGAAACTGATTTTTATTCATATATAAAAGTTCAAATCGACTATCTTAAGTTACGCCTAATTTGTCTGTAAATTCCAGCTTAACTTTATTGATAATTCGATTTGAAATGTTCTCTTAAAACTACTATATTTTACAATGAATTGACATATTAATTAAGAAAGACAAATGCTTGTTTAAAAACTATGAAATTTTCACGATAAAATATCTGTTTATTTCTTTAACTGGTTAACAAGAGCGGCTCAAGATATTTTAGTGCCTTAAAAATTAACTGACTTTATCATTACAATTGAGTATATGATTTATTTAAACTGTTAAGCCGGTCCTGAAATGAATTGAAATATCGCTGACATGTGAGAAAGTTCAATAGACATCGGAGAGTTAAAAAAATCTTATTTTATATTTTACCAGGATAGGTATAATTAATTTTTGATACGACAAATTTTATTTTAGATATAGTTACCTTAAGCTAATTTAAGCAGTTAACAACGAATGGTGTTCTATTAAAATTCGGAACCATGTTTTTTTTTCTTTTTAAGCGCGATCACATAAAATTTTGTAGAAGGAGGGAAGAGATTTTCATTTATTTTAAAGATAATAATTAAAGTAGAAAAGTAATTAAATAGTTTTTAAAATTTTTTAAAAATTATTTCACATTTGGTCCATTTTTCTATATTTTTACAATAGTTTTTATTAAAATTTTAATAATGAGCCAATACAGGATTGAACCTTATCATTCACTTTTCAAACAATTTTTCTTTCTACATATATCTTACTTTTAACGACAGTCTTGTTTTATTTGGTCTGTCCAATGATTAAATTTTGCATCAACTTTTTTCAATGAGATTTTTTCATTTTTATTAATCCTTAGTTGTTTTTTTTGGGATAATTTTGTATTTATTTTTAATAAAACAAATCTCCGGGGAAACTGAAACCAGTGAAAAATTTATGATTCCCTATTGTTTTTTAAGATATAAAAGTAATATTTTACAGTCAAACTTAATTAAAAAAATAATAATTAAATTTTGTATTTTTTCGTATACGTCTATTTTAATTTTTGGTAATTTGATTTGTGTATTACTAAAGGGGATTCGGGTTTTCCCTGATGTTTTAATTGTTAATATTATCATTTCGAATCATAAATTTTTGTATAAATATTTTTTACAGTAGTGTGTATAAAACTGATTACATACAATTTACAAATTAGAATTAATGTACCCATTTTTATATCGCTTGAAATTCTGCAATTTTTTTTTGTAAGGATGTTTGGGAGGTACAATCGGAGATAAAAGTACATGAAATTAGCAATTCGTGAATAATTGCGTTGTACAACAAACTATGAGGTAAATAAATAGTTATCTTTGTTAAATAGTAGCTATCACTACAACTGATTGTACAATACATCAAACTATAGCTCTCAGCTGAGTACAAGAGCTGAGCACATTCTGAGGATTTTTCGGAGAATTTCAAAATGCTACGAGACGATTGAAAATCTAGTAGAATGTTCCTCATTAAATACTAAGGCCCCTGTGAAAATTTCAAACCGATTCACTAAGCCGTTAAAAAGTTATTAAAAAAAAAAAGAAACAAACTAATTTTACACGTACTTATGGAAATTCGAAAACAGAACAGATTAAATAACTTTTTAATGGCTTAGTGAATCGGTTTGAAATTTTCACAGGGGCCTTAGTATTTAATGAGGAACATTCTACTAAAGGGTATGACGAGATAAGAATGGCCGGTTGGCCCCCAGACGAGATTTTCAACGGCACTTTGGCTACTATAAGGGCAGCTGATAAGAAGTCTTGTGTGCAAGTTTTAGCCTCATATCTTGGGTAGTTTAGAAGTTATTTATGATAATATGTATTAAGGCCATGATTTTTTAAACCTTTATATCTCGTAAACTATTACAGATATTGAGATAAACTAAAAACCATTGAGTAGGTCTAAATTAGTACTATAATATATATTTCTTTCAAATTTTTCCGTTAGTAAACAATCATAGAAAATTCGAGAAGAAAAATAGAAAAACATTTTTTTAGTGGTTCCTTCAGAGTGACAATCACGAAAAAACTCTCAAATATTGCACATTAGGTCCTGTTTAAGTACTGCAAGTTTCGTTAAAAACAAAGGGGTGGAACAGTGTCAAAAAGGAGAAACCTCGATCGAAGCCACCATCGGAAAGGTGAATTTCATCATTCCGTTATGTTTTTATGCCGTCGGCACAAGATTAATTAAGAACCTGGTGATGTTTCAACGATATGTACTGATATACCTATCATGACTTCCAAATATACTGTATGTTCAAGATTGTTTACTAACGAAAAAATTTGAAAGAAATATATATTATAGTACTAACTTAGACCTACGCAATGGTTTTTAGTTTATCTCAATATCTGTAATAGTTTACGAGATATAAAGGTTTAAAAAATCATGGCCTTAATACATATTATCACAAATAACTTCTAAACTACCCAAGATATGAGGCTAAAACTTGCACACAAGACTTCTTATCAGCTGCCCTTATAGTAGCCAAAGTGCCGTTGAAAATCTCGTCTGGGGGCCAACCGGCCATTCTTATCCCGTCATACCCTTTTCAATCGTCTCGTAGCATTTTGAAATTGCTCCGAAAAATCCTCAGAATGTACTCAGCTCTTGTAGTCAGCTGAGAGCTATAGTTTGATGTATTGTACAATCAGTTGTAGTGATAGCTATTATTTAACAAAGATAACTATTTATTTACCTCATAGTTTGTTATACAACGCAATTATTCACGAATTTCTAATTTCATGTACTTTTATCTCCGATTGTACCTCCCAAACACCCTTAAGGGAAATGTTTTTGTGTATGCAATTAACTGATTTTTAATTTTTTTCGAACAAATCGAATATTTTTATAGTTAGAACAATATTTTTATTTTATTTATTGTTTGATAGGTACCTTGACATTTTTTTCAAGAGAAATTTAATTACATTAAGATTTGATCTAAGAAAATTAAGAGAAATTTTTTTACACATATAAACATTTAGAATTTAGTTTTTGTATCTAATAGTTTTTTTTTTATTTATTTATTTTCTTCTATTATATAAAATTTTAGATATTTTTGTAAAGAGAAAAATAACTAACAATAATTAAATTGGTTTTATTTATTCTTTTTGAGAAAAAATTTAGAAAGAGAAAACTTATCAATAGGATCATTCTATTTACATAATTTTAGTAACATCACACTGAGTTTTAATTTTTAAATCAGCCAATCATACGGTATAAATAGGAGAACTATCTTTTTTTTTTTTAGTACAAAGATGGCCGACAACAAACAGCTGTTTTAAATGTTTTGTTATAATATTATTATTGGACGTGAATGATCTTAAAGAGTAAAGAGATATTTAATAGTTTATTTGAAAATATTTATTTAAGTATTGCATCATTTATAGATCACACCAAAAAATTGAAGACAAGCCAAAAATACTTTTGTCTGTTTGTCTTTTTAAGAAAGAATACATGAATTCCGTTTGCCGTGACGATCTCGAATTTGTTGTAAATGTTGTAACTGGGCTGCATTTGGTATGTGGGGATGTGTCACGGGTGTATGATTCGTGGATGATGGTGTCCCGGGTGGTGCACCAGGCCCTACTGGTAATGATTGTCGCCTTCGACGGCGCAGGGCTGGACTTAAATTATATTTTATTTTGGCTTGCGTTAATAATTCTTTAAATACTTTTGATATATTAATGTTATCTTTGGCGGAAGTTTCCACGAAGCCGTTTTCCCAATCAACAGTCACAACGGATTCAGTTGTATCCGTATCCACCTATATAAAGGAAAAATTTGATTTGCATTGATACAGGGTGAGCAAAAAATGTACGATAGTCTTACCTCACGACTTCCCTCGATATCGATTTTATTACCTACGACTACAATTGGTACGGCTGTACTGCCTTTGGTTTCGTGAATTTGATCACGGATTATTCTCACTTCCTCAAATGTATTCATGTCGTTTACGTCGTAGACCAAGATGAATGCGTCCGCCGAGGAGATAGAAAGGGCACGCATGGCTGGAAATTCATACGAACCGGATGTGTCTAAGATATCTAGAGTCAAATGAACACCCTATAAAAAAAAAACAAATTAAATTTATAATTTAATAATTTTATTAAGAAAACGGAACTTTGTTTCGAGATGGATGTTGCATCTAGTAGTGATACAAATGGGTTTCAATGTGTAAATATACTTAACTATATTTACGAAGAAGGAAGTTCATGAAGTTCATTGGTGGCAATGCTAGAGAGACATAAATATATTCAAGAAGGGGTATAAATGCAAGATTTATGAAACACTTAAATGTGAATAATATAATTAAAATTGTTATAGCAGACAATTTTTTTTGCTACTAAAAATTCATATTTTCTTAACTATTTTAACTAATTGTAAGTGATCAGAAATGGACTGTGACGTAACTGTAACTAATTTCAAAGGTCAGATTAGAGGACCGGTCCGGGCGATCGTAGCACGCTCGCAACTTGCCCGCAAAATGGCACGTGACACAATGCGGTCAAATTCGACTTTCACACCGATGCGGGCAAAATACAATAGAACCAACAAGTGGACAAACGTGTCAAACATAAAAGGCTTTGAAATTGTAGGCATACAGGGCCATAAAATTATGTATATTTTAAGTAAACGTACTTTGTGTCTATTTACAGAAATGCAAAATCTGGAATTCTAAAAAAATTTTATTACTTTTTTTCTGAATAGCGAAGAAAAAATAAGATGGAATTTATTGCATATTGACTGCAAATATCTTCTATTTTTTTATTTTTATGTTTATCATGAAAATGTAAATTTTTATTTTCCGACAATGAGTCATGTATTTTTCAGTACTTACCTAATTGGTAATTTAGCCGTGTGTATATTTGGTTACTGATATTCTATATTTTTTATACCTATTTCAGCGAAAGTTCTCTTGTCAACAAGTGTTAATAAATGTTCGCAAGAAGCAGGAATGTGTTTTTTCGTTTACTGTTCAAATTCTTTGTAATAAATTTTTTGATTTAGAAATAAACCGCGTTTATTTGGTTAAAAAATAATTGGTAAGAAGACAAAAAAGCATATGGTATTATATTGAATATTATATTAAATGTATTTAACTTTCATTTAATAAACTAAATTTTAAATATTACTTAAAAATTTTGTATTTACCTAATGTTATACGCAAAAGATGAAACAAAATTGAATACGTGACGCATACAATAGATTTAAAATTGTATATTATTTTAATTGCACTAGTGAAAACATTTAAGATTGTAAAATTATTAAATCACCCTTTAGGATTTTGACTACTGGAAATTTTTTTTTTTTCGTTAAGTATTTTATTACCTACCCACTTCAACAGTTCGTAAGATGCTCGCAGACAGATTGTTCGTCAATTTGCCCGCAAAAACTAGTTCGTATTGGTCTGAATACGTACATTTAAATACATGTATTGAATTGTTCGTGCGGGAGGCCGCACGGGCAATGGGACGGGCGCCCGTACCGGTCTGTCTACACACTTACGCTTTACGATAAAAAAATACTGAGTGAAAATTTCAAGAAATTTTGATGAGATTCAAACTATACATTTACCTGAACATTAAAATCGCCATGATGCATTTCTTCCACTGTCCGCTTATATTTGGGTGAAAAAGTTCCATATAAAAATTGTGAAATTATTGATGATTTACCAACTTTGGCTGCTCCCATGACAACGATTTTATGTCGAACACTTGCATTTGTATTGAGATTGGAATTTTTTGATACACTCTCTGCATCAACGCCCCGAGATCTGTAACAAAATTATAAAAAAAAATTAAAAACATAATATTTTGCTCCAAAAGTATAAGAAAAGTATTGTTATTGTAAAACAAAACAGATTTATATCAAATTTTTATGTAGTTTTGTTTTTAAGTAATTTTTTTTTTTTTTAAAATAAAATAGTTAATTAAAATAATCAAAAAAACCAGACTGCGTAAAAAGCAAACTAAAACGGTAAAAACAAGATGAAATAGAGAAAAAGAAAAATGAATAAAAAAGTAAAACTGTCGGAGGAATCGTACATTTCTGTTTTATCTATAGTATAATATGTATGCCTTCGACTGCTTTACTTTTTTATTCATTTTTCTTTTTCTCAATTTCATCTTGTTTTTAGTTTGCTTTTTACGCAGTCGGGTTTTTTGAGCATTTTAATTAACTACCTATTTTATTTAGGTCTTTTTAGTGTTGTTTAATTATTTAGAAGAAAAAATATATAGGTAGGTATACGAGATTACAGCAGCTGGTAGCCAAAACTACCACGAATTTGACAAAAACATTTTTTTTTTACTGTATACTAGTTTTTTTAGTCCGCGACTTTCTCTGCGTCAACTCGTTGTAGATTGACTATAGTTGTACACACTATATCGTATCAACTCCACCTACCCAGACGAATTCGTAGAGAAAATTTAGCTTTCATATAAATTTTCATCCCTTATTTTACCGCCATAGGGGATGAATTTTGAAAAAGCTATTTTTCGTGTTCACTTACGTTACTAAAGAAATCTCTGTACAAAATTTCACGCTCTAAACTCCAACGATTTTTTATATAATTTTTCATCCCCTATTTTACTCCCCTGTAGGACAGATTTTCAAAAATCCCTTCTTAGTGCTCACCTAAGAAACCCCTGTGTAAAATTTCACATTTCTTGGCTCAACAGCTTTCTATGTAAACTGTCACCCCCTATTTTAACCCGCTAGGGGACAAATTTCCAAAAATTCACTATTGGAGCTTTCTTAGTTACTAAAAATACCTTTGTGCAAAGTTTGACGTTAATAAACCTAGCGGTTTTCTATATAAATTTTCATCCCCTATTTTAACCCCTTAAGAAGACAAATTCTAGGAATCCACTCTTGGTGCTTGCTTGCGTTACTAAAGGAACCTTTGTACAAAATTTTACGTTTCTAAACCCAGTGATTTCCCATATAAATTTTCATCCCCTAATTTACACCTTTAATGGATAAATTTTTACAAAAATTTCTACATCACTAAAGGACCCCGATGGTCCTGTGCAAAATTTTACCTTTTATAAATTTTCATCCCCTACTTTATATCCTTAGGGGATGAATTCCCAAACATATTTTCTTGGTGCTCCCCTACGTTACATAAAGAACTCGTCTGCAAAATTTGACGTTCCTAGACCCAATGGTTTGCTATATAAATTTTATATCCCCTATTTGAATGGGGATGAATTTTGAAATTTCATGTAGCCTATAGAACTCCCCAGATTAAGACGAATCCAGCGACACCTTCTTTACCAAAATCCGTCAAACCGTTTAGGTTGTAGGTTGCGCCACAAAAACGAACATAATCAGAGGATACGTACATACTTTCGAAACACATTACTCTCCTTCTCAAGCAGTCGGGTAAAAAAAAGTAAGTATGTATTATATATATTGTTAAAGCGTCGAAATGGATAGTAATTTAGAAAAACTAATTACTAGACCTTTTGGGTGCTTTCGAACTGATTGACAGGGCTTAAAGCGTCCGTGCATTTTGTCTAAAACTTATATAATATGTCTAACATATCTGTAACTAATACTGCCTATCTATCTAATTAAAATACTAATATAATATATGTAGGTAATTTTCGAGTTTATCATGCTAAAAACTTGTTGAAAATTAAATTTCTACGCTTCAAGTAAAAGGGATTAGGTTTATAGTTAATTGTTTTAATTTATGTAAGAAATATTTTAACAATTCTATATTTTAGAATACAATATTTTTGTAATTAGTTACAGGCCTATTCCCTTAGTAGGTAAGTGTAAACAATATTTTGGTTTTTTTTTTTTTTCTGTGGACATTAAGATGCTAGTTTTCAGACTTCAGATGCTAGACTTCATTTATGCGGAACGTAATATTTTACCACATGGCCCCAGTGGCCGATTTACCCTAAGTGCCGCTCTAGGCTCAGTGAAAAATGCCTCTCATAAAATGGTAAAAAAAATTTTGCCGCCCTTCTTAAAAAACGTAAGTGACGAGCAAAAAAAAGAAAAACTTCGAATTCTACATTTTGCCGCCCTTTTTGCCCAAATTTGCCGCTCCTAAAATCTGTCGGCCTAAGCTCCAATCTACTCAGCCTGCTGGTAAATTCGGCACTGAATGGCTCACTGTTGCTTTGACGTAGTGATGTAAATGTGATGTTTGCCAAAGTGCCAACATTTACACTAAAATCATTCCCGATTGTCGATTACTCATTACTCGTTCTAAGCTATATTAGCCACGTTCTCTCTACTTAAGAATTTTGTGTAGGTTACTACTACCATAGGTCACCGAAATTCGTCGTATTCGTTTAAAGATCCGTTACAGATTGTTAAATAGTGGTCAAGTGGTCAAAATTATAAAAATTTTGTGGTTACATGATTACGAAACTTTAAAATTCAGCAGGTACCTGTTGGATACGCATTACGCTAGGATTTCGTAGTTGGCTGGCTAGAATTCCCGGGATAAAATACTTTAAAATTAAAATTAATCTTTAATTTGTTAAAGGTTTTACATTCTATATATGTAAGTTAAGGAGGGAGGGTCCTCCAGAACTTTCAAACTTTTAATTTTTGGTTTTGCTTTAAAAGTTCATTTGAACCTTAAGGAAGAATAATTTCTAATGTTTTAATCCCAACAGAAAGATTATCTTAGATAACGATAAACTGCTTTTAACTCTACTTTTCAAGAACGAAAACTTTTTAATAGCGTTTTTCTCAAAAGCGGCTTTTTTCCGCGCCGTGGAACATAACTTAAGAAGTTATTAAGGTATTCACTTGAAATTTTGTACAGATATTCTTTAAGATATTGGCCTTTGCATATACCTAAAATTTTGCATAAATTACTACTATAAATATTGTTTATAACAATTTGTTTATAAAAAAAGTGAAATTTTTTTCTTTTTGATTTTAAATTGTGAAAAAAATTTTTTTCTCATCAGAAATAGGTATATGCAAAGCGTAATGACTTATTTTAATAAAATTTTTTTGTCCGATTGAATTCAGTTGATTACAAGAGGCTGGGCATTCCACGGTGCAAATTAAACGAGTCAACTTGGAACAGCTGTAGCGCCGCCAGTTTTCTTTTTTTTTGCATAAAAAATTATAAGTGAATACACCATAACATGTGCTATACTATGTAACTTCATTTGATACAATAAATGTGTCCAGTTTCTTAAAAAGAATTATTAAAAAACCTGTTGCTTGGAGGACCCTCCCCCCTTAAGGAATATCAATATTAATATTAAAAAAAACGACACTGTCTTTTAGATTATGTAATATCCCACACTAACTATTACAAACTGGTCAAGTACGGGTAGACCAAACACGATGACAGATATAACGTATTTATAGGGATTTCGTAGTTAAAACTACAAAATCCTACAAAAAGGAAATGGTTATGGTATACAGGGTGTCAGAGAAATAAGTATCATCCTTTTGAGGGGTGACTCATAGCACCCTGTAGACACTAAAACCGCAGGAATTTTTTCGGAATTAACAGTCGCGTCACCCTTCAAAAGGATAAGGATTATTTCTCTTACACCCTGTATATATATATATAAATATATATATAATAGTTATTTCTCTTACACCTGTATATATATATATATATATATATATATATATATATATATATATATATATATATATATATACAGGGTGTAAGAGAAACAACTCTTATCCTTTGGAGAGGTAACGCGACTGTTAATTGCGAAAAAATTCCTGCGGTTTTAGTGCCTACAGGGTGCTATCAGTCACCCCTCAAAAGGATGATACTTATTTCTCTGACACCCTGTATATCACTTCTATATTATTCATTGTTGCATGTTATATATGTTTTTCACTAATTGATTTCCATCAGTATTTACACCCACGTGCCAACTGAACCATTCACTTTGTAAATTACTATACCTACGTTATATTGTTGATAAAAGAAAACTTGTAAATGAAATTTACTTAATCAGTAGCGGAATAAATGAAAATCAATTTATGCTTGCACTGCAGGACAATAAAAAGATACTTATGTAAATAAAAATCTATTGAAATGGCTGCCGTTTTCTCTTGTGAAGTATCTACGTATAAAATTTTCATTCAATACACACCTACTCAACAACTCAAAATGGGTGAAAACGAGCAAATTTTGTTAATAAATTTCATATATAGGGACAAATTAAACGATGACATCGAAGCGGACATACATATAAAGAAAATGAAAAAAATGGTTTACTTTATTTTTTTAATTTCCCTTTTTCTCCATCGGAAGATAAAAGATCAAAGGTTTTAGTAAAAGTAGAGGGTACCTTTTTCGGTTCGTCTTTTTGTAGACAAAATCATTCATGTGTGTAATTTATAGGTATAGGGTGTATGTAAATGATTGAGTGTTATGTAAGGATATACGTCGTTTCATATTTGAAATTGACTCGTTGTAAACTCATGACAAAATGAATTCGTTCATATAACTTTTTTTCAAGAGGGAAGATGGGATAAGACGGAATTGTCACGTCACCTGAGAGTATCAGTATTCATGTTCGGTCTGTCATCTCAATTAGTCATAGACAAAGTGGATTGTTAGGCAATATTTTATCCGTAACGTCTTCGGTGAGGCAAGATGGGGAAAATGCAATTTTAGCGAATTTCCAGAATGGAATTCAGCTATTACAGCCACTGTCATAACGCGACCTGAGCCCGGGTTATCGTGTTGAGTTATCGTGCGGACACTTAGTAAACATATATATATAAATGTGTCCGCACGATAACTCAAGGACGAAACATCTTATTTTTAAGAAATTTCGTGAAAACGTTTACGGTGTTTTGGACATTTTTCGTGAAAAAGATTTGGCGGAATGAGGCGGAAAATTCACATAAAGAAGGTTTTTTTATTTACAATTACTCTATATCAACTAGTTTCCGAGAAAAACGTACTTTTGTAAATGGAAATTCGCTATGTTATGCAGGATGCTGCGACAGGGTTATTTTATATTTTTGGTACCTAAGTATATGTAAATATTTCAAAAAAAGGAAAAAATTACTACGTACTGAGAAAATCATTGTGCAATAAAATTTTTCTTTTCCTATTTATAGAGAAAAAAAGATGAAAATAAAGAGTAAAACATACTTTTAATAACGAATCTCATCTCATTCCATATCCTGCTGTACATATACATACATATAGGTGACGTGCATGTAAGTCCGGATTAAGGATTAAGAAGAATACGTTTCCTATTGTTTACTCATCCGTGAAAATGTTTTCATGATGGAACCATATTTTCCCACTAAGATAATAAAAATATATTTGTCCTTTTTCTTATGATAGTGTTCGTCTTTTATTATACACAGGGGTGGAGTCAGCTCTCAAATTAGGAGGGGGATACATTTTTTAAAAAGTTCGATAATACTTGTTTGAAATTGCAAATTAAAAAAAAAAAATGTAGGGCTGACCGGGGTAATTGTGAATTGGGGAAATTGTGAACGGCGCCTACAATTTCTAAAATAACATTAATATTGTTAAAAATCAACTCTTAGTATGCTTTTCTATCCTTTCTTAATATGCTATTAAAATTTGATAACAATTCTCCAAGTATTAGTATCTTTTCTTTTATTTTGAAAAAATCCTTGCAAAATTTTGTGTATCTTACTTCGACCAATCCTCAAAAATAATTTTTTTTTTTAAATACATTTTATTTTTTTAAAAGGTAAGAAATGGTTAAAAGTACTTCTAAAGAAGTGGTCTAAACCCTGACAGTGTTTCTTATTAACTGCTAAAGAAATTGGACAATTTATTACCAATTCACAATTGCTCCATGATTTTAAAATTGTGGGGTAATTGTGAACGTCATTCACAAATGCCCAAAATTCGGTCAAAAATTTCAGTAGTGTCCTTTTCGGAGTTGAAAATGTTGATGAAGATGGTGGTGACATTATTGTACAAGTTTCCGTTGTACAAACAATACAAAAAAAAAAAAATTGTGTAAAGAGCGATATGTTTTGTGTATCAATCTACGAAATCATTGCTGTGCTCTCTTACCCAATAACAACTTACAAAAACAGAACAATTACTTGTTTTCAATGTCTCTGTGAGTGTCCAAGGGCAGTAGGATTAACACAAAACCATTTTTTTTTTCATTTACAGTATTAGACCTAATAGACTGTTGTTTTTTATTCATGTTAACTAAATGTATTCCCTTGAAAAATTCTCACTTTCCTGGTTTTTGTGTGAAAATCGTGTAATTTTTGGATTCTTTATATGATAAAATGACAAAATATCATCAAAATATCATTTTTAGCTTGTAATAAATTTGTTCCTATATAATTTTTGTTATTTTTATTTAACCTTGATTTTTTGTACAAATTTGAGGTATGCGTAATTTGCATTAAACAAAGAGAAATTGTGACCGCTAGAGTATGATGAAAAATTTGAAAGTGGGGCAAATGTGAAGAATTTGAGTTGGGCTTTACTCAGATGTACCTCACTTCTCTTGTAATCAATTCTAAATAATTTTTCTGATGGCATTCACTTTTACCGCAAAATTCATAAGATTTGCAAAACCGTACCGGGGAAATGTGAATGGCTCTTATAAAATTTTTGTTTTTCATACGAATTTGCTCAAAATCTATGAAGTGCATCCTGAATTGATGTAGAATTAAAAATAAATCAACCATAATGTGATATATAAAATAAAAAATACTTAAAACAACGCTTTTATCTCAATTCATGAAAATCCATTCACAATTACCCCGGTCAACCCTACTAAAGTTGGCATTAACAGAATAACTTCGAAAACAAATAACTCTCTTCCAGCTTCATTATTCTGCTATTTCATTAATGATTTTTAAGGCAATTAAAAATATTAGTAACCTTGATGATATCATTAGATAAACTACGATTAAAAATTTGAATTAATCTTTATTCAGAAGGGAGGAGGCATTATCCCTATGACCACCCCGTGTATCCGCTCTTGTTTACACGAAATAGATACACATAGAAGGAAGAACATGATAGCTAATGCTAATAATGAGCCAGATATTTATATTAACCTTGGTCATTTTTATTGCTTTAATAACTATGTTAGGACAGTCGAAGACATGCCGAAAATAGACAAAATAATTATTGTTAATAACACTTTTATTATGTTTGTTTTTTCCCTGGATCTAGTAATTGAGATGGCTGCTCCAGGCTTTCAGATGGTATTCATTGCAGAATATGAAGTGCAGATAAGTTAATTTGAAATTATGAAATATATAATATAAATGGTAGTATTTATATAAATGAGGAACATTCTACTAAATTTTCAATCGTCTCGTAGCATTTTGAAATTCCTCCGAAAAATCCTCAGAATGTACTCAGCTCTTGTAGTCAGCTGAGAGCTATAGTTTGATGTATTGTACAATGAGTTATAGTGATAGCTATTATTTAACAAAGATAACTATTTATTTACCTCATAGTTTGTTATAGAACGCAATTATTCACGAATTTCTAATTTCATGTACTTTTATCTCCGATTGTACCTCCCAAACATCCTTAATTTGAAATACTTGCTCTAACAATTTTTCATAATTCACAGTACTATAAATAAAGTCATTCAAACGAATAAATACTCCTGTTGCACCATCTTGCATAACATAGCGAATTTCCATTTACAAAAATTATTTTTTCTCGGAAACCAGTTTACATAAAAAATAATGGTTTAAAAACCTATTTTTTTGTGATTTTTCCTCCTCTTTTCAATGATGTAAAAAAGCTTTTGAACTTTGGTAAATTCTCGCAAAAAACTAATTTTTTTCATGACAAATGCCCAAAATACCATGTTCCGGATATGAGACGTGTCTGGCTGAAGAATTTATCCAAGGGTTGGGGGTTTCTAACCATTTT
Organism: Brachynemurus nebulosus; assembly: GCA_035578155.1. Classification (NCBI taxonomy): domain Eukaryota; kingdom Metazoa; phylum Arthropoda; class Insecta; order Neuroptera; family Myrmeleontidae; genus Brachynemurus; species Brachynemurus nebulosus. Next base: position 66,754,543 of record JAPWDM010000002.1, read on the forward strand.
CCTAAGTTTCATAAAAACAGAATGATTTGCTCGAGAGTTATAGACACCTTAAAATAAATTTTTGTCATTCCCGGATTCAGGTCGTGGCATGAGAGTGGCTGTAATAGCTGTATTTCAAATTTTTAGTTAAAGCAACTAAAGGAATTTATTGATATTGTATTTGATTAAAAAAATTAGTAGCTTTTCGGTTGTGATAGCTGAAATTTTTGAATATAAAGTTTAAAAAAGTAAAATGCGAATAGCGTCTTTTATAGACAAGAAATCTTAAAAACTTATGTAAAACTTATTTTCATTATTGTCCACCTGAAATTGAGACGGAAAGTTACAGAAAGCCGTCGTGAGCACAACTGGTAGCGGAAATCGAAAATTCACAACCTACATCAGTAACTTAGCTTTCATTAATGTCAAAATATTTTATATCTAATATAATTTTATAAAAATGGTATACAATTTCCAAAAATAATACACTTGTATTTTTTAATGGAATTGGCTTTTCGTTTTAGAAAATATAGGAAGATAACCTCATCTTTAAACGATCACATCGAATTCATTGCTGAGTGCTTATTTTTATCTTGACCATTTTGATGGTTATCCACCGTTTAACAACAATCCAAGTGATTTGATTGTCATTTTGTCTTAAATAGTGTTTCTTCTAAATAGCATTTTCATATTTTCTGTATTTTTGTCTATTTCTTTATCTTTTCCTTACGTTTCTCTGTTTCTTATGGTATACAGTGTGTCACAGATAAAATTATTGATTTGATATGTGAATTATATCAAAAAAATACTTAGTTTTTTATAACTCAGGAGTGTAAGTAGACAGAAAATTAAAAATTGCAGGTCGTTTTCCCATAAAACTTTCCCGTTGTAAGTAGAAAATAAGACACCTTAGGGTACTTTTTTTTAGTTCGTCTTTTTTTATTTACCTACTAATATAATTATCTTTTTCAAAAAATTGGCTAGAAAGTTTAATAAATAAATTTCAGAAAATAATTTAATTCTATATAATATCAAACCATGTCCGAAAAAACTAATAAATTTTTAGCGAATTTCCGAATGGAAAATTCGGCTATTACAGCCACTGTTATGGTGCGACTTGAATCCGGGATTATGATAGAAATCTGTTTTGAGCTCGTTGATGGTCGTCGTATGATAATTCCCGAACGAAACATTAGCCCCGGATCTACGATTTTTTAGAACCGGGGCAGAAACTTGAAAATAGCGCCCCCCTCCAACGTTTGACATAAATTGTCAAAAAAACTCATAAGTATATAAGTCCTTTATAAAACTCCAATTTTTCCCGTTGCGGCAATGATAAAAATTGAGGGTTTTGTAAAGGATCAATATAGGTACAAGTTGGCTTTTATTTTAATAAATCTACTCCAAAAGCACTACAAGTTTTGCAAATTTCAAATTTTTATCACCATCCCCATCAGAGATACAGGGGCGCAAAATTCCAAAATTTGGAAAAAAGTCAGTTTTCGGAAGTTTGTAAAAATTAAAGGACACAAGTTTCACAATTGAAATAGTGTGTATTTGTTTCATAATGGGTAGTTGTACCCGTATAGCTATTCTCATAAAAAATACTAATCAAGGCTTAAAACATTCCTTCGATAAGAAAAAAAATGTTCAAAAAGTTAATTTTGCTAAATTTTGATATCTAACTTTAGGTAAAGTTTTCTTATGGAAGTGACGAAAATAGGTTAAATATGGACATCACTTAAAATAAACAGACATTTATTTCCTCTATAATGGTTTTTATTTCAACCTTTTAGGATGAACGGTTTGTGAAATACGTGCATTGGCATAAATGGCTACAAACACATAAATCAGCGTAAATTAGAAAACAAAAATGGCTACCACGCTTAAACGGTTCAAGATAAATTTTTTTTAAGAATTGTTCTCAATACTTCAAGTATAATAGAAACTATATTAATTTTTTCTAAAATGTTCGAGCCACCAACTTTTTTGAGACTATTTGATATAGACCGACCTAGTATGATTTTGGCGCCCCCTGAAACTGACGCCTATGGGGCAAGGGCCCCGGTTTGCCCCCCCCCCCCTTAGATCCGGGACTGCGAAACTTTCAATTTTTACGAGATTTAGTAAAAACGTTGGAAATCCCAAATCCTTGGATGAGTTTTTTCAACCAAACACGTTTGATGTTCGAAATCTTAAAGAAATTTGCAAAAAAACTTAAGTTTTGTGCATTTTTTACACCATGAAAAAGAGCGGAAAAACTAAACTAGAGAAATTTTATAAAATCGCCGAATAAAATTTTATCTATAAATTGAATCATTTACAATTTTATATCTGTGTGCTAGCAATGCCATTTGAAACACACGGTAGATATAACTCCATGTACGTATCATACATGTATATTTGAATGAGAGAATCATTTATTTCTGCTCTTTGTCTCGTATCTATTGTCTTAAGGTGAAGAGTTTACTAACAAATACAGTTTTTATGTTTTAATATTTTTTTGGCTTTATTCGTATTCAATGTGTTTTGCTATGTCGCATTTTTCGCCAAATGAGAGCAATAATCCTATTCGAGTAGTTGAACTGATTTGAAAATGTAACAGAACTCCAAGAGTTTTTAAATTCGATCAAAATAAAACAACTTTACTGAGTCAAAGCAAAGTCTAGATGTTTTCATAAAAATCTGGGTTAAGTTTTGTGATTCATTTTCAAATTTTCAAGTTTAGCATTTTAAAATGAACTGTGATAAATTCAACTATGGTAAAAGATCTTAATAAGAAATTTACCATAAAATTAATTCAATTATTTCAGTTTAGTTCATATAACTACAAAAAAAGCGGCTTCCAGGTCCCGATAGTAACGTTAAAAATATTTTTCTACTGCAAATTTAAGTAATCCTTAATTCTTTGTATGAATTAGTAATAATTTCGTAGTCTTGCCTGAAATACGATAAATTAATTTTTTATTTTTATTCTAGTGCATACAAGTATAATCGGAAGTTTTTTTGTAAAAATTTAATAAAATTTTGTTCTATTCCAATTTTTATTTATCAGGAATTGATGACATAAAACAGTTTTTGTATTGATGTAATTTTTCCAATTTTCTAGCAAATTTTTTTTTGTCTGGTTTATTCATACACCTTTATATCCGAGATAGTTATGTTTACTGCAGAACACGATAAGGGAAGTTTAATTTAAACCATATATATATATATATATATATATATATATATATATATATATATATATATATATATATATATATCCATGAAAACATTTACAATATTGTAATAAAACACACGCGATGAAACGAGTTATAAAAACTATCATATGCACCAAGGGATTTTTTAAAATATATTACTTCAGTTTACTTCTTATTACATTGTTATTATTTTTGTCTTCCCGCACATCTATCTTTTCTGGCACAAAAGTGCAATTTGTCAAAAAAAAAAAAAAATTGTTTAAATAAACTAATATTGTGAGTGTGTGCTTCGAATAAAACAATTTGACAAGATTAGAATTTTCGGGGTGTTAAATTTTAATAGTAAATTCCTGCTGGGGTCGCTCAAAAAAAAGAATAGAAGGGCAATTTCCCAAATTTTGTGCCAACGAAATTCCGTAAAGTTTTCTCTTTTTCTCGATTGATTTGGAAGTAAAACAAGTAAAAAAATGGATAAAAATTGCCGGGCACGTTTAATTTTCGTTAAAAAATATTAAAATTTAATATATTAAGCATTGTGCGTAGTAAGGAAATAACTCATTTTCCTTTCGTTCTTTTAAATTTGGGCAAAGGGAAATACTAGAACGAAAAACAGACAATTTAATTTAATTATCATATCTATTTGTTACTAAATAATACGATTTCTAAGAGGAATAGTAAAAAGTGTCGTTACATAAAGGGCTTTTCTATAAATAAAAAAAAAATGAAGTGTCTAGTCGTCCGCTAAACGGACGTATAAAATAACTTAGTCGTCCGGTAAACGGATGAATAAAATAATTTAGTCGTCCGTAAAGTATTGACTTTTCGCGTAATTATTGATTTTTAATATAATGTTATTAGTTTTTAAATAAATGAAAGTAATTTAGAACCATATTTAAAAAAACGAATTGAAAAACTAGATGGTGAGGTTGGTTTTGGTTGGGTTAGTTTAGTTAGTTTTGACAATATACTTCGATTTTTGATATAAAAACTAAGTGGTGAGGTTGGTTTTGGTTAGGTTAGTTTAGTTAGTTTTGACTTTTAGAATTGATTTTTTATATTTTTTCATCCCCTATTTTACCCCCTTGTAGGACAGATTTCCAAAAATCCCTTATTAGTGCTCACCTACGTTATAATAAGAAACCTCTGTGTAAAATTTCTAGGCTCAAAAGTTTTCTATATAAATTTTCATCCCCTATTTTAACCCGTTAGGGGACGAATTTCCAAAAATTCACTCTTGATCCTTGCTTAAGTTACTATAAAAATCTTTGTGCAAAATTTCACGTTCAAATCAGCGGTTTTCTATATAAATTTCATCCCCTATTTTGCGCCCTTATTATATAGATTTTTACAAAAATCCTCTCTCTTAATATCCAGCTACGTTACTAAGGGACCTCTGTATAAAATTTCACGTTTCTAGAGTCAGTGGTGTGCTATATTAGGGAATGAATTTCCAAAAATCTCTTCCTGATGCTCCCCTACGTTACATAAGGTACTCCTTTCCAAAATTTCACGTTTTTAGACTCAACAGTTTTTTATACAAATTTTTCATCCCCTACTTAGGGGATGAATTTTGACATTTCATGTAGCCTACAGCACTCCCGAGATTAAGACGAATCTAGCGACACCTTCTTTACCGAAATCCGTTGAGCCGTTTGGACTACAGGCTGCGTCACAGAAACAGACATAGGATACATACATACTTCTTAAACACATTACCCTCCTTCTGGTGTAGTCGGGTAAAAAATAGCTAAATTTGTAAGAGGGCCTTTCATTCCAGTTCCGTAGCTTAAAGGGAAAACGGAACGGATTCTTAAACGGCCACAAAAATAATCTTACGGGCCGAGTACGATTAAAATATTTTTTCAACCGAAAAATAATGATGAATGAATTAAAAAAAAATGAATAAAAAATTATAAAATTCATGGAAAATGTAATTCTAATAAAAATGAATAGTAGGTGTCGATAAAAAAAATTTCCATAGAAAAATCTATTGCCGAGAATCGATTATTTACGTTCCTAGGAAGGTAAGTAATTTATTTACGTTCCTAGGAAGGTAATTGTTGCCTATACAACAAGTTACCTGGTATGTAAACGCCATACCAGGTTGAAATAGTATATTGTGCAATAAGTGCGGGAAATTGTCGATTGCCCACGAAAGCGAAGTTGACCGCACGAACGTAGTGAATGCGCTTATTCGCTTATGTGGGGCAATCGATAATTCCTCACGAGTTGCACATACTATTTTTTATTACGAATTTCACATACTTTTTTCTATTATTATCACTATTTTTGACATTTTTATTACTTTTTAAAATAATATTTTTAAGTGTTCGTCTTTTTTTTCTGAATTAATTATCGTTTAAATTACTTTGTTGGTGATTTCTATAGAAATAATTCTGAAATATTTATTAAATGAAAAATTAAGAGGCGGCTTTGCGTGTTTTGATTAAATTTTGCGTGTTTTATTGTCAATATGCGTGTGGAAAGTTACGTTCCACACGCAAAAAAGTATGTGGGAAGAGTACAGTGGGCAAAAAGCTATTTTGCGTACAGAAATGTGTGGGCCAAGTTAGTACTTCTCCCGCATGAGTAATAAAAAATAATTTAAACGCCATTCGAGAGGTTGAAAAATAATTTATTGAAATTCCAAACACAACTAAACGGTGTGTATAATATTTTTATTTAATGGTTTTTATATCAATTCTTTTTAAATTGAATGATTTTTATTATAAAAAATAAAATACATTGGTAAAGAACTGATAAATAAATAAATAACAGAAGGAACACAATGACGAGAAATATGTGAAAATACTTTCGAGTTTTTTTGGAGCCTTATATTACATTTTATTGGTAATTATAACCTTTTATATTATTACAAATTACCGAAAGAGTATACAGTGATCGAAGTGAAACAGGAAATGAATGAACAGGAACGAAAGGGGATACGCTATAATAATAGTTTAATATTTTTTATATTGAAAGTGTAATAACCACAGTATGTAATTACAGACAAATTACTATAAATTATGTAATATGAAAATAATTATAATTTTAAAATATGTAAAAATAGTTTTTTTTTTTTTACTTTCTCTTTGTTAAAAATCCTTTGAATCTGATAAATTTGGTGCGGAAAAGGTCACAATTCGCTTCTATACCTTTAGTTTGAATTTGAATAAGTGTGTTAAAATGCTGCAGGTTTTTTCTCCTTCCAGGACAAAAGCATAGCGTTTCTTTATATTTTGACCTAAGAACCAGATTTATGTAAAAGTAGATCGCCGAAAGAGTTATTGCGGGTCATCCGGAAGGTTCGTGCCGTTTTTCGTGTAAATGATCATCCCGATTTTTTTCAAATGGCCGAAAACTGTAGATTTTGAATGTTCAAAAGTTGCCGCTAATTCTTAACAGTCAGGGTTGGAAAAAAAAGTTTTTTTTTTTTTTTTTTTTTTTAAATTTAGAAAACAAAGTTCAAAATGCTTTAAACAAGTGTTCCTATGTTTAAAATCGTGTTTTAATTAGTTTAATTTAAACATATGTTTTAAACATTTTAAACTTGTTAACAGGTAAAATTTTACAATGATTTAGAATGGAATTTATTGGAAAAAATATAGTTATGTTTTAAACTATTTTGCTTCCAACAAATTCCGTTCTAAATCATCGTATAATTTTATCGAAATGCACCAAAAAGTATAAGAGTTATTAAAATTCCATCCTATATATATATATATATATATATATATATATATATATATATATATATATATAATGATTTGTTTACATAAAAAAATTTTAATATTTTTTTTATATTTATATGCTTTCTCTCAATCGAAACAGTAGTGTATATTGCAGGTAAAATTTAGTATTTTTGAATGGAAACTATTTAACAATAATATAGTTATTTATTGATTTTTCTGAAAAAAAAGTGAATTATCTTTGACGCAGGACGCACTTTGAGAACCCTTGGAATTGAGACGAAATATTCTAAGATTGAAGATTTGCAATTATTGATTTAAAATTCATATATGATGTTAGACTGAAGAAAATAATGGGTGATGTAATTTTTATAAAAAAAAAATTCAGTTGTATTTGTTTGAAAGTTTTTCCACTAAATTTTTTTTTTTCTATTTCTAATTATTCAATAACTTTTTTTTTATCATAATAACAAAAAAAAAAAAAATCATACGTAATATTTGTTTATTTATACCGCCATATTGTAATGTAATCAATTAGTCACATATTTTTTTGTTTTGTTTCAGTTTGTTTACAAAATTGCAAATTGTATATTGTGGCGATGATGATAAGGATACCAGTACATAATCAAGGTGTTGTTGTTTAATTAAATAATAACAAGAAAGGTAAATAAACAATTAACGGGGTTACACATTGGTGGGTATTATTGATTTTGTAATTGTCAATAAAGTTATGTATGTGTCTGTTATTGTTTCTTATTGAAGTGTATTCCCATTGGCTCTCCTTCTAGTTTGTACAGTGTTATTTTTTAATAATTTAATGTATTTTCTATTAATTCAATACAGTAAGTCCTTGTCTACCGTGGATTCGTTAACCATAATTTTGATTATCCACCCATAAGAATATTGTAGTTATTTCACTTTTACTGTGAAAATAAAATTAGAACAGCGCCCGCTCGAGCATTTACGCTACCCCGGGCAAAAGGGAATAATTCCGCCCCTGTGCAAAATGGGTGATTTTTTTGGTCGGTATGAAAATCGCGCCCTCTTTTCTTTTTTTACACCGGCGACCTTCTATAAAATGCCGCTCCTTTTTTACAAATTTACCCCCTCCCCCCTCCTCTAAGTTTCGCGCCCCGTGCAAATCTTTTTTTTACTCGTCACTTGTAAAATTGCCACTCTCCTTTAACAAAAATTTACAAAAATTCCGTCCTTAAAATTTGCCGCCCCGGGCAAATGTCCGGGTTGACCCCGCCCCTGGAGCGGGCCCTGATTACAATAAATTCTCACAGTAAAAAGAATGATACAAAACATTTTATTGGTCATTTCGTTGTAGGCAAACACGACAAAAATGCAACAAAAGTTTTTAATTGGTGTATTTAACTGATTTCAAAACCATAGTAATAAAATATTAAATAATAATATTAATCATATACTACCTTATTTTATTCATTAAATTGCTTGCCGTGTTCTATTCGAGGTTTAAATTTAAACCACGTAATTTCACATCGTGTTTTTTTGTATTTATTTTACGAGTACCCCCTCTTTAATATATTAAAAATTTATATTAGCATGGTTATTTTATTGTAGTAACCGAAAATTTTTGAAAATATATTTAATCTTTGAAAAAATAATTGAAATTATATATTTGTACTTTATGATAAATTGGACGATCAGTAGGGTTGACGAAAATTGCAACTGGAATGTAGACTTTTTTTTATATTCATGCATCCCAAAAAGTTTATAAACTAGGGAAACAGTAAAGTACTACTAACGCTGTAACTTATCTACTTTTGGTATAGAACTGCTGTGACCTTACTACTTTGGTACAGAATTACTATGATCTTACTACTTTTGGTATAGAACCACTGTAACCTTACTACTTTTAGTATAGAAACGCAATAACTTTACTACTTTGAGTATAGAAATATTCTTATGCAATGTACTGATAAAATGCTTAAAACCATTAAAAAGTATTTTTATCAAAGAAAGTTATTATAGTTAACGTTTAAGTTTCTTACTTTCTTTTGGTTTTGATGCACATTATGCATTTTAGTGTCCATTTTTTTTAGAAACCGCATAAAGAAAATCGCACAAAAAAAAGGACGCGCATAAAAAAGGTTTAGCTGTATTAGTAAAATTTTGATACTGAAATGTAAAACTCCACGACAAATTCTGATTCTTCCATTAAATAAATCAATATCGTCCTTCAAAGGATCACATTTAAATGTGGTTGCATTGTACCGCTCTCGTGACGGCCTTACGTATTACTTACATTTCCGTTTGTATCTTAATGAGTTCAGAGATATAAGATTATCGAAATTCAACGAAAAGTGGGCTTGCTTGTTTTGTACCTCAGAAGATTTGTCTCTCACTGACTGAGACACAAACGAAAAGAAAAGCGGTACAATCAAGCATAGTGACGTTCTTTCCTGTACCATTTTCAAAATTCGGATGTTCGAAAGCCAGCTGTCTGTTTCACACAACTGTATTTTTTTATTTTAAAATTGTGCTACTTGTCATGTATGTCGGCAAAAAGAAAAATGATAACACAAAAAAACAGTAAAGAAGCAGAAAAAAATGATCGGGCGAAACAATGGGACTGTGTTTTCTCATTTGAATGTGATGTTGGTTGTTATCGCCCCGAGTAATTGGCTGTTGTTTTGTTTTTCATATTTTGTGTTTTTTTTTACCGGTTCAAAACTCGTACATACCTACTTCCATTATTGTAAATCCGGTTGTAGTTATACAGCGTGAGTTTTTCGACAGTTGCCATTTTGATTACAGCCAAACGGTTGATTTAATTGAAAAATTGTTCAAATTAGAGTTGTAGATATCGATGGGGGCAAACGATTGCTATAGTCAGGAGCTTTATAGCTCTTATGGTTTGCGAGTTATGAAACAAACTTATAGATTTTTAAATGAGACTATATGTTAATTTTTCGATAAAACTGATCTAATGCATCAATTAAAAATATAAATGAAGAAACAAATTTTTTTACCCAAGTTTATTTTTTGAATTTTTTTTTTAATTTAGCTATTACGCGGTAGAAATATGCATATGTATTTGAAGCTCTTCCAACCGACAGAGTTTTAGACGGCTAAAATTTTTATTACATCTAAGAAAAGAATCTTATTTAGTACATTATCTGTAATACAAGTGGTAGTTTTTGGAGTATAGTTTTGGAGTAATTCAGATTTTTGAGTATAGATGTCGGGCTCTATTTCAAGTTTTTAACATTTTTGCATAATAAAATCAAATTATTTTAAAAGATTAGTATTTAAGGTAACATAATTAAAAAATATTTTGAAGTATTTCATTAATTTACTGAAAAATATATTTATTTTTTATTTATTTATAGAACGACAGGTGGCAGGTGAAGTAAATGTACATAACCAATACAAATCAAAATAACATTAGCGTGTCTTAATAGTAGCAAAGTGAGGTTAATTGGGAACGAAAATATTATTAATAAATGTACACAAATAATGTAAAAATATTTTAAATTCGATAGTATTTTCTTTTTATTACAAACCAAATTAAAAAGGAGAATTTTTTGACAAAAAACTTTTAATTTCCTTTAAAAATACTTGCTACAAAAATATGTTTAGACGCCTATGTAGGTATCTGTCAAACAGTGACATTTCAGAAAAGTAATTTTTTTATTTTTCAATGAATTAAATCTGAAATTTTATTTCCTTATTTTATTTAGATATAATTTTTATAAGATAATTTAATCTATTTAATAATTTTAATTTCCGATGGAAAACGTAATAATCGTTGAATAATTTTTGAAAAACTTTTAAATATACGTTTCCATTTAAAAAACTATAAGTTTGTATCATAACTCGAAAACCATAAGAGCTATAAAGCTCCTGACTATAGCATTCGGTTGCCCCCGTCGATATCTACAACTCTTATTTGAACAATTTTTCGATTAAATCAACGGTTTGGCTGTAATCAAAATGGCAACTCTAGAAAAACTCACACGGTATATGTATTGTCTGTTACGTCTACTATAAAAAAAAATACATATAATTTTACGTCCAATTTGCACAGATGAAAAAATGAGAGAAAAATAATAATTTCTGTAAATTTAATCTGTAGTAAAATAATAAAAATACTACTATTATATTTTTCAAAAACTTTCTAGCATTGTTAAATTTTTAATCTCTACTTAAAACTGTTTTTTATAATGCACAATAATTTTCTTGTAAAAGTGTTCAAGTTAAATATGTACATTTTCGTGTTTGGAATTATTTAAATTATTTCACCAATTTCTCGCTACTTCTGAGGATTATGACTGTTAAATATTTTCGTCTATACCAGCACTAATGTGCAACTTCTTTATTTCGGCAGCAAATTTGAATCGTACATTGAGTTTGAATTCTAATTTCTAAGCGTGTTCAAAGTATAGGACTCAACTTATTAACTTAATTGTTAACAAAATTTTTACCCTGTTTTAAAAGTTTAGTACCTATCTCTTACAAGGAAAGGTTCTCTGGTGTTAATTCACAATGTTGATGAAACTTGGTATAACTGTAATATTGACAGAAATAACGGATCCCTTTTCTTATCTCCGTGGTTATTCAAGGGATGAAATAAAGAATTTTTAATGAATTAATAAGTAAGTGTGGGCTAAATTATTAAATTAGCAGTTAATTTAGTTAAGTACTTGTTGTGCTATCTACGAATTACTGGTTAATTTCTTGAATAAATAAAATAAAACTACGCCGATTGAACCTAATCTCTACAGATGCGTATTTGTTTGCTGTAAAATTAATAAATTTAAGAAAAATTTCAAAAATAAACTTGGGAAAAGAATTTTTTCTTCCATTTATGTTTTTTAAATATAGTTCCATTTAGAAAAGTATAAGTTTCTATCATAGCATGAAAACTAAAAGTGCTATAAAGTTCTTGATTATAACAATCTGACTCCAGTGATATCTACAACTCTTATCTGAACACTTTTTTAATTAAATCTATAGTTTAGCCGTAACCAAAATAGCAAGTATCTAAAAGCTCATCTTGTAGACATATTGATTAGTTATTGCATAAACATCGAATAGGAATTTTGTATAAAATTGGTCACCACATACTTTATTTGCAGACGTATAGCTATTCCTGTGATAGTAAATAGAATACATACGGTTTAATTCAGTTACGGTTTAAATATATCAAAAATTTGTATACTTATCATCATGCGGCACTCTGTTTTCTGATCTCGTGATAAAAAAACGTGACTACAAAAGAAAGGAGGTTATTTGCGTGGTCGTAGTTCTGTTTTTGAGCACTAGTTTTGATGTCGTTTGCGTATAATTTAACAAGAAGGAATTGAAAGTAGTGATGAGCAAATGCAAGACCAAGACCAAGACTTGGCAGTCTTGGTCTTGGTCTTGGTCTTGTTCTTGCATTAAGAATCTTGGTCTTGGTCTTGCTAGAGCAGTTTGAGTCTTGGTCTTGGTCTTGCAAAATGCAGTCTTGGTCTTGGTATTGCTAAAAAATCTTGCACTTTCTTGCATTTTTTTATTACCGAATTTTTTCCTTCTAAAATCAGAATTTTCTCTCTTTACGGTATTAATTATACTTTCAAACTATTTAAATAGTTTAGCAAGAGTCTTGCTTTTTTCTTGCTTTTGTCTTGGTCTTGCTCACTTGAGTCTTGGTATTGGTCTTGCAGCCATACTTATAGTCTTGGTCTTGGTCTTTCTCTTGGTATACATAGTCTTGGTTTTGGTCTTGGTCTTGCAAAAAATGCAAGACCAAGACAAGACTGCAAGACCAAGACTAATTTTGCTCATCACTAGTTGAAAGTGAGGACAATCAAATTGTACAAGTCAGTTTTACACTGAGAAAAAATATTAAATTATTATACATAAAGATTATAATGCTCACAAATTATAAATAGAAAATTTTGAATGAATTTTGTCAATTTTTGAATGAATTATTTATTATTCTTTTGTTATTTCTTTTATTGAAACATTTTTGAAACCATAAAGTAATTGTATTGCATACTAGACGTAAGAGAAAAAACGTAACAAATTGATCAAAATATGTACCTATTCATTTTTTTTTGTCCAAAACTAATATCTATCAAATTGTCCAGATATTATTACATACTTGAGTGTTTGTTATAGTATATTGTGCAATAAGTGCGGGAAATTGTCGATTGCCCACGAAAGCGAAGTTGAGCGCACGAACGTAGTGAGTGCGCTCATTCGCTTGAGTGGGGCAATCGACAATCCCGCACGAGTTGCACATACTATTTTTTATTACGAATTTCACATACTTTTTTCTATTATTATTTTTACTATTTTTGACATTTTTATTACTTTTTAAAATAATATTTTTAAGTGTTCGTCTTTTTTTTCTGAATTAGTTATCGTTTAAATTACTTTGTTGGTGGTTTCTATAGAAATAATTATGAAATATTTATTAAATAAAAAATTGCGAGGCAGCTGCGTGTTTTGATTAAATTTTGCGTGTTTTATTGTCAATCAGCGTGTGGAAAGTTACTTTGCACACGCAAAAAAGTATGCGGGAAGAGTACAGTGGGCAAACAGCTATTTTGCGTACAGAAATGTGTGCGCCAAGTTAGTACTTCTCCCGCATGAGTAATAAAAAATTATTATACCTACTTGAATTTATCTAAATCAATATATTCGTTTTCTTTTGTTACTTACAGCCAATCAAAATTTTTAGTTTTATTACTGATCCACTGCCAACTCATGCTTGTTGAAGTATATTATTCTGACGAGATGGAACGCAATTTTAATGATTCGTACGTACCTTGTTTGTTTACTTTTCGTTTTTGTTTCGTTGTCGAAAAAAAAAAACAAAAGCAAAAAAAAACCTGGATAAAAATAAATCTTAATATTAATAAATAAATGTTTCGGAAGGACAAATAAGGATTACTTGAGGATTTTTCGTATATATTTTTATCCAATTTTTTGTTTTGTTTAAAATGGTAATTAATTTTTGTTGAGGCATAACTGGTATAACTATAATTCATAACATATTTTAAAATTTAAATAAAAACTAATTTAGAGACTTACCGGGCCAAACTTTCGGAATTGTGATTATATTTGGTAATTAGGGATTAACTAGAAGTCAAAAATAAATTTTCGGTTTCATTGAAATATTGATGTTTGGAGTATCGTTAGATTTAAACTTATATCAAACTTTTGGACTCATAAGAATTTACTGCTTTGTTACTTAAATTATTCGAAACTACTATGTTCTTTGCAGTGTTTGACAAGATACCGAATTTTATTATCTAGATAACAGATAATAGATAACATAATTTAAAATATCTAGATAAAGATAACAGATAATTTAAACGTTATCTAGATAAAATTTTAGATAACAGATAAGATAATGTTTACAGATAAGTCAGTGTTTCTTAACTGCCGGTCCATGGACCGGTGCCGGGCTGTGAAAGTACCACACCGGCCCCCAGAAAGATGTGTAAATTATAATAAATTACAAAAATGTTAAAAAACGTTTTTGGTGATGAAAATCGCATGTTTTGGAAATTAGTTATTTTATTTATTGTACGATCCGTGATAGCATACGTCTAGCACAATAGAGTACAACATTTTTTGTTTAAAAAAGTGCTTAAAAAGTGTTAATATTTATCTGAATTACATGATCGACCAAGTGGTCGGAAAACGACTCTTCATATTACACGATTAAATGTTATTCCAACTAATGGCCGAAATAATTTCTAGCTATACCCTGTTTCAAATACAATTGATTATGAGTCAAAGTTAAAAAATTAAATAATTCTTATATTCAAAACAAATCAATCTTGTATTCTTTTCTAAAAATAAACTGCAATTTTAAAATTTACGTAACTGCAATAATGGAGGAGATAAAGCCAAGAAAACGGAAATTATTTAAATCTATAAGTGATGAACATGGTTAAATTTAATTGAAATGGACAATACAAGAATTTCATTTAAAATACGAAAATTGCTTCTCAACATTTCTCTAATGCTTAAAAAAATGTCGATACTTCTTTCAATTACATGGTAGACCAAGTGGTCGGAATACGACATTTCATATTACACGACTAAATGTTATTCCAACTAATGGCGGCAATAATTCTAGACAACAAGAATTCTGTTTAAAATTAAATAATTGCTATTAAATATTTTTGTAATTCTTAAGATTTTATTTTGATTATCTTATCTTTTTCCTTCGCTTAATAAAAAGATAACATAAAAGATAACTTCTTATGAAAATATGTAGATAATAGATAATAGATAACGAAAACGTTATCTAGATAAAATTTCAGATAACGTTATCTAGATAAGCACAACACTGGTTCTTTGTTACGGTGGAGAACTGGAACGGTTCCTTTTTGGGAATCAAAATTTTAGTACCATTTCTTATGTCTTCGGTACCAAAAGAATGTAACAATGAAATGAAACTATAGTATGGAAATGGAATTAGAAGTACACTGAACTCAAAATTCTTATTTTCCATTCCCACATATTACCATGGTGGAGACGCCGGGTAGTAAAATACATTATTTAATGTTTGTTAATTCTATTATTTAGCTCTGTCTATACCTATAGCTCAATCCATAATTTTTTTTGATTCACCTAAATATATCAATTTATCATGTTTGGATTGTCGTTTGGAACAACATTTTTCTCATAATGCGTTCTTGAACTTGAAAAATGTATTAAATTTGTAAAGTTGTTATCAATGTACTCCCCCCCCCTCTCCACTCCTTTGCCATGCCCCATTGTTTATATGAAATAAAATTAATAAAAAAATAAAAATTGTAAAAATGTAAATAATACCAGATATTTTTAATTTGATAAATGAACAATATAAAATTTGTAATTTATTTTTGATTATATGCCTATAATATACGATATATACACATTTGTCACCAAATGTAAAATCTATAAAAATGAAATTTATTTATCGAAAAATTATTTAATAATAAAATTAAATTTTGTTTGAATTATTATAAATATTTCAACGTATTTGAAAATTAAAGGTAAATAAAAATTTCAAAATTAATTCGTGTTTTTTCTTGTTAATAATATTTTTTGTTAATAAAAAAAAGTTTGTTTATACCAATAAAATTTTTAATAATTTTGTACATTTTCAATTTTTAATTTTATATATACAATACATATACAGACAGACTATTTTGTATTAGATTAAATATCTGAAAATTTGTGTTTTAGAGTAGTCAAAGTAATTTATAGAAATTATTAAATTGCAAACGTATATTTTTTAACTATTGATAGCTTTTTCGTACAACGTTTCAGTACAATGATGGAAAATGCTTGCATTTTTTTTTGTTATTACAAGCAAATTTGGATAGGATTTAAATGTACATAAATAAAAAAAAGTTTAATTTTGTCGATACTGACTGCCTACTGTACGGAACCCTAATTATGCGAGCTCGATTCACCCTTGGTCAATTTTTGTAAAGGAAAAGTCATATTAAAATAGTTGGTCGACAAAACGATTATTTCAAAGGATTTTAAC
The DNA here is from genome assembly GCA_035578155.1 of Brachynemurus nebulosus. NCBI lineage: Eukaryota > Metazoa > Arthropoda > Insecta > Neuroptera > Myrmeleontidae > Brachynemurus > Brachynemurus nebulosus. The sequence continues at coordinate 66,770,928 of JAPWDM010000002.1, forward strand.
GAAACTTTAGACATTTATTTAATTCAATACCAATAAAATGAAAACGTGTCAAAGGAATTTGATAAATTTTTAATATGTTATAAAATACAAAGTTATAAACCATATTTAATAAGAAATAAAAATTATTCACTACACCGTTTTTGAAATATAATTTATAAACATCATTTTTCAACGTTTTTACAACGCTTTTTCAACAATGTTTTTATATTGTTACAACATAAGCGCTCGGAAATTAAAAAAAAAAACAGGTGGTAGACAAATATAATAACTGAAGAATATTAATAGATTATTTAATTTTTGATAAAAGAAAATTTTCCTTTGAGATATACTTTTGTACGTGACTGTCACGGAACAACTAGGTACGTTAAATTGAATTTTTTACGACTGCAAATCTTCTTCTTTCTCAATATTGATACAATTAACTTAACGGCTATTCGTATAGTAAAGGAATATTCCGGGAGAAAATATTTAAGGTATATTTTAATCTCTGCTAACAAATGGTACAGAAGTACACGTATATTCCCTAGGGAATAAGAAAACTTCCGTTCCAGCTTTTACAATCAAATATAGCAAGCGAGATTTATAGAACAGTATTCGAATTTTACTTAAGTAATTTTGCTAAATTATCTGCTAGTTCTTTTGTTGATTCGTTTTTGCGTCTTATGTAATGTGTGTACTATTTTGGTGTTGTATCGATTTTTAGGTTCAAATACATTAATACCGTTTTGGAAAAACTGAATTTTTTTTTTCGGTTTTCGCCAAATCTTGCTTATGAAAATCGATAAAAGTTAGACGAAAGATATAACAAAAGTTCCCAGTTACTTTAAGGGCAAAAATTTTTTCAAATACTTTTATCTTTCTGATCAAAACAGAACAAATTTTTAAAATTTTGCAACTAGGTGGGAGTCGGTAGCCAACTTTTAATCGGCAATCGTGTTTTCTGAAATGACATTATAGTGGGGTAGAGTTGACGTGAAATATAAACTCTCCTCCCTGAGGGAAATCGGAGGTATAATTTCGAAAAAATTTATAAAATATAATAATCTTAAAAAATAATCTTAAAAATGAACCCATACTCCTACAAAAATTGCAAAATAAATTCTAGTTCACGTAATCTTTGAACGAAATGGTCTTTTTAATTGGATTTTTTGACTATTATTCATAAATGTTCTTTCAGCTACAGATGCCAGCCCCTCTCCCTCAGTCCTTCAACTGCGTTGCCAGCTTTTTTAAATAGAACTAATTTATTTCAAAAGTTACACCCTGCTTTAGATCTCTAATCTGTGCAACCCGAAGGTTTGAATACATATTATAGGTACCGTAAAACCGTCTAGACCCGGATACTTAGCACCAATCTTCAAATTAAATAATTTCTACATTAGCCTGCAACAATAAACATTTGTTCTTGACGTAATTAGAGAGAGAAAAACATCCTCTAAACAGCTGTACCAATAAAAACTACGCATTTCAACATTTACTATCTTATTTTACAGGATTACTATCCTACAGTTTTTCAAAGAAATAAAATGTGTGTCTAACTTAGGCGTGTAATTTTCATCATAATTGTTATATTGTTTTAGTTTTGACATGTATGTGCTCAGAATTTTATCGCGCATCATTTAATGGTGTTTGAAGTTATATTCGATGTATATATAAAAAAATACACGCTATATATGCATATCCGTTTAGACCCGGACACACCAGTTTATTACACTATGGCCGCGATTCGCACCAGTTGTAACTCCCACTGTCCATACGTTAATATTCCCCCAGAATTACGCGGTTTATGCCTCCTTCTGGTGCCATATCGTATGTTTACTTTATAGCGAGGCATACTATGCATTGCCCCCTCACCCTTCTCACAAAATATTTTGAAGTCTTTGACAGATTCAAAGACATCGATCAGACGATATAAAACACTGTCCTAACCCCGACGGGAGAGGTTAGTTTGCATGTTATTACATTAGTTAGGTAGGTGTCCGGGTCAAGACGGATTTGGGGTGTAGACCCGGACACTTACTAACTATTTTTTTTTTATTTTTACTTATAATGAAACAAATGAGTCAGGGATATAACAAATAATATACGCTCTTTCTAATGGTAATACTTTTATTGGTGATATCTATGAAGGAAACATGTATATACATACAACTATACCAAAAAATGTAAAAAAGTGTCCGGGTCTAGACGGTTTTACGGTACATGAATTCTATCTATGTGCAATGAAATTCGAAATTGTGTGTATTTGTATTGATGTGTATATATAGATAAAGTACTATATATATATAACAATGCATATTACCTTTTTATGGGTTTTTAATAACACTTCTGTGTATTATCTAATAAAATAATATGAGCGCGTTCGAACGTAGCACCACTAACGAACGCCAACAATGTTTATGGGGAGATAATAAAATATTAATTTCTGTTTTTAAATGTATTTTGTATATATGCATTGAATTATATCGACATTTTGTTTGAGTTCAATAGTCGAATAGTTACCACAATCGATAATATATATGTACATATGTAAATATCGACAAATTGGAATTATAGTTGGGTATAGTTTGAAAATTTAACGATTTTAGAACCCATCAGACACCATTAGACTTAAATAAAAGACGGATAACTCTATTTACTGGTAATGAGGGATTATTTCGAGTTCGTAAATTAACGTAGTTGCTCTGAGAGAAGAAATTTTCTTTTATCAAAAATTCAATAATGTATTAATATTCTTCAGTTATTATATTTGTATACCACTTGTTTCTTTTTTTAATTCCGCGCATTTATATTGTAGCAATATAAAAGCATTGTTGAAAAAGCGTTGTGTAATGAATAATTTTTATTTCTAATTAAATATGGTTTGTAACTTTGGATTTTATAACATATTAAATTTTTATCAAATTCCTTTGACACGTTTTCATTTTATTCAAGAAAAAAAATAGTTTTCCCATAAAAGCCCGTGTTAAAAATACAAAACTCTTTTTTCTCAAAATTTGCTACCTCAAACATTTTTTGTTGAAAAATTTCAAATTTTATATGCAGTTACTTTGTTCAAATTTCTTCAGAGAATGTGATTTAATTTTCGCATGTAGTTTTTTTTGTTGTTTTTACAATTCTGATTTTATAAAAAACGAGAATATAACAGTATCGTAAACCAATGAGCAACTTCATATTTCGGATTTGTAACGTCAAAATTATGTTTTTTAGAGTGTTTAAAAAACAGTACATACGCAATGACGTCATCAAGTTCAGTTTTCTTTTAATAAATAGGTAGAAAAATGAAATGAATTAGATTCGCTGAAAAATTACCAATGTTATTCTCTGTGATCGACCGGTCAGTCGCAATTAACAGGTAAGTATAAATACATTTCATTTAAATTTAACCATCATTTGTGTCAGGAGCACGGATCAATGAATACTATTATTATTATACTACTAGACAAAGCGTAAAGTCAGTTTGTAGGCATTTTTCTTGTAGCAGATAACGGGGTGAGACGGGTGAGATTTAAGGAATATAATATATTGTCTACTTTTCCGCAAATGGAACTACAATTAAAACGAATACCACTCTTTTTCTTTAAAAATTTTGCAGTTTCTTCTCAAGAGAGTAAAATTTTATTATCAATATTATATTTTAACAATAATTATTTGAAAACGTTACCACAAATACCACAGTTTATCGCAGGACCCTGGAGAGAAATGGCGGGCCCCAAGAAAAGGGGCACATTTCATAAAAATTTCTCCCCCAAAAATAAATGGTGAGTAAAAGAAAGCTGATTTTACTTTTTCCCGGGCCCCTATTGACCGCTACGGGCCCCCTCTTCTAGCCCGGGCCCCAGGGCTGCAACCCCAGCTACCCCACCCTCTTGTCGGGCCTGGATTTTCGCATTGTTTACTACATTACAGAATACTATTAAGTCTAGAGTGAGTCTATTGGATATAGAGATTATGTTCTTTGGTTTGTGGTCAGGAGCAAGAGCGTTTGGTTTTTTCTTTTTTTAAGAATATTATTTCCGCGGAATCAAAGATGTTGCTAGGTGAAATTGTCCTGTTGTTCCGAATCCATTGTAAAAACTGAAGGATTGAACTGTACGTGTGTGTGCTTCTACAGTGTACAGTTTCACCTGTCAGTTTAAACTATTCAGTTCAAACTGTCAGTTGAAACTGTACGTGTGTGGCCGGTCCTATACATATCTCCTTTGTGTCCTTGCTTATCTTAAAATTTCTTCTTGGTCCGCCGAATATTTTGGTATATTTACAGTTTGGCTCGCCGATGTAAAACTTCCGGAATCTTTTTCGGAGACAACAATTTCCAAAAAAAAAATTAAAATTAAATACAATTGTACAAGATCCGAATAACAAAAAATATCTGTCTGTAATTATTTCAGTTATTTCATTATTGCATTACCGATAGAGTTTTAAAATATCTACTTTACTACACAATAAAATAATTATCTATACTCTATTTTGATAGCTCCCTTCGTTAATTTTCGTTTTAATAACTCAATACGATGCAACGAGAATTTTATTTTTCATCAAAGTGTCATGTTTGAAATAATAATATAATCATCCAGTTTTTTGTTGTTTTTTTTTTTTGCTACTATAACGAATAAACGGTTATGTTTGCACAAAGGTTGACATGTATAAAAATGCATACTCATTTGATCGCTGTAAAGTGGAAATTAAATATGATGTTTTGGCGGGAGTACAAGTTGATAGACATATTGACTTTTATATATATATATATATATATATATATATATATATATATATATATATATATATATATATATATATATATATATATATATATATATATATATATATTATATTCAAACAATTTTTTTGTGACAATATTTTCATTTTAGAATGGACAGTGTACATACTTGATATCTGTATACACGAATAATTCATTTTTTCCCCGGTGTGCGGCGTTCGTGTTATTTTTGTATAATTGTTTATTTAACATGACAAAAACAAAAAAACGAAAAAAATGAACAAAATATGACATAACAGTAGGTTCATATGTGATAAAAACAAATGAATTTTTTAACAAAAGAATAATAAAAATGTATGACATTTATTTTTTGCTTTGTTTTTTAGGAAAAAATAATTTATATGTAAAATTTTTATAATTTATAATTCGAATTCGGTAATTCGGTATCTACACCATTGTTAAATATGACTCGACTGGCCAGTATTTTCATAAGGAATTCGGGACTTAAATATAACTGGAACTAAATTATTAGTACTATTCTACTATTAATCGTTTATAACCACGAATTTAAGATGTAAAATATTGTTTTTAACGATAATTAAATAATATAGATATTGTTTGACCAGTTATTCCTTTGTTTCTTTCATTTTTTCTTTTTTTTAGATTCGCCAAAAAAAAAAAATTACTGGAAGACAGAAACATCTTTACAAAACCAAATTCCTGTAATTCGTCAGATTTCTTGTTAAGGAGACAACCGGAAAATTGTCCTTTCTTCGATATAGTTTCAAAAAATTCAATTTTACTCTCACGGTAAGCACGATGGTAAATTAAATCAGTATGGAAAAAGAAAAACATTTCGAATTTTAAATCAAATGAATTGTAGATATTAGCTTTTCCCTTTAATATAATCTTGAATTAGAGCATCTCCAGTATCAAGGACGTATTCTCTACCGTTTATTAGCTTCTTGTAAATTCAACGAGACTTTTAACCCTAGACTGCGTATGACATTTGTATAGATGTCAGAGCCGGATTTACATGAGGGTATTTGGGTCACGTACCCCGGAGCATCCACAAAATCTCTCTAAAGAGAAGTAGAATAGAAAGAATAAGCGCTTTTTTTTCTCGCCAACCGTAATTTTAGAGAAAATTTGGAAAATTTCGGAAATTCATAATTACTTTAGCAGGGGCCTCCACCAAAGTAGGTACTTTCACAAGGGTAAATCCGGTCCTGTGTGTGGTGAATAGAAATTTAAAAGTTAAAAAATCGTTTATAATTTTGTACTGGCTCTTTCTGAGACAACTTGGAATGTCTCACATTTTTTATGTTAAAAAATATCATTTAATTTAAATAAATATTTAACTATATTAAATTTCACATTTAAGAGGGAATTTTTTTAAAAATTTATAACGCATAATACAATTCTTCTTAATGATTATCAAGGGTATCGTAACTCAGAGTAACTAAAAACGACATAAAGAAACAAAATAAAAATTTTCTTTATCAAAAAACACGCCTGTCGCAGTATCCTGCATAACATAGCGAATTTCCGTTTATAAAAATTAGTTTCCCTTGGAAACCAGTTTACATAGAATAGCGGTCCTAAGTTTTTTTATGCGATTCATTCTCCTCTTTCCAATGGTACAAAAAGAAAAAAATGTCGTAAAAGTTCTTGAATTTGGGGAAATTATGGCAAAAAACTTATTATTTTCACGAAAGGTGTCCAAAAAGTTATGTTCCGGGCATCGGACATGTCTGGCTAAAGAACTCATACAAGATCTTTGTGCTTCCAGCGTTTCACTAAATTTCGTAAAAATAGAATATTTCGTTCGAGAGCTATCGCGCGGACATATAAATAAATACATATACAGGGTGTCAGAGAAATAAGTATTGTCCTTTTGAGGGGTGATTCATAGCACCCTGTAGCCACTGAAACCGCAGGAATTTTTTCGGAATTAACAGTCGCGTCACCCCTCAAAAGAATAAGAGTTATTTCCCTTGCACCCTATATATATATATATATATATATATATATATATATATATATATATATATATATCACATACATATATATGTGTATATGTATCTTTGTACATATATATACTATGGTGCTATGAGTCACCCCACAAAAGGACGAGAGTTATTTGTTTTACACCTTGTATATATATATGTATATATATATATATATATATATATATATATATATATATATATATATATATATATATATATATATATATATAGGGTGTAAAACAAATAACTCTCATCCTCTCTCTCTCTCTCTCTCTCTCTCTCTCTCTCTCTATATATATATATATATATATATATATATATATATATATATATATATATATATATATATATATATATATATATATATATGTATATAAATTTTAGTGAATATCATTTTCGGTTTCTAGGGACATTAAAACAAACGTCTACCATACTCCTGCACTCGAGTCGCGTCATGACAGTGGCTGTAATAGTTGAATTTTTGGTACGAAAATTCGCTAAAAAAAAATTAAAATTTAAAATCCTATTGTAATGATAATAGCAAGACAAAACGCTTATTGAACAATAGTTGGAAATTAGTTATTAAAAATAGATTTCATTCTGTTATCGGTTGTAATTTCCGTTTCACCAATTCAAATTGTCACCGCAGGCGACATACTCACAATTCTCACATTATTCTCTGTTACGTATAGTATTCATACATGCATGAAAATATCACGGTGCCACATTCCACAATGTTTGACACTACGGGACCACATTTATTTATACACATGTACGACCACGATCAAACAAACCAAACTTTTGTTTTCATATGAATTTATAACGTCAAACTTCACTGAAAATTTATCTACATACAGTTCAAATACTAGTTGTATCCACGACGTCGTTCGCGTAACGCGTTGTCGATCGAGTTGGTATTTTCCATGGCATCAGTATCTTAAATGTCGACCCAGGTAATAAGAAAACCATATTTTATCAAAATTCGTTCAGTAGTTTTTGCCTGATGCGTGCCAATGTTCCAAATGGTTTTTGTTTTATCCTAGTGGTTTAAAATTTTTTTGTATTGTAGACCATTCGGTTTTAAATAGACCCCCTGTACAGATTTACAAATTCAACAACAAATTTCGAACATATGATCCGGGAGAAATTCAGGTGACGAGCAAAAAAAGAAAGATCACCAACAATTTTAGGACAAGCAAACGATAAATCAGCCTACTCACTTGTACGTCTACAACTTCTGAAAATATAACTTTATTTCTTCCTCGGAAAAAATGCAGGTGGTGAGCAAAAAAAAAAAGAAAAAAGGTCACGTCACTAATTTTTCATTTTAGGGCAAGCAAAACAACCTAACCCGCTGTACGTCTACTCTGCTGTTGTAGACTCTATTTACATCTCACTGACCCCCAATTTTTTCCACCGTCGATGTGGACCCGTTGCAGGTCATTATTAACCCCTGGGGGTCGACATAGATCACTTTGGAAACCACTGTTTTGTCCCATGGGAATGAGACCTTTTTTAATTTCTGTAAACCGTATTCTAAATTTTAACCTAGATAATAGGTTATTACCACACCAAGTTTCATTAAAATCCGTCCAGTAGTTTTTGCGTGATGCGTAAACAGACAGACAAAAAATTAAAGAATCCCTGTTTTGATATCTAAATCGATAACTGTTTATAGCACTAGTGCTATTTTCAAAAAATATTCCATGTGCAGACACAGCTTCGCTACAGTTTTAGCAAATTTCCAGAATGGAATTCAGCTATTACAGCCACTGTTATGACGTGACTTGAGCCCGGGACTATGGCAGAAATTTGTTTTGAGGTTCCTAGAAATCGAAAATAATATTCACTATAACTTATATATATATATATATATATATATATATATATATATATATATATATATATATATATATATATATATATATATATATATATATAAAATGTCTTACGAAATTTGGTGAAAATATTGGAAGTCACAAACCATTGGACGAGTTCGTTAACCAAACATGTCCGATGTCCGGAATATGGTTTTTTTGGCAACTTTCGTGAAAAAATTAGATTTTTATCAAAATTTCCACTTATTTAAAGATTTTTGCGAAATTTTTTACACCATTGAAAAGAGGAGAAAAAAATCACATAAAAAAAGTTTTTAAACTATTACTCTATACCAACTAGTTTCCGAGAAAAACGAATTTTTATAAACGGAAATTCGCTATGTTATGCAGGATGCTGCGACAGAGGTATTATGATACCTGTGTATAAGATTACTTGTATGTCAATTAACGGCAGTTTTAAAAGGGCTTGAAAGAGTAAGGAGAATTATCGTAACGATGATATGAATACTCATTGTTTCTTTTGTAATAAAATTTGATCGCACTGAAAGCGTATCGGGCGCGGCACTATAGTGTGGACTAGGCCTAATTCGTATCTAATTTATAATGACTACTTTTAAATATAATCAAATAGTCAACAGTACGAATATATTGTACCTATAAATATCTATTTGTTCCTGTGTATAGTAAAACTTTTCGAATACTTGCTTTATTTCTAATTTAATAACATGTGATGACGGTAGATGTAGCCCAGGTCGACAAAAGTTACAAATCCAATTAGAAAAAAAAACACTGATGACAGCCTGTAGCATCGTGGGTTTATCTTCATGTTTTTTTTAGTTTCCAATTTTCAATTCATATTATCGCACCAATGAATATGAAGATGCGAGGTTGCCTAGGAAATGTAAGGCAGATGATAATCTAATTTCAACTTGTTGAATAAACGTGTCATTGTGAACGTACTATATACATAAAACAAACGGCAAACTTGTTTTGTGTAAATTGGTTGGCGGTAAGGGGAAGTGTATCACGTCGTGGTAAGTACCGTGTTGTTGAGTGTTGGTGTCGGGTGTACCTACCTGAGATGATGTATTGTTTCTTCTTTTTTTTTTGAGTAAATATATTTTGGGCGTAATTTACTTATTGATACGTTAATTTAATTTTAGGAAGTTGTTTATAAAATTTTGTAACTAGATGCGTATACAATGTTTGTAATATTAAAATTGTTCGGATGCTTAAAGTTGTTGGTTTGAGGTATTTGGTGCGAGATAGGCAGGTACAAAAGTATAGTTCTGCGAAAAAATTTTCATTTCTCAAAAATTAAATAATGTACTAATATTCTTCGGTTATTATATTTATATATCACTTGTTTTTTTTAATTTCCGGGCGCTTATGTTGTAACAATATAAAAGCATTGTTGAAGAAGCGTTGTAAAAACGTTGTAAAATGATGTTTATAAATTATATTTCAAAAACAGCGCGGTCAATAATTTTTATTTGATATTAAATTAGGTTTGTAAATTTGACTTTTTTAACATCTTAAATTTTTATTAAATTCCTTTGACACGTTTTCATTTAATTCAAAAAAATCGTGTGAATATGTCAACCTCCCATAAGAGCCCGTGTTACAATTACAAAACTTTGAAACCGTTTTTCTCAAAATTGGGGCTGTCAGTTTTTCTTTCGGTATGGGCTCGTATCATTGGTACCTATTGAATTAAATAAATGTCTAGAGAAGTTTCTGTAAAATCCTTTGAAAAATCGTTTTTTGGACCAACTACCTCAATATTAATAATTTTTAAATTACCTGAAACTGAAAAAAAATTTTTGACTTAGATTGATTTTTTTATCTCTCGTGTGAATTGCTGACATTTACAGACCCTCTGACAACAAATTTCACACTACGGATCAAAATTCACTCTTGGGTCCTTTGGCACCTTTTTCATTTTTAAGCCTCGTTTAGGAAATATTTAGCTTCAAAATGTGATTTTCCTAAAGTTTATATATTGAGAGAAAAAATACTTACGGCTTGAAACTGATGCCACCTATCGTACTTTTTAATTTATAAAATTATCTTTCTCTTTTAAACTTTGTGTGGGATGCTATCTATACATTCTAACTTTATATAAAATTTCAACTTTATGAATATATTTGTTTAGAAGCCAAACAAATTCACGATTTTTTTTTAAAACTTTATTTTCAATTTTCATCATGAAAAAGTTTAAAAATAATAAAGATTTTTGTTTTATATAAAACTCGAAGAGTATTTTTGAGAACAATACAGTTTAGGTAAATATAGTTACAAAAATGCTAAACATGTTTTCGATTTCCTCTGTAATATCTTTAGTGTATTCAGACGGTTATGGTGCTATTGCTAATAAGAAGCGCAGTCGTGCTGAAATGTACGATATCCCATTTTGTATGTCGGGGAATACCGGATACGACCAAAAATTTATCACATACGAATAATAGTTTCACACAAAATATATGACACATAGAGCGGCACATCTATTCACATATGAAAATGTAGGAAAATTAACCGAATAAACAAATATAATTTCCCCAAACAGACCACATTTAGAATATTAAATTTTATACCATACGTTTTGTATGAAAAAAATTTACAAATATAAATACAGAGTGTCTACTTTTCGAGCGTATGAGTGTGTACTTATTTATAATCAAATTGTCCGGACATCAAGTGCAGTAATATCATTCGCTAGAAGCGGCACAAAATCTACCGATTTTTAATAAATACATTTACTAATATTTTCTAAATGTGTTCTATAGTTTGTGTGACAGGAGTTTAAACAATACTGGCTACACATATTTTCTTTGAATAATTTTTAAATAATCTTTTGTAGAAATTGTTTAGTCAAACAAAGTTTGTAATAAACTAGAGCCTTCAAGCAAAAGGCAACTAGTCCAAAATTTTCGAATTTGATGTTTGTACATATTTAAATGGTTATAAAAATTCTCTACGTATTTCTAATGTTATTTTTTATTAAAAAGTATTAATTTACATGAAAAATTACCTGAACTTGGCTCGTTCAAGTAAAGGAGTACAAGTCCTATATAACGACAATGATGGAAAATATAATATGACTGGCCATGTGATCAGCCATTATCTATCTTTGTCCAAGTCAATTGATTTGTATAAAGAACGAAAGAAGTAAATGCTTCTGTTACTAACAAAAAGAGCGGCAATTAAGTTTGTAGTGGGTTTCTTCGTCGGTCTTTAATTTAATCTTTTTCTAAAATAGTTTTTACCATTTTTCCTAAAATTGTCAAATTGTGACAAATGTCTCTTTGCTTGAACACTCCAGATATAATCCGCGGGATGAATGAACAAAACTTGCTTTAGCCAACTACATATGTATTATGTAAACACGGACCTATAAAAAAATTCGTTTAGTGAATAAAAAGATTCTGACAGGGTGATTTATGAGTTACACAAATCGTACGCTTGATAGCTCATTAAGCATCAACACCAATGTTCCGGTCTCATAACGAGAGACTGAAATGAATTTTCTTTCGGTCATGGAGGGGGGATTGTTTACAATAGAAATATAAATCAGTGGACTCATAACGCGATTCAACTGTAGTAGTATTTCTGACCAGAAAAAACAATTCTATTAACTAGGGGTACACTATTAACTACATCAGATTAGTGTGAACACGCGCATTTAAATACATGTATAGAATTGAGTGTGCGGTCAACTGTCCGTACAATGTAACGGCAGACCGAACAGTGAACGCGAAAAACCAAATAATTAAAACAAAAAAATTTAATTTTTCTTACCTGTTATGATGCCGATCATCATCCGAATCTTCTTTTAAAAACGATGGCTGAAGACTGAATCGACGCCGAAATTGATGTCTGCCTTTCATTTTTTGGGAAATGTTGACTATGTCGGTACTATAAACTACTTCCGTAAATATTTTAATAGAAAAAAATAAATTTTAAATAATACTTCCACTACTTGTATTCATGATTAAATTTCGTTTTGTGAATTTGCCCGGTGAAACCTGTTTAAAAAAAAAAAAATTAAAAATAGATATTTACGTTATGTAGTGCGAAGAAAATTGAATCAAGTAGCATATAAAAAATACATCAGGAAAAATCTTTTGAAACGATAATATTTTTATTTAAATTATGTAAAATGTTTTGACTGATATTTTAAAATAACTCTTAGTTTTTTTAATGAATGTTATAAACTAAAACTAAGCTTCCTAGTTATGTTTAGAGTATAAAGTAGAATTTTAATTAAAAATTTATAGCTATGATGGTAGAGTAATCTTATTAAATAAGACAGGAAATGTGAAAAAGGAATAAAATTTTAAAACATTGTATAAAATATTTCCACGAAGAAAATTAAAAACAAAATATCACTAGATATTAAATTTCTATTTCTCAAGTACATCAATAGCCAGCATATAACAGGTAAGTAGGTACTAAGTACTAAAGCAAAAGCCATCTTTGGTCCATTTTTCGAAATTGGCTTAGTTTCTGTGAAAACTTTTCTTATAATTAACGAAAAATCAAAATAGCGTGTTATAAAATGAGTTTTTATGGTGGTATAGTAATATTTTTTTTTTGATCTGGGGATCAAATTATCATATCCCATAATATTTTAACTCGCTGAATTCAAATCTGCCACCAGATTTGAGTAATGTTTTAGTTTTCTGAAAATTACAAAAAATCCACCATAGACATCGGGTTGGTAGTTTCTTTTTTTTAACGATTTTTTATTTATTTATTTATTTATTTATTTATTTATTTATTTTTACAAAAATGCTCAAATCTGGTGGAAGATTTGAATTCATCGAATCAAAATACTTTTATGTAACAGTTTTTTAAATATCCTACATAGGGTAAACGGTATAGTTATTGGACAGTTAAGAAAAATTTTCAAAACAAAGTACAGAAAAAGTACGTGTCGTAACTTTATTTTTAACGAAAAAATTCATAAATAAAGTCCGACCTGCCTACTTTAATTAGTGATGAGCAAAATTAGTCTTGGTCTTGCAGTCTTGTCTTGGTCTTGCATTTTTTTTGCAAGACCAAGACCAAGACCAGGACTGCATATTGCAAGACCAAGACCAAGACCAAGACTATAAGTACGGCTGCAAGACCAATACCAAGACTTAAGTGAGCAAGACCAAGACTAGCAAGAAAAAAGCAAGACTCTTACTAAATTATTTAAAGAGTTTAAAAGTATAATTAATACCGTAAAGAGAGAAAAATCTGATTTTAGAAGGAAAAAATTCGCTAATAAAAAATGCAAGAAAGTGCAAGATTCTTTAGCAATACCAAGACCAAGACCAAGACCAAGACTGCATTTTGCAAGACCAAGACCAAGACTCAAACTGCTCTAGCAAGACCAAGACCAAGATTCTTAATGCAAGAGCAAGACCAAGACCAAGACTGCCAAGTCTTGGTCTTGGTCTTGCATTTGCTCATCACTAACTTTAATGTACCATTTAAAACTTTCATATTACATATTGGTAAGCCTTTGAAAAAAATATTAAAGTTGTGTGTGTAGAAAAATACAGTTATTCGACAAAAATTGCATTTATTAATTTCTGGCGTATTTCCACAATCCACAAGTCCTGTATCATGTACACAGCCTTCATCCACTCCTTGATCAACCCTTTACGATGATTCACAATTTAGTAGAATATTATTAAATGATTCGAGCCTTGTCACTCACTAGACGCAGTAAACTTTTTTAACGAACTACCTAAGACCACGCTAAGAATGACGTAGTTACATCTTTCTGTAAATTATGGTTAACTCAGAATGCATTTTCTGAAAATAGATACTAGAGGGTTCTGTTTAACTAAAAAATCAGGAAATTTGGTTTACTACAAGCCTTATAACCTCCAACCAAGAGTGTCTTTGTCCAATAACTGTCAATGTCCAATAGCTATACCGTTCACCCTACCGCAGGCTTTTGAATGCATCATATTTAGAGTCCTTTTTCAATATTTATATATTAATAAAAATTTACTTATAGGTAGCAAAAAGTTTCCAAAATATCTTGGTTTTTTGATTTATGGCCTGCTACTTTTCCTCAAGAAATGATAAAAACTAGGATATTTAAAAAATAGGATCTAGCAAAAGTAAAATTTTGATACTTTTACGCAGGAATTTTTTTAAAAATTGTTGAACCATTATTAGTTTCTGTGATTTTTTTTTATGTGGCTGTTGATGTACACTATTCCGATGTAATAATTTTCTGTAATAGTCACTTACTTTGAACAAACATTTAGTTAATATTTTAAGAAAATAAATTTTTAATCCGTAGCTATTTTAAAAGCTTCATCTCTATTTTTTTTTATCTTTTAAGTATCTAGACATAATATATATTTTCTTTTTATAGAAACAAATGAAAACAGTTCTCTAGTGCTCAATATAAATGAAAGCGTCACATTGCTAGTGTTGGGCGTTAAGACCATTGTTAGAGTGAATGAAAAACTAAATTATAAAAACCATGTATACCTGGTTTTAATGGTGGTGATAAAATTATATCTTAATGGAAATTGACAACTGGATTGAATTAATGTTCCGGAACTTATTTTTCGGTCAACAAAGTCACCCCAATTTGTTATATATATATAGGTAATTTTTTTTTGTATGAAAAATTTGATAGAAACCAGAGCTGTGTGTCTGATTAAATTACTTATCCTACTTTTATATTTTGATGGTTATTGAAATAAAACATCTCAAAAAATTCAGCTAGGATAGATAAACTGAATTTTATTATTATTCTTTTACTATATAAGCTATATTTAAACTGGTGACAAATCTATTGGTAACAAGCTCATCTATTCAACCTAATGGCAGATTATCTTATTCTATATAATCAATTTATTTTAATGGTTTTATGTTCGTCTTGGAGCTTTCACCGTAACAATTTCTTTCACACAATTTGTAAATAATTGTTTATTGAAATGAAGGCTTAAATATCGAAATTTAATAATATTGGATTTTTGAATTGTGGTAAAATTTAACATACGACAATATTTTGAATCATTAGAAAAAATAGTCGCAAAAACAAGTTTTAACTATTAGTTATGCATTAAAATTAAAATTTTTGAAAAACGTGAAAAAAAACCAGTTGTGCTCTAAATTGTGAGTAGTGATGAGCAAATGCAAGACCAAGACCAAGACTTGGCAGTCTTGGTCTTGTTCTTGCATTAAGAGTCTTGGTATTGATCTTGCTAGAGCATTTTGCGTCTTGGTCTTGGTCTTGGTCTTGCAAAATGCAGTCTTGGTCTTGGTTTTGATCTTGTTATTGTTAAAAAATCTTGCACTTTCTTGCATTTTTTTATTAGCGAATTTTTTTCTTGCAAAATCAGAATTTTTACTATCTTTAACGTATTAATTATACTTTCAAACTATTTAAATAGTTTAGCAAGTCTTGCTTTTTTCTTACTTTTATCTTGGTCTTGTTCACTTGAGTCTCGGCATTGGTCTTGCAGCCATACTTATAGTCTTGGTCTTGGTCTTGCGCTTGGTATACATAGTCTTGGTCTTGGTCTTGGTCTTGCAAAATATGCAAGACCAAGACAAGACTGCAGGACCAAGACTAATTTTGTTCATCACTAATTGTGAGAAATATTTTTGTCGAAAAACTTTCAGGTTATATAAGGAAATAAACAATTGGTGATTGCAACAATTGACTGTGTTAGAATTTTTCAAACCTGACAATTTTTGCTTAATTTACGCCCCATTTTTAGACTATCACTCTGTGCCAAATTAAAAATTTTTATGCCGAACATCTTCAAACAACACTTACGATCGATTGGTACCTAAGACGTGTTTCCATAAGTTTTACCAATTTTATTAGTTACATAAATCAATTTTTGTGAGTAATTACATAAATTATTTCTTCCCAAAACATCCACCATAATTAATTGCAGCACAAAAAATTAAAATTCACTTGAGAAAAAATATTTCAGACGGTAATCGAAGAAATTTGTATGGGAAAGACTACAAAACAATCATACAGTTAAAATAAAGAACCTTTTCCAAACGTTAATGTTAATTATTGAATTTTATTTGAATGGCTTGAACGTTACAGTCTTAATTGTCATTAAACAATTTTTACACAATACCTACCTAATGTTTGCTTGTTTACAGTATGCGGCAAAACAATTTACTGTCAGTTAAATAACTGTTACAATTATACGCTTGTGAATAAAGCATTTATGTGGTAGGTACATAATATTATAATGAAAATACTGTTTGTTTCATACATACTGACGGTTTTACACACAGTAAGGTACTTTAATACAACACTGTATGGTGGCACGAGGTTGAAATGCCGATGTAATTTTAAATTAGCTAAATATTTTATATAATTAAGTGCGTACAGTAATGTATGTATGTAATTGTTCGAGATGTAGCAATATAAAATCATTGTTGAAAAAGCGTTATAAAAACGTTGTAAAATGGTGTTTAGAAATTATATTACAAAAACGGCGTAGTGAATAATTTTAATTTCTTATTAAATATGGTTCGTAATTTTGTATTTTATAACATATTAAATTTTTATCAAATTCCTTTGACACGTTTTCATTTTATTCAAAAAAAAAAAAAATTCGTGTGAATATGTTTCCCATAAGAGCCCGTGTTGAAATTACAAAACTTTGTTCGTTAATGGCCATATCCGGGCCGAAACATGTGGTATATATTTAAAAACTTTAAATAAAGTGGTATAAGCAAAGTAAATATTGCCTTTTAGCGAACTTCCAGAATGGAATTCAGCTATTACAGCCACTGTCATGACGCGGCCTGAGCCCGGGACTGTGGCAGAAATTTGTTTTGAAGCCCTTAGAAACCGAAAATAATATTCACTAAAATTTATATATATATATATATATATATATATATATATATATATATATATATACATATATATATATATATATATATACATATATATACATATATATATATATATATATATATATATATATATATATATATATATATATATATATATATATATATATATGTGTGTGTGTGTGTCCGCGCGATAACTCTCGAACGAAGTATCCAATTTTTACGAAACTTGGTGAGAACATTGGAAGTTCCAAACCCTTGGATGAGTTCGTCACCTAAACACGTCGGACGCCAGGAACATGGCTTTGTTCTTGCAAAAAATTAGTTTTTTGCCAAAATTTCCACGTATTCAAAACCTTTTGTGAAATTTTTAAAAGAGAAGAAAAAGTTACATAAAAAAAGTCTTTAAACTTTTTTTCTATGTCAACTAGTTTCCGAGAAAAGCTAATTTTTATAAACGAAAATTCGCTATGTTATGCAGGAGGCTGTGACAGGGGTGTTTCATTATTATCATCAAAATTATAGCTTTTGGAGGCTTTTAGAAAAATTTAGTATACGTGAGGACATCATCAAGTTCAATTTTTTTTTGCATCAGATGTGTTGGTAAAATTTAGATAATCTGATTGCGAAATTTTCATTGTTCGGTTAAAGATTTCCTCCAAAAAATGTGATTAATTTTCCGAATATGATGTTTCTGTTCTCTGCGATCGACGGGGGTTGAACACTACTGTTATATATAATTTTGTTTTGTGCCGTTCCTGATTTAGAAACTTTTTCTTGGCCTACCAAATATTTTGGTACCTTCTTGCCATTTGGCCCGTTGCGTCGACGTAAAACTTTGAGAACCGCTGAATTAGAGAATAAATTTCATCGTTTCTGTACGCCATTGCAACATAAAAATATTTTATTATTCGTTGAAAAAAAAATTTTCTCGGGCTCTCGGGCTAAAATATAAATGTACCCAGTGCGTATCAACCCGTGTTTATGTTGATGTGAATTTTATAATATGTGGGCGAGAGAATACAAGCAGCAGCCGCGAGGCGGGAGACATAAACAGGTGTAACATGGAGTGATGGAATGACGGGCTTTGCGAAGTGAGTGAAGACGGTTAAATAATAAATTATTTATTCATTGTGTATTGTTAAAACGTAAATAGATTTATGTAAATGATAAAATGAATAGTCAAAAATTTGAAAAATAGGTAGGTAATTTTCAAATTGTTAAAATCTACGCACGATTATTCGTATAGATGCCTCAAAAGAAATATAAATAATTGTTATGGTTATTAAATTTCGATTTCCCATTTTAGATCACTTTCTGATTGAAATTAATAGTCTATTATGCGATAAGTACATAATGAACCTGTCGCAACCAGTTTATATTAGAGATGTCGATTCTCCAAAAAAAAGATCGATTTTTGGATTTAAATCAAAATCAAAAAAACCGATTCAAAAAAAAAAAATCGGCTAAAAAAAATCGATTCTGTGAGATCGATCTAAAAAATCGAAATTTTGAAAAGTTTAATAAAATTAGCTGATAATTTTTGTTTAAGGGACTTACTTGATAGTACATAGGTAATATTGGTAATATCGTGTAAAAACGCCTTACATTATATTTGTAAAGGCGATGAATGAGTTAACTTTTCAATTATAATTATAAAAAATAAGACAATTGAATATGTAGGACGAATACCACGAATTGAACCAAGTTTATTCAAAAATTTCAAACAAATTGACAAAAAAATGTTTTCTAAATAAGTCGCTTTTGTATGGGAAAGGGATCGTCGTTTGCACAGATAGGTGGTCTCTTCCTTCCTTTTGTATTAATAGTCTGACTTATATATAGCCATAGGAGGGGTTCGTTGATATAACGAGTAAAAAGTGACAACAATAGAGTTTTTGGTGTTTCATTTTAACACATGTTTCTTTGTAGAATTAAAAGATCTCTTACTTTTAATAATGGATTCATGAATTGATTCAAATGAAAAAAATCGAAAAAATAATCGATATTTTAAGCTTCGATTAATCGATTTAAAATCAACATCTCTAGTTTATATAGAATAATAGTTTAAAAACCTTTTTTATGACTCTTCTCCTCTTTCCAATGGTGCAAAAAAAAAAAAAAAAAATATCGCAAAAACTTTTGTACTTGAGGAAATTTTGGCCAAAAACTAATTTTTTTCACGAAAAATACCTAAAAAATCGTGTTTTGACGTCGGACGTGTTCGGTTGAAGAACTCGTGCAAGGGTTTGAGACTTCTAATATTATCACCAAATTTCGTAAAAATAGGACATTTCATTCGAAAGTTATCGTGGGGGACACATATATACATTAATATATACATACATATTCGCCTTCCTAGTATGAAAGTGAGATATCTGGTTTTGAGATAACTGCATTTTAAATCTTAATAATACATTAGTTTAAATGGTGACGAATATCCTACGAACTTGTGAAATATGTTATTCGATAACTAATTGAATTATCTATTACATAGTACTAAAATTGAAAAACGGAAAATTCCCAGATATTCCACTTCCATTCTAGGAAGGCGATTTATCCATTCATACATTTGCACATTTTTTTTGTGTACAAATTTGTAAATATATTGTACAAATAAAGTCTGTATCTTTTCTGTTTGTTTTAAAAATAAAATTAAAATTTGTCAAGTAGATTATTCTTTATGAATTATGACACTAGTGCTTTTTGCTTTTCATTATGCTAGTGCTATAATGTACAACTTTTCGTCTTTTTAACAGTGTAATGAAATATATTTCTATGATTCAGTCGAATATTGAAAAAAAAGATTTTGGAAATTCTTTTTGAGAAAAGTGTTTGTGACTTATGGATGGAAGAACGTATATCAAAGTCTCAACACCAGGGTTCCCTCTTCTTTACCTTTCAAGTACGGAACCCATAAAACCGCCTTTGCTGGTTTTAATTCGTAACGTAATTCCTACATCGGGATTTATTAAAATGTAAGCAATTCAGTATTTTTACTTACAGAAAATATTATGGAAATAATTGAAACTAAGTATGAAAAACATAATTTTTCATGCTACTTGATTCAAAAACATTTTCCTGATACCATACTTTTTTCCGTCAGGTACACCAAGCGTAAATCTGGAATCTGAAACAATAAGAGAAAATATATAATTAGCTTTAAAAACTCACATTTGATGTTCAAACATCTTCTATACATATAATAAAATTGTAACAAGACCATTTCTGTACATGTAATATTTTTTAAAAATTGTACTGGTACTGTAAATAATTATCGATGTAGATACCAAAACAGCGATTTTTAGAAGTTTTGTCTGTTTGTCTGTTCACGGATCATGCAAAAACTATTGGACGGATTTTAATAAAATTCGGTGTGGTGATAACTTATTACCTAGGGCAACATTTAAGATACTTTTTATTCCGGGAAAATGCCTCATTCCCACGGGAAAATAGAAAAACCATTTTTGTGAATGTGCACGTATTATGCAAAAACTATTGGACGGATTTTGATGAAATTTGGTGTGGTGATAACCTATTACTTGGGTCAACATTTAGGATACTTTTTGCTCCGGGAAAATTCCTCATTCCCACGGGAAAATAGAAAAACCATTTTGAGCATGTGCATACATTACACAAAAATTATTATTCTTTGCAAGTTTATAACAATGCTTTGCGCGAACGACGTCGCGGGTACGGCTAGTATGCAAATACATTGGGATACAAGTTCACAAAACACAGGATACGGTAGGTTATTTAAACATGGCGACAAGGGTTTTAATTTAAAGTTTTTAAAGTTTGAATTTTTTTAAAAAAGGAAAAAAAGAGCAAAACTTTTAAACTAGACATTTCCACCTGTATTTTAACCCTTTCCTGCCTGGCGGTACTTTTGAGTACCAGCTAACTGGCCCTCCAATTTAACATCCATTTAAAAATATCGAAATGTCATCAGACATTCCAAAAGTGCAAAAATTGGATTAAAACTGGCATTAGTGTCAAAAAAAATATCACTAACAGTTAAAAATAATTCTAATTGGTTGACCAAATAGTACTTTGAAGTATCAACAAGTATTTTAGACGAATTATTAATGATTTGTTAAAATAACATAACCTAGAACTTCTGGTACTGGTAAGTACCGTCGGGCAGTTATGGTGTAAAATCTGTTGAGCGGGAAAGGGTTAAGTACGAAAAAGTTAAAAGAAAAGTTTTATATTAATGACTGCTGTAGTACCTGTATCAATTGTCTATGTATGATACATCTAATTTTTTTTTTTTTTTTTTTAGAAATTTTTTAGTATAAGAAAATTGTTATTTTAGTAAATTCTCATCTTTTCAAATAAAATCACAGAATGAATTTGAATCTATGTAATGATAATTATAAGTAATTATCGTAAGTTTACTGTGCTGAGAGGACCGTACTTATATTTTAAATATTTAAAAGATTAATAAATTTTGGTAAATACATTTAAAAAAAAATTTATAATCGATATACCCTCTATTAACCATTAGCTGTTAATAAAAATTAGTTTAAAGCAGCTAAAACGTTTTATTTGAAAAAATTATAAAAATTTTAACTTTTTTTAAAATTAAAATTGTTGAAAATTTGACTGACTGATTGTAACTTAAAACTTGTTAATAAAAAAATTAATGGTCATTTAAAAATTTTACATATTTTTTTATACAAATTTTACACATTTTTTTACATACTCTCTCACATTTTACTGGACGAAAAAAGACAATTGATACACATAAATCATTTATTTGTAGCATCAAAAAATACCTTACACAATACAGGTATTCAAATTGAAGTTACACAAACAAGTTTTAACAAGAAGTGTATGGATACATATCTAAAATATATTCAAAATATACGGATATAAAACGGTATATTCATATCTACATAAATGTATTATTTATTTATAAAATCGTATCAAAATTCTTATCTAAAAAAAAAATAAACAATTTTTAGTACGTTAAAAAAATAAAGATAAAACTGTCGCCCCCCATTATAAGACATTTCAACTTTGGTATTTTCTGAGGATCCGTAAAAGACTACAGAATTTCATGTAATATATCACTCGCTAACGTAACTAGTCTGCCCGAAAATTGAATGCAAAGTGATTTATTGTATTTAGATGTTTTTCAATTCAATAAACGTTCAAACCATCAAAATTATCCGAATTTAATTACGCTTTATTTTCAATCCCATTTTGGTTCCCCTAACATAAATTAATGTTTTTAAAACAGTTTTAGTAGATACATTGATTATGTAATTCTATTTAATACTACTTTTCCCAATGTTCTTTTTTTTTGGCTAACTTGTTAACAGTTTTAATGATTTATGAATGATTGATATACGAATTCATTTAATCTGCATGCTATCGTGTAATTGTTTGACGATGATGACTTTAAAATAACCGCGCCGAAGCTACTGTTTTATTTGTTTAGGTTCATTAAATTTAACGCGTCACTAATTTTAATCGAAACATTTCGAAACTTCTAACTCAATCCACCATGACGGGGGGAGCTGTAAATATAGTAATGATACATCACTATTTATAAAACGTATCTATAAAACAAGGATTTTCAAAGTATGGCCCGCGAACTTCATAAATTCAGCTCGTAATACCAAATCATCTATAACTGCAAAATTTACCCGTGATCAGTATTTATATATACAGGACGGATCTAGAGGGAGGGGGAGCAGGCGAGGCACGTGTCCCGGGCGGCAGGTCCTGGGGGGCGCCAAAAAGTGATTTAAGAGGGCGCCTAAAAGAGATAGGTGGCTTTTTTTTTTGCTCGTCACTTGTGTTTTAGAAGAAAAAAATAAATATTTTTTTCTACAGCGGCGCCATTTTTTGACCCTGCCCCGCGCGCCACTGAGGCTACGTCCAGCCCTGCATACATGTATATGATGCTACCGCGGACAGGTAGTATAGCAAGGGGTAACACACTCTCATGATGATTTCTCTAGATGTGCGAGCTATGATTATTTATATACCTTATTGATGTACGCTTTAACAACGTGTTAAAAATATTGCTGGCCCCTGGGGAAGGTAGAGCTGTGAGTAAAAAAACCTTATCTTCTTAATTATTTCCTCCGTAAAATACCACTAATTAGCACAAAAAATCTGACTTCGTGACCCGAGTTTTTGACGAGCAGAAAAAAAAAGAAAACTTGATAACTGCTCGCCGAACCAGTGAACTAAATCATAATAAACTAATAAGGACGATATCTTTTAAATTTGTTAATTGGCCAGACATTTCTTGTCCGATTACACATGGAGAACGGCACCCGGATAAATCATCTCATACCCGAATGGTTGGTAACCCTGACTGTATAGTGCTAATTTTCATATTCGCCAATTCAAGAAATACTGAAAGTAACGTAAAAGCCCCTATACCGGAATGCGTTCATATGTCCGAACAGTTTTGACATTTATATATTAATGAAGTTATTTCTGAAAGAAACCTCTGATAACAAAAGTTATTACTAATAGAATGATTATTTTTCAATTTAAATTCACCTCGCATTTAATGTATCCTTACTTAATTAAAGAAATACATATATACCTATATATTAAACAATTTTTGCTGAATACAGTATTTTGATCCTTTATTTACGTCTGATACTTAAACCATTCTGCTTCCTACTTTGACGTCTAGATGTCACTCTATGTGTCATATTACTCATATTACACGTCTGTTTGTATATTGGTTCCCAACGTCTAGTGTAATTAATATTTCTCTGTTTGGATATAAATGTCGAGATTTTGTAAAAGAAAAACATTAATAAATAAATATTTTTGGGTTGTATTTTTTTAAAAACATATTCATTGGATTAAAAAAAAACTTTCTTCCATGCTTATTAAGAAAAAAAAATTGGTGTTTAATTTATTTGTCAATTTTTATAAGCCAGTTTAATTACACACCTGAAAATAGTGTTCCGGTATAGGGGCTTTTACGTTATATAAAAAAAAAGTTTTAAATCAAAATCACAGAAAATAAATTATTCAAAAAAAAAAAAAAAAAAAAAATGAAGCGAAATCATGATTTTCCGAAACAACCACTTTTTTCCAACCCCATTTTTAATAAAAATTGCGATTTCTTATTTGAATTTCCCAAGAAAAGTTTTTTTGAATTTTTGGAACAAAAAATGTACCCTATACCTATATTTACTGGCCTAAGGAATATATATTTTTTATTCTATTCTACATTTAATATTTATCTTCCAGTTAGAGGTTACTAAAATTCTTATTCAATGCCTAAATCAGAAAAGAACTTGATGAAAACATTATACATAGAAAATGGAAAATATTCATGGAAACCAAATACGAAGATGAAAGAAACAACCAAATAATGTGTAGGTTTATACGCTTTACTACAAGCGAGAAGGGTTAATAAATTTCCAATCATTCAGGAAAATTTACGGATGGGAAAATTTTAATGATAATTCTATCCGTTCGTTCCATGAATATAAGGAAATAAATAATTTTGTCGTTTCAGTTTTTGAGTAAAAATATTTTTGCTAAAATTAAATATACTGAATGATATGAATGAAAATGATGGGAAATTTTAGATTTATTTGGGTGGAAAATATTTGCATTGTCTGTGATTTGTGACCTGAAGGAATGTTGTTACAAATGTAAAAGAATTTTGTAGTTAGAATTGATTAAGTTTTTGAGGTTTATTATGTAACGAAATTATGGGTTTAAAATAATTATAGTTATGTAGCGTGAGTAAATGGCGAAAAGTTTGATATAAATTTCAGTTGCGTCATAATAAGAGAAAGATTACGTCAAACTATAATAAAGATCATTGAATTTAATTTTTAAATTTTTTTCAAAGGATTTTAATTTTTTAAAAGGAGTTAAACGATTTTTTCAAAGGATTTTAACGAAACTTCTGTAGATGTTTATTTAATTCAATACCAATAATACGAACCCTTACCGAAAAAAATTGACCACCCAAATTTTGAGAAAAACGATTTCAAAGTTCTGTAATTTTAACACGGGCTCTTATAGGGAAACTATTTTTTTCTTAATAAAATGAAAACGTGTCAAAGGAATTTGATAAAAATTTGATAAAAAGGAATAAAAATTATTCACTACGCCGTTTTTTAAATATAATTTATAAACATCATTTTACAACGCTTTTTCAACAATGCTTTCATATTGCTACAACATAAGCGCGCAGAAACTAAAAAAAAGGTATACAAATATAATAACCAATAAAGTAATAACTCAAGAATGTTAATACATTATTTAATTTTTGATAAAAGAAAACTTTTTCGCTGAGATGTACTTTTATAACTGACTATCTCTGAGCAACTACGTTAAACAAGTTTTAATAAAGAAATATTTAAAATAATCGAATAAGAAGCATAATATTTTTAATTATTGAGTAGTTTTTATTAATTT
This sequence comes from Brachynemurus nebulosus, assembly GCA_035578155.1. Taxonomy (NCBI): domain Eukaryota; kingdom Metazoa; phylum Arthropoda; class Insecta; order Neuroptera; family Myrmeleontidae; genus Brachynemurus; species Brachynemurus nebulosus. The sequence continues at coordinate 66,796,769 of JAPWDM010000002.1, forward strand.
TGTTAAGTTTATGATTGTTTGCAGGCCCGACGAGAGGGTGGGGTAGCCGGGGTTGCAGCCCTGGGGCCCGGGTTGGAAGAGGGGGCCCGTACCGGTTAATTGCGCCCGGGAAAAAGTAAAATCAGCTTTTTTTTTACTCATCATTTATTTTTTAGGGAGAAATTTTTAAGATATGTGCTTTTTTCTTGGGGCCCGCCATTTCTCTCCACGGCCCTGATTGTTTATATTATTCGCGCAAAAATTTATTTATTTTTGTTTGGATTGAAAAAATTTTTTTTATTCAAAAAATTATTTCTTTGAATTTTTTTTCAGTAGTTAAAGAAATATTTTCTTTGAAACAAAAAAAAAAAAAAAAAATAAATAAAATAAAAATAATAATTTTGCGATTTAGAGAAAAAAATTTAACGCAATTTTTAATTTTTGAACAAAGAAAACCCGTCTTGAGAGTCCGTCTATTATAAATTTCGTTACATTCTTAAACAGAAATTCCTTCGCTACAGATGTTTTCACTTCACAAAATCAAAAAAAACGCAATCTTTAATCTATATATTACGACTAGTAGGGGAGGGTGGGGATGTTTGGGACAATTTTCAGTGATTATTTTTTCTACGTCTTATAATTTTAGCTTAAAGAACCAGAACAATTGCAAATGGTAAAGTAACTTTTCAGCTATATTGTGATATTTTTTTTAAAGTTAAAATAATAAAAATTTGAATTAAAATAACAATTTTCTTAAAGTATATCAAATGTCCCAATCCTCCCTACCCTGGGGAGGTTTGGGACTGTGCTCGGGGAGGTTTGGTATATATAATAAAACTAAAAGATATCACTCAAAATCTTTGTATTTTTGCATTACTAAAGTAATTGAAATTAAATTAACAATAGTTTAGGCATTAGAAACTAAAATAATAATAATAACATAATTATTTGATTCTAAAACAGTCAAGTTCATGAAAAATTTTATAACTAAATCCCGCTACATGATGTCTTTCTTCCAAAAAATTCAGGTTTTTAATTACATGGAAAGGTTACTAATTACTATTTACAAAAAATATTTATTGGCTGACAAAACACATCTCTCAATCTGCCCCTTGTCATTGAAATTCTCGGAACTGGTAAAATTCCTAACACACTTTCAATTCTCATAACAGATATGTCTTCTTCTTGAGTAATGAAAGTTTTCTTTGATGAATCAATACATTTGAGGGACATAACACTGACTTCTATTTCTTCAGAAGGCGCATCTTCATCAGGTGGTCTTTGTACAATACAGGCATACCTATATTTAGTAGAGAGTCTTGCTCCTCCCTTGAACTCCACCAAAACAAATGTGCCGTGTTTCAAATCTTTCGGTTGAAAGTCTGAAAGATCAGCATACTGAAACATTCAGAATACTTTCACCAGAGGAAATGTCTGACGAACTCTCTAATGAGCTGTCAATGTTTTCAATTTTCTTCTGTTTTTTCTTTTTGATCTGGTTGGTAAATTTCCGAAAAATTATAGGTTTTTTCAGTTATTGACGAATATAGTTTTATTAAACGTTTAAAAATGAAAATATTTTCTTACATTTTAAGGTTATTTTGTTACAGATTCAGTTAAAAAAAATCATGTAAGCTTATTTGAGAGTGTATTATATAACATACAATCTCGCAAGCTTACATGATTTTTCTCTAGGGAGGTTTGGGACACTGTCCCAAACCTCCCAACATGAGCTGTCCCAAACCTCCCAAATGTGCCTGTTAAGTTAAAATGTGTTCTAAAATCATAACCTTAAAAAGATAAAGCTGTTTTGTTCATTAAAATAAACCTTAATGATGTGGTCATTTGATAAATAATTTACACTTACTTGATGATGTAAAATGAAGATAGAGTGAATTGAAACTTCGGGTTGAAAAACCCAGACTTTTTGAGGAAAAATCACAGTTTTCTCAATGACAGCAGCGTCTTCCAATTTAACTTCATGGAAGTCAAGGTACACTAATATTGAAGTTAGTCCTTCATTCTGGAGGGAAATTGGCTCACTGCAGCCAACGTAACAAAATAAAATGAAGGTGTCCCAAACCTCCCACGTCCCAAACATCCCCACTCTCCCCTATTCCTCTTTAAATATAGACATGAATTTTACAATATCTGAACCCAGAATTTTTATACAAATTATAAGTTTTTAATGTTATGAATCGGTTAAAATATTCGATTAACAGATTTGGAATGAAATCGAAAGATGATTGTCATTATTCATTAATTACTGTGAATCACTGAGCCATGATTAATATAATTATTTAATTCGATAGAAATTACTTTAAAGACAAGTAGGACCAGACAATATATATGTATGTAAGTAATTTTTCTAAATTCGAAAGAAATTCGAATATATCTTCTTTAAACTTGTTTTGGGGGACGGAGTTGTTAAAGGAATTCTTTAACACAACTTTGAAAATATGAATGTACATAGCTTCAGTATTAGAATCAGACTTTTGAATTAACTGGAAAATTAGGCAATCTGGTTAAAAAAATTGATATAAGTAAAAATTCAATTTGATTCAAATTTTAAAATACTTTACATTTACAAACAACGTTGAAGAGTTTAAACTAAATAAGAAATGTTTACCCATTTTCCATGGAAAATGATCTCATTTTATTTAAAACGACTATCTATGTATATCAATTTTTATTAAAAGTTAAAAGCTTTATTTTTGTGTAATAAATTGTACAAATTCTTTTAGTTCGACTTTTATAGAAACCTTAACGTTTCTTATGTTTCATGTCAAAACATTTTGCTTTTGACTTCTGATTGAAAATGGAGATTTCCTTTGAAATTTTAGTAAATTAAAAAATTGTCGTATATCAGTTTTTAGACAGAAAATTATAAAGACAATGGATTGGGGGGATGATTAGGAGGTAGGAGATGAAAATTTTTTTTTTTTACAAATTTTATCAAAATTGAAAATAAATAATGAAGAAAAAAGTTATCCGTGTTATTGTTAACGTCGAATTTTCGAAAAAATTGAATTTAATTTCTTTACTTTGAAGTTTTTCTTTTCGCTTATCTAAAGATTTATCCATTAAGCGTTTTTTCTCTTTATTTTAATTTTGGTTGAAATTTAAAACCGTGACGGAAAGAAAGATGATGGAAAGTGTAGATAAAAAAAATGGTTTGGGGGTGAGAGGACGAGGAATGGGTGATGTTGCTACTGTTGTTGACATATTTGTGAAGGTTATTATTATTGCAATCGATATTCGGAATTTAATTACTTTTTTGGTAGAATGAGATTTTTCAAGACCTATTTAAAATATTGAAAAAGATTTTATTTTTCGACATATCGCAATAATCGATTATGTTTGATCTGGAGAATAATTTTGTAGTAGCATTAACCCTTTATGAGCCACGGTAGCCAAATGGCTACGTGAACTTTAATTGTCATTTTTTCTTGTATTATTAAGAATTAGGCTGCGGTTACATTGGATACGAATTCGTACGAAAATTGATTCGTAAGAGCTCGTACGAAATTCATTCGTACGACTGTGTGGTTACATTGGATACGGAATCGTAATACGAATTTGTATTTAAATTTAAATTGAAAACCGTTAGTACATATTGCATGATATCAAACAATGGATCCAGTTACCGAATCTTATTTATTAGAATCACCGTTTCCAAAATTTCTAATTATAGAAAACAAACAATTCTGTGTAAACGATTATTTATTATTCATGTAGAGCAAAAAAAGCTGAGTTCTGGAATTACTTTGAGGAAATTTTTCAAGACAAACAGAAATTTTTAGAATATTTGAACATGTCGCAAGTCACATTCAATTACATTTTAAAATCTACTAAATTTCAGCTTCAATATTTTGTTAATTAATTTTTCATTACATATACTTAAAATGTTTTTGTTAGGTTAGGTTTGCTTTATTATATTGTAATATATTTAATTAAAAAATTATATATATATATATATATATATATATATATATATATATATATATATATATATATATATATAAATTTTAGTGCATATTATTTTCGGTTTCTAGAGACCTGAAAATAAATTTCTGCCATGGTCCCAGGTTCAAGTCGCGTCATGACAGTGGCTGTAATAGCTGAATTCCATTCTGGAAATTCGCTAAAACATAGTTATTAGTTTGGACGTTTACTAATTTATTGTGAGTATAATTTAAGCATAAAATATCTACTCTATGGAAATACATAGCATTTAGTTATATTAGAGAATATGTCATGAACATTGTTTTAATATTGTATATGACATTTATTGTTTAATGCTGTAGAGCACTCTCTGTAGTGCAATGCACAAATGTAAATAAGTATATGTAGTTACAGTAAAACTTTGATTAACCGTCAGTATTACATGATAGTACACGGCTAATACAGTAGACTCTCGTTAATTCACACATGCGATAATTCGAAACTCTCTATAATTCACGAGGTATCACAAGTTCCCTACAAATTCTCTTTATACCATGTGAGTTTTTTGAGAGTTGCCATCTCTATTACAACCAAATTTTTATGATAGAAATGGTACTGGAAAAGGTTCTTTTCTTGGATGTAATGGAAATGTAATCAAGAAAAACACTATCGGTTGAAGTAGCCTCAAGACCATATGCATATTTTTACCGCCTAACTGATAAATTTAAGAAAAATTAAAAAATTAAACTTGCGTAAAAAAATTTTTTTGCTCATTTATGTTGATAAATTAGTGCATTAATCAGTTTTATCGAAAAATTAATAAATATAGTCTCATTTAAAAATCTATAAGTTTGTATCATAGCTCGAAAACCATAAGAGCTATAAAGCTTCTGACTATAGCAATCGGTTGCCCCCATCGATATCTACAACTATTATTTGAACAATTTTTCGATTAAATCAACGGTTTGGCTGTAATTAAAATGGCAACTTTCGAAAAACTCGCACAGTATTTCGAACTAAAACAATACATTTTTATACACTTGGTAATTTGAACGAAAAAATCATTGCTACGTAACAAAACGACGCGTTAATTCGAACTCATGGTCGTCAAACGCTCGACAATTCAAAGTTGCAGAGCGAACGAGACAGAAAGATTGTAAGTACATTTTGAGACAAGTTCAAGTTCATTCCTCGCAAATGCTTAAAAAATTAAAATTGTTAAGTACCTGCGATAATTCGAACCTCTCTATAATTCGTAATATTTTAAGAATCGCTCGAGTTTCGAATTAACGAGAGTCGACTGTATACAATTGTTTAATGCTCAAGAATGGAAGTGTCGGTATTTATATCTGAATCACATAGTAGACTAATTGTAAGTGGTCGAGAAACGACATTTCATATTACACGATCAAATGTAATGCCAACTAATGGCAGAAATGATTCCAAGCTACAAGAATTCTATTTAAAATTAAAGAATGGATTTTAACCAATTCTCTAACGCTTAAGAAAGTATCGACATTTATCTGAATTACATTCTCGACCAGGTGGTCGGAAAACGACATTTCATATTACACGACCTAATATTATTCTAACCAATTGCAATGGTGAAAATGGTTTCAGGGTACAATTTATAATTCTATTTAAAATTAAAAAATTTTAAATAAACTATGTTGTAATGTTTTCGTTCCAAAGCTAATAGTACTCTCAAATTTTTTAAAAATTTCTGTTATCCATCTATTCGTGCCGACAGTTTCGGTCCCGACAGTGACGGTTAATCGAAGTTTTACTGTAGATGTAGGCAGCACAAATGTTGGCTTCGAATGTACCCAGACATTTAGATATTTTAATTAAAAATACATTAGCTAATTGAAATAATTTAATTATTATTAATAATAATTATTATTTTTCAATATTTTCATCTATAATAGATTAATTTGTTACCTAAATATTTGTAAATGTAAAGTTTTATTGTAAACATCTGTTCAGCTTTATTTGTGACTAAAAATTTCTAATTTTTTTTTTTTTTTTTGTTCTGAAATTTCTCCCCTAAGAACGTTTCATAAGATTTTGTTAATGGTGATGTTGAAATTGTTTCTCTATATGTTCAAATATGGGTACATCTAAATAAAAATTATTACCCTAAACCGGAGTGAATAGGCACGAATTCAGACTTCACACCGTATTTTTTTGTATTTATTTTATGAGTACCTAATCTTTGATATATTAGAAATGTATGCGAGGATGGTCACTCTATCACAGTATCCAAAAAATTTTGAAAATATCGATGGTTTTTGAAAAAATAACAAAAATCATACAATTTTTTCTCTATGAAAAATTGGGGTCAAAAGAGACGATAAAAGGGTGAATGGGGACAACCCGTAGGGCCGACGAAAATTGAAAATTAAATATAACACAATCTCGAATTTTTTGTATTTGTACATTCAAAAAAGAAATAATTCTTGATTTTTTGTAGAAATAAACATAGAATCTAAAATAAAGGTTATAAAGCATAGAAATGTTATGCTTAATGTGTCTATAAAAATATTGAATGACTTGATAACCTTGAAAGTGCTCTCTTTTATGTGCTTCATCCGTCCCTAATCATCCAACATTCGTCCCTTTATACTTTTACAGTGTCCCTATTCACACCTTTTCCGTCTCAATTAACTTCCAACTTAGACCAAATCTCAAGTCCTCATTATTTCCTCTTAAAAAAATCTAAACTCAATTTTTAATATTTTTTATTCAACTTCAAGCTTAGTCACTATTGTTATCCGAAAGAATAATGATTATACTATAATTTAAGTAAGATATATGTTCACATTTACATTTAGTATTTTTAAATTAAGTTCATGAATCACATTTTAGTTTCGTCCCTATTCACCCGCCTGTCCCGATTCATCCCACCCTACGGTAATCTGTTACTTTGTGTGTCTTGTAGCATAAATTTACGAGGTTATCTTATAGTCTCTGGTTTCAATGTTCGGCAGTATTAACATTAAATACACAGAATATACTAACATATAATATCGTCCCGGTTAAATATAAAATATTTTATTTTACTTACTATATCCCCAATACTATATACTTATGTGTAATTTTTACTTTCGTTTGGTGTGCTTTTATAAAATCAATATACCCCTGTCGCAGCATCCTGCATAACATAGCCAATTTCCGTTTATAAAAATTAGTTTTTCACGGAAACTAGTTGACATAGAATAATAGTTTAAAGATCTTTTTTATGTAATTTTTTCTCCTCTTTTAAATGGTGTAAAAAAATTTGGCAAAAATTTTTGAATAAGTGAAAATTTTGGTAAAAAACTAATTTTTTGCAAGAACAAAAAACCATGTTCCTGGCATCCGACGTATTTGGCTGAAGAACTCATCCAAGGGTTTGGAACATATATACATTATATATATATATATATATATATTTTATATATATATATATATATATATATATATATATATATATATATATATATATATATATATATATATATATATATATATATATATATATATTAGTAAATATTATTTTCGGTTTCTGTGGACCTCGAAACAAATTTCTGCCATAGTCCCGGGCTCAAATCGCATATGACAGTGGCTGTAATAGCTGAATTCCATATCTACTAAAAAATTTCGAAACAACAGTTTTCAAAAATTTTTCATAGATTTGAACGTTTCTGACACTAATTTCGGAAAGTACTGATTCAAAAAATTTTGCAACAGACATTTGTCGTAGTAAATTTAATAAACTTTATGCCAATATAATCATTTCCTTTAGAAAAAATATTCCAAATTTGAGGTATGAGTAAATTAGTATATTACTTATCCAAAACCGTAAGTCTTGTTTTTGTGAAAAATTACTCTTTCAAACCTTGTAGGTAAACAAAATTTAACATTCGATTTTCTGGTTACTATAGTTACAAAAAATAACAGGTTATAAAAGTTTATTTAGGTATCTTTCTAGGACCGTAAGTAATCACTTACTGTCAATCTTTTTTGAAACATCTATTATACTTATTTTTATTAAAATTGTATTTTGGATGAATTTTATTACTATACCTAATATTTGGCTGAAAAAATAAGTAACCAATTCATACTCAGACCGTAAGTTTATTTTTGTTAGCATAGATGCTTAAAAATCCTCGACTTTCAGCCCCGAATTCTTAAATTGCCTCCGAGGCCACAAAAATAACACCTATGGTCATCAATCATCAATATGGTCATCAAAAATTTTTAAAATTTTTCTTCCCAAAAATAAGTGATGAACAAAAAAGATCCTCTTAACTTTTTTCCCGGGTCCTTTATCGACAGCTACGAGCCCGCTCCTCAAGCTCGGGCCCCGGGGCTGCAACCACGGCTACCCCACCCTTTCGTCGGGCCTGATTATAAGAAGGAACTGGAGTCAAAATGATCTCCGGCCCTCTACTATATTTTTTAGCACTTATCTCTGTATTGAAATTGTACCTATATTATATTTGCAGATTTTATACCTGCCGGCTATAACATATGAAGTTTTAGGTATACACATACTATATAAAATAAATTACTCCCCATTTTACGACGTAATTTAAAAAATAAAATAGTGAAAATGTTATCAAGAATAAATTTTTCGTTCAAATATTGTGGTGGTCTCTCTTCAGTTTTTATAACGACAGAATTTTATGCGTTAGTAGGTACCCGATAAATGAAATACATATATACAGTTGAAAAAAATTATATGTTTGTCAGAAACAATAAAAAATTTTGTATTCTGGCTGCCAGGAAAGAAATGGATATGTATAGATATTATATATTTATAAAAAAAAGATTTCCTGGAAGATTTATCCAGTAAAAAAAAAAAATATCTCTAACATTTTGTTATCGTTAGAGGATTCGGGTTTCACTTTCGAATGGAATTCAATACTCCTGTCACAGCATTATGCGTAACATGGTGAATTTCTGGGCACAAAAATTACCTTTTCTTGAAAAACCGCTTATATATATATATATATATATATATATATATATATATATATATATATATATATATATATATATATATATGTATATATATATATATATATATATATATATATATATATATATATATATATATATATATATATATATATATATATATATATAATGGTAGTGGTTTCGAAATTCTTTTAAATTTTGGGAAAAACCTTTTGAGGTTCCGAGCACCAGTCTGGCTGGAGAACTAATCGAAGGGTTTGATATTTCCAACGTTTTCCCCAAACTTCATAAAAATCGAATGTTGTATAATTTCTCAAAGTTCATTTCTATGTTAAGAGAAAACTAAAGTTTTTAAGACAAAACTAAATCAGTTTTTAAGTAAAATACTAATTTCTTTATCGATAATTTAATTGTTTGTGTTATGAATTTAAAAATATAGTCATGAATTAATAGTTAAGTCGTAAAATGAATATATCAAATATTTTAAAAGATAAGTAGATGATAATTTTTTGAATTTATTACAGAAAACATGACTGTGAATTATAATTAATCCGGACGATGAATAAAATTATGTATGTATGTATATTTATAATTTAATAGTATATTACTTGCCGAAAATCATACATGTTATTCTTGTAATCTCGGATAAAGTTTGAAAATTCGAGGCTGAAAGCAAAGGATTGTTAAGGAGTTACATCACTTTGGAAAAAACAAAAATGTTTCTTATCGGCTTGAATGAATGAAGTGACATCTATAGAATAATATCCAAAAGGAATTATGACTACGGAAATAATCGACCGTTTATTATTATTATTTTTTTTTATACAAATAAATATTTTATTAAATAAATTAAAGTAAAAAAAATGTTTTTTAAGAAAAAGCTTTTATTTAAAAATGGGCTAAAAAAAATAAAATAACCTTTGAGTGAAGTTTGAAGCAATATGCAACATAATTTATAAAAGCTTGTGAAACATAATTATGAAAATAATTATTACACCTTGTGAAACATAATTATGAAAAAAAAATCGATTTCTTTTTTTGTTTTTTTAGCGAATTTCCCCTTAAATCAGTAAAAATTTTATAAATCACTATTTTCCCATTTTTCTTTTTTTATACCGAATCATAATTAAATTACACCTTTCCTTTGTTAATTCTCATTTCCATTAATTACTGTAAAACAACAGATAATTTTATTATTTAATCGTTTCAGTTTGAAAAAAATAAAAAATAACTTGTCTTACAATGAGCTCTTTTTCTAAAGAAAATTTTTCATTTAATATCACAAAATACAAATACACTTTAACAACCGGCTATACATATAATATCCCTAAGGGAATCCAATCCCTTTGTAATATGACACAACAAAACAAAACACAATTTAATACACAATATAAAAAAAGGATGGGATCATTTGAAAGAAGTGAAACAAAAAATACAACACAACATTAGTTTAGTTCGTTTAATAGTGAGTTCTTCAAGTTCTATAGTCTCTTCGTCGATTTTCTTCGAGTAATGTAAAATTAAAAAGAAGACGTTGATTTTGAGCCCTGTTAAAATAGGTGAAACTGGTATTTAGATGCCTAAGCTCACTATATAAAATGACAGATACATTACTTATTGCAAGAATCGTTTAGTTTTTCTTTCTTTGTTTATTGGAGAAAGAATAGGAGGTACCTTTCTATTTCCTTTTTGTTTTGTTATTTTTAACAACTGTTGTGTGTCTACCTACATGGTGGCGGATTTGGGCAATGGAAAGGGGAGAAAAAAAATGCTTTTGTAACGCGTGATGACATGGTAAAATACGGGTTCGCATGCGGTAAGACAGATAGATAATGGTACAAGAAGAACAAGCAAGTTGAGCTGGGAATAAATTATTGTGGAGCAAACAAATTAGACGGATCGAGGCTTTAAAAAATAAAAATAGGGTTCAGGGCGGTGGATCCCAATACCTAATTATATTTTTTAAATTTATATAAAATATAAGTGATGAGCCAAAATAAAAGAAAGAAACACACACGAGCGAAAAAGTTACACAATACGCCTTACAATCAAATTGCGTACTATACTTTATCTACGTTTAATATGATTAATCATACATTTAAATATTATGTCGAACCTACAATATATTAAAAATAAATGTCACCCCTCAATTTTTAGATAAAAATTTTATACAGATTTTAATACAATATACAGTATAAAAATTAATAAGAATACATAAGCTTTGGTTCTTTACACATAAGCGTGTGTAAAGTACAAAATTTCACACAGGCTTTTTTGTCTGCACGGTAAGTTGCGTATTTAATCGAAAAAATGTTGCAAAAACGAGATCCAAAGAGCACTTAACGATCCGTGTATTGTATTACATGTTTTACACGATCAATTTAAGAAAATTAAATATATTAAATAAAAAAAAATTTGTATAAATTTTATAGCACCCAATTTTTTTAATTGTTCAAATTGTACTTTCACTTCTAGTATATGCATAAATAATTACAATCATTTTTGAGGTGATTTTACTTTCCGCATAGTAATTTACTTACCGCACTGTTACTTTACTTCTCGCACTGTTATTTTTCGGTTATCATGGATATAGCATATAACCAAACGTTCGGTAAATGTAAATTACCAGTATTGTTAACAGTATCGGTAAGTAACTATATATAAAAATATACGATCGTGCAAAAATAGATTTCAGCAAGTGTTTAGCCCTTTTAAACAAACCATGTGGAAAAATGCCGGACTTTTTGCTGCCAGTAATAAGTACAATAGTTAAGGTTCAAACTTCAAAAAAGTGAACCCTAGGAATTTACAAAATATAAATTAGACTAAACTATATTGATAAAACTGAAGATTGTTTAGAATTATACCGTATGTCGGAAATCTGTCACAGATGGCGACACCTGTACCAGTGAATATGTACATATGACAGCATTTTCAGCCGCCATATTGCAGGGCGAGTTAACTCATCTTAATCATTTAAAGTGTTAATAAAACATTGTTTTTAGGAATATTATTAACTTGTTTACGAAATGTGTTTAAAATTCTTCTAAACATATTCTGAAACATTCTGTAGAACATGTTTACTTGTACTCCCGTCCCGCCTACCCGTATATTTTCATTTATTTATCATGTTTCAAGAATGTTATTTCCGCTCTTAATGAGCTCGTCTTTTTAAAGTAACCTTTAGGTTTTTTAAAAAAAATATAATGTTAATAAATAAATTATTTGCAGACTTTGTTTATATAATAAAAATTTTTGCCTTTTTACACAAATGGGATTTTCTTCCACGCATGTTTTAATAACACTATGACAGATATTATGGGCACATAAAGTAAGTGTGTGTTACGCGCTTTAATAAATAAAATTTATCAAATAAAAAATAAAGAACACCCACCACCATGTAAGGATTTGGTATGGGAGATTTCATTTATACGAAGCTTTTTATATTGAAATGAATGTTCGTCAAGTTTTAAAGTAGAAAGTAGTACAGTGGCACGCCCTCGTTAATTCCGTTTCCCCCAAGTTTTATGCTCGAGTTTTAGCCCCACTTTACTGCCCATTATGATGAATTTTTAATATCTATTTTATAAGAACGTGGAGCCAAAAATTTTGGGCCAGCCGCAAGTAATTTATGGAAGCATACTTAAGGGGGGGGGTCCTCCAGACAACAGGTTTTTTAATAATTTTTTTTAAAACACTGGATACATTTATTGTATCAAGTGCAGTTACATATAGTATAGTACATGTTATGGTGTATTCACTCCAGTGGCGTAGCGTGCCTTGGAGGGGCCCTGTATCAAAATTAGTTGGGAAGCCCAAATGAAGGGTAAAAATTTCTCACAAAAGAAACAAAAATCCTTGCATTAAATTAAATTAAATATTTATTGATTATAAGTTATCGCTTCCTCCTAGAAATTAAGCTAGCCAAACAATTCAAATTAAATATACACTTTTCTTGTGTATATTATTTAACATAATTATAATTTTTTTTTTGGCAAATTGATTTATTAAATCATCTATAGCTGAAGACGGTTTCAATTTTTCTAAAATTTCTGCCTCTATAGAAATAGTGACAAGTCTGATAGCCGTTCCTGCCCCATCAAAGTCGTATTTTTGAAGTTACCCATGTTGCCAACTCTTGGGCGCACACTTAACCCGGAAAAAAAGAGATTGCTTTTTTGACAATTGTCATTTCTGAAGTGAAAACTATTATAGGCACGTATGACTGTTTTTTATATGTTTTTTTTCCGGGAAGCACGAGATTAAGTGACATTGTGGGTAACATTTTACTAATTTTTGTTTACACACGTTAGGAGCCTCTGTAGCCCGGGGGGCCCGTATCATTGATACGGCTGATACGGCGGTAGCTACGCCCCTGATTCACTCATAAATTTTTATGCAAAAAAAAGAAAAAATGGCGGCGCTACAGCTGTTCCAAGTTGACTCTTTTAATTTGCGTCGTGCAATGCCCAGCCTCTTGTAATCAACTGAATTCAATCGGACAAAAAAATTTTATTAAAATAAGTCTACACTTTCCATTTCTGATGAGAATTTTTTTTTCACAATTTAAAATCAAAAAGAAAAATATATCACTTTTTTTATAAACAAATTGTTATAAACAATATTTATAGTAATAATTTATGCAAAATTTTAGGTATATGCAAAGGTCAATATATTAAATAAAAAATATCTGTACAAAATTTCAAGTTAATACCTTAATAACTTTTTAAGTTATGTTCCACGGCGCGGAAAATAACCTGCTTTGCCTTCAATTCTTGTAAAAGTTAAAACGTTTCCAACTTGCCTGCCTCTCCTCTACTACACAGAGAGAAAATTCCTATAAAAATTACTGTGCTCATACTTCAATCGACGTGTAACAGGCGAACATATTCAATTTTGTACGATAAAACTATAAAAATTATAGTTATATTATTGTAATTTTTATAATTTTACCGTACAAAAATTGGATATGTTCGCCTGTTACACGTCGATTGTAGTATGAGCACATTAATTTTTATAGGAATTTTTTCTCCGTGTACGCCCCATTTCAAAAATTACTAAATTTCTGCTAATAATTCATATTTATAACATAAAAGTTTCGTATATGTATATTATTATTAACGAATACGAAGTTTATAACCGCATCTATGTTGTCCGTATTGTCACGCACGTCACACATACAGTGACACTACTGTCACACAACGTCATTGTGGCACGTTTTAACCGCACACATAATACACCACCACCACGTTTCATTCGTGCAAAATGTTTTCTCAATAAATATGAGATATGGGAATTGTGGTTTAAAATCAAATATTAGCTTTGAAAATATTACAACACCGTCACCAGCATCGTGATCGAATCGGCCGGGGGAACGGGGGATGGGTAAATAATAGGTAATAGCTCTGCTGGCATCGTGTAACATCGTCACCGGTCCCCATGTAGCTCGACATCATCGGGCTCAGTTCACGTCATTTATTATCAGCGTTAAATGATGTTTGAATATCGTTTTATTCTCATATTGATTGGAAATTAATTGGAAAATTGAGTGGAAATCGAAGGGAGTTTTTTCTGTTATTGGTCGGTATTCTTATAGAAAACAGTTTCAGTGCTGTTCTTACGTAACTTGTTCATAGAGTACAACTTGTTCAATTATGTTTAAGTGGATGACCGCCACCTACTCAGTTCCAATCCCCAAAATTGTCGGTCTTCAGGTTGATGCTCTTCTTTCCATGGTGATTTTCCATCACTTCACTTAAATAGTCATTCCACGAACGACCATTTTTCGATTATTATCCATTTTTAATATATTAATACGTGGCTAAATTAGGTAGGGTCAAGTGGGGCATTTGCAATAACGGGGTATACGTGATAACATACTATGTCTAGCCATATTGTTTTGTAAACGGGGTTGCCATTTCTGATATGAAGAAAGTATTACCTTAACTCAAAGCTAACCACCTGTCAACACTGTTTTACCGACTTACAAATGAGTAACCATTACATTTCGCGGCAGATGTTCAAGAAACGTGGTTCCAAAATTTATAATCTAACTTTTCATCGAGTGTCATCTACATTTCTAATGTAAGTTTTTTATTTTTCCCTTCAATAAGTTTTATATCAATCCCTTATCATTTACTGATCCCTAAGCACTCCTCCTTAGCAGATTTCAAAAAATAAAACCGGAACGGGAAAGTTCTAAACGGGAAAGAAAATATTGCTTGGAATAAATTGTTAAAAAATAAATTATATTATTGTCTTTAAAAATCATTACGTTTCTTGATTCTCAAGTAGCTATTCCCCCTTAACAAAGAAAAATTCGAATATTTTTCAAAAAGTATTTGTTTTTTCACGCATCATCAATTTCAATAATGAGATTGTTCTATCATTCTGCTACTCCATTTGTTTCGAATATTTCTACGTCCTTTATTTTACATCTCATTTCGAGTTCAATGACCAAAAAGCGAATCTATTAGTCATTCAAATACATACATCTACAAAAAAAGCCAATATTAATTTTATTCTATGTTGCCAACAAACATCAACTATCTGCGTGAAGAGCTCATTTGATTTTATTTGTCTGTCTGTTGACTGTAGCTCTCTGTTAATGGACGGGCATTAACTGTAACTGTCTGACAAAAAAAAAAAAAAAAAAAAAAAAAATGTAAAAGGATGACAGCAACATAAATTTTGAATTATTTTTTTAGTAGGCGTACCATGAGCTTTAATGTTTTGGAAACAGATTAATTATAAATAATATAATTTTAGTAGAAACGGAAAATCGTCTCGACATTCGTTTGGTTTTGTTTCGAAACAATTGAGGCAAAAATTTTTATTTGTTCAAGGGTTAATGTACTGAATCAATGATTCTGTAAGCCAAATATCTTCTTTCAAATCCATGCAGAAACGAAAAGTATATAATAGGGTGAAGGAAGGAGTACTTTCCAAAATACTGGGCAACATTTAAGTCGGTAACGGCATTTTATAAATAAACATTGCTATTGCTAAGAAACCACAGACCAATAAACACTATTATACTACCACAGAAAGCGTAAAGCCAGTTTGTTGGCATTTTTCTTTGAAGCAGGTAACAGAATGAGACGGGTGAGCTCTAAGAAATATAATATAATGTCAATTTTTGAGAAAATGCGACTATAATTATTGCAAGACATAATTTGTAAACGTACGTATATTTTGAAAATAAAGCGAATACCACTTTGTTTCTTTCAAAATTTTGCAGTTTTTTTTCAAACGTTTGTATTTTTCCAAATAAATTTGGGTTTGTCTAACGAAAATTTATTGCTTAGCAAATTAACGAGAAGAACTGTCAACTAATAAAAACGCGACAGCGAAGCTGAAGCGTTTTTGGGTTGACAGTTCTTCGAGTTAAATTGCTTTAGGCAAGAAATTTGAGTTGTAGAAAATACAAATTTATTTAGAAAAAATATAAATCTCAAGTGTAATACGCTAAGACAATTTAACGAATAAAATAAATTAGTATAATTCATATTCTTATTTAATATATTGTTATCATGGTTCTGAAACCAGTTAAATTTACCTATACGAGTTTTTGTTTCGTTTTTATCGCGTTTACCTACGATAAAATGACCAGTGAAATGTTTTGTACCATTTTTTTTCTCTGTAAAAATCTGTCCTAACTTTTTTTCCATGGTAATAGTGAAGAAACTACAATATTCTTATGGGACTTGATACATATGAGTTAAGTTGTCAATATTATATTTTGACAATAATTGTTTGAAAACATTACTACGGATATCATTGATTATTGCATTGATTACTATATTACAGAATACTATCCGGTCGTATCCTGGTCGTATCTGGCTGCCTCAATTATACATTTATATAATTAGTCTATATAATATAATGTATAATATGATCATTGGTCTGTGTAAGAAACTTATACAAATTTACTTACCTAAATATCATGTTTGTTTACCTCAAAGTTCATTTGAAAAATAATAACTTAATTTTTTTAGGACTTCGAAATAAGCACGTGTAAAAAGTTTATGTCACGTGTTTCTGTGTATATTTGCTTATTTGTTTGTGAAATATATACTATATACTATAAAACAATCTATGTATTCATTCGAACATATCATACTTTTAATATCAATGACTGAATCAATAATGCTACAGGCCAAATATTTTCTTTTAGATCGCACTGCAGTCTCAATATTTCACATTTCAATCCACCATATTTCTTTTTAGGTTGAAATATTGTATAGAAAGTAAATAACAGTCACTGGCCCGAAGGCATTGAAAAAGGGTTTGGGATGCCTTTGTGGGAAAAATTGATTTTAGGATTTGTGCTATATTAAGACAAAACTGGTGTAAAGGTGGCCCTGCCTACACACTTAAACTTGTCTTTGAAATATTAAAAATCAGGATCTGTTTTGTGTATTTTAATTGAATTGATTCACCTACTCATATTTCATACACATTATTTGATGAGAGGAAGCTGTTAGTGCCGCATGCTATACAAATATCTATTATTTAGAGCGTTTATGGCTTGTTCGGAAACAATATGGAACAGTATTTCCTAAAGTGAGTGTCGCGATACACTCGTTTTTGGTAAAGGCCATACAATTTATGTTGAAATTAAAGAAAAATATATACATTGGCCTTATAATTGCTTTCATCAGAACTAATAAATACCCCTGTCGCAGCATCTGCATAACATAGCGAATTTCCAAATTTTGGGGACTGGCGGATCTCATCTAAGAACTGTACCTATTTAAAATAGTTTAGCTTTCTAAGAGTAAAAGATTTTTTAAAATCGGCTGGGTAATTAGTTTTGATATTTTTGGAACCCAAGAACCCGAACGGACTTTGTGCAGCATAGTTGTATCCATCTAAAATAATTTAGTTCTCTAACAGTGAAAAAATTTTCAAAATCGGTCGGTTAGTTTATTTTTTACAATAATGGGAACAGTAAACCCTGGCGGAAATCATACAACATAACCTTTATTCATCTAAAATAATTTTAGTAAAAAGTTTATCCTAACAGTAAAAAACGGGTCCTAGGGATCTCATATAACTTATGGTAGTTCGTAAGGTTCTTGTGGACATCATTTAATTACTTAATGAATTCAAATACTTTAACTTCCTAACGGTGAAAAAATTTTCAAAATTTTCGACATTCGCTAAAAAAATCATTGAAAAATATTTGATATGTTTCGATCAATTAATGGTCAACATCAGCAAATAAAAGTTACTAAAATCGAAGAAAAGAATGAGTTATTTGTCCGTAGAAATTAAAATACAAATTCTGAAAACGAGCAAAGAAATATTGAAAAAACTAGATCGGCAAAACATTCTGACAAATAACACTACCCAACTAATACTTGCCAATTTGAATGAAACTTAACATACTTATTAAACAGCGAAAAATATTAAATACGTGTTTTTTTATTTCGGCTAAATACGCTTTTTAGGGGTAGAAAACACCATTCAACCTCTGTAGATGAAAACAGTTATAGCTAAATATTTTTGAAACGACATATTTTTTGAAAAAAGGGCTGAGTACCAAATTTGTAGAATTTAAAGCGATGCACTTGATAGTGACCCTGAAATCGATTTTCAAGGTCAGTTGAAAATGATTAGCCATTGCCGAACTTTGACCATATCCTGTACCTATAAGCAGTAATTTCATGTATTGACTCAATCTATCTTCAAAATTGATTTGTTGCGTTATTTTTCTAAAATAAAAAAAATAAAAACCTGACGAAATGGAAAAATAGGCGCAAATTTATAGAAAAAATTAGAAGAAAACATTTTTGTAAGTAATTTTAGAAGTAAAGTTAAGAAAAGATTTAATATCACTCCAATTGTAAGTTAAACATTAACTTTATGTTATATTAGAAATTTTCAAAATTTTTTAAAATTTTTATTGCTACTCTATAGTTATCATATTAGGAATTCAATTCAACATATGATTAACTATTATTTTTCCGATTGCGATTGAGCAAGTATGTATTTTTCAAAATTACTTCTTGATCACTTATTTTCTATCTTGCATGTGAAATTCGTTCGAATATACTTTGAACCATTTAGGGATGAAAAGTAAACTACTCCTTTTGAAAAATATTAAATGATTTTCAAATGACTTTGGAAATTGACCTCAAGGTCAACTTCAAAGTCATCATCAAGTGCATCACTTTGAACTCTATAACTTTGGTCCTAAGCACTTTTTTCAGAAAATATATCGTACCATAATCCACTTCTATGTTGATTCCTGGTCCCTTTTCCTGCGTTTCTAATATTTATGTCAATAAAAAATGTGCTACCGTAGACAAGGATGAATAGGTACGCATTCAGACTTCACACCGTATTTTTTTGTATTTATTTTATGAGTACCTAATCTTTAATATATTAAAAATTTACGCGAAGATGGTCACTTTATCAGCAGTATCCAAAAAAATTTAAAAATATCGGTGGTTTTTGAAAAATTAACAAAAATCGTATAATTTCTTCTCTATGAAAAATTGGGGTCAAAAGAGACGAGAAAAGAGTAAATGGGGACAACCCGTAGGGTCGACCAAAATTGAAATTCTAATATAAAATAATTTCGAACTTTTTGTATTTATACATTCAAAAAAGAATTAATAGGTACTTGATGATTTTCTGTAAAAATAAACGTAGAATCTAAAATAAAGTTTATATACTCCTGTCGTTTACCCCTAAGTTTATATTCCTCCTATTCTTATTTTAGTTCAAAAAATAATTTTTCAAAAGACTAAGACATAATAATTAATAACAGTGAGATTCTACGTCCATTTTCAGACTTTTGTCTCATACAGACGTTACCTAGAATTTTTTTATCTACAAAAACATCAGTCTACAGAATTTAATTTATTAGTTAGGAAAATAATTCAAATATGTCTCACTAACAATAAATGTCTTAAATGAGTTTAAAAAATCAAAACGATACTGTTTATTAAATTGCGTAAAAGCTAGTAAATGCAATAACAGATATGATGAATTTATAAGGATTTTCTTGTACTACAAAATCTTAAAAATATGGAAACGAGTACTTTTTTTTCGTTAATTGTGTTTTATTCTTTTGCACAAAATTTTAAAAATACTTTAATTTCTTAAGAAAGGGAGGCAACTTTAGTCACAGATATGCCTATGAACAGTTTTTGGTAATCCGGGAAAAACGAAAACACTTTTTAAAATTTTTTTATTGTTAAAATCGAAATGTTCTTTTAAAGAGGGTTAAAATTACCATATTTTATATTAAAATTTTAACACAATCACTCCCTAATTAACGAGCCTTACTTAATATTAGCAAATTGAGAAAAAACACGTCAATTAGATTTTTTTACACAGATTTTATTTGTTATATAATTCAAAAGGATATTTTAAAAATGTGTATGAATGGCTTTCATTAAATAAATTTCAATATATTTTCCATTTATTTTAACAGTGGAATGTCCTTATTAGTGGCTATACTTTCGGCTTGGAGCGAATTAGACGAAGATTTTCTTCTAAAACCAAATTTAATAATTAATTAAAGAAATAAAAAAAAAATTTGTGGATTTCCTACCGTTCAAATATAATCTTTATTGTATGTAAAAATGTTATTACATTTTTTCAAAAAACTGTAAGTAAACTGTAAAATTTTCTTTACAAATATGTTAAAATAGAGAAATGTTTCCTTTTTAATTTATTTTTAACTCTTTTTAAATGATTCACTTTAAAATTTTTTAATATTTCTTAATCGAAATTTCATAAAAGAATGTGTCAAAATTTAAAAAAATTTTTCTTTGTTAAAAAAAAAAATTGAATGTGCAAAATTATTTAATATTAGAATGCTCTGATTATACAATTCTAATCATAACTGTATTGTCAATTGGATAAAAAATTACGTAAAAATATTATTGTTTGAATATGATTTAACGTAATTTTTATACGATTGAAGCAAACTCTTATTAATTTTAGGAAGGTGTAAATATAATCTAAATTCTGATCATATCACATAACAGATATCGTCGGGATTTTTTTTGTAAAAAAAAATGGAACAGAGATACATTATAAAAACATTTAACTGACAGAGAAATAGAATATAGCCGAATCGTTAAATTGGATTAAAAAAATCATGACACGCTACTTATAAAGCGGTTTTTTTCGAATTTAGCTCGCAAAAAATGAGACAGAAAAAAAAGAATGCGAGTGCGAGTGAAATGGAGAACGACATATTTCCTAGTTTTTCTCGAAAAGTAAGTAATTTAGAGCAACGGTATAAAAACATTTTTTATGCATTTTACCTTTTACAATGGCTTAGTGTAAAAAAAAATTTGAAAAATTGCTTAATTCTGGCAAAAAACTCATTTTGTTGACAAAAAACGCGCGGAAAACCTACTTCTGGGCATCCGACGTGTCTGGCTAACGAACTCATCCAACGATTTGGAAAATCGAATTCGCACACAAAATTTCATAAGCATTAAACGTTTCGTTCGAGAGTTATCGCGCGGATACATATATATATATATATATATATATATATATATATATATATATATATATATATATATATATATATATATAAATTTTAGTGAATATCATTTTCGTATTCTAGGGACCTCAAAACATATTTCTGATATGGTCTCGGGCTTAGGTCGCACCATGACACCTGGCGTAAAAGCTGAATTTCCAGTTTTGGAAATTCGCTAAAAGAAGAAATTACTAAGGAATTGTGATCACTTTTGAAATGTTAAATTTTTTTCCCCAAAAATTAAAAACTTTCACGCAAATTTCACGTTTTAGAACTTTCTGAACAATTCTGGTTTCGTGTCGCTCCGCTTGTTTCTCCGTCTATGTGTACCAAGGTCCCACCAAGTGACATAACTTCAGAACTATTCGATCATTACTGATAAAATTTTTAAAAATTGTACAGTTGGATTCATAGATAATCTACGAATTTTATTGATATCTTACTTACTACTAGCCCCATTTTGCTCAAATTTTGTGAATATTTGGGGAAAAGGTCAAATAATGGTCGCCATAAACTTCTATACAAATTAATGATAGATACTGGGCATGCGTAAATGTAAAATATACCATCGTAGGGTGCATGGAATGGATTCGTTGTTGTTCTTGTTATTATGACAACACAAAACCTTAAGTTTAAAAAAAAAAAATGTAATTTTAATTTTTCGCTGTTATTTGACCAATTAAAGCCATACAATATTGGCTTCTTTATTTCAAATATGACGTTAATAATATGATAAGACACGAAATTTAAGTTAAGATATAGTTTAAGCACAAAATCACTTTGAAAACTGGACAAAAGTCTTCAAAGTGACGACAAAGGTAGATGACTCTGCAACATTGCTTTATATTATTTTTATAAAAGGTGCAAGTAAGGAGCCGGTACACATTTGGCAACTTTACCCTAGTTTAGTATCTTGATTAAGACAATATAGTTAATAAGATCATTATAGTTAATAAGATCAAATAATGACCATGTATCTGTTACATCAATCAGATGACACAGAAGATGTAATAAAAACGGTACATAAAAAATCCAAAAAGTGAGATTTACATAATTCATTGCAAAAGTGTGAATTTTTGTGAATTCATTCTAAAAAAAAAAAAAAAATTTAAAATTTTTAAAAAATTTTTATATTTTGTTAAAAACATCAACCAAAATGGTTTTACTTTTACAACGAACTATGCAAATGTTAATGTGTATCTTGTGTATCGTTCTTCATTCAATTTTCTGAGCTACACAATATAGGCAATGTTCTTACTTGCCCCTGAATATAGGCAATTACACTGCGTTGCCAAGTGGCCCCATATCATAGTTAATAAGATATAGTTATAATGATCTTATTATTAATAAACATAGTTCAGATATTACTGGCTCCAGGACCAGATTAGCCAATAGGCCAACCTAGGCCATAGCCTAGGGGCGGAATATTTGTAATTTTGACGTTTTCTTTTTTTTTTTTGCTCGTCACTTATTTTTGAAGAGAAAGTTCGAAAAAAAAGTAGGAAAAATTTAGATTTTTTAAGATTTTCTTCTTTTCATGTTCATTTTCTTCAAAGGTAGGGGTGGCAATGCGGCACTCAGGAACTGGCCCCCTACAGCTGAAACAACTACTCATATAAGAATATTGCTGAAATTTTTTGTAGAATATTGTATAGTGTAGTGCACTGTTTGTTTAAAAATAATTGCAAACGCAAACGCAGTACATTGTTTTAGCAATAGTTGTGCCCTTGTACATACGTATTTTTTGATTTTTTTATTGAAACTTTACAATATTCCATATAATCCTTGAACTATAATATTGTCGATAAAATATGTACCTAACCTACCATCACTGAAACACATAATATAATTAATTATACATATATGTATCTCGTTTAGCTTTATGTGAACTTTGTTTACAAAATCACACAAAGAGTAAATATGGTACACCCACATTTTAAATTATCTTTTACCTTTAATTTATTCAATAATATGTAATTTTATACTCATGTAGGGCATTATTAAAAGTGTTCGCCATTCATGCCATTTTAGAACATAAAGCTACTTGTGAAACGAATTTCATTTTAATTATGATGTATTTTATAATGTTTACTACTGTCAATATTTAGATATTTAGAGTAGGAATGATCGATATTAGAAAAAAATCGATGTTGACATCGATGTTAACATCGATTCAAGAGTATCGATATACGATATATATAGAAAAAAAGACATCGATGTTCGAAAACATCGATGTTTATGTAGCAAAATAAACAAGCATTATAATCTATTATTTTATTTATTAAAAATTAACATTGCCAGTATTTATTTGGTACACTTTACAAAAAAGTCATTTTGTTAGAAGTTTCCCTTTTAATCTGTTGCTTTGTTGATACAAATGCTGCCCAGCTTTTTGAAAAAAGTCTCTCTGAAGCTGTTGAAGTTGCTGTGCAACACAAATATTTAATGGCAATTTTTTTCAAGTTTGGATATGTAGATCCTAGAACTTGCCATAAAAGTAATGGATCTTGTTTTAAAACAGCTACAGGACTTTTTAAATACTGGATAGCTTAGAGTAATATCTATAATTCTATCTAAAATTCAACAAAAAATTTAATATGCGAAATTTCAGCTGTCTTTGAACGAAATACCCGGTTGCTCTCATTTTTTATAGCTACAAAAGTAATGAAAAAACGCATTGGTAATTTTTATTTCCTACTACTATTGATACAGAACTGTTGTGACCTTACTACTTTTGGTATAGAATCGCTGTGATCTCACTACTTTTGGTATAGAATCAATGTAACCTTACTACTTTTAGTACAGGACCACAGAAGCACAGAACTGCTAGAATCTTTTTACTTTTGGTACAGAACTGTTGTGATCCTACTGTTTTTGGTATAGAAATTTGATGAACCAGATTACTGAAGAAGTAACTAATCTTGACTAACGATATGTTAAAAGTAATATTTTAGCGAGTTTCTAGAATGGATACACGCTATTTCAGCCGCTGTCATAACGCGACCTGAGCCCGGGACTATGGCAGAAATTTGTTTTGAGGTCCCTAGAACCCGAAAATAACCTTCACTAAAATTTATATATATATATATATATATATATATATATATATATATATATATATATATATATATATATGTATATATATATGTATTTATATATATATATATATATATATATATATATATATATATATATATATATATATATGTGTCCGCACGATAACTCTCGAACGAAATGTCCTAGGATTACGAAATTTGGTGAGAACGTTGGAAGTCCAAAAATCTTGGATGAGTTCTTCGGCCAGACGTGTCTGACGTCAGGAACATGGTTTTTCAATAAGGAGATATTTGATATGGATTATCCATATACTATATTTCGTTACTGAAGTCAAATAACGACTTATAGAGTTAGTATGTACATACCAATATGTATGTAGTAAGATACTATATATGTACAATTGTACATATTCCTCAAAGACCTATGCATGTACCATTAATATATGAATACTATTCATATATCTGTGGCATGTACATAATTACGAATTAAAAAAGCCGCCAAGTGCAAGTTGTACTTGCGCCAATAGTGTTCCGTACAAGCAGTGATTATTATAGATTTAATGTAATATGTAGCATATAAAATACCTCTATCGCAGCATCCTGCATAACATAACGAATTTCCGTTTACAAAAATTAGTTTTTGTCGGAAATTAGTTGACAGAATAATTATTGTTCAAAAACCTTTTTTATGTGATTTTTTCAATGGTGTAAAAAAATGTTATAAAAATTTTTGAATTTGGGGAAATTTTTGCAAAATTTAATTTTTTTCACGAAAAATGCCCAAAAAACCATGTTCCGAGCATCGCATTTATGGCAAGATTTTTGGAGAATTTCCAGAATGGAATTCAGCTATTACAGCCACTGTGATGACGCGACTTGAGTCCGGGACTATGGCAAAAATTTATTTTGAGGTCCCTAGAAACCGAAAATAATATTCACTAATATATATATATATATATATATATATATATACATATATATATGTATATATATACATATGTATATATATATATATATACATATATATATATATATATATATATTTTATATATATATATATATATATGTATATATATATATATATACATATGTATATATATACATATATATGTATATATATATATATATATATATATATATATATATATATATATATATATTCTCGGTAACCAGTTTATACACAATGATGGTTTAAAATCTTTTTTATCTGATTTTTCTCATCTTTCTAATGGTGTAAAAAAATGTTGCAAAAATTTTTGAAATTGGGAAAATTTTAGCAAAAAGAAATTTTTTTCACGAAAAATGCTCAAAAAAACATACTTACGGCATCAGACGTGTCTGACTAATGAATTTCCAACATTTTCACCAAATTTCGTAAAAATAGGACATTTCATTCGAAAGTTATCGTGCGAAAATATATATATATATATATATATATATATATATATATAAATATATATATATATATATATATATATATATATATATATATATATATATATATATATATATATATATATATATATATATATATATATATATATATATATATATATTAATTTCGTAAAAATAGGACATTTCATTCGAAAGTTATCGTGCGAAAATATATATATATATATATATATATATATATATATATATATATATATATATATATATTTTCGCACGATAACTTTCGAATGAAATGTCCTATTTTTACGAAATTTGGTGAAAATGTTGGAAATTCATTAGTCAGACACGTCTGATGCCGTAAGCATGTTTTTTTGAGCATTTTTCGTGAAAAAAATTTCTTTTTGCTAAAATTTTCCCAATTTCAAAAATTTTTGCAACATTTTTTTACACCATTAGAAAGATGAGAAAAATCAGATAAAAAAGATTTTAAACCATCATTGTGTATAAACTGGTTACCGAGAAAAACTAATTTTTATAATCGGAAACTCGCTATGTTATGCAGGATGCTGCGACAGGGGTATTATTATTTTCAATCTTGAAACAGATATGGCGAACCCCGAATAATATCTCAATTCTCATAGATTTTTATAAAAACTCGTTACTACATATTAGTAACGAGTTTTTTTAACAATCTGTGTAGTTAGTTAAACCTGAAAATCTGAGAAAATATTGTGTCATTGTTAGTGATACAATGTTAAACAAGTTAAAATATGTTGATTTGCAATCTGTCTCTTTTTGTTGAAATGTTAATTAATTTTCAGAAATGGCAAAATTTTCTTTTATTTTAATTAATATAATTAACGCAGATTTTTGTTATATTACAATGTATAACAAAGTTTTAATTCGACAAATTTGTAACGAACAAATTTAAATTTTAAACAAACGAAAAAGAACGTTCGAATAACAAGTTGTATATTTAAATTTCAAATTTTAAACAAACATGAAAAATTAACAAATTATAAAACCAGTTTCTCTAGCACTTTAATATTCAAAAATTACGATAAATTCTAAATAATAAACAAGATACATATATAAATTTCCATTAGTGTCCTTTTTGTTAAACATTTTCAAATGTACCTACCTGCATAATATTATTCTACAAAACTATTTTGTTATAATAAAATAAACATATATAAAACTTGACAGAAACAAACTTTTCTATAAAAGTAACTAACTTCACTACCATATATGTGAGTTACCAACTTAAATAATACATTTTAGTTTGGTGTATGGTTGAAGAATACATTATTATACTAATTTTTTGTTACTGGTTGCATTTAAGTTCTTGACAAATTATTATTTATTTGTTTAGAAGTTTGCCGGATGTGTTTGTAATTATAATTTTTTTGGTTGTCAGAAAAATTTGCTCGTTCCGGTTGTAAGTACTTCGTTTTGTGAATATACCATAGTCACGACTATGCTTTTAGAATAATAGATTTATTTAAGTAATTACTAATTTAGAAACTTTCCTTTATTCCAATGGGTAAATTTACAAAAGTGTTGTCAAGTAATTATGCATAGATTTATTAGCAAGAATAATTTTGTCTCTGTAGCGCGCAAATGGTACACACAAATAGAGATGGGCGACGGGAAAATTCCCAATTGGGTATTTATTGGATATTTTACCGGGAAAATTCCCGAAATCTGGGTAAAAACGATTACTTAGTTGTACTTCTTTGCAAATGTGTTTTCAATTAGATCTCTGTATATTTGTTAATTGTGCGTGGAGGTTTAAATAATATAATGTTGATGTAAGGCCATTTATTTCAAATGATAAAGGTACAAAATATACAAATTAACATTAAAAAGAGACAAGTATCAATACAAAATCAAATTTTTTTTCATTATTATGTTGTAAATGATAATCAGTCTTATGCAAGTTATTAACCTGTTAACTGGGTATGACGAAATATTTCGTCATACATAAAAGCCTACTGCAATGGGCATGACGACATTTTTCGTCATGGAAATTAACACTTTCAGTCCCATGGGTTCTGGTGTCCTGACTGCTGTGTTGCCTTGTGTATGCCACACTGTTTCAAGCAATATCATACTGCCAAATAATTATTATAATTTGTTCAATTAATTCCTTGTACATTGAATACATTTGAATTATATTTTAAATATAAAATATTTTATCAAAATAAATAAAAACCATAAGTTAAAAACAATACTAACTTTTATTATTTGAGGTGTGATATTACTTATCGCTGCGAACAAAAAGTCCCCATTCTGAAACGAGTTGAGCAATAGCTAATTCCCCGGTTAACAGGTTAAATAACATTACAGATGTTATCATTAAGAAATGAAGAAACTAAAAATCAACAATGTAATTTTAAAACAAAGTTATTTAAATTATTATTATCATAAAAACCCTTCAGTACATATTGAATGTTTATTTATCTTTAAATTTAAAAATACATGCATACATATTATGACTTTTCAGCGAAGTTAGCAATTAATTTAAATTTATAACTCAATGTGTTCAAATTTCAGAGAAATATCTACGTTTTAAAAAAAAAATCAAAATTCCACGAAGTTCAGTATTGACAAGTGAGAATCGAGCTAAAATTTCGACGTTTCGGAAATTGTAGTACTTAAAACATAATCCAAAGCGGCGAAAACTATGCAAAAAACTGTCGTGGTAGGCTCACGAAATTGGCACCGAAAAATGAAACGCGTACTGTACAACTAGCGACGAAAATAAATTGTCTAGAGAAAAACTGTCGAACAAAAATTGTATAATAACGCGGTATATTAATTAGTATTTATGTAGTCTGAAAATTAATTACTTACGTTTAGCAAATGTTCTTTATGAAACAGCGGTTTTGATAGTTTAATTCCAAAATATTACGATAAATAGTAAATTAAAATAAATACCCACTTTTCGGGAATTTTCCCGGTAATTTACCCCGTTTTCACCCACTTTGGGAATTTTCCCGTGAAAATTCCGGGTAGAATCCCATCTCTACACACAAATTAAATGTCTAGTAGTACGTACGTATAAAAAACGTAATTAATTTCTAATGAATTAACGAATATTCGTTCGATTATTGAATAACAATTAGCAGTTACGTTCAGTGTTAGTGTTTTAGTTTACTGCTGTAAGAAATAAACCCCTCACGGAAAATTTTGATTAAACTAAACTGGTTATATTATAAAACTGGTCAAGTGCACAATGGTAAAGCAAGAATGACAGATGGTACTCCGACAATGGAGTTTCGGTAGTTCGATTACGAAACTCTAACAAGACTGATAAACTATTGCTGCTTAATGCGCAAGCCACTTATTTTCATAGCCGCAATTATTTCTGTTAAAACGTACAATATGTTCATTTCTTAGAATTTAACTGTATCGTACCTATTTATTTTCAAACTCAACTGCAGCTATTTCGTTTGTTACTAGAGTAGATAATTAGTTTAATAAGAGCAAGATATTTAATTTAAACAATAGTTAGTGGTGTCTACGGACTAAAGAATTTTAACGTAGGTACGTTTCTGCTATAATGTAATTTTATTTCCCACATTTGTATGTTAGTTATTATACAGAATTTCAAAAATTTGTTACACATAAATATATATTACTATATACTTACTTGAACTAGGTTGTTTAATACAAGAGGCTTACCAAAATTTTTACTTTAAAGACCTTTGTGGGCTGACTAAAATTTATTTAGGACAACTGTATTTGTTGAAAAAGTCTTTGTTGACAAAGATTTTTTAATTCAATTTTTAATTTTTTCTTTTTGGTTTTTTTTACAATAATAAAAAAAATTAAAAATAATTTCTGAAATCCAGACTACATTGGCATTTTAGACACAGGGCCGTGGAGAGAAATAACGGGACTCCACATTTTTTAAAAATTTTTCCTCAAAAAAATTAGTGACGCGCACCCTTTTACTACCAACAGCTATGGATCCCCTCCTTAAGCTCGGGCCGCGAGGCTATAACCCCAACTGCCACTCCCTCGTATCGGGCAATAATTTTTTTCCAAATGTGGCAAATAATATTTAATAAAATAAAAATCAGTGTCTGATATACCTTTTAAAGGACCCAATCTCAAAGGCAGCTATCTAGAATACCCTGCCAAAGTAACACTATTAGTGATGAGCAAAATTAGCCTTGGTCTTGCAGTCTTGTCTTGGTCTTGCATTTTTTGCAAGACCAAGACCAAGACCAAGACTATGTATACCAGGAGCAAGACCAAGACCAAGACTATAAGTATGGCTGCAAGACCAATACCAAGACTCAATTGAGTAAGACCAAGACTATAGCAAGAAAAAAGCAAGACTCTTGCTAAATTATTTAAATAGTTTAAAAGTATAATTAATACCGTAAAGAGAGAAAATTCTGATTTTAGAAGGAAAAAATTAGCTAATAAAAAAATGCAAGACTCAAACTGCTCTAGTAAAACCAAGACCAAGATTCTTAATGCAAGAACAAGACCAAGACCAAGACTGCCAAGTCTTGGTCTTGGTCTTGCATTTGCTCATCACTAAACACTATATGTTACCAGATTGCTATAAAACAAAGAATATGAAGTTATTGTAAAATTCAATCAAAATAAGTGTTATTATCAAACTGACTAAAACGAAGAACTGATTATGAACATAAAATTGAAATAAATCAAAGAAACTGTAATCCATTTGCTTTAAATGGGTTTCCTAAAGTACCTCTTCTATATTATAGCGCAGACATACTTTATAATTAGTGATAGTAGACATGCTTCATAATTACATATATCTAATGCTGGCGCCACACTATGCTTAGGACATACTTATCATTATTGAAGGCTATTATCATTATTCAACACATTCCATTAATTTTCCGGTAGGATTGGGAAAAAATTTCTTTTTCGCTTTTTCCTTTGTAGGTGAATGCATGAATATATCTATTGCATAATGTATAGAATCTTATGGTAAATGAAATGAAACGATCATATTCTCAAATTTATTTAAGCTTCCGCAAAAAACAAATCTTTCTTCCTTGCCGAAACTTCTTTTGAATTTGATTTTGTTCATTAGTTCTGAAGTTATCGTCAATTTTCACTTTTTGGAAAAATGCAACAAAAATTTGGTTTTTCCAATGTTTTTCGGATCTTGTGTACGAAAATTAGCAAAGACCCTTTAATTTTTTTCGAAGATCTCTATCTTCGTTATCAAAATTGGAAACTTTTTGAATTTTGCAGCAGGATAGGTGTCGTCGCATTCTTCCAATCGGTAGTCAATTTTTTTCTCAATGGCGTCACAGAGGGTGAGGGTGACTTGAAATATGGAATTTCTCCCTTAAGTTTATATTTTCAGAAACATAATTTTTAGAAATTTTAGTAAAAATTTGTTTTCCGACAACTTTCCTAAAAAAATGCACGCATCTACTTCTAAAATCGTAAAACAAATCTTGATTCCTTAAATTTGGTATATAAAATGATACCAATTCAACAAAGTAACAAAATAGAGCGGCACTGAATTGTGTACTGGCGCGATTAAAGCGTAGATGCTTTCACTAATCACACCATGATTACAAACCAACGTTGCGCTCAATTTCAATACCTATATGATGTGGAGCCAGCATATCCATACAAAAGAACAGACTGTGTTTATAATAATTGTTGTACGAACCCTGTATCCATTTCCTTTTGCTATTTTGAAAATAACAATTCGTCATCTCATTTGTTTCGCGAACATGTCTGTCTGGAGAAAAAGTAATGTAACGTCATGTATTTGAAATACCGGATATAATTATCTTTGTCATGTCATTTTCTTATATTGTACAGTACAATGTACCTAATCATAAAATGAGACAACGATATTATACATATATGATGTTTCGTTATGTTAATTTATTATATGGCTGAATATTATCTATCCTTGTCACGCAGCTAGTTACAATAAATAATATATGAAATGTTCTATAAAAATAAAACCGAATTAAACATCAATTTTTCGTAAACGTAACGTCTTAAATTTTTTTGTTATTTTGATTCGAACTAAGAGTCTTTTACAGCGACACCGAAAAACTGCAAAAAAATGTATAAGGCCCGCCACACACGTACAGTTTGAACTGACAATCTGAACTGAACAGTTCAACTATACAGTTTAAACTCTACGTGTGTGGGTATTTTTGTACAGTTCTCAGTTCAATTTTTGTCAGGAGCATAGACCAATGAACACTATTATTATTATATTACTAGACAAAGCGTAAAGCCAGTTTGTAGGCATTTTTCTTGTGGCAGGTAACGGGGTGAGACAGGTGAGATTTAAGGAATATAATATATTGTCCACTTTTCCGCAAATAGAACTATACTTAAAACGAATACCACTCTTTTTCTTTCAAAATTTTGCAGTTTTTTCTCAAGAAAGTAAAATTTGATTATCAGTATTATATTTTGACAATAATTCTTTGAAAACGTTTATCTCATTGATTACTACATTACAGAATACTCGTACTATTAAGTCGTATACTGGTCGTATCTGGCTGCTTCATTTATAAATTTATTGAGTGAGTCTATAGGATATATACAGAATATGTTCTTTGGTCTGTTGGCTCGTGCGTTTGACTTTTTGATTTTTTTTTAACAACATAATTTTCGTGGAATCAAAGAAATTGTCTTGCTGTTTCCAATCCATTGTAAAAACTGACTGAAGGATTGCAATGTACGTGTGTGGCGGGCCTAAAGGAATAAAGTTGGATTCTATGAATTTGCAAAATTATTTTACTGAATAATATAGGTAAGTATAAGGGTCGCTCCACACTACTGTGTCGATAACAGTTCGTTCTCGGTCTGGTCTCTATCTGGTAAATTGAAGGTGTGTTCTTACTGTCCCTACCATTCAACCTCGTAGGGACAATAGTGTTCCTAACAGTTCCCGCAGACTTACCAATTTTAGTCACTCGGATAGTTTAGTTGAAATTGGTTACAATCATCTAGATGCACATTATTTGAACGACTAAAAAGTTGGGCAATTAAAAGTTGATAATGTGAGGATACTTTATGGGAAAGTATCCAAAACTAGCCGTACCCACGACGTCGTTCGCGCGAGACGTTCTCGAATCGATTTGGTATTTTTCCATTGTACTGAGTTATTTTTACTGCAGTAAACAGTATGCTAAATGTTTCCCCAGGTAATAAGTAGACCAAAATTCATCAAAATTTGTTCAGAAGTTTTTTCATAATGTGTGCACATCAAAATGGTTTTTGAATTTTCTCGAGGGAATGAAACATTTTCTAACACTAAATTTCATTAAAATCCGTTCAGTAGTTTTCACGTGATGCGTGCAAACGCTTAAAATGGTTTTTGTGTTTTCCCGTGGGAATAAGACATTTTCCCAGAGTAAAAAGTATCCTAGATGTTGACCCAGATAATAAGTTATCACTACACCAAATTTCATCAAAATCCGTCGACATACAAACAGATAAACCGACAAAATATTTCAAAATCGCTGATTTGGTATCTAAAACGATAAGTACTAATACAATTTTCAAAAATTATTCCATGTACATACATAGTCTTGTTACACTTTTATTATATATGTATAGATTTGTTTAAAAACCGCACTTAAAAATTTACTTTTTTATAATTTTGTTGTTTTCTGTTTCGGCTTCTTATCCATGCCTGAATTCGGTCCCGCCAAGGTGTCAAACTAGAATGTCTACCAAACTGTGCTCACTGTAATCAATGGGTGACGTAACACAGCACCACATACAATCACAACACACGATGTATGGACACGAATATACCAATGTGTTAGTAATATATTTTGATGATGATATATGCAGTTCGCATACATATACTATATACCATGATGGCCACCGTAAGTTACCACGAGTCAACAATTAAAAATAAATTTATTTATTTTAAGAAAGATATCCCTTTATTTTGAGAAATTTTTTATTCAGTAGAATTTTTACACTTAAATACGAAACACTTCATATTTTTTTCTGTTTAAATTTCACGAGTTGATTAAAAAAACATGATTTTTATTTTGACGTGAACACCACGGCAGTCAGTAACAGACTAAATCAGTAATAGTGTAAATTGCTACTTGTTGCAACTTTAAGATTTCACTTTTTTATACGTAGGCTTGATCTGTCTCATCTGTGGGTCCCGCCTATAGGTCCTATGCATAGGTTAATTTCCATTGATAAGTGTGATTGGGATTATTAAAAAACAAATTGTTTTTCAATATTTTTATTTTCGTAAGCAACAATATCCTCTGATTTTGATAAGCCAGTATACACACGTATATTTCAACTTGTACCAAATATGTTTAAATAAAATATTCATTCATTTATAAATTATTTACATATTTGTTGTTTACACGGCGTAACAATCAAATTCGAATGAATCGAGGTGAACGATTCTTATTATATGAATACATATAATGTTTTGATACAATAAATATTAGATGAATTCAAACATAATATATAATTCATTATTTTCGTTATATAAGAGAGATTAAATATATGTCAATTTCATATTTGATTGTAAGTAGTTAGGTATTTGTTTTTGGTAGAAAATAAGGTTATATATAAGTATGATTGACACCACAGTTGATATTTCTTGTCTCAAGGAGTTTTGAGAGCGAACAAGAAATAAAGAAAATTTAATAAAATAACATAGGTATTTTTTATCTATACATATAATAAAATTGTAACGAGACCATTTCTGTACATGGAATATTTTTGGAAAATTGTACTGGTACTGTAAATTGTTATCGATGTAGATATCAAAACAGCGATTTTTTGAATTTTTGTCTGTCTGTCTGTCTGTCTGTCTGTTCACACATCACGCAAAAACTATTGGACGGATTTTAATGAATTTTGTGTGATGATAGCTTATTACCTGGTTCAACATCTAAAATACTTTTTACTCCGGGAAAATTTTTCATTCCCCCGGGAAAATGGAAAAATCATTTTGAGCATGTGCACACATTAGGCAAAAATTATTGGATCGATTTTAATAAAATTTGGTGTGGTGATAACCTATTACCTAGGGCAACACTTAAGATACTTTTTACTCCGGGAAAATGCGTCATTCCCACGGGAAAAATTGAAAAACCATTTTAAGCATGTGCATGCATTACATGAAAATTATTATTCTTTGCAAGTTCTGTATAATTATTACACTTAATACATAGGTATATACTTCTCATTGAGTTCATAACAATGCTTTGCGCGAACGACGTCGCGGGTACGGCTAGTATCAAATAAATTGTCTGTTAAATTTTTTTTTACCTAAAATCAATAAAGAAGCATTTAGGCAGAGGTACACAATGTTGCCGCGAGAATTATTTAGTTTGGGGCTTCTCTTCAAAAAAAACTTGCCCCGAGGTTCGTATTGCAAGGATTGATGTCTGGAGTGGGAGATTTTTTAACTAACCTTAACTTAATAATTAAATCACAAAATGATCAATTTTAAGCTTACGAGCAAACCGGCGAGAGGGCAGAGCAGGTAAGGCAATTGCCCGGGGGCCCGGGTCTAAAAAGGGGGCTCGCAGTCTCATTAGAGAAAGTGCCACAACGTTTTTTTCATCTGCTTGCTGGTAAATAATGTAGTTTGGTAAATTTAAAAGGCTACAAGCTTGTTGTTACTGGGGCAAGTATGTTTGTCTATCAGTACCAGTGACAATAAGTTCAGTGCTAACTGCTAGTTATCTGATAGGAGAACTAGCAGTTAGGACGAGGAGCTAAGTTCAGCTGAAGTGTGTCCAAACTTTAAATTAATTTGGGGAACACAGTGTAATGTTAAATTTCTTCAAAATTTAATACTTATATCTTAAATAATTAATAACATTATGACTGAAACTTTTTTGTTTCATTCTTAGTTTTCTAACCAACATTCAGATCAAAGGGTTAAAATAAAATTTATTTTTGTCGTATTACGTCTTCCCATTTCTTTCAAGCTAAATTTAGAAGAATACTGAAAATCAACTAAATGTCTACAATACGTATCTCCTCACCTCCTTGAATACCTCGACCGGTTAATTCAATTACATTATCAAATAACAAAGACGAGTAACGTAAAATTTTATGCGAATTTTCCATTTCAATCTGACTAATAATAACAATGATAATAATCAAGGAATACAAACAGAAAAAAAATTTAATATAAGGCGAATGGTAAAGAATGGGAAATCATAAAAGTAAATTAAGTATTCCAACATACACAGTAAAAAAATTTTTGTTCTACGTAAAAAAAAGAAAAACTAGTGGGTAAAATTTTTGCGTTAAATAAGTAACACAACCCTGCGTTAATGTAACATTTCGTGTTTGTGTTAAATGAAAATATTAACACAAATTTCGATTTAACAGAATAAAAATGTTAACCTGTTTTGAACAACAGAGAAGTAAACATAATATTTGTGTAGAGCAAAAGAATGTTATAAGTAGGTAAATTAGATTAGAATATATATCTACCAAAATATATATAATAAAAGAGATGAGAGTATGTAGTTCTTATTATTAAAAAAAACCGAAAAGTTTTTTCAGTTATTGACGAATATAGTTTTATTAAACATTTAAAAGTGAAACAATTTTCTTACATTTTAAGATTATTTTGTTACAGATTCAGTTGCAAAAAATCATATAAGCTTACTTACATGTAAGATTGTATATTATATAATACAATCTCAAGTAAGCTTGCATGATTTTCTTTAACTGAATCTGTAACAAAATACCCTTAAAATGTAAGAAAATTGTTTCATTTTTAAACGTTTAATGAAACTATATTCGTCAATAACTGAAAAAACTTACAATTTTTCGGTTTTGTTTAATAATAAGAACTACTCTCATCTTTTTTATTATATATATTTTCGTAGATATATATGGACACAAGTAAGAATTGCTACAAAGAACTGATTTACTTTGCGTTCTTTGAGTCTCATTTATAAAAATATATGAACAGAATCGTTATAATTTTTGACGACTTTCAGATATCTTAAGCTTCAGTGGAATTAAAATATTGAATAAAAAAGTTTAACAACTAACTCTGATAAATCTGAAAAATTAACACAAAATGTACATATGTACTCTTGTGGGTTAAATCATTAACACAAATCTTGTGTATAGATTTGACACATACGCTTTGTGTTAAAATAATGCAAAAAATTGAGTGGACATGTGAAATGTCTTAATTTTAACACAAATGTTTTCACTGTGTAGGGAATTATACAGTACGTTTTCTTTTAAAAAATAAGAACGATCTATGGTCTCAACAACCGAATCTATCATTTTTTAATACATTCGTTTGTATTAATCTATACCGATCGTGTTTGTGATGTTGTATATGCACATCCCTTACCTCATACACCCGCAAAAACCATTTCGTTCGTTTTTTCTTTTATTTTTTAATTTTTTATATTTTTCTTTTTTCTATTTTTTTTTAAATATGTCAATTAGTTTAATTATTCTCATAAGGAAATGGTAATTTAATTTTAGTGGAATCTGCAGACGTTGTTGAAACCAAGGGGTCAAACTAGTATGTCTACCAAACTGTGCCCACTGTAATCAACGAGTGACGTAACACAGCACACATACGACTAAAACACATTATGTATGGACACGAATATATCAATGTGTTAGTATAATATGTTGATGATGTTGTATGGCAGTACGCATATATATACTATATACTATGATGGCCACCGTATGTTACCACCAGTCGACAATTAAACATAAATTTATTTATTTTAAGAAAGATACCCCTTTATTTTGAGAAATTTTTTAATCAATAGAATTTTTACACTTAAATACGACATACTTCATATTTTTTTCTGTTTAAATTTCACGAGTTGATTAAAAAATCATGATATTTATTATGACGTGAACACCACGACAGTCAGTAACAGACTAAATCAGTAGTGGTGTAAATTGCTACTTATTGCAGCAACATAATTTAATTTAAGTTTATAAACACTGACGTTATACATTTTCCCTTACACATAAGAATCAACTATATGTGCCGCACTCATGTCAGTTATCAATACTTTTAAATTTTACAAAGAAATTAGCTTTCTATGGTGGAGATTTTGACGAAACTTTGTCGTTTTGATGACAAATATGGAAAAGATTTCGACAATGTCACAAGCTCATCGAAATCAAATCAATTTTCTGATATCAAATTAATATACAATTTAAATTTAATGATGTCACTACAGAATTGTAGTACTTGTATCACACTCCTCTATGTTGTAACTCTTACATATGTATGAGCACTTCCTGTAATAACTGAATGTTTCGGTTTTTGAATTGAGTTTTACATAATTAATATTGATTTTATCAATATTTAAAATCAATCATTTTGAAACCATCAGTACGCTGAATTAAACATTAATCTCTAATGTCTCAACGCTAAAGTATAAAGTTTATGTATACAGTGTGTTCCATATAAATTTGGAATGTATGGCGATTACTGGTAAGAGCTATATTATTGTTGTCTATACAATCTGATTCCTTTGGTGTTATTGGAGAATTTGGAGTTAATGGCAAAAAAGAAATTTGAAATTATGGTTTTTTTGGCTATGGTTCCTAAACTACATGGAATTTGAGAAGTATGGCGATAGTACTAGACGTCTTGTGTTTCTCTACCATTTTTCTACTTTCATCGAAACTATATTTCTTATTGTTTACGAGATTCCGAGGCTACCAATTTTATTAAAAGTTTTTTGTCACTGCCCATTTCTAGGGGCCATAACTTTCGCTTTGTATTTGAATCGTGTCCAAATAAATCATCTTACTCAAAAAGTTTTTATAAGGAATATTTTTGGAATACATGATCACCAAATTACATCAAAAAGTTTTCTTTGTTTTTTATTGGCTACGTACGTTTCGAGAATAAATTTCTTCTTCAGACCATAATCTTCAAATACTAGAAACAAACATATTAAAATACTAAATGGTAATACAATAAATCAAATACTTACAATTTTTTTCAAAAAACAAATCAAAATGAAAAATTATTATAGTTATTAAGACAAAAATTTTTTAAAAATACACAAATTTACAGTCAAAAAATAAAAATTTAAACTAAGACAAAAAATTTTTTAAAAAAATTTAAAAAATTTAAAAAATTATATTATTGAAAAACTAATAAAATACCTTTTTAAAAGTATTACGTTAAACATTGAAATGAATTAAAAATCAAAAAATGAAAAAAAAAAAATTGCAAAAATCAAACAACAAATTGAAATAGACAATATAGGTCCACAGATATACTTCATATCTATTATGCATGTCTTATAGAGAATAATAATAATACGTTTATGTAAGTGGATATTATTTATAGCATATTTAAATTTATTTATTTATTTATTTTTTTATGTTATAAATAATATCCACTTATATAACCTATTTTATCTCTTTCAATTTGTTGTTTGATTTTTGTAATTTTTTGTTTGTTGATTTTTTAATTTTTAATTCATTTCAATGTTTGACGTAATACTTTTAAAAAAGGTGTTTTATTAGTTTTTCAACAATATAATTTTTTAAATTTTTTAAATTTTTTTTTAAAAATTTTTTGTCTTAGTTTAAATTTTTATTTTTTGACTGTAAATTTGTGTAAGTATTTTTAAAAAATTTTTATCTTAATAACTATAATAATTTTTCCTTTTGATTATTTCTTTGAAAAAAATTCTAAGTATTTAATTTATTGTATTACCATTTAGTATTTTAATATGTTTGTTTCTAGTATTTTAAGATTATGGCCTGAAGAAGAGATTTATTCTCGAAACGTACATAGTCAATAAAAGACAAAGAAAACTTTTTGATATAACTTGGTGATCATTTATTCCAAAAATATTCCTTATAATTATTATCCAAAAATCACCTAAACCTTCCTCACAAAAAGTTTTTTGAATTGTCATTTTCTGAAACACATTTAACGATTTAACTAGGTCTATTAGACGTTCCATAATAAAAATAAGATTTTAAGGTTATAGTGTAAAAATGTGGATTCCGTTGGTGTTAATGACATCCCACATATTTCGCGTGTATTTGAGACACCCGGTACACGTGCATACAAAAGATACTTTGTAGAACTACATACATACGTTACGTACATTAAAACTTTCGAAATGAGAAAAACTTTCCTTTGTGTGTTATTAATGACATTTCTATATATATGACCTCTCTGTATGTACAGATGGATATAGTTAAGTTCTAACAATTTTGTCAATTTCATTTTAATAGGAAACTTTCGAAATATTTCGAACTTAAATAATTTATAATGATACAATTTTGATACGATAATTGACTAGTCATCCGAAGAAATATGTCCTGAATGTCTTCAGGGGACAACTTATTTTATACTATTACAAAGAGATGATATTTTGATACTTTGATTTCTTTTCGGATATTTTTGCAATACGTAAATTGTATCTAAATCTTAATGGTCATCTAGAAAAAGATACAGTTAGGTATAGTATATTTATTTACCTTTTTCAAGAGGTTTAACAAAAATTCAGTCTTAAGTGCAAATTTTCCATAATCCTTTTTTGGGTACGAATAAAAAATAACTGGGTAATTAATTTCAAAAAAATTTACAATGCAGTATACATACACAGAGAAAAAATTCCAGTAAAAATTACTGAGCTGCCTCCGGTAAACGAGTCTTAAGTGACCAGTCCGTAGGAAATTATTAAGCAAAAATATAAAAAATGCGTTTCAAACATTATTTTTTACGATTCATTTGAAAATTTTTCCTGTACACCTTAAGAATTTTTCCTATACAGCTGCGTAAAATTCGATGGGGTAGTAAAATTTCAAGTGGACACCGGGAAAATTTACTTAATTTTTTGTAAAATTATACAGGACATAGAATAATTTTTACTGAGTCGGTGTGTATTTCAGCACCACTGCATACAAAATATTACATAGAACCGAATAAACAAAACAAGCACGCAACCACCACGCAACCTTGAGGCCCAAAGAGCATGCGTGTTAGACAATACACGACTTACAGACGCAGCAACCGTGGCAACCGTTGGTTCGTCAGTTGGCCAATAGCAATGATAGTGATTGGATGTTTATAAAGTGTTTTTTTTTTTTTATAATAAATTATTATTTAAGTATTGGACTTTCCATTTAAAACAAAAAATTGTTGTTTCATGAATTTTTGGTTATAATTGAAATATGTTTTTATACAAATTATTATAATGTGCTTATTGTTAACAATTTTTATCATGTAATATTTCAAATAAAGAATTTATATATTTTTTTCCACAAATAATAAAAAACCACAAAAAATTTTTTCTATATTAATAATTTGATTTTAATGCTTACCCTTCTATCAATATCCTTTTAAACTATTTTAATTCAATTATTTATTAATAAATAAAAAAAAAACCTTATTTATAAATAATACGGTAATTTTTACTGAGCTGTAGCGTAATTTAAAATTTTACTATAAATTATCGTAGTTTTTACTTAGCCTGTCACTTATGTCCGCATTACCAGAGAGCTCAGTAATTTTTTACCAGAAATTTCAGTAAAAATTACTGTATTTTTTTCTCAGTGTAGTTCCAAATTTTTCTGAACTTTTAGTGTTTTCCGTTTTTCGCGGTTTAACACGTTCTTAATTAGTTTTTAATAGACAGAGTCATATCCTTATCAAAAAAGTTTAAAATTTTCAAGTAGAAAATTAAAACGCCGTGAGCAGCGGGGCCCCATCACGGTAATTGAATTTTCCCCTTCATCTTCGGTATTGAATGTCTACAAGCGAAATGTGATTGAAAGTCTACAACCGAATTGTCATTTTGTTGGTTTCAAAACTGGTGATGAGTGTTCGGCTGATCGAGGCTTTAAAAAAAGGTTTTAAGTATTTAAGGGCTGTATCTCAGTAAATTTCAATTTTGTGCCGAAAACAGATAGCAGAAAAAAAGCCAACACAATTCGTACGAGGACATTCCTGCCCATGTTTATCCGCTAATTGCCTTTATGTTTTAGTTTTAAAAATTAAAAAAGGACCTTAAATAGTAAACTGGAAGGCCTTTATAAAGATATTTTTTCTTTCCAAAAAAATCCAAAATTTCTATTTTATAAATACTAAAAATCCAAAATTCCTAATTTATAAATAAACAGTGACTTTAATAACATTTTTAAATTACTTAATATGTATGTATTTCATTTGTCATAAAAGTAAGTTCACTTTTTTTTAAATTTTTTAAAATTACTATTCGCCTACTTGTATTTAGAATAAACATAATGCTTTTAAAACACATTTAACAATAGCATTCAATTCCGATGTAAAAATGGGAGAAGTGGGGGGAAAAGTGATGCGGACTCCCCACAAGGTACTAGCTGGATACTAACTGAATACACGTACAAAATTTCAGCCCTCTAGGTTTCCTTATGGAGTCTCTAGACATGTTAGAAAACAAGCAAAAAAATTAAGGAAATATTGGCGTAAAAATCGTGGGGGTAAGGGTTAAAAGTTGAAACCTCCAAAAAACAGTGTCTGGCTATTAGCTTAACCTGTACATCAAATTTCAGCCCTCTAGGTTTATTTGGGGAGATTTTGACCCGAACTGTTAAAAAACAAGAAAAATCATGTTCTTTTGGGTATAAAAATGGTGGGGGTAGGGGTTAAAAGTCGAGACCCCCAAAAGGCACCCCCTTGATACTAACTCAATCCGAATACAAAATTTCAGCCCTCTAGGTTTATTCGGGTGACCTGTGCGAGTGGTACAAACTTCGAAAACGTCGAAAATGCATGAAATTGTAGCTTAAAAATGAGGGGGGTGGGGGTAAAATATTAAAACCTCCAAAAAGCACAACCTAGGTACGAACTTTATCAACACACCAAATTTCAACCCTCTACGTTAATTCTGGGGGGCTGGGGGCCTGTTAGATCCAGCGAAAATCGTTTTTCCCCCCTCTACTCCCACCATATCATCCTAGGAAGCTGAATTTTGGAGATGTTGTAGATAATTGACCGAAACATTATTTAAAACCGGTTTGGAAAATTTTTTTTGCTTTTCCGCCCCCCACCACCCCCTTAAAAGTCGGGTCCGAAAAAAAATTTGCCCAAAATTTGACCCCACTTTGATAGTATTGTTGTGCATCGGAATAAGCCCCACTTACCAAATTTCATCTCTTAACTTCCATAGGGGGGCCCTACACATATTAAAAGGTTGCGGGAAAATATATATATATATATATATATATATATATATATATATATATATATATATATATATATATATATATATATATATATATATATATATCAGATATCTTTTTTTTACATAATCGTGTTCTACGGGTCCGAAAACGGATAGCGCCCCTGGTCTCGCCTCTCGCAGCTCTTATCGTATA
This sequence comes from Brachynemurus nebulosus, assembly GCA_035578155.1. Taxonomy (NCBI): domain Eukaryota; kingdom Metazoa; phylum Arthropoda; class Insecta; order Neuroptera; family Myrmeleontidae; genus Brachynemurus; species Brachynemurus nebulosus. The sequence goes on from JAPWDM010000002.1 coordinate 66,839,993, forward strand.
GACTGTATAAGTCTAATTTTTCGGAGAAAATTCGACTAAAAAGACAGGCATCAAAACACGCGTTTGTTTTGCAAAAAAAAATTTTATTGAGTTTATTATGTAACTAAAAATTTATTTTCATAATTTCATTCCATCAGGCCCGGATCTAAGTGAGGGGCAAACCGGGGCCTAGGCCCGGGCGTCAGTTTCAGAGGGCGCCAAAATCATACTAGGTCGGTCTATATCAAATGGTGTAAAAAAGGTTGGTTGCTCGACCATTTTAGAAAAAATTAATATTCTTCCAGTTGTTTCTATATTATATTTGAAGTATTGAGAACAATTCTTAAACAAAATTATCTGGAACCGTTAAAGCGTGGTAGCCATTTTTGTTTTCCAATTTGCGCTGATTTTTGTGTTTGTAGCCACTTATGCCAATGCATATATTTCATAAACCGTTCAACCTAAAAGGTTGAAATAAAAACCATTTTAAAGGCAGTAAATGTCTCTTTTCTAAATGATGTCCATATTTAACCTATTTTCGTTCCTTCCATAAGAAAACTTTACCTAAAGTTGGATATCAAAATTTAGCAAAATTCGCTTTTTGAACATTTTTTTCTTATAGAAGGAATGTTTTAAACCTCTTAGTATTTTTTATGAGAATAGCTGTATACGGGTATAACTATCCATTAAGAATCAAATACACACTATTTTAATTGTGAAACTTGTATCCTTTAATTTTTACAAACTTCCGAAAACTGACTTTTTTCCAAATTTTGGAATTTTACACCCCTGTGTCTCTGATGGGGCTGGTGATAAAATTTGAAATTTGCACAACTTGCAGTGCTTTCGGAGTAAATTTATTAAAATAAAACATCAACTTCTACCTATATTGATCCTTTACAAAACCCTCAATTTTTGTCATTGCCGCAACGGGAAAAATAGGAGTTTTGTAAAGGACTTATATACTTATGAGTTTTTTGACAATTTATGTCAAACGTTGGAGAGAGGGGGCGTCATTTTCAAGTTTTTGCCCCGGTTCTAAAAAATCGTAGATCCGGGGCTGCATTCCATTTACCTAATAAAAATAATGATAAACAAGCTTTTAAATACCTATCTATTTCAAGTATCAATATAAAATTAATCTAACATTGTTTTTTATGCATCTGCTTGTTATTTTAATATTATAAACACTGTAACAAAAAATTACTACTATAATAGTAGGAAATAGGTTTCCTATTTTCATAGTAGTAAAATTACATACGCGACGTAATGTACATCTTTGTGATGTACACTAAAAAATATTACGTCTTAAATATGTAAACTGTACATATTTGTTGCGTACAATACGAATTAAAGATGTAATTATTACACATTTAAGATGTACAGTACACAACAAGTATGTAAACTTTACACACGTAATGTGTACACTTTACATCTCCTATATGTATTAAAATATAATATAATGTACTTACCATAATATAATATAAATGTTAATATAATACCTATAATAATACAAAATTTTTTAATAATTAGTACTTTCTAATAGGTACCTACCTGTTTAATACTTTTTTCTTAGTTATTTTTAAGTCTCATCAGTCCTGAAAATGCATTATAGAAGGAGAAACTATTTAGTAAAAATGAGTATTAGACATAGATAATAACATCATAACTAAAATTCAGTAATATTGTATTTACAATATAATTTTAATTACAAAATATACTTCAACGTAATCCCTAAACTATACTCACTTTTTGTAAATAGTCGTTATAAAGGGATAATTTAATTAAAATAACACGTTTTTGTAAAAATAATTTTATTTATTAACGTATATTTAATATTTAATAACATATATCACAAAATGGGTTCACACAACCAAAGTTACAAATCTTAGAAGAACAATCAAAGAAAAAAATTTTTTTTGTTCAGTTTTACAACTAAATATTTATGTTTTATAGTCCACAATAAGTTTTAACAAGCACTGCCTTCACTAGTTAAATTTTACCTTAAATAACACTGAAACTGAATTATTTATCTTTCACCAAATATAACACCAAAGTAGATCCAGTGTTCAGTCATGTTGAATGCACGTCCGTTGCCTGATTTTATACTGTTTAAATAAATACAATATTGAATTTCTAATAAGGATAATTTTCGAATATTTCTCTTTATAATTCTGAATTCGTAAACTCATCAAAACACTTTTACAAAAAAATTTTAATTGTTTAAAACAGTTTAAACCATTATAAAACTATATTGTATAAAATTAACCTCGAATACATAATAAAATAAACTCCAAACATGTACAAGCCAACTCAAGTGAAGCCGTCAATTACGCAGAATCAACCACGTGATATTAATAATTTGCATCCAAAAGATGTAATATTACACAATTATAGTAGTAACTGCAAACATATGAACAAACCAACTCAAGTGACGCCGTCAATCGCGCAGAATCAATCACGTGATACAATAAGTTACATCCAAAAGGTGTAATATTACACAATTATAGTAGTAAAATCACTGATATATCTCAGAATACATCTCCAGTTGTGTAAAATAATCGTAATTACATATCAGTTACGTAAAATTACACCTCAAATATGTAAAAATAACAAAAAAATATTTTTGGCGTAAATTTACTACTAACTAGTAAATTTTACTACTATCATAATAGTAATATTGCGACTATAATAATAGCAATTTTACACTCATTTTTTACAGTGAATATGTTCTACAATAATAATAGTTGAGTTGTTTTTAGATCCTACCTACGTAAAAATTCCTTGATGGGGATAACTTTGACATGACTAAATAAAAAATCTAATTGACACACAAGAAAAAAATATGATTGTTATTTGATAAATGTTTCGAACAGCATGATCATTATCAAACAAACAAGCAACTATCAACGGTCGTATTGGCTGAATCGTATCTTAATGGAAAATCTGATTATGTAAAAATATTTTGTGAAAATTTGATGTAAAAATTATAAAAGATAAGAAAGTTATAGACCAAAGAAAATATTTAAGCAATATGTATCTAAATTGCGGACACTAACACTTTATTTAAAAAAAAAAATACTTTTGGTTGACTTATGTAAATCCAGATTTGGATCAAGTAAAAGTGCTGCCTAGACGACTGGAATTGAAAGAGAGTGTTGGTTAACAATTATTTTGTTATATACACCTTCTATTACCAACATTAAATATTTTTTAGCAATCAGTTTCGTGGATTTTTTTTTTAAATTGAAGATAATTCGATAATCAGACAAGAAAGTTATACGGTACCTTAAAGCTAATATTATACGATCAAGTTTTATTCCACACTTTTGTTTTTTACTCCTTTATTTATCTCTCTCTCAGGTTTCTAATTTTGAATAAATAATAAATTTTATAACCACTCTAGTTTTTCAAAATTCTAACTATGTATCCTTTTCTAAAATGACGCTTCGGAAATGAAATTCTTTTGTAACTACCCCTGTGAATACTTTCTCATCAAGTTTCTAGGAAATATTAAGTCTTTATATATACAATCGTTGGTGCGTCTGCAAGTGATTGATCAAGATTTCATTCACATGATTCACGATATATTTATTTTGTCGAGACAATAATGGTTAATAGCCAGAAAAAAATATATAAATAAAAATATTCTGTTGATAACATACTTATGTTGGTTTAGTGCCACTATCCCGCCATCTACCGGGCCAGCTAGTAATTATTATTGCGCAAATTAGAGTTTCGGTTATTTTTGTTAATATACACGTGGGTACATATTGTTTCCTGTTTCCTGTATCATTAATATTATTGTTATTACGTAATATTGTGTTATTTAAGTTTTAAATGAGTTTTATTATTTTATTAAAATTTACTTATTTATTTTACATAATAATAAAAACATATACATACAACATAATCGTAGTGCATTTTGAAAATGCAATGTTAAAACATTCTATTATTATTTGTTTATAATAAAAGTTTATCGTCTATAAACTCTATCATGTAGGTACAAACGAGTAGGTATACTTAATAATCATTCATGTAAATAGGGTACAATAGTGCAGAAATATTTGCTGACAACATAATAGTATTGTTATTGGCTGGGTGCGTGATGCCAGCGACATCTATAATATACATTTTTTCATGCTATTAAATAATGGTAACCGTGGAAATAAATTTATAATATTTTCAAAAAAACCGTAAAATCTGAATACAAATATTTGTTATTTACAATTATTTTTTTTTATAAATAAATTTGAACAATTTGAGGTATAAAATACTGGATGAAGTATAATAATTGTGTTAATAAAGTATTTAAACAATTTTCGACGTTAACATGGATATAATTATCAAGACAGTATTTCCTTCCGACCCCGGACTATGCAGAGGAAAAAGTTGCTGGTGATAGTGAAGCACGTCAGGGAAATTAGAAAATTAAGAAATGCTGGCATAAGTCATTTAGTTGAATGTACAGTCATACATAAAGCAAACATCAATAAGTTCTTATGAAACATCATTGCATGTGAGTTTAAAATACTTCAAATATTTTTAATTCTGTATTTATGGATTGACGTGTGGACGTTAATACTGTTGACAGATGAATAAGGAACGACATATTAGTGGCAATTGCGTTTATAATCAAAGTGGATCAATGTATTATATTTTTATTTAATATTTTTTATTACACTATAAACACATATGAGCATGTATTATTGCCTATTTTCTCCACTACTCACGCTGCAATCGATTTAATTATCCCCACCATATACTACGCACGCTGCCAATAATTACAGAGTGGGATTATATGCACAAAAATATTGAAAACAATAATATAATATAGTATGAAAGAATATGTAATTTATATTAGGCACACGTTAAAAAGAGACAAATATTATAAATATCATGTCAAGTGCCAATATATATTTCTGTGTCTAGGCCGTAGGTCTTAAAGAAATAAAATTGAAGCATAAATAATCATATTTGCGTTACCAAGAGCAAACGGAACTGTGGTTGTCCAATAAGTTACCAGCATTATATGAATTCAACGAATATATGACAATTGTCCCCACTGACAATTGTCCCCAACTGAAAAAGTGCGACAATCGCCACCAACCCATAAATTTGTTTATACCTGGCTCTACGACTCATTATATTTGTCCAGATGTTAATCACCACCAGTGACAATCGCCCCCAGTGTATTAGCTTGTTTATACCTGGTCGTATGAATCACTGTGTTTACATCCAAAAGTTTAAAGCATGACGCCGACGTATAAGTAAACTTTGTTCCAATAAATTAACTTTTATCTGACTGATTGTCAGTTAAAAAGTTATACAGACATATGTAAAAAGAAATGCGGCTTCCTGGACCCGATAGTTAAAGCTGCAACATTTTTCAACTTATAACATTTGTTCCACAATTGTAAGTAATTCCATGTTGTAAGTAATTCCACACTTTGTTCCTTGTATGGATTAGTGATAATTTATAAAGCATGCAAATAAAAACATAATGAGATTCCTGTTTTAAAATATTTGGTACATTTTTTAATATAATATTTCGTTCCAATGTAAAACTAACTTGTAAAATTTTATTACTAATGTCCTCTCGTTAAATAATATGTAAGGACAAGTTCCTCTCTACAACGACCTAAAATAATAAAACTGGGGGCGATTGTCCAGCTAGCGATTTCAACATATTCAAAATTCTTTTATGCAAAATTTCACCTAAAAATAAACTTTTCTTATTTCGTTTTCGTAAGTCTTTTAGCACAGAATCGATCTAACCTTACTACTTTTGATACTGAACCGCTATAACCTTACTACTTTTGGTTTAGAACCATTGTAAGCTCACTACTTTTAGTATCGGATCAACTGCTCAGTGACATAGCAAGGGGGGTGCAAGGGGTATTATTATAACCCGGGTGCCACTTTGAGAGGGCCGCTATTAATATGAAACTTTTTTTTCCTGATTACGACTTCAAATATATATCAAACAAATAAATCCCCGACTCCAGCAAAAAAGGTCGTTAAGGTAACTTTTAAGGGAAAAAAATACGAATTTAAGGGAAAAAATATAGAAACTACCAACAAAATAATTGAAACAGTATTTAATTAAAAAAAAAGACAAACACTCACAAATATTATTTTAAAAAGGAATAAAAAATAGTAATAATAATGGAAAAAAGTATGTGAAATTCGTAATAAAAAATAGTATATGCAACTCGTGCAGGATTGTCGATTACCCACTCGACCGAATGAGCGCACTCACTACGATCGTGTGCTCAACTTCGCTCTCGTGGGCAATCGACAATTTCCCGCACTTATTGCATAATATACTATTAAATATTGTATTATATATTTGTAAAATTTTGAATCTGTAAGGCAACACTCCACGACAAATTTTGATTTCGTGAAATAAATTAATATCGTCCTTCAATGGCCACATTTAAATTTTTAATTTTATAACATCAGTCAGTGACGCGGGGCCTTTAGAAATACGGAGCGTATTGCGGTGTATCGTTTGTACCCCAATTAGGCCAATATTCTTGTGTCTTTGTATAAGCCATATAATGATATATACTTTTGAATTTTGGTAAATTTTTGACGAAGGAATAATTTCTTTTCAGAATATTCGGTTTTGGGCACGGACGTATCTGGCTGACGAATTCATCCAAGGGTTCGGTTCTTTCAATATTTTCACCAAAATCAAATTAGGTAATTTTTTTTTTTCTTGCAGGCGATTATTAGATAGTAGAAATATTGAGTTCAACAATAATACTTTATTTAAAAAATCGTAAGGAAAATACCTACCTCCCCGCCCTTCTTAAAAAAGAGTTCAGGAATTATCACAAAATCCTTTCACTCTAATAAAGGACACTTTAGAAGAATATTTTATTTTAACCCAATTAGCAACCAAAGCAAAAAAAGAAAAATTAATCTTTCTTTAACGTATATTTCATTTATTTACAGTTTTACACAAATATTATGTACAAAACTGTATTTGTGAGGATGCATTTTTAAAAAGGATTATCATTATTATTTCGGTCTAGATAAAATAATTGAATTCAGTGCACGTTTTACCGGGGAAAAATTTTCCATATTTTCTTAATCAAATGTTCCATTTGAATAGCAGCAGAAACTAATTCATCCGAATTATACAATTTTTATATTTTGTACTTTTCGTAATATAATATGTATAGGTACACGAAAAAAAGAAAATATTAGGAAACTATTGGAAAATTACGCTCAATAAAATTTATATTCAAATCATGAAAATAAGAAGTAAATTTTGTTAGATATATATATTCTTTTAGTCTGTCTTTACTTTTTGTTTAAATAAGTTAAATAGAAAATATTTGAGTATTGATTTCATCAGAAAATTTTATTAGCTACTTTATTTTGGTATTGTTTTTTTATCTGAAAGAGGGAATTTTTAAATGAAACGAAATATTATCCGTAAAATTTTAGTCATCATTTAGAAAATATTTTAATTGTAAATGGTATTCGAAAAATGTTGTTCCATAATCTTTATTAACCATGCTTTAATTTTGTGTTCTGGTAGATAAGTGGAATTTTTTTTGAGAAATTCGCTTTGAAATTTTATTTTGACCTTTTTGAAACAGTTGAGAGAATAGTTGAGCCCAGTAGTTCAAAAGATCAATATTTTACAACTAAAATTGCTGACAAAACCATTGAATATAATACAGCTGAATCGCGTTATAAATCCGCTCGTTATAAGTCCGCAGACTTTATTTCTATTTTAAACATTCTCCCTCCATGACCGAAAAATAATTCATTTCAGTCTCTCGTTATAAGACCGGAACATTGGTGTTGATGTTTAATAGTGCAACTCATAAATCATCTTGTTAGAATCCTTTTATTCAGTAATAGTATATTGTACAATAAGTGGGAAAAGAGGCTTATTTCTCACGAATATGAATTTGTTGCGCGAGCCCGCAGGGCGAGTGCTACAATTCGTATGAGTGAGAAATAAGCTTTTCCCACGTATTTTACACTATACTTTTTCTACGAGCACATTTTTTTTTCGTATTAGCATAAATAATTAAAATAAAATTTAAATAAGTAGTAAAAATTTTTAAAATTTATAATGTCAATGCTAAGATGTTCAAATTTTTGCCAAAGCATACTTTGAAACTACGGAAACAATAATAAATAATTAACATACATATATGTATATTTTTAGTATTATTTCTATATATTATATATGAAACTAATGAAACAGGCTACTTTTTTATTATATTAAGGCGTAGGAAATAATTTCCCACTGTATTTCAGTACAGTGTGGGCAATTGTTAATTTTTACATATAGTTAGCCGTGCACAAAATGTTACTTTTAATAGTAAGAGTAGAAAAAAAATGTTTTTTATAGGTCCGTGTTTACATAATACATGTGTAGTTGGTCAAAGCAAGTTTTGTTCGTTCATCGCGCGGATTGTTTGACTAACAATATTATTTACAATTTCTACAAGAGATTTTAAAAATTTTTTAAAGAAAATATGTGTGGACAATATTGTTTAAACTCCTATCACACAAACTATAGAACGCATTTAGAAAATATTAGTAAATGTATTTATTAAAAATAGGTAGATTTTGTGCCGCATCTAACGAATGGTAATACTGCACTAAACCACATAAACGTTCGGGCAATTTGATTATAAATAAGTACACATATACAAGCTTAGAAAGTAGGGGAAGTGCGAGTTACAGCGGTCGACTTCTAGGCACAAGTGGGGGAACAGGAATTCTTAGAATTATATTCTTCTACAGCCCCGTAGCGGCCTTATAACGCGACTTTACTGTATAGAATTGTTTTCTGAAAATTTTTTGAATTGAAAACTTCCATAACGAGAGCAACTCTACGTGAGAGTGTAATGAAATTTGAAATGGTTGTAAGTGTGATAATTATAGTGGCCGAAGAATCAATAGTTAGCTCTAAAGTCTCTCATATTAAAAGTTTTATATTTTATTTTAGAAAAAAATTTAAATTATAGACACATGCATGTATTTACGATTTAAATAAAAAGTCGTCAAGTGCGTGTTTGACACGCATTATTTAGGGCTACTCAGGAATTATGTGTTGTATGTTGTATGAATCATTACATGTTGTATGATTAGTAAGAAACCTGCAAAAAATTTTGATAATTATACCATAGCTACAAGTTAAGGATATTATGGAGGTACTTAAAAATGGTGACAGTCTTATGAAAATTTGTGCGAATAATGGTTTTTCTAAATTTAATCGACTGTGAAAATTTAAATTAGATTCACTACAGCGTTTAAAAGTTATTGCAGGTTTAATTTTTGCTCACTTTTAACATGCAGTCTAATTGAGTTTTCAATAGAAACCGAATATAAACCAGCTTTTAATGCTTAGAAAAAATGGTGATAAGGCTCTTGTTTTTGTTTTAGATGTTAGGAAAAACGCTTATACAACTTTTTTTACCCCCAAATTTACCAAAATAGCCCCTCTAGTAGGTCCGACTCTGGCTTTGTATATATCAGTAGAAAGCTCTCTAAAAATGAAGTGTTGTGTCAATTTAAAATTTTTCTTCATCTGCCGCAGTTTTCAAGTAATCTAGCAAAATTGAAATTTTACCCTAATTTTGAGGGGTAATTTCACTTCTTAAATGGCGACTGTGTCAGATGAAAAAAATCGGGTCCGTTATTTTGGTCGACCCTACGGGTTGTCCCCATTTACTCTTTTCTCGTCTCTTTTGATCCCAATTTTTCATAGAGAAGAAATTATACGATTTTTGTTAATTTTTCAAAAACCACCAATATTTTTAAATTTTTTTGGATACTGCTGATAAAGTGACCATCTTCGCGTAAATTTTTAATATATTAAAGATTAGGTACTCATAAAATAAATACAAAAAAATACGGTGTGAAGTCTGAATGCGTACCTATTCATCCTTGTCTACGGTAGCACATTTTTTATTGACATAAATATTAGAAACGCAGGAAAAGAGACCAGGAATCAACATAGAAGTGGATTATGGTACGATATATTTTCTGAAAAAAGTGCTTAGGACCAAAGTTATAGAATTCAAAGTGAAGCACTTGATGATGACTTTGAAGTTGACCTTGAGGTCAATTTCCAAAGTCATTTGAAAATCATTTAATATTTTTCAAAAGGAGTAGCTTACTTTTCACCCCTAAATGGTTCAAAGTATATTCGAACGAATTTCACATGCAAGATAGAAAATAAGTGATCAAGAAGTAATTTTGAAAAATACTTGCTCAATCGCAATCGGAAAAATAATAGTTAATCATATGTTCAATTGAATTCCTAATATGATAACTATAGAGTAGCAATAAAAATTTTAAAAAATTTTGAAAATTTATAATATAACATAAAGTTAATGTTTAACTTACAATTAGAGTGATATTAAATCTTTTCTTAACTTTACTTCTAAAATTACTTACAAAAATGTTTTCTTCTAATTTTTTCTATAAATCAACTTTGAAGATAGATTGAGTCAATACATGAAATTACTGCTTATAGGTACAGGATATGGTCAAACTTCGGCAATGGCTAATCATTTTCAACTGACCTTGAAAATCGATTTCAGGGTCACTATCAAGTGCATCGCTTCAAATTCTACAAATTTGGTACTCAGCCCTTTTTTCAGAAAATATGTCGTTTCAAAAATATCTAGCTATAACTGTTTTCATCTACAGAGGTTGAATGGTGTTTTCTACCCCTAAAAAGCGTATTTAGCCGAAATAAAAAAACACGTATTTAATATTTTTCGCTGTTTAATAAGTATGTTAAGTTTCATTCAAATTGGCAAGTATTAGTTGGGTAGTGTTATTTGTCAGAATGTTTTGCCGATCTAGTTTTTTCAATATTTCTTTGCTCGTTTTCAGAATTTGTATTTTAATTTCTACGGACAAATAACTCATTCTTTTCTTCGATTTGAGTAACTTTTATTTGCTGATGTTGACCATTAATTGATCGAAACATATCAAATATTTTTCAATGATTTTTTTAGCGAATGTCGAAAATTTTGAAAATTTTTTCACCGTTAGTAAGTTAAAGTATTTGAATTCATTAAGTAATTAAATGATGTCCACAAGAACCTTACGGACTACCATAAGTTATATGAGATCCCTAGGACCCGTTTTTTACTGTTAGGATAAACTTTTTACTAAAATTATTTTAGATGAATAAAGGTTATGTTGTATGATTTCCGCCAGGGTTTACTGTTCCCATTATTGTAAAAAATAAACTAACCGACCGATTTTGAAAATTTTTTCACTGTTAGAGAACTAAATTATTTTAGATGGATACAACTATGCTGCACAAAGTCCGTTCGGGTTCTTGGGTCCCAAAAATATCAAAACTAATTACCCAGCCGATTTTAAAAAATCTTTTACTCTTAGAAAGCTAAACTATTTTAAATAGGTACAGTTCTTAGATGAGATCCGCCAGTCCCTAAAATTTGGAAATTCGCTATGTTATGCAGATGCTGCGACAGGGGTATTTAATCTGACAAACACAAAAATATTGCAGATCCATGGTAACGCGATTTAAAAATGAAATATTATTGATCAAAAAGTGTCAGAGATCACATTGATCCTGAGAAAAATTTCTCACCATACTTGCCCCACGTTCGATAAATCTGTTTCCAGCCTGTATATGTAACCGTGTATGTATGTAAAGCAGCAAACACTCTCGGAAACCGCGTAATGTTATAAAAATTTTCTTTAACTTGCGCCTTTTCGACGTCAGTTGTTGGAAATTTAATGAATTCTTCACGCAACAAAGCAATTTTGTGTGACACTAATTTCACTACTTTGCTAGTAGTAGCTTTGAAAACTTCTCCTTAAAAAAAACATTATTTCTGAAGATAATGTACTATTCCTAAAAAAAAGATACATTACTGCTTAGTTGAAATACTTATTATTTAAAAAACAGCATACCAGTTCGTTTTGTGTTGTATTCGTGGGCGAATTTTTTCCAAAATAAAAATTCCTTTCGCATTCGAAATTTTGTGTAAAAATTCAAATCGTCGCAAATATTAAAATGATTTGGATGAAAACATATTGTTTTTTTTTTACATAAACGTTAAGTCATACAAATAGGTTATGTTATAAGAATCTTTTGACAAAAAAAAAAATAATTTATTTTAAAAAGATTATAAAGGTACGGACACACGACACGCTTTTGGTGTAGAAGTTTTTTTTTTTACAAAAGGACAGAAAAGTTGATTTAAGATACTACCAACAAGGTAATCCTAAATTGTGAGACGCATCCAAAAGATAATACAGAGATAATATTATATTACAACTCTAAGAAAAAAGTAAACGCAATAAAATTTTACAAGTTGGATTTACACTATAGCAAAAAATGAAATAAATTATTTTCAGTACGAAACTGCCGTCTTGCAGCAACATTTATAAAAATATTAGTTTTCAATTCAAAATAGAATATGGCAATACAAAATACGATTTAGAAATGTTAAATTATAATCTAAATCAGGTGTTGTGTGAAATGTCTGACACTATTCTATTCGCCGTGTGTGACACTACTGTGTAAACAACCTCAAATATTTGCTAGAGAAGTCTAGCAACTCGAGTGTATACAACTGTTCTAGCCTTATCTAGACTGCAAATTTAAGCCGCTGCTACACGATGCTACGAACACCTTCCAACATTCGACGTTGGATGGTTCATAGCATCGTGTAGCCGTTGTTCGAACCTACGAGTGTCCAATGTCGAGCGTCAAACGTTCGCATTTGGTCGTGTCCCGTTCGATGTCGGTATTTTTGCACCGAGTCAAAGGGGTGCTTCGAACATTTGAAGGTCAATGTTGGTTCGTTGGTTGGTTCGACTCAGCAGCTGCACGCTCGTTCATGTGAAGAGAGACAACATCAGTGTATAACATTAGAGATAACATCAGACAGATAACATCGTCCACTGAGTACCAACACATCATCATTCGTATTGGATCAAACATTCGATTCACCGTGTAGCAGATACATTCGTCGCACCAACTATCGAACTTAACTGCCTCAAACGTTCGATCGAATGTTGGAAGGAACGTTCGTAGCATCGTGTAGAACCCGCTTTACTTGAACGTGTAAACCAACGGGCCAAACTACTATATGATAGTTAGTATTCCGACTGTAGCAGAAAGGTGACGTAAAATCTCCTCCACTTCGCATCACTATGCTGTGTAAGTACAAACTGTTTGTAGTGGTTTAGGCTTGATGTTTGCTTCTGTGTGAGTATTTACACACACAATTACAAAACACGTATTATCGGACAGAGCAACGTGCAGGTCAAGTAACAATGGTCTTACAATACATAACAATCGTAGTGGATTCGATGACCGACACCGACTGACTAAATGCCTTAAGCTGTGACAGACCAACAAATGACTCCAAGCGAACTAAACTTTTTTGATATTAGTTTGCTTCTAGTGTTCTATAGTGTAAACATTGCACACAATAATGCTAATTTAGATGTCTCGTGTATCCGTAGCTTTATGTACATATGTTGTAGGTACCTATCATGTATTATATACTGTGTGATACAAGGGGACAAACTAGATTGGCTTTGCCTCTGTTCCACTTGTAATGAGTTTGTGACGTAGTCTGTTTGTGTACATACACACTGTTTGCAGTGTATTAGTTTGGTTTTTTGTAGTAGTATGTGTATACACACATACAATCACATCACACGTATTACCAGAGAGAGCTGTTCAACGTGCTCAACTAACAATGGGTATATTGTTAATATAATGGTGTGTTGACTCGACGACGACTACTGACGGACTAATGTCTTAAGCTGTGACTGGCTTACAAATGACTCCAAGCGAATTTCACTTTTTTTATGTTAGTTGGCTTCTAGTGTTCTATGGTGTGACACTTTCAAAATAGAGTATACTCACTATATATATAGGTAGCATGTGTAAATTACGTATGTATATTTTGAGTAAAATTCAAAACGTCAAATGTCAAAAACTAATATATTTAAATAGCAATTAAATTGAATTTGAATGAATTTAAAAAATATTGTTAAAGTTTGCATTTTTTTGATAGTAATTTACTGTTAATATGTAGGTAATATTAAAATCATTTAGGTAATTTAATATGTAGGTAATATTAAAATCATTTAAATATCCATAAACGACACAGTAATAATCATGTACCTAATAGTATAGGCGTCAATTATATTTTTTTTATTTATACCTTACTGCTAACAAGAAAGATTAAAAAAAAATTTAGCAATTAAGAAAAAAATCTAATTAATTTCTAATTCTATACGTTCGATTATTAAACAATTAGCAGTTAGGTCCAAAATTAATGTCTTAAATTTTTTATTTTTGTAATTAAGAAAAATATCCCCTTTACTCCAAAAAGTTGGGGAGCTGAGTTCAGCAAACAGAAATGCAAGTTGGTCACACATTAGAATAGTGTTTTTGTGAAACGATAAGGCTTACTCAGAGGTTATGGCCTCTGAGTAGCCTAAAAATAGACTTGTGAAAATTGCAATCTCACGGCTGGATGATTAGTGCATTGCAAACGGTGTGCACATAGAGCACTAGAGATAAAATACATATCTCTATACTACTGGAACCAGTGTAACCACTTGAGATAGAAAATATGTTGTATACGTGCACGGAGTTTACTTTGCATTTGTGCGGTAAACTCTGTTAGTGTGAGTGATCGGAGGTGGTGATAGCCGTCACGTGACCCTAGTTCGCATACACATGTGTGATATCACAACACAATTTGTGCGGATTCTACAATGTTAACAACAATCAAATCCATTGTTGTTTGACTGACCTACACTCAGCGACGGGTACTGAGCAAGTGAGACTAAGATGCACATAAATGCCCATTAGTGATTGCAGAAAAGAGATAGTTGTATTCGTTCTATTTGTTCTATGGGTGTGCATAAAAAATATTTTACTCGAATCTAATAAGGATTTAATTGCAAAATTTTCCACTTGACCCATTTGCTTCAAATTAAGATCATTACTTGAAGATTTGATAAAGTGTATAAAGCGATCAAAACAAAATATATACTACTTTATTTACTTGCACGTTACTACGCAATATATATTAAATTAAAACTTGATACATACATTATTCACAAAACAATCGTAAACCCATTGAATAATGGTTAATACTGTGGTTTCATTGGTCCAAAAAGGTATTGAGTAATGATCGTTCCTCCACACCTTTGGATAATACCTAACTTTCTCAACAATTAACAGATATATAATGAGTGTGTTCTTCAACAGGAGTAGAAAAGGAAATGTTTGAATTCCAACATCAAAACGCTTCAATGTTTAAAACGCTCTTTTTAAAACCACTATCGAATTATCTTTGACTAAAATACAGACAGCCTCCTAAAAAAAGGAGAAAATTTTCAAAATTTTTGGCAATGCTTAAACCATTTTGGTAGACGTACATCGTTGGATGGTAAGCTTGGTTAGACGAAAAGAATTTAACAACAACAATATAAAAATTTCGTGAAACTTATGGCCGATTGCGCCAAAATTAATTTAATCAGAACTTAATGGCCATTAGTAAATCAGAGATTAACTAACCCTGATTTGTCTGTTGCACCATTTAAAATATACCAAAATGGTTAACTAATGTACGTTAACGGTCAGTTTTGACTAGCAATGGTGTCTGATTTGTTTTTATAGGACATGAAATGAGACACAAGAGAAGTAAATACTAGTAAGTTGAAAATATCACATGGTTAATAGTATTTTACAATATAAGTTCGGTAAGTTGCTTTTACTGATCGAGAAAATGTTGCGAAAACGAGACCCGCAGGGTCGAGTTTTTGCAATTTTCGAGATCAGTAAATGCACCTAACGCATCGTGTATTGTACAATATTTTTTGCACGATCGATTTAAAATAATTAAAGAATAAAAATATGTTAAATAAAAAATAAAATTCGGATAATATAGGTGAAATTTATATTTCTATGTTCAGAATGCTATGATTAAATATTATAAATATCCATAACAACTAATACGAATCTTTGTAGTGACAATTGACAACTATATTTGTAAATAAAAAATTAAGTGTCAATATTTCACTGGCGTGAATATTTTTTTTTTAATTTTCTGTTAAAGAAATTGAGGAAAATAGTTTATTAAACTATAATATTAGTGAGAATAATGAAATTGATGAAGCATTTTATTTTTGGCTGCAAATTTGTTCTCGTAAAATGAAAGGAAGATTATGAAAACCACAGAAAATTTTAATGATTGAACGACCTTTTGAAATGTCAATAAAATAAGAAGCTTAATGCCAACATTAATAATAATGTGCAAACTAATGAAAATTTTCATATTAATCGATTTATTTTCCTAATTGTTCAAATTGTACTTTTAATTTCAATATAAATAAATAAATGCAATAATTTTTGAGCTAATTTCACTTACCACACTTCTATTCACTTACCACGCATCTATTTCACTTACCGCACTGTTATTTTTTGGTTTCCATGGATATAAACAAACGTTCGGGAAATGTAACTTACCAGCATTGTCAACAGCATCGGTAAATGCATGAAAATACACGATCGTGCCAAAAAAAAATTTAATTTTGCATATTTTGAAAATAGGTAGCGCCTTCTTGATTTATTTAAAATTTTAAAATATATAATACTGTAATTTGACGACTGTGAAGATATTTTTCAATTTAAAAATGGAAAATGAAACAGATACTAAAATTTTACAAAATTGAAATTGTACAAAAGTATACCCCGTTTCAAATACAATTGAGCATGAGTAATCGTTAAAAAATTAAATAACTCTTACATTCGAAACAAATTAGTCTTCTATTCTTTTCCAAAAACAGGCTGCAAACTTAAAATTTACGCATTTGCAACAATGAAAGAGATAAAACTAAAAAAACGGGAATTCCTTAAATTCGTAAGTGATGAATCATGTTTAAATTTAAGTGAAAGAGATTAATATTTCAATAGTAGAAAATAAATATAGGCTAACTTCAAAAATGCATCACTGCTTGCCTGAGGCAGAGTCAAAAGTTCAAAAACGCATCAGACGCATCATAATGAAAAATCAAAAATTCATTTTTGCATTTGATGCGTCAAAACAATGCATCAAGAAATTTGGTGATGCGTGTCATGCGCATAATGTAATATCACAGCTACTTACATTTAAAATATAGGTGGCTGTCGTGGCTGGAGTCGGGTAATGTGAATAAAGGATGATGCCAATGGTCCTATGACCATAATGGTTGTAGGAATAATTCCGAAAAACTAAATGTTGAACAAGATGAATTTATTTACCTCTCATTAAAATTGTTTAAACTATCTGAATACATCTTGCACTTAAAATATGTAGGTAATATTGTTTATTCAAATAATTTCAATTTTTTCAATTTCAAGTAACGTCAAGTTGAAATTAAAAGATAATATATACAAGGACTGTATTGCTGTATTATCTATAGTCTAATCATGCTATATTATCTATAGTCAAATCAGAGGTTAAATGATACCAATATCCTGTTCAAAAACATCTAATGTGCATCAAATTCCAAGAGAGCATCAGTATCGCATCATGTAGTATTAGACGCATCAGAAAGGTCATGATGCTGCATCGATGCGGTAAAGTTTACATTTTTCAAGTTACCCATAATTATTAGCGATACTATGGAAACTAGCATCAAAATATGCACTAAACGTTGATTAAATATTTAATTGCCTAATATCCGCATCCATTAACTTAACGGATGATTTAATCGCCAGTTAACAAAAATTAACCTTGGTGCAGCAGACAATCGGAGATTTTAACTAAGTATATATAATCATGGATTAACATCTTAATGGCCGATTAATCATGTTGGTGCAATCGGCCGTTAATCTGATATAATACGCTATTCCTAATATAAACTAATCCAATAATTGCATACTTATTGAAATCAAAACATTGAAATAATATACGATACAAAAATACATTATACAAAATTATGTTTAACCGAGCAAAATATATTCGACAACGTTAGCGTAGACATAAATAGACGTGATGTGTATGAGAAAAATTATGGAGAAAAAAAAAAGGAAAAATTGTATACTTGTATATTCTTATATACTTCAATGAATATAGCTAGAATTTTTCATTATAAATTTAAATTTTATTCATAACGTAACCGTACAAAATGGTTCGTCTACTTCATTCATGATCTGTAATTAATTGATTCTGTTTATACATTATTTTTAATTATTTTTTCTATCCTAATGGACATATTATATTATGTATCTTGTATGGGTGCAATGCATTTCAAAAGTAATAGTTTAAGGGGAGACTCGTAAGGCGTTAGAAACATTCTCCTAAAATCTTATTTTAAAAAAAAAACTGAAAAATCAAAAAGTTAGTAGGCATTTTAGTGCACGCACTTTACTATAATTCAATTTAAATAAAAAAATTTAAATACTTTTTCTCGAAAGTACGTTTTTCGACGTGGTTCCTCAAAAAGTATTGGAGATATCGACATAAATTAAAGTGCATATTATTTTGGCAGGAACTCGGATCTTTTGGTTCCAAAATGGCGGCTGTTTATAGTTGAGAAAATTATTTTTCAAAATGCGATTTCTCGCTGTTTCTTTACTTTTTTTCTTAGATCCTATTTAGTGCCATAACTGTATATGTACCCGTATTTTCAGAATATTCTTGATTTTTTGATTTTGGTATACTGGGGATTTCAGAACGCGAGGAACCATCAAAGTGGAAAAATCTCACAGTGTCAATTTCAAAGCCATTTATACTCAGCTCATTTTTGAATTTAAAAAAAAATGTTATTTCAACATATGTAAAAAAAATGTATATTTAGTTTTTTTAATAAAATATTTATTTGTATAAAAAAAATAAATAATAAAAAAGGTAGATTTTTGAATCTTCCCTTAATATTAACATAGTTAACAATAGTATATAAAGTTTTATAGGCAATCATTTAAGGTGTTACAACACTTTCAACTATTAGACAAGAAGGTTTTATTTGGGAATTTTTTTCTTCGTTACGCATAACGCAATCGAAAGGTTTTTTTCGGAGAGGTTTGTATGGTGAGCAGCAAAAAAATTTTCAAACAGCAGCCAGAAAATTAAATTTTTTTCATCATTTGGATTTAAACGATGGTGAATATGAAACTTGATGATGAAATTTTTATCATCGACGAAAAAGTCAACCTTAATTTGCTTATAAAAATATATATTTGTTAATCAATTTCAAAAATCTTGCGTAACGCCCCCTAGACAATACATGAAGGAAGCTTCAGGTAAAATTTCAAGTGAATTGGATGATAATGGCTGGCGTTACCTTGCTCACGGTTTTGGAAAACGTAGTTTCGGGAAAAACCTATATGTAAAGATTCAAAATGTGTTTATCGTTTTGTGGACGTTTATACAGGGTGGAAATTAAATAACTCCTATCCTTTTGAGTGGTGACTCAGCACCCTGTAGACACTAAAACCGCAGGAATTTTTTCGGAATTAACAGTTTGAGAAAATCGCGCATCCACTCCTAAATCTTTTGAATGAAAGTATATCAAAAAATATTTATATTCTATAAATATATATTGTTGATGCCGTTGGGAGACATTTTTAATCGTTAACTGACACAAAATTTTTTGAATGAAAAATTGTGCTATTTAATACATTTCAATGAAAATTTTCCTACTGAAAAGAGAACTTAAATTTGTAAAGAAAACTTATAACAATACGTCTTATGTTGCATAGAATAGAATAAAGTAAATAATACTAAAAGTACTTCTGTATACTGTATATAATATTATACACTCCGATAACAATAATTTTGCCTCTGAATCTACAATGTGTTTCGTATAATTGTGACTATGATAAATCCGGTGAAAAACGAATCGGGCTCGTACAATTAGGAATCCGTATAGTTTAGTGATGAGCAAATGCAAGACCAAGACCAAGACTGCCAAGTCTTGGTCTTGGTCTTGTTCTTGTATTACGAATCTTGGTCTTGGTCTTGCTAGAGCAGTTTGAGTCTTGGTCTTGCAAAACGCAGTCTTGGTCTTGGTCTTGGTATTGCTAAAAAATCTTGCACTTTTTTGCATTTTTTTATTACCGAATTTTTTCCTTCTAAAATGAGAATTTTCTCTCTTTACGGTATTAATTATACTTTCAAACTATTTAAATAGTTTAGCAAGACTCTTGCTTTTTTCTTGCTTTTGTCTTGGTCTTGCTCACTTGAGTCTTGGTATTGGTCTTGCAGCCATACTTATAGTCTTGCTCTTGGTCTTGCTCTTGGTATACATAGTCTTGGTCTTGCAAGACCAAGACTAATTTTGCTCATCACTAGTATAGTTAATGATTAATAGACCCAATTAAACTTTTTAGGGCTACGAAGGATCACTGACCCTTCGTAGACCTTATGTATTCATTTAGAATCGGACGGCAAGGTCGTGACGCGTGTACGTAATATCATAATGCCGTTAAAGGTAAAATTTCTTTGCGCGGTTTTCTTTATTTATGAATAACGTAAAAGCCCCTATACTCGAACGCGATTCAATATTCGAATAGTTTTGATATTTTTCGGTCTTTTTTCAGAAATAACTTCATTAATATAATTATAAAATATCAAAACTGTTCAAGTATTGAATCGCGTTTGAGTATAGGGGGTTTTCCCCTTATCTATTTAAATCTTATCCCGATTTGCAATAACTGAGAAGTGTGTTTCCGCTACTGCATTTTGACTTGTTTGAGATATCTACTAAATCAAAATTTTAATTTTAGAAACATAAATTTGTAGTTACACCACTGCTTCCCATTCTGATAGACTTTCTGCTCAGTACAAAGTTTCCCTTCCACTCATACTATTTGCGCACGTTGGATGTAAAATTATTATTATAAAGCATTATATATCTCTACTTGCAGAAAGAAATTACGTACTTATCAATATCATCTCATTATTTACAGTTCAATAATTTTTAGCGTTAGTATAAAAAAAACAGATTCGAGTTTTGTTATATTGCTGGTTATGTTTACACAATCCACACATCACTTGTTGTTAGTACCACCTTCAACTATCAACAAACTAAGGCTGTAACAAATGTTCGCTTTCGCATTCGCAATATGTAAGTTAATTCAGTTTTAACTTGTGAATGTTTTAAGCGAATATTTTTGTTAAAGTCAAATTAATGTACGTCTGCATAGTGTTGCGTTTTATTACTCACTAATTCGAATACTTCCAATGATCTAACGTTTTCGTAATATAAAATTGAAAAAATCGTTACTCGTATTCGTATTTGCGTTATTTACATTATTAATACCATCTTCAAACTCTGTTTTATAATAATTTCCTTGTATATTACAAAAATCTGATTTGTAGAATTTTTTTCAATTTCAATTTATTGCGAGCGATGATGTATCAGGATCATAGACAAATGAACACTATTATATTTTACTACTAGAGAAAGTATAAGCCCCCCCATTTTCTTGGCATTTTTCTGGAAGCAGGTAACAAGGGTGAGACGGGTGAAATTTAATGAAATAATATAATGTCAATTTTTGAGTAAATGCGACTATAATTATTGCAGGACATAACTTGTATACATATGTATTTTGAAAATAAAGCCAATACCACTTTTTCTATTCAAAATTTTGCAGTTTCTTCTCAAAAAAGTAAAATTTTTTTTATCAATATTATATTTTTATAATAATTATTTGAATACGTAACTACGGATACCATCCATTACTATATATTACAGAATACTATTAAGGTCGGAACTTGGTCGTAAATGGTTGCCTCTGTTACACATTTATATTATTAGTCTATATCAGTGGGTCGCGACTCCCTGGGGGATCGCGAAGCCTTTTTAAGGGGGCCGCATTAAATTGACTTGTTGTTTGTTTACTAGTTGCTCACTGTCTTATTGTTTAATATCTAAAATTCTGTGCTCATTGTAATTATTGAAAATGGATGAGTTTCTGGAAAGTCATGCACAACCGTCAACTTTAAGTTCCAATGAGAGTAATGAAACAAAAGCAAAGAAAAAGCGTCTATATGACGACAATTATTTAAAACTCGGATTTACTGTTATTGAAGATAAGCCGCAGTTATTTGTTTTGAAATTTTATCAAGCGAAGGTATGAAACCATCACAAAGGTAATGTAACCTTTAATTAACCTTTTCTTTATTGAACTAGAGTAGTTTTATTGTTAAAGTAACTTTATGTATTAAAAGAGATTGTTAAAAAAGGTGTTAAAAAATCTGGTTTATTCCGAGGACCCACCATTTCTCTTCACGACCTCCGGATACTGGCACTTGCCAGAAACACTAAATTAAAATTATCTGGGCCAGTTGAATGTTTTTAGCAAGTGCTAGTATCTGTAACAACTTTCCAGATTTTTTGAATCAACAGTGTAAAAATTACCGCAATAATTCGCCAATTTTGAAACTCAGTATTTTGTAAACGGAACTTAAAAAGGAAAAAGGGTAAAGGCAACCTCAACTTTATTTTACGAGCCCTTTCTAACGATATTTCACACAACTTGGTACGTGAAAAAAATTTCACCTCCACTTTTCAATACGAAAAGGTACCTCCAGAAATTAAGAAAATTGCTACCGAATTAATTCTACCTCTAGTATGTAAAGCTTCCGAAGTGTTTCTTCGGAACCCCACAAAGGTTATTGTGTACCACCTATTTATATACACGTGTACGCATCTCATTTACGTTTACATATTATATAGCTATCATACCCTCCTTATTTCGTCTTGATTCCGTCTATTTTTACAATTCCGATAAAAAAAAATTTTTAATTAGAAAGTGTCGACCGCTATTAATTAAAAAACGTAGTACCTACATACGAGTTTGTTGTACAAATACAAGTCTTTTAAACACATGGGATAAATGATTTTTTAATTTAGTTCTCTTCTCTCGTGTACCATTGTTGTTTGTTCCATCCAACATTTTTCATTGTTTATTTTTTTTTAAGGTTTGTTTATCTTTGTCCGATTCTGCGTCCTTCTCTCCACCCCTGTTCGTGTGTGTTGGCGTAACTAAGCACTAATAATGACGATAAGGACAATAAAATGTACATGTTTATTAGAGAGAGTAGTGTGGAGCGAAGTGTGGTGGGGATAGTGGTGGGGATATTATATTGTTCTTTGGTGTGCGATAAAGATAATATTTTTACTTTTGCTGAGAAGGTTTAATTGCAACGTATTGTAGCTTTTGTAAACAATGTATGTAATATATTTTGAAGTAAACACACTTAGGGTAAGTGCGGGAGAGATGCCGCAGTAGCCGTAGTTCGTCCGTTGATTGATAGATAGCGCTATTCATGGATTATATGTTTAAAATAAGTTACTTATTTAAGCTGTATATGGTAACATTTATGATTAGTCCATCAGTTTAGTAATTATCCAACTTTTTATTATTGAAAAGTAAGTTTTTTAACATAATATTTTATCAAGCATTTAACTCATTAGAATTTAAGAATGTATATTTCATTGTTTTAATGAAAATGAGTTTTGTTATTAATTTAGGTATATCTTAAAAGTACTGTATAAAATTTTAGGTTGGAATTCAGCACTATGCTTGCTATAGCAATATGCGGCATCTATCCCAACAAAAATGAGAGATGCCCGTGTATTGAATTTTTTGAAAAGTACTCAGAAACAAAAAAAAAGTTGACTGGTTAAGATGTATAAAGTGCCAAAAATGGTTACATATGGCATGTATCATGTATGGAGATGTGTGTAAAATGCAAAATTTTTAATATGAACTATGCGGCGTCTCACTTTTTTTGATGCGGCATCTCTTCCATTGGTGTGGGAGAGACACCGCTTTGCAGGCTCTACAAAAATGTTAATTATGAATCCTTTATGACTCGAAATTTAAAATTATTTATAGATAATTTTAAAGAACAATGTTTACATTTATTGTGTACCAAATTTTAAATCAATTAAATGCATACTTTAAAAATGTGCGGCATCTTTCCCGCATTCACCCTACTAGTTCAAAAAGATCATAGATAAACTTCTAGAAAGCATCTGGTTTTGATATTGAAACTTGGCAGAAAGTTTGTAGTTATCTGTATACCTACAGATCAGAAAAGGTCACAACTTTGTATTTCCGGTAGACGTCACCTTTACGTATAAGCCGCTATCTTCGCTACTTTGAAAACAAAAGTTTGCCTGTTTCGCCTACAGTCGTTCCATTAACACATCCTTTGGATGTTAATAAAGCAATTTCTCAAAATTTAATAGTGTATTATTCAGCGAGCTAGTAATGATAGCTAATACTCACGAAGATGAAATTGCAACACGAGCCGAGCTTGCGAGGCGAGTGTCGTAATGCATCTGAGTCAGTAATAGCCCATAAAGCGATCAAAACAAAATATATACTACTTTGTTTACTTGCACCTTACTACGCAACATATATTAAATTAAAACTTGATACATATTATATTATACATAAAACAATCGCAAACCCATTGAATAATGATTAATACTGTGATTTCATTGGTCAAAAAGGTATTGAGTAATGGTCATTCCTGCACACCTTAGAATAATGCTTAACCTTCTGAACAATTAACACACATATAATGAGTGTTTTCTTCAACAGGAGTAGAAAAAAGAACTATTACTTAAAAACAAAGGAAGGTAATCTGCAATATTTTTCTCAACATTCAATGCAAGCTGCTTAAGGTTACGGAATGAAATTTGGGTCTCACTCTTAGTGTCCAGTAGCAAGGAGAGGCCCAGATATGTTCCTCACCGATTTTAAAGCATATTTCGTCAACTAGTAAATCATCACATCCATATAGAGTCTATAATATTAAGGTTTACCTCTCAAAAACATTTTATGTAGCAGATTATATACCTACATGTTATTTGGTGTATTTACTGAACTTGTGAACAGACTAGTGGATAGCATAAAGTTGTATGGCTGGTACGGTACTGAGTTCGAATCTTGGAACAGATTATTTTTACTAATTTTATTAATTTGTTAATGTTACTATACAGGGTGTACAACAAATAACTTTCGTCCTTTTGTGGGGTGACTCATAGCAGCCTGTAGACACTAAAACCGCAGGAATTTTTTCGGAATTAACAGTATCAAAAGGATAAGAATTATTTCCTTTACACCCTGAATTTAATTCAAATTTTTTTCAGATTTTCTGAATATTTAAAGTGTTACATTTTTTTTTTGTAATGTTTATTTACATTATTGTTTTCTCATGGCATATGCGCACATTTTAAATAGTAATTCTTTCAATTACAAATTTTTATTCCACTGCTTGATACAATTAAATGTTTTATTAATGGTTTTATCCCTGGATGCGGTTGTTACCTGATTTAAAATTAGATGTTTTATTCTATTTTATTCAGTTCTTTTAATTAAACGAAACTCACTTCGTTTAATTTTATTATTTGAATAAATTTATCTGAATAAAATTAAACAATGCTAATTTTTCTTTTATAGTTACGTTTAAGGTTTCTATGTATTTCTATTAATAGAAATACATACATAGAATTCATTTAAAAATCAGAATTAATATTCTAATAGCATAAATTGTATGGATAGACAGATTTTTCGAAATACTAAACAAAAAATTACTTGGTAACACTTTCCATTTTTGCTTCATAATATCAATTTCTGTTTTTTTGACATGTCTGTAATTATATATTTTTGATTGTCAGAAAAAAATATGTAAATATCTAAAATATTCGAAAAAGTATACGTTCTTCTCTTTAGTTAAATATTTACTAAGTACAATGGTTAAAGGTTGATGTACACTATACCCCCCGCTTCAATTCAATACCTATTTGATTTTGCTTTAAAATTAACTTTTACAGACGGCTTCGCTAGCATGAATTTTGTATTTTGGTACTGCGTAATTTTGTTACAACTCTCTACCTAGTCCCTTTGTCTGAGACCAAAAGGAAAGTTTTAAGTCCCGCTAAGTTTTTTTGGGTGATACTTGAACGTTTCCTAATATACTGGACTCATTGTCGGATACGAATAATTTTTTAGGTTGAAAATTGAACTTTGACCTTTCTCCCAGTTTCTTCTCGTTTGTGTGCAAATTTTGAAATCTGAGAAAATAAATGTTTTATTATTTTGTTTAGAAAATATTTCTGCAAATTTCTATCGTGAGGAGGGCCCAGAATATTTTTTTGTACAAACTTTGCAACGTTGTTTTATGCCCTTAGTGGTTAAGGGAGGAGTTCAAATAAAAAACCAACTTTTTTATTTATGATTATTTTGCTTGTTGAAATTTTTTTCAAATTAGGCAGGGTTTCAGTTAGAAAATTTTGTTTTTGAAACATTCATTACTCTTCCCTGTGGAGGGAGGGGGCCCTTTTCACAAGTTTTTAAGCCTTTACAAGGAACGCCATATCTCAAAAAGTAATGAATATTTTTTAAATATTTTTTCATTATTTTATTCCTAAAGAACCTGTCCATAAAGCTGAGTATGGGTTTCAGGTAATTTTAAAAATTAACTATAAAATTGTAATCCCAAACTTCTAAAAATTATAAAACTCGATTTTTTATTTTAAAAAAAATGTTTAAAAATAGTTACAATTGTTTAAATGGAAAAGGCATACTCCACTTTATGCGCAATATGTTTATGAACAAAATTTAAAAAAAATTACGTCTCTATCTTTTCTAGAACTTGAAATATGATTTTCGTTGTCGGGAAAAACACAACTTTCGGGAAACGGTAAAAAACAAAAATAATAACAAAAGTAGCGGTTTACTCACTGTTTATTAAAACGTCTACAAAGGCATGCAAATAAAAGAACATTATCTCAGTGCATACTACAACTCATGTACACACCAAAACTAAATATTACTGATCAAATCGCGGGGGGGGGGCGAGCGTTGTCTGCAAAGGAGCAGCAACTTGACTGTGCAGCGGCTCACAAATAAATATTTTTCTACTTGAAAAAAAATTTTTGGGCCAGGTTTTATATATCACCGTGTTTGTAAAGAACCACAGAACAAAATAAAAACAAAAAACGAGATTCGAAAAAAATTAGTTTATTAGTCGTTTCTGGCGTGAACTCCCCCCTTAACTTTATTATTTTTTATCGAGGAATTTAGTGCGAATTTTCATGTTTCTGTCTATTTATATGATATTCCTCTTTAATATCTCAACCTTCATAAGGAGCATCGTGATAATTTTAATCACAGATGTTGGCCACACCTCAAACGAACAAAATTGACAAAGTTTCATCGAAATCTGTCCAGAGGTTTTTACGCCAACCGCACATATCGGAAACCTAACTTACCATTTTGTTACATACTCGTATATAAATACATATAAGTCTTAACTAAATGAAAACGGACACATTAACTTCTGACTATGATTTACTAGCAGGTCGTATTGGTAAACCAAACGTATAATGTATATCAGCCTTTAATCCGTATTTGTCATCTACACGTTCGCATAATATTATAGGAGGTGGTATTTGATATCGTTATTTTTTTTTTTTTTTTTTTGTAAATATTAAAGTGCTTAAATCATTCCGATGAATAAAGTGACAGCACGTAATACGTATTGAAGGAGGAGTGGAAATTAGACAATAAAATCTGGAAATACAAAAAATAACATTTTTTCCGTATGGCAGTATGAGCGTTAAAATAATTTCAAATAATTTGAATTTGTTTTTTTAAATTTATTTGTGATGTATGTCACTTACAAACACACTAGTTGATACTGTTCATATTTTTAATAATTTTTTCTTTTTTTTTTTTTTTTTTTTTTTTTTTTTTTTATAACGAATTTATTCTTTTGGACCAGATATGCTGAAATAGCAAAAATACGGTAGGAAAATGTCTCAGACGCTACTTTAGGAATCTGGTTATTATTAGGTAATAATACCTGCCTGAAATATCTTTCGAATTCTGAAAATGATTGCGTTATTAGTTTCGTTATACAGGGTGTAAAACAAATAACTCTCGTCCTTTTGTGGTACTCATAGTAGACACTCAAACCGCAGGAATTTTTTCGAAATTAACAGTCGTGTCACTCCTCAAAAGGATAAGAGTTATTTCCCTTACACCTGTATATATATATATATATATATATATATATATATATATATATATATATATATATATATACATATATATATATATATATATATACACATATACAGGGTGTAACGGAAATAACTTATCCTTTTGAGGGGTGACGCGACTGTTAATTCCGAAAAAATTCCTGCAGTTTTAGTATCTACAGGACGAGACACAAAAGGACGAGAGTTATTTGTTTTACACCCTGTAGATTACAATCGAAAAAAAACGATGTCGGCAGCTCCGACGAGAGAAAGGGCGACCGGAGCCCGGCCTTGAAAAGGGGGGCCGTAGCTCCTGGTAACGGGCGCCCGGGAAAAGTAAACAAGAGCTTTTTTTTTCTCGTCATATTTTTTTTGGGGGGGGGATTTAAAAAAAATTCCCCTTTGGGCTCACCATTTCCTGCCACGACTCTGGATGTGGGTGTAGCAAGAGCGAATTTCTAGTTTTGGGGATCTCTGGTTTTGAACAGAGCAGTAACTGGTTTCAACTGGCTATTAACTGGTATAAACCAGAGCAGTTATTGAGCAGTTACTACTCTGGTTAATAGCGGTTAAAGGCCAGTTGAATCCAGTTGAAAACCAGAGATGCCTATCTGACGTCGTTACAGACCAACATATGTATTTACTCTTGCTAGCCCCTGAATTTAGGCAATCGCACATGTACTTTCAATCGTCCCCCTACCTACTTAGGTCCGACTCGGGAGGTACACACTACCAACTTCCCAAACACTCTATATAATTTTAATTTACATTCATCTGTTTTAATTTATTTTCATCGATAGAAAAAATATACTTTTAAAACAAAATTTCATTAAGTTTTTCACTTAAAAAAAAAAGAAAGAGAGAATGAAAATCTGCTTTCGTGTCTGTTTTGATGAAATCAATATCTTCTGATATGTATATATAGAGAGATGGTATATATTTTAATTTTATTTAATAAAACTTTGAATAATGTCATCGCTTTTTCACGCGCGTGGATATACAGTACAGATTGACATAGATCAAGATAAGTTGATATAACGTGATATATGTTGAATGACTGTGCCATATGGTATTGTAAGTTTCTGATTAACTTTCGACATATTTCTACATGGAATAATAATAGTTATTTTTGGATCGTTTTTTAAGAGATTCTATCTTAATTAAAAATGGTCTGAGAATGATTTTTAAAAATGAATTTTAAAGTATGAACTGTCTACCTTTTGGAATTATTTTAAGGATTAATCCCCGTGAAAAAGTACTGAAATACTGAAATTTTAGGTACTGATTTTTTTTTTAAATTGTGTGATCCTTTTTAGAGCATACTTTTTGCTTTAATTCCTTTATGTTAACAATAAGATCTTTCGACGGTCATTATTTTACAAGTTAATTTTCGTCAAACTAAAAACAATATTTTTAATCTTGACTTGACCCTAAAATCACCCTCTTTCCTTCTCCTTGATAATTAAAAATATGCACTAGATGTTATTTAATTTTAAACATCCTAGTGGTAAAATTATTATAATTATAATGATTACTGAATCAGTAGAATTTTGTTTTTTACACGTGAAGTAAATTCATAGGAGATATCGGAAATATCTTGTATGAATGCCTTCCCCATACCAAAAAAAGGCAGCAACTCTTTGGTCAAGAAATAACTGAATTATTGATTCTTTGGCTCGTTGACTTTGTTTCAGAGGGAGAAACGAAAATTTCTTGAAGGGGTATTCTAGTCTAGAAATTCAAAAAAATAGATTTTTTTTCATATTTTTTAAGTTCAGACCTTTAAGAATAAGCCTGTAAAAGGATTTACGGAAATTCGAATTATTTTCGGAGTTATAGTTATTTTTTCCCAGTGTACTGTGTATCTTTTCAGTGTTAAATTCAAATTTTTAATATAAATTTCTCGAAACCGATTTACTTGAAATTTAGTACAGACCTTCTTAATACTATCAAAATTGGTCTGATGTAGGGATTTTGGAATTTTTTTTTACTCTTTTTAAAATATTTCCCAAGTTGAAAAAAGGAGGCAAAAAAAATGATTTTTTCTTTGAAATGGACGCCATTTTGTGAAAAAATTTATTTATTTCCAAATCGGCTACGTCCAACTAATTTTACATCCTTGTTTATTAAGAATTAACTAAATTTTTATGTTTCAGATCACCAGGAGGGTTGGAATCACGTCAACCAGGGGACACCTTTTTTGTGTCCACATTTTGCCGACCTGTACCGATTTCAATTTTGAATTTTTTTTAAAATTTTTATACATTTTTCTAATTTTTAAGTATCAATAAAAAGTTGTTCAAAAAATGGATACTAAAAATGTTTACTGTTTTTTTTTCTTTTTTTTGATTACGCCCGTAAAATCACCTCAAAATCGAGCCTCTAGGCTAGAATACCCTCTTAAATTTAGATTCTTCATTTTCGGTGTGACTAATCCTCTCTCCCTCCCGCCCAAGAAGCTTGACAGTATGTACTAGATTATGATGTGCTCAATAAATCGAAATGAAGAAACGTTTATTGACTAGTGTGTAAACTCTATAATACTATTCGAGAAGAAAAAAGGAATATCGTAGTCCATGCGGCAATCCATTAGGAATTTAGGGTAAGTGCGGGAGAGACGCCGCGTCGGAAGAGATGCCACAGTAGCCATAGTTCGTCCGTTGATTGATAGATAGCGCTATTAATGGATTATATGTTTAAAATAGGTTACTTATTTAAGCTGTATATGGTAACATTTATGATTAGTCCATCAGTTTAGTAATTATCCAACTTTTTATTATTGAAAAGTAAGATTCTTAACATAATATTTTATCAAGCATTTAATTCATTAAAATTTAAGAATGTATATTTCATTGTTTTAATGAAAATGAGTTTTGTTATTAATTTAGGTATATTTTAAAAGTACTGTATAAAATTTTAGGTTAGAATTCCGCAGTATGCTTGCTATAGCAACATGCGGCATCTATCCCAACAAAAAGGAGAGATGCTGCATTTAAAGTTGGTATAGATACCGCATCATATTACATGTTAAAAACAGACTTATACCTTAATTATGCAATTTTTATTTTTGGGCTGTAAATTATGCCACGTAAATAGAAAAGATCCATTAATGGATCAGGAAGAGCTCTCATATTAGTGAAGATAACGAAAATAATGATGATTGCCTGTGTATTGAATGTTTTGAATGGTACTCAGAAACAAAAGAAAAGTTGACTGGTTAAGATGCCATCTCTCCCATAGGTGTGGGAGAGACGCCGCTTTGCAGGCTCTACAAAAATGTTAATTATGTATCCTTTATGACTCAAAATTTAACATTATTTATAAATAATTTTAAAGAACAATGTTTACATTTATTGTGCACCAAATTTCAAATCAATTAAATGCATACTTTAAGAATTATCGAGTGTTTTCAAAATGTGCGGCATCTCTCCCGCATTCACTCTAATTTGTTATAATAATGTTAAAATAAATACCATAGCAGGACAAGCACTGGAACTTCAGTTAGATACAGAATAAATTCACGGGTAACCTTGACGAAAAATGGCCGATCATTATCCACTTCCTCTATAGGACAACGTTTTTGTCCTATAGAGGAAGATTCCAGTCATAGTTATTGAAAATAACTATGAATGGAATCAGTATATACTCAAGGGTATATTTCTAAATATAATATCTAATTATTTTAAATAAAATCTTACAATTCAATCTATTTTTAAATACAAATATAAACACAAACCCATGTCACAGACTCAACTACTGTATAACTCATACAAGCTCAACAAGATAAAGTTTGTGTGAAAAATAAACATCACATATGGTAGGTACAGTAGTGACATCACCGGAAAGTAGATAAACTACTCACCAACCATAGCTATCTGTGTGTAACACCAGTAACATCGGTTTTAGTAGATCCAGACTTCATTTATACGTCTACAACAACTAGTTGAGTTCATGCTTCATTTGTTAGCTTGTGGCACATGGAATGGAAGTTCTATACGTCGACTGTTGATACATTTTAACTATGAAACGCTTGGAGCTTATATTTATTTTATCCCTGGTAAAACTGATGGGTAGTTGGAGCTATATTACATGCATGTATGTAGGAAGTACTCATCACGTGTACAGGGTGTTCTAAAATGGTTTGCCCCAAGCCCTAAGCGTGTTTGTAAAAGATTGTGGCTAGCTGTGTGCCAGTGAGTGGTTCGATGCCGCTTAAGCTGATTAGTCACACAGCAACTGTAGCCGGGTTCAGATCGATTGTTATCAACCAGTTTCAACAATAAGCGAATACATATATAGTAATAATATGCATGTACCAAAATACTGGCATACATGTGGGTATACACATGTAGCGTAATCCCCTCTTCCTACAGACAGTGTGACGTTGATGCACACACTATCGCACATCCACTTATACACTGATACGAGATCTATGTTGTAACATGTTGTGCGTTTGGAGGGGACAGAAATTAGGTCATTTGTGACGTAAGCTACTGTTCACATTGAAAAAGCTAGTACAGAGATACGGAGTTTGTTTCTGAATATTCTGTGGTTTGCCCACAACAGCGTCGTACCCGTAATAGACTTTTATTGGGTCTTTAAAGTGATTTTGAGTTTAAATTACAACATATTATCTTGAATTTCGGGTCTTATCGTATTATTAAAGTTATGTTACAAACAAGTGTTTCTTAGCTTTTTTTAATCGGCTATAACCAGTGTGGGACTGATCCCTTCGGAGGCTCTAGGAGGCCTTTAATAATTCCTAATGTCTAGGAAGTCCATTATTTGCATCCAACGTTAAGGGGGACCACTAGTGTGACATTTTGAAAAAATTGGAAACTTTTTTTTTTGCATGTTTTGATAGTCTATACCTTTAATAAAAATAACATACTAAAATTTCAAGTGCATATCTCAAACAGTTTTTGAGTTACAGCCATCCGAAGAGCGAATGCTGATTTTGAATGTTAACTTTAAGGTATTGAGAAATGTATAAAAGTTAATAGTTCGGAAGTTTCTGGACGTGGCTGCCAGTCACATGCTGTGGAGCAGCTAGACACATTTAAACGACTCATCTAGTTTTACTATGACCGTTATATATTGAGTACATTGTAAATAATTTTAGTAAAAATTCTCAATGATTAAAACTAAAAGGTTAAATAATAAAAAACTACATTTTTCAAATTTGCTGCAGTTATAACTCGAAGACAAATCATCCGATCGAGTTGATTCTTATTGCAGCTTTTTTTTATATACGTTCCTTCATACCACGAACCTCCAGTTTTCCGATTGAATAAAAAATGTAGGGGAAGGTCGCCCAAAGCGGGTACCCCTCTTAAAGCGGGTAAGCGCTTGTATGTCGTTGTATCGAATGTTTTTGTCAGGTCGTGTGTATACCGAGATTAACCGAATATCAACCAATATCAGTCAGTTGCACTTGAACACTTTTGTCGTTTAATGTCCTAGTTAAGCTTCATCAAATTTTTTTGTTGGTTTTGTTAAAAATTTTGACGATAAATATTCTGTGACTAGTCACAAACCTTTTTATTTGTAATCTTTTTGGTATTACCATATTATGTTATCATCATTTGACTTTTAATGTAGAAAAAGGTAGACATGTGTCGGCTTTCATTTTGAAATTATTCTAAGTTAACAAAATTAAGTCTTTTTGGGCAAAGCGGGTATGGGCAAAGCGGGTAGACAAAATAGAAGCATCTTAATGGAAAAAACTGTTGGAAGGGGAAAAAAAAATAAAAAATATTCTTTTTACGACGGAATGAGGGAAAAAGCCTAAAAAAAATATTTTTGCCTTGTTTGTGGTGATTTTGATGTGGAACCACCTCATGTAATATACTGCAATATGGAGGTTGTAAATAAAGTTACAGTTAATTGTTATAAATTTATTATTTTTGTCTTTTTTCAATTTTTTTTACTTAATTATTATTATTGTTAAGTTCTATATGAATAAGAAAGTTTATATTAAAAAATAATAACAGTATTTAAGTACATAATATACTTACCCGCTTTGCCCAAAGGGGGTTACCCGCTTTAGGATACCTATACGGGCAAAGCGGGTTTTTGCAGAGGTTTTGTATTTTCTTTATTAAAAATAAACATCGTATAAATATTTCTTAAGCGAAGTTTCATTTTAAAGTTCGATAACTATTCTATCTGATAATACAAAAAAGATCTGCTTATCGAGGTCAGAAGTCACTCTTTTGGGCGTTTAATATTAGCTTACCCGCTTTGGGCGACCTTCCCCTAATTTTTGCAAGCCGAAAATCATCAAATTTTTACGCAAATTTTGAAACTTTTTTTAAAAACTCCCCCATTTTGTTAAATTTTAACTTCTTTTTTCAATTGAGGTTCATGGCACGGGCAATACCTTCTAGTTTAATAGGCTTTTTGGTTTATTTGATTTTACGCACTGTGAAGGTCGCTATCACTGCAGCAGTGGGGGAACTTTTTTTGGAGCCTTGGGAAATCGCGAATAACTCACAAAATTTTCAATTTTTTGGTCCAAAAATTTTATCATGAATTTATTATATATCAACGAATATATCCTTAAAATATTAATATATCCTTTGAAATGAAATGAGCAGTAAGATATCCACATTTAATAGAATTTCATGGTAGCGCTGTGGTTACCAATACTTCAATTGCAATAAAATTCGTAGGGCACCACCTACGTAGTTTCGCAAAATTTAAGCGATTATTATATATTTAACTATTACAATTCAAAAAAGACTGTAAATCGAAGTAGCCTTGTGTCGAAGCATCTCCAAATTGAGAAGGAAATTTTTGACGTATCCTGTATCATATGCCAGCCACTATAAAATTAAAAAAAAAAAAA
This sequence comes from Brachynemurus nebulosus, assembly GCA_035578155.1. NCBI lineage: Eukaryota > Metazoa > Arthropoda > Insecta > Neuroptera > Myrmeleontidae > Brachynemurus > Brachynemurus nebulosus. The sequence continues at coordinate 66,874,878 of JAPWDM010000002.1, forward strand.
TATATAAAATAAATAAAACTGAGTTTGTGTAACTAACAAGTTTCAATTTTAAAATATTTTCGCTTACATCAGTTGTAAAGAACAAAAAGCTTTTTAAATTTTTTCAGTGTTCTGATTCTGTTTATATTACATTACTTCAGCTTAAAGTAATAATGAACGAAAGTTTACATTATATACTCAGTTTTTATTCAATTTTACATATATATTATATATAAGTTGAGAATAGTGGTGACCGATAAAAAGTGGTAGGAAAAGGAAGGAAATGGAAAAGCCAGCGGGTTCTAACGACTATATATGCTGGGACACATATACATACTTAACAGTAATTAATATTTCAGTAAACAACGAATATATGTGCATCGATTAATTACAAATTTATTTCTTCAACTCGACATGTTACATGGGAAATTTACTAAAACATATTCTGATTTAATTTCCACCGGGAAGAAATTTATTTCAACTCTTTTATTAACTGGTCATGATTCATTTGTTGTTACACGTGGCTCACTTGTTTTATTTCCACGAAAAATTAATTGGTTATATCAACGAACGCGATTTCTAGTATTTTCTACATAATTTTGTTTGTCTTAAAGTTTTTTTTTTTAATTGTTAAAAATAGCAACTCAACAATACTTTTCTTAGAAAATGTGTTGTTTTGGCGTCATTTAAAATAGTATAAAAGGAAAGGGATATCGTTGCTTACGGTCAGTCAAATTTTTTTTTTTGCGTTGCTGTGCACAGCCACACTAAAAAAAAAAATTGTCTGACCTGGCGGTCTCACTATATGTACTATATGTTTTTGGGGTCGCTGAATCCGAATTTGGGGTCAGTTTTATTCCAGTACATCTGGGTTCGGCCATAACCTCAAAAACACCCTCAAAATTGCTATATTTGTTAATTTTGAGGGTGTTTTTTGAGGTTATGGCCGAATCCAGATGTACTGGAATGAAACTGACACCAAATTCGGATTCAGCGACCCCAAAAACATATACAGTAGAACTTGGATAATTCGAAGCTGAAGGGACCAATGGAAAAATTCGAATTACCCAAAACTTCGAATTATGAAAGTTGTGACTTTTTTTTTGAAGTTTTAGGCTCGCAAAAGGCTTAAAATAATAACACATAAATTTTTTTTTACCATTAGTGGCAAGTTTAAGTTAATAAATAATTAAAGTTTAACAAAGTATTGAGAAATAATTGATTCCTTTGTAGAATTGATTTTTTTAAAGTTCACAAAGTCCTCAAGTATATTTAGAGAATGAAAAACAGCTTCACTTACATTGTTTTGCCTTTCAACATACCTTCGAAACTCACACAACTGTTGAAAGGCCTCTAACGTTGTGGGGATTGGGGGCTCTTCAATTTCATCTTGCTCTTCTTCTAAATCCGACAATTCGGTATTATTTTTGTTTTTCACTTCTATTAAAATGTCTTGATCAGAAAGTTCTCCACACACTGCTACTTCTTCATCTAAATTAACATATTCTTCAAACGTAACAGGCGCCGTGGCTTCCCATCCAACAGGTGTCGGAAGAACATCTTCTTCTAAAAGTTCACTAGGATTCTCTTCAGATTTCTTAACAAACCCAGCTTTCTTAAAACAATTGGCTATTGTTGTTTGAGAAACTTGATCCCATGCATTGTGACACATTCTTGCTGCTTGAAGGATGTCGATTTTTGAACTTTTGTCGGTTTTTTCCAATGCATCTATCAAGAGTGTTTGTACAACAAGTCGCCGGTAAAAATGCTTAAAATTTTTGATAATGCCCTGATCCATTGGTTGTACAACTGACGTCATGTTAGGGGGGAAAAAAATAACCTTAACATTGCTCATGGTTGGAATAGAATTATGCGCTGTACAGTTGTCAATAAATAAAATGATTCTTCTGTTCTGTTTACGGAAGGTTTTGTCGAGTTTTAACAGCCACTCTTCAAAGAGCTCTGATGTCATCCAAGCTTTTTACTCGATTGGTTTGGATTTGACATTTTTGAAACATCTTGGATTTGCGGATTTGCCTATCATCAGTAAAGGTAACTTTTCGGTTCCGTCCATATTGGCTCCAATTAATAAAGTTACTCTTTCCTTACTGTTTTTTCCTCCACTGCAACGATCTCCTTTAAAAGTTAATGTTTTGTCCGGAGTACATTTAAAAAACAAACCCGTTTCGTCTACGTTAAAAATGTTTTTCGTCGGGGTTTTTTCAATCATTTGTAAAACATTATCTTTCCAAACATTTGTAGCTTCTTGATTTACACTCCCACTTTCACCGCAGACAGACTTGAAAGTAATGTTGTTTCTTTCTTTAAAACCGTCCAACCAACCGGCACTGGCTTTAAAATCATTTTTCCCTAAACCTACTGCAAACTCTTCTGCCTTTGTTCGAACAAGGGGCCCTGATAATGGAATGTTTTTGTCCCGAGCTTGCTTAAACCACTTAAGCACACATTCATCCACTTCTGGGTTATCTGGTTCTCTTGCTCTTTTACGGTCCTTATTTCCACTCAAAGCACTGTTCAATATTTTGTCCTTATTTTTCAGGAAAGTAGACACTGTGTTGGGTGCTATTCCATACTTTTTAGCAATGTCACATTTTCTCGTTAAACCTTGTTCCACTTCGCGAATAACATCAACTTTTTCAGAAAATGTTAATGCCTTGTACTGAGCGCGTGGTTTACTCAAAGCCATTGTGATCACTCGCACAAACAAAACAGAAGTGATAGAAACACTGTGACAATCAGAGGTACACAACTGCAACAACAGACCGACACAGACTGCACTGAGTGGATGAGTATAGATCGACATCAGACGATTCGCAGAAGGCGATAGTGTACCGGAAATATGAATTCTCGGTAGGTGGTATCACGCAAGTAATTTTAAAACACGTGTCCAAGCCCACTCGGGGTATTGGTTGAATCTCGGAAGGCAACCTCATTTGCAGTACAGTATTTTATAAAATTTTACTTTTAGTATTGAAGCAAAAACTTCGAATTAAAGAAGTTTAACTTCGAAATATCCATGATTTTTTTTACATTGGTAACATATAATGTTCAAGGGACCAACCTAAAACTTCGAATTAAAGGAAATTTCGAATTAAAGACGTTCGAATTATCCAAGTTCTACTGTAGTACATATAGTGAGACCTTCAGGTCAGAAAATTTTTTTTTTTGTGTGGCTGTGTTATCTTAGTTATTTGTACGTTCAAGAACGGAAGTTGTTTGTGAAAATTTCCAGAGAATCATTCGGAACTCATTTCGCCGCCTGTCGTATAGAATTTTTTTTTAGGGGACAAAGGTTGCATTACAACTGATTAACTTATGAACTAAAAAGAAATAGTCGAACTGAAAATCAAACAGTGAAAAGAAAAAGAAGATTTATTGAGATAAAACTATAAAATGTTTATAACTTTTTAATGTTAGAATCGTTAAAAATTGTTGATCTGTCCCCAACAATTAGACCGAACGTAACAATATAAAATTTAATTTTTTTTTTATAATTTTAAAATAATTACACTTTTGCTTCATTTCAAATATAAAAATTAAATTGTATAAAAATTTTTATATCTTTCAACATAAAAAAAGGTTTTTAAAAAGTATCAATATTTTAATATCTCCGATAAAGTAAACTCACATTTAAGTAGATACCTACTTATTAAATTCCATAGACATAATATATCATCGATACCTAGCCATATATCGTTACAGAATTAATGAGTTTCCAAAAACGTAAAACTTTATTAATAAATTGACTATTGTCCAAAAAAAAGATAAACAAAAAAAAAAAAAAAAAAAAAAAAACGAAACGTAATGGTCCTCTTCTGCGTACGCTTTTCTTTTATTTACTGTTTGTCGTATTTGGTTGTTAGAGTTCCGTAAAAATAAGTAATAATTTTAAAAATTTCAAAATTCAAAAATTAATTCGAGGAAAATGTATTGAATTTTTAATTTAAATTTTTATTATTTTATATTTGATAGTAACGTAAAAGTCCCTATACCGGAACGCGACCATATGTCCCAACTGTTTTGACATTTATATATTAATGAAGTTATTTCTGAAAGAAACCTCTGATAACAAAAATTATTATTAATAGAATGATAATTTTTCAATTTAAATTCATCTCGCATTTAATGTTTCCTTACTTAATTAAAGAAATACATATACATATATATTAAACAATTTTTGTTTCTATTTTTATTTCGATCGATGTTCATTATTAAAACACATGAGTTATAAATTTTAATATTTCTTAGCGGATTTTTCAAGTTAGCATAATAAAAATATACAAATAATTTTTATTAGTCCAGTTAAGAGATCATAACAGCTAAATCACCTTTTTGTATTGTTTAAATATTATTTCCATAGGTGTATTATTACTCAATACAAATATAACCTAATGTATGTAATGTACGTAAAACAATTAAATATTTATATTATAAATATTTTTAATTTCTTTTTAGGTCTAAAATATTTACTTACAGTTTTAAAATCTTAAAATTTCTAATATTCTTTTTATTCCGGAGTGTATAATCAATTGATAAATATAAAAAATATTGATTTAAAATTGAGAAATTTTGCTATGAATGATAATGGTGGCCATTTCGTCATATTTGTTTTAGTAACTGAACTAAAATAAATTCCACTGTCGTTTTTTACAAAATCACTAGATGGCGAAACGGTATTTGTAGAAAATATAGCATTTTGATCCTTTATTTACGGCTGATACCTAAACCATTCTATGTTTCCTACTTTTACGTTTAGATGCCCCTCTATGTGTCATATTACACGTCTGTTTGGATACCGGTTCCCAACTTTTAGTGTTAATAATTTTCTTCCGTTCCGATATCTGTGCTTACAGTTTGTAAAAGAAAAACATTAATAAATAAAAATTTTTGGATTGTATTTTTTTAAAAACATTTACTGGATTAAAAAAAACTTTCCCTCATGCTTATTAAGAAAAAAAAATGAATGTTTAATTTATTTGTCAATTTTTATAAACCAGTTTAATTACACACCTAACAATAATATTCCGGTATAGGGGCTTTTACGTTATTACCGATTTGATATTAAACTAGAAATTGTTCACAAATTCACACCCAAAATTTTTAAAAATAGAAACTCATTGACTTTATTTCAAAATTGTTTTTTATCATTAGAGAACTGATTGTGTTGAAAAGCTTAAGAAAACTAGCATACAAAATGAATATGTGTAATACTTATGGAAAAATCTCAGTAGAAAACAAATTTTGTATTTTTCTTCGTAGGTAGGTATTTTGTTATTCAAACAACTACTGGCACGAGAAAAGATCCGTTTTCTTTATGTAAAATAGATTTGATTTACCATTTTTATCGCTAAAAGCCACCCTTGCTTGTACTCTAAAAATTTCGTTATGATAAAAAATACATACGAATAAAACACTATTTCATATGTATATTATTTGTATTTAGAAAATATATTGTACAAATACCGAGTGTACAAAAAATTTCAAAAGAAACAAATTTTTCACATAGTTGAATATAAAAATATGTCTCAAATATATGATTGTAGTTATATGAATTGACTGGCCCGCGAAAAAAGTTTCCAACTCTGTAATTTGTAATTCTTTTTCCAAATAACAAGCGACAGGGAACTTAAAACACAGTTTAATCGGGAAAATAATTTTCTTACCGAAATTTTCAAATTTTGTGTACTTATTATTCAGAACGTGCCTACTTGTTAAAACTCCACTTTTTAGTGCGTTGAAATTCGCTGCTCCATTAGAATTACATAACTGTTGGATTCTTACTTATATTTCACAATATACAAAAATAACTACTCTTACAATATCGATAAAACTTTTTTGTTAAGTAGCTGAAATGCTCCACGCAACTTGAAAACAATTCACTGTTTTATTTCTGAGATAATAGGAAAAGTAAAAAAAATTACACAATAATATTATCTTATCATTATTTTGCTCCAAACTTACAAATAAAGATGATCTTTGAAGAAATGTAATTTTAAGAAAATTGTGTACCGTCTGCATCCCGCATGTACGTCTTTTCAAAATTGTACCTGGAGGACGATTGGTCAAATTCGGAATTTTTGAAATGTCTAAATCACAATTAGGCCCGACGAGAGAGCGAGGTATAGCCGGAGCTGTAGTCCCGGCGCCCAAGTTCGAAGAGAGGATCAACAATGAGTAATATTTAGAAAGCGTTAAGGGCAGACGTTTCATTTTTTTGGTGTCATAACTCTATTGTAAAAGTTAATTTTTTGTTTTGTTCTGCCCTGGGGACCGAGATTTTTCTCCATGGTCCTCATCACACTCTCCCCTCTATGATGTGTTTGAAGTGAAATAGAAGTATTAAGATCACTATTTGATTGTGCGGTTCGTTGAAAACTATTAGGGGACGGACGGGCAAGACGAAGAGGTCGAGCAAAAAGAATAATAGCCTAATTGAGCTAGTTAGATGTATGATTGAGTCAGATCTAATGTCGTTTGCTTCTTCACTTTGCACTTAATGTGATCATTTGTCAAAAGGAGGCACTAAAGTTTATTTGCGTGTTTAGTGACCGAAAAACTGTTTTGATGAGAAAAAAATCAATAAATAGATTTAAGTAATTTACGAATTATTTTTTTGTGTATTGCAGTTATTTATTTTTAATGATTTCTGTAATTTTTATGATCATTACGAGCAATAAATTCGTGCTCGTATTTAATTTGAATCTATTAGTTTGTATAATTGTAGGTTAAGTTAGTTGAAAATGTGACTGGTGGGCAAAATGGAATCAGGCAAAATGAATAATAAAATGAAGCTTCTCTAGTCAAAAGGAAAATTGTTTTAATTAATCCCGGACCTCCCAATGAAAAAGAAAAAAATTCACTTAAAAAAGGTAGAGTCAATCAAAGAAAATCAAAAAGATAATTATTTTTGTACTGTCTGTCAAGAAAAATACATATATCCGCAACAGAAGACTGGATACAATATAACTTTTGCCAGGAATGGACCTATGGAGCGTGTTACACAGGTCGATCGTCCTTTTGCGATCGTCGTCGTCGTCCTTTTGCAATAATTGCGACGATTAATTTATTTATTTTCATTAGTATTAGTTTTGCCCGTCCAAGATATTCATTTTACCCGTCCTACTAGAGCAAAAAGAATAATTGCAACTTTTTTTTTCAAGTGATTTTTAATGTGGTAAGATAACATTTTTTTTAATTTTCTGTTTACTTTATTAATCTTAAGTAACTGAAGACTTGTTATCTTGAGATAAATAAATAATTTTTTTGTAATCTCATACTTTTTTTTAGAGATCAACTTAGCATATCCTTCTTGCTCGTCCGTCCCCTATGTATTTCGCTCGTTGAGAATCACAGATATTTTGAAATTTTGTTCGTAATAACAAGACGCACGAACTCAAAACTTACTGCTAAAAGTAACCTAAATCTGATTGTTTTCGTTTTCGAAAACGTCTAAACGCAAGCTACCTTCAACAACTACGTCCAAATGGCCGGTAAATTTTATTACATCCTGTATAAATCTAAATGAATATGAATATATTCATAGACGCCGTAATATTATTTGCATTTTGTCTTGAATAAAGTGCGCACGACTTATATATTATATATATTGTGTTGTACATGAATTTGTATATTAAATATAACAACAAAGGCTATATCAGTCCAATGCAACCCATTGGGGATTCTGTTTGATGTATGCATGGCTGGTATAGATTTTATCGCTATCAGAGTGATTGTCTGTCGGTTCTTACGGGAGACACTCAGCTGCATTTACACTCTCTAAACATTAAATTTGTATGAATGGATTCTTAAAGATTACACAAGTGAATATATCAATCAAGTTGCGAGTTTGCCGGCCATATTTGACCCGCGGGCTGCTCACAAATACACAATTTATTTGCGTGAAGTTCTATATGTAATAAAAATGAACAATTATCTATTGTACAGTTATCTATTTGTATTTGTAATTTTGTATCCATAAAATTGTTAAAATTGTGTATATAAAGCCTAAATCCTTGTATAGACAAGTATTTGAATAGATATTGCAGATTATTTAGTATCCGTCAGTATTATAGATCTGTGCATATTTCACTAACAGAACCGTTTGTACGCATATCGAATATCTTACAATATGTTAAAATATCCAAATACCGTACCAGTTATTATAATAACTGTTATAAATAACAGTTATTTTTCAGTAACTGTTATTGCAATAACAGTTATTAGAAAATAACCTTTTAGCTCATCTCTAATATGTATGGTTAGTGAATCCACACATTCGATTCATTCATTCAATGGGTACGTGGCTACACCTTACTATGTTATAAAAATATAGAAAAAAATTATATAAAGTAAAAATAAAAGTGATTTTATCCGTGCCAGACATCAGATATAGAATTTGAATGTGAAACAGACATAGGATAATAAAATTTTCGAGAGATATAAATTGTATCTGGAGTTACGAAATGAATTGTCGCTAATCTCTTCAGCAACGCACTTTCACGCACCATTCTCTATATATCCCTTTCTTTTAATATATTATGTATAATATTTTTTCAAATATGAGCATTTTAGTGGATTGATTTTTTTATGAAAAAGAGAATTTTTAATATAAATTTTCGATTTACTATACAGGTACATTGATATTATGTATATTTATATATTTATGTACCGTCATTTGGGGTGGAATTGATAAAAAAATATATATTTTGGTCTTAATTTTATAGAAACAAAACACAATCGGAGCAAAATGGGTTTATATGTATAGACGATGGTAATACGGACCGTATTGCAAAATGTGGTTTCCTTACATGTCAAAACATAGTCTACAGGAAGCAAGCAAGCCATGAACAATCTCATTCGTAGCCCTGAAAATGCACTTTCTTCATTAAGAGTAGGCCCGACGAGAGGGTGGTGTAGCCGGGGTTACAGCCTCGCGGTCCGGGCTTAAGAAGGGCGTCTGTAGCTATTCGTGGAAGGCCAGAAAAAAGTTAAGGGCTTTTTTTTTGTTCATCGCCTATTTTTTGGGGAGGAAAATTTTTTAAAATGCGGTTTTAGTCCCAGGGCCCGCCATTTTTTTTACGGCCCTAATTAAGCGTATAAAAACTGTTTGACCACCATTTTTTTTAATTTTTCAAAAAAATTCTTATTGTGAAGAAGTTTGTTTGATGCTTATAATAAATTTTAACAGTTTTAAAGAGTATAAAACATGGTCAAATACATCGTATACGGCTATACGCAATCAATCTTTCAATACAATGATTAAACAATCTCACCCCATGTATATGATTAATCTTACCCCACGCAATAATATGTCCAATATGACAAAAAATACTGAACTGATTATGTACAGCCAAGCACGTGATGGTTACAAAGCATTAACAATTATGTGCATTTTATTAAAATATAAAAACTGTGTTTAGATTTTGACGTATCAGATAAAGTTTTAAAAGTTCATTTTCACCCAAAAGTACGACTTCTTTTAATACACTATATTTTTTTTTAAATATATGGAACAGCTGAACTTGAGGTGTATAGGGTATTTTCAACCATCTTATTTCTTCCATTATCAGTCGGTAAAATCGCATTCTAAACTATAGTTCTGGCGCTATATTCAATATGATTTAGGTACCGTAAACACATGTAATTTTAACATAATTTTTGATTTAAATTTGAATAAAATGAAGATGGAATAGATTAAGATGTTAACGAATTCCTAACTTTAGCAGTCCATATGTTATTCAATGAAATATGAAAGAAACTTTAAAATTGTTAAATATTTTGACACTTAGCGGTTCATGTATTAACACTATGAAACCCGAGTACTTTCACAAGCCGCCAATATTTTTAAAGAAGTGTATAGATGAATATATTTGAATGTGTAAAGATACGTACGTGATACAAACACATACATATTTGACATTCAAATCAATTACGGAAAGTTTAATGTTAAAATGTAAATGTTTTTGCAGTCTGTATTAGGCATCTGTTGGTAACGTTAGGAATTATTAAAGCAACACAACTTTACCAAACCGATAGTAACCGTTACTTAATTGAATTATTCCATAATGCGAGAATAAATAAATGTGAAAATTATTTTTAAATACTTATGAGGTTGTATACTTTTTCATACGATAAAATTATTTACACAAATTTAATACTTTTTGAAAACATAAATGTACCATATAAACTGAAAATGCAAATGATTTTATGAAATGACGGTTGGTAATATCAAAAAAATTTACACATACAATACTCGTAGTTTGTTATAAATTGCTGTCACTAAAAAAAATGCTTTAGGTATATTATAAACCATCAAATTTTAATTTTTTTTAACACAACGTATGGTATGGTAAAGTTAGTTGATTTTACGGTATTATATACGATCATTACGATAAGGGGAGGGGAAAATGGGAAGGTGGGAAAGTTTTTTATGCATGTTCAGTTTCTTTTATTATGGAATTAAGTCAGAATCCGTTCGGGTATCATCGCCATTTTCCCCGAAGAGTATAAGAATTTAAATTTAAAATGTATACCTATAGGTAAGGATGGGGTTTGTCGAAGACAGTAGGTTTTAGTTGAATCGATTGAATTTACGTACCATTTTAATTTTTATATACAGGTGAGTTTTTTAAGAGTCGTCATTTTGATTATGACTAACAGTTGACTTAACCAAAATATTGTTCAGATAGGACTTTCAGAAGTCTAGAATCATAAAAACCTTACATACGATAGTCCAACTTCAGAACCACTTATTGTGACATTATTACCCACTGTCAGTGTGTTAATAGTAAAAATAAGTGTTGGTAAACTAGTATGTAATTTAAGAGGGTGACTAACCCCCTCTCTAGTGTTGCTTAAACTGAATTTTGAAATCGAAAATTTCATTTCTACGTTATTTTAATTGTCCTAAACTATTTTCCATCAAGAAGAACTTCTTGATCAACCCAAGTAGTACGACTATTCGACACAGTCATCCCCTAATTAACTACCCCTAGACTTAATATTAGGACATTGAGCAAAAACGGATCAATTAGATTTTTTGACGTAGATTTCAAAACTGTAAACAAAATTTTTATATTGTTTAATTTTCACCCCCTTTTTGCAAAATTAACCCCTAAATTTTAACCCCCAACCACCCCTGTTGATGTAAATTGAACAAATTGCATATCAATAGATAGCTGTTTAAAAAAGACCAATATCGCCACTCTAAACTTTTGCTCTATCTCTTACTGTTTTCGAGATATTTTAAAAATTAAAATTTTACCCCAATTTTTGAAGGGCGATTTCAAACCGTTTTTTCCGCCGATAAAGAAAAATAAGTGTCGCTTATTTTTTAGTGTTCTACAACATATGTAAGTTTCATCAAAATCGATAGGTCCGGCCTCGGGACGTTTACTTGTCAGTGTCGTTAAGGGCAACCATTTAATCGAGCACAATTTCACTTACAACGTTTTAGTAAATTATTAGTCTGATGAAATATAATAATATCTCTGTTGAATTAATTGCAAATTTAAAAAAAATCACCCCATATCGGATTATATCGTGTATCGGTTCGAATTAAATGTTTTAAAACGGATTTAATTAACATTCAAGTGTTTGGCCATAATTTTATCCTTTGAACGGATAACAGGGAGGATGTTAAATTATAATACATAATTTATAAGCGGCTCAACCGGTCTCTATGTACAGATAGGTACATACAACTTATTTATTGATTTAATGTTTTGTGTACTGTAATGTTGTTACCTATCCCCGTACTCCACTGTGTCCACTGTTTCCACTAGATTTTCCCACAAATAGTTGATAGTAAAAAGATGTTTTGAATTATTAATTTAGTCGATGTAGGTATGTTTGTATATAAGCTTATGAACATTATTTTTTCCAACGTGTAGCGGGTAGGAAATGTTGTTTTACTAATTCCAGGAAATTAACATAGGTAAAACATTTTATTGATAGCAGATTTGGTTCCTTTCCCATCTTTCCACGCTTTTATGGAAATTGTTGGAATGGTTGAAATCCTTTTTTTGGTATTTATTTAACAAGATTTAAAAAAATGCGTATCTATAGGTAGCTACACTGAAGGAAAAATTCTGACAACGCAGCTATTCGACTTTCCCGTTCCGTTTTTATTTTTATTTTTATTTATTTATTTATTTTTTTTTTTTTGAAACTTGCTAAGGGACTGGAATTTGGATCAGTACAGAGCCGGATTTATATAGAAGTGCTTCGGGTGCATGTCCCGGGGCCTCCACAGAATTAGTAATGAACCCTTCAAAAAAGGAGTAGAGTAGGAAAAATAAACTTTGTTAATTGTTCGTCAACCTTATTACTAGTGTCCGACCGAAATTTCGGTTTCGGTTTTGGTATCGGCCATTTTCGGCGCAAAATTGGAGTTTATGTTTAGTTTCGGTTTAGGCAGCAAAGAGGCCGAAACCACGACCGAAACCGAAACTCCATTCGTGAGCTCTTGCATTGCCTTCAGTCACGATCGGCACTACTCGGACGGTGTTTTTCACTTTCAATTAAGTACAAATTAATCTTGTTAATATTAAAGTTCACTTTTACTATGATTTTTTGGCAACCTCATAATAATAATTATATATACCCCATTCAGTTCCGGATCATCGAATAGACAAATGAGACAAATGTTTAATACCTAATTCTTTGATGGACGCGGCTATCTATTTCGAATATTTGAATCAATATTAAAGATTTGTTTTAACTTTTCACACAATCAATAATACAGGAAAAAGATACAGGAGCTGTTAAAAAATAATAATGAATCTCTCAAAACAGTAGTAGAATAGTGTTCTTTATTTAAATTTTTTCTCGTCGACTCTATTTTTCGGCGAAATTTTGGCAAAAGTAGCACTGAAAATCCTTCATCTCAGAAACCGCCCAAATGCCCTAGGGCCACCCAAAGCTAAATCCCGGCACGGGGAGAGAGAAAGAGGGGTACGACGAAAATATTTAGGGCCTAAGACAGGGTTAATCTGGTCCTGACTTTGCTAATTTTAATTTACTTTAATGGAAATTAGCGGTGTAAAATGGGCTCAATAATTTGATATTTTTTCATAGAATCTTTGACTGTTACAGAGATTGTAATACAGCTGGTACAATATCGACATTAAAGATTGATTTAAATAATTATCCGAAAAATTCACAAAAACGAAAATCAAGTAGTAGGAAATTACCTTAAAGGAAAGTTTCGGTTTCGGTTTTGGGCCGAAACTGAGGCATCAACCGAAATTCGGTTTCGGTTTCGGTCGGACACTACTTATTACCTTGGCATGGACTTGCACAAAAGTATTCAGGCGCCTCTACATACAAAGTGCCAAGTGGCCTTCGCATGCGTAAACCTGGCCTTATCCTGATAAGGGATTGATATATAATCCTTTGCGTAGTTTTCTAATAACGAAAACTATCTAAAGGCTCGTAGTTTTAATTAAATGTTGTGGAGTTATGTTACTAAAAGTTATATCTACTTATTTCTGGAGATTAGACATGGACAAAGTGTAAATCTACTGAATTCAATTTCACAATTTTTTCCGAATTAACCGCGATGTGATTATGTGAAAGTACCCAAAATACCCAATTAACATAATTTTATAATTCAAAATTTCAACTAAATTTAAAAAAAAAAGCAACAAACTATACGCTGATTTAGGGGTTTATTGCGCGATTTATTCTCATTGTTCGTTCTGAGAAATGTTTGAGATCCTCTCAGGATTTAGTTCTGAACGCATCAAGGGAACAGATTTTAGGACACTTTTGACAGTTCGACAAGAGCTTAGCCTCAAGCCACATTTCTTCATTAAATCATTCTTAATTTTAAATACCTCAAGCTTAAAGACTAATTTCTGATAAATCTCTAAGACCGCATTTTAACAGGACTATTGGTTTCGTCATGATTTTGTTCACTTGAATATTAAAATTGGTTTTATTTTGACCCAAATTGTAAAAGCAAAACTAACTGCGACCAGTTTGATTTGATAATTCCGTTTTTATTTACTCTGTTTAAAAAGCTATTTCAATAATATTAAAATGAAAGTGCAGTTTTTTGTCACCTAAAAATTTTATATTTTGTTTTTAATTACTATTTGAAATTCATTTCCAAAATCAATACGCACTAACACTCAATATTTTGTTCACAATTAAAATCTGTTATCTGTTTTAATTTGATCAAACAAAAGTTGATTTTTTTAAAAGTTAACTTCGTAGTTCTAACAATGAAATTCATCATTTGTGTTATCGTATGAGTCCGTTCATCCGCACTTGATCGCTTTGTAATAGTCAGTGTCGAATCGAAATGCTAATTTTAAGATTAAATAAAAGCAAGTAAAATTGTGAAAATCCGCGAAATCCTGACTTAATGCGTGCCTAACACGCACTTACCGAATTTTTTGTGAGTATCCACCCAGTTAGTAAACAAAATATTTAATTTATCTTCAAAATTTAATTTTAACACCAAGTGCCGTTTTTTGTCACCTAAAAAATCTATTTTAAATTTTCAAATGATTTTTCCCATTGAAAAATTTATTTAAATGTCGGAGATGAGCAAATATAGGTGTATAGGTATATATTTGAAAACGTAATTAGATTTTACAATTACATTTTATGTTTCAGGGACTGTGTTCGGGACGATGGGGGGGGCAAAGAATGAGCTGGAGAGTCGAATAAAGATAACGGTTATTTAAATGTTCAATATCTAGAAAATTTCTTATTAAATTTTCGTCGTATTTATTGTATGGTCGGCCAACCTATAGACTATGTAAATTCTATTTTATAATTTTGAATATACATATACCCGTTAAAAACGACACGAATGGCTAATGTACAGTGAAACTTATGTAACTTTAGATTAGGGTTTCCGATCTTTGTTCAAAAAATCGATCTTGTGGATCGATTCGAATCGTCCAACCAAAAAATCGATGTAGGAGAAGATCGGCTTCCAAAAGATCGATTTGACGAAAATCGATTCAATTTTTGTACTTACAAAAAATAAATGATATATGAAAGTTTTAATGAAGTTTCTTATTAGGTCATCAGTCATCACAAATCAGTTTCAAAAAAAATTTTCAATTTCCTTTGAAGATGAACTGCTGAATTTATAGTTGAAAAGATATTCCCAGACACTTTTGTAGGTTTCCTTCTTTTTTGTCCTTGTCGTACACTTTTTTGTCCTTGTCGTACATTGTTAATTTTTTAGTGATTTTTGAAGAGCTGTATTTACCTGAAAAATGGCCGTATTGAGATATTTCAAAAAGCGTTTTGAAGCTCCAAGATTCTAGTTTTCAGATCTTTCGTCCAAAAATTTTTAGGGCTGACAGTTATCGAGCAATTATAAGGAATAAGACAAAAAAAGTTCTTGCAAATTTTTTGCTCTTTTTTTTGGTCTACGTGCTTGAAAAATTTTTTTACAGTAAAACCGTGGTATTGACGTGATAGCCTGTTTATTCGGCTTCAAATTCCTTTTTAAACTTTTTCTTTACGTTGATTTATTCCGGAGGTATCCAACTTTGAATAAAAAAGGATCGTTTTTGCTTTAACCATCGATATCTCAGTAACGATGAGTGATCGGACAGAAACTTGAAGGGCAGTTTTGGAATATGGAATAAATTTCCTATAAGGCTATACCGCGTACTTAAGGAAAAAAAATTTTTTTTCATCCTTAATTTTAATCTTAAAAATGTGAAAAAAGGGACTTTTTTCCTTGTTGCGAAAAATCGTCGGCATCCCTGCGAATATTGATGGCGAGTCTAATGTTTGTACGAATTTTTATACCTCAATGTACCTCCAATAGCCCTGTAAATCGGCAGATCAATCTATCGAATGGTTTTCCTAAACCGTTTGTTCAAAATTTCAGAATTAAAAAATAAAGGAACAAAATTGAATGAACAAAATTGAATGAAAAATTCAATTTTTTTTTTTCAAATTTTTCCAGTTAGGCATCTTTTATCCATTAAAATTTAAAAATTAAGGAAAAAAATTATTTTTTAAATTTTTTTTCAAAATTTAACGATCTTTTTTCAAATTTTTTCCAAAATTTTTTTTTAAAATTTAATTTTAATTTTTTAATTTTTTTGAAATTTTGAAAAAAATTTTGAAAAAAATTTTTTTTTAATTTTTTAATTTAATGGATAAAAAATGCTTAACTGTGTTAAATGGATAAAAGATGCTTAATTGTGTTGTTAAAATAACTTTCTAAAGAATATTTTCTAGCGACATAATATTTACATCTAATTGTAAGCTTGGAAATGATACATTCATATGTATATTAATAATTTTTATTATCGTGAAAAAATTAACGAAAAACGCGACTGCACTTCAAAAACCCCCAGGCGGAGGGAAAAGTGTCCGTGCAGCGTACCAGGTCAGGTACTTCTAGGTCAGGTACGTAATGTCCGTCATACAGCATCCCCTTCCTGGTCTTCCCTACCTAATAAATCCCCGAACCTCGCTGCAAAACCATGGCAGTGGGAGATTCGCGGGCAGGTCCAATGGATGTTCGAGGACCCGCTCTAAACGGGGCATGGGCGTTCAAAGGTGTTCATGAACTCCCGCAGAAAGTCGTCTCGTGCGACCGGAGCGTGCGGAGCGTCCCGATAATAACTGCTTTTTTGCATTGACGCCGCTAACATGTTGGCGTGAGATCTACAAGCCGGAATGATGTTAAGATTGCGCACAAAGGAGTTATGCATACCCCCCAGACATCCGATTATAAGTACGACCAAGCGGATAGTATAGCCCGGGTACAGTTGTCGCAGTTCATGTATTAGATCTTGATATTTAATCCTTTTTTGCTCCTCCTTTTCGACTATGTTAGTTTCCGCCGGAGCAGAGAACTCGATAACATACATAGTCTAAGATGTTAAATCTTGGAGCACAACATCAGGCTTATTGGCGTTCAATTGCCTGGTAGTTGCAACCGGCATATTCCAAAAGATCTTGCACTTTTGGTTGGCAACAAAGGATTCTACTTCCGCAGGATCGTAGGGCAAGACTGGTGTTTTGTCAACTTCGTAATGATGACGAAGATAAAAGTAGAGCACACGCAACGCTGCATTATGGCGATGGATATAGGTGGATTTAGCATAATAAGAACAACCTGAAGTCAGGTGCATTAAGGTTTCCGGGTATGCTTTGCATGCCCGACACGAGGTACTCGAAACCCCTTTATTACCCATCACATATTTTAGGTGTGTTAAAGTGTTCCACACTCCATCTTGAGCTGCCATGATAAAGCCCTCCGTTTCCGATTTAAGTCCATTAGCTCTCAAGAAAGACCAAGTGAGTTCGCTCGAAAGGCCAAGGTTGTCAAGCTAATAATTTTTATTATTATTATTATTATTATTATTATTATTATTATTATTATTATTATTATTATTATTATTATTATCATATACTTATGTTAACTTCCAAAATAATCGCCTGTATATGTTAAATATTGAAAATTTGTTTACATAAAAGTATTGTTTATTTTAAAAAATATTTTCGTGTATATAAACACAAATGCATAGAAACCGTCCGCTTAATGAAAGTCCGCATAGACAATAAACGCTGTATACCGACGTTTTTACTTATTTGTTGTTCTGTTGCTGTTGTTCAATTCCTATCTGATGATGATATAATCAACCGAAAACTAGCTCGCAGAATAATGTAATTTTTACAAAACAAATTAAATATTAATAAACTATATCATCAATGAAGATGTTACCTTCAAATGTCCCCAACAGATGTCAGGTGCTAGGCTATACTACTAGCTGTTCACATTCGCTTTGTAGCATGAATAGCATCCAATACTTAACAATTACTCAAAATTTCAATAACTTTCCAATATAGTGACATTCTTAATCCCCCTAATTTACCGATACTCTAACATCTAATCGAAATTCTATGTTACTCTTAATGTCAATATTTATATTGAAAATGACAAAAAAAAAAATCATTTCAATACCATTCACACATTATTCATCCCATTGTGTACTTATAATCTGAGAAAGTCCCGTGTAAGTAGCACACAAATCACGACTTTTATTATAATCACGAGCTATGCTTGTGCTAGTCTACCTCTCCTATGAAGAGAGATTTTACTGTTGCTAGCATACAGGATGAGTTTTTTGAGAGTTTCCATTTTTATTGTGGCAAAACCATAAGATAAATTAACCGATTAAAATATAGGTAAAAAAATTACTTCTTTATTTTTTTTTTTTTTTTGTAAATTAATTGTAATCAGACTAAAAAGTAGAAAATAAAATAAAGTAAAACAAATGTTTTTTAAGAAAAAGCTTTTATTTAAAATTTGGGCTAAAAAAATAAAATAACTTTTGAGTGAAGTTTAAAGCAATATGCAACATAATTTATAAAAACTTGAGGCGTTTAATTAAGTTTGGTAAGTGCTGAAAAGTAAAATAGCTACACTTATATCCAAAACAGAAATAATTAATGATAACGCCTCAAACTTTTATAAATTATGTTGCATATTGCTTCAAGCTTCACTCAAAAGTTATTTTAATTTTCTTAGCCAATTTTTAAATAAAAGCTTTTTCTTAAAAAACATTTCTTTTACTTTATTTTATTCTATTTTAATCTACTTAAAAATTTTAATTAATGTTGGAAAACGTAAAAGAGGAGGAACTTAACCCTAATTTTTAACAAAAAGCGACCACGGCCGTTCTAGTGGCTGATTTTTCTTTACATCGATTCAAAATTTAAAAAGGAATAAAAAATTCCAATACTATCTTTGTATCAAATACCGACCGGAAAGAAGTTGGCGCCGAAAGTTGGAAAATCTTTCTGTTTTTTATATGGCTAAATTGCTCCTAAATTGCTCCTTTAGAATCAGTAATTGCTCCACCTGGAACTTAATTACTTAATTAGTTATTTACAAACAAAAAAACTTTTTTGTTTGACTATTTCTACTATCAAAATCTTGTCAAATAATACATTTTTATACAATTACTTTATATCAAAAAATTGCTCCCAATTTGCTCCATCTAATTTAAAAGTTAGTTATTAATTTCTCTGAATAATAATTAAAATATATTAAAATAAAAAATATTATGAATTAGGTTATGTATTATTAAAACGTATAGGCAATCCATTATACTTTTAAGTCATTTGCATATATTTATGGATAATTGAATTTTGACAAGTTAAATAACATTATAAAAAAACAAAATATTTTAATAATTATTCAAAAAAATTAAGATTTAGCTTTTAAATTAAATAGAGCAAACTGGGAGCAATTTATTGACGTAAAGAAATTATATCAAAAAGTATTATCTTGGGAGATTTTGATAACTTAAATAACGGAAAAAAAAACTTTTTTCTTTATAAATAACTAATTAAATAATTAAGTTTCAGGTGGAGCAATTACTGATTTCAAAGGAGCAATTTGGGAGCAATTTAACCATATAAAAAAACAAAAAGATTTTTCAACTTTCGGCGCTAACTTCTTTCCGGTCAAATACCGGCGTCACTGTAAAATAATGAAATTAATGACATTAATAGGTAAGATACATGTATAAATTTTGTATTAGTAGTCTATAAGCACAATTGATAGGTAGGTATATAAAAAAAAATTTATAACGCTTTTTTAGAGAGAGAAAACTATTGAAAATATAATACTTTAGTATGAATTCGTAGACTAAAATCAAACATTTATAAGAATACTTGTCAAATTATTTATGTTAATCAATTTTTAACATTAAAATCGTGATTTAATCAAAAAACAGTGTTTGAATTTTTTATTTTATTTTAAATATTGCACTGACGAAAAAAAAACGCCCTGAGCAGCAGAGCCCCATCACGGAAGTCGAATTTTTCCTTTCATCTTCGGTATTGAATGTCTACAAGCGAAATGTAATTGAAAGTCTACAAGCGATTTGTCATTTTAGTGGTTTCAAAACTTATGATGCGTGTCCGGTTGATCGGGGCTTTAAAAAAAGGTTTTAAGTTTTTAAGGGCTGAATCTCAGTAAATTTCAATTTTGTGCCGATAGCAGTTAGCAGGAAAAAAGCCAACACTATTCGTACGAGGACATTCCTACCCATGTTTATCCGCCAATTGCCTTTGTGTTTTCTTTTTAAATATTAAAAAAGGAACTTAAATAGTAAACTGGAAGGCCTTTACGAAGACATTTGCTCTTTCTAAACAAATCCAAAATTTCTATTTTATAAATAATAATAATAAAAATGCAAAATTCCTACTTTATAAATAAACAGTGACTTTAATAACATTTTTAAATTACCTACTTAATATCTGTGTATTGCATTTGTTATAAAATTAAGTTCATTTTTTTTTAAATTTTAAAAAATTAGTATTCGCCTACTTGTATTTAGAATAAAAATAATGCATTTAAAACACATTTAACAATACCATTGAATTCCGATGTAAAAATGGGAGAAGTGGGGGGAAAAGTAATGTGGAATCCCTAAAAGACACAAATTAAGTTCCCACATTTCTATATCGTTGAACATCAATGTGTGCAGGAACTCGAAAAATTTAAACTTTGACGCTTCTGATTTAGCAATCGGTTGCGATTGAAACAATTTCTTGTAGTACAAAATGAAAACTCTCAAAAAATTCACTCTGTATACAACATCTACATATTGGTACCTACTGTTTGTGCTGTTGAAAGTACACGGAGAAGGATCAGGTTCTTCTGATCAGATTACAATGGTACTTGACCTTTCCATCTTAAACAAGATGAAGACAAGATGGATCCTTATTCCACCCATTCAGTCGGCGATCTATTGAAATGAGATAGTGAATGTGATTATCATCTATCTGTACAACGACTACGGCACAAGACTCTGCATGCGTACGGACGGGTAAGGAAGGATACGGTTATATTATTATGTGAATGAATAAGTATAGTAACAGTCAAGTAACAATCGAGCCTAATGGCAAACTGGCACAATGAGAATTTGGTGTCGGCTGAAGAAGAGGTAAAGTAAGCGAACATGTATATCTCAGTACATAGAGAGAGAGACTGTTAACGACAATAGATAACAGCGAAAACCATAGAAAATGATATCTTTATGTACGGATACAGGCTCTCTATGTGTGTAGGCATAATATAATGGTATGTTCACACATACATCTACGTAAATTATTGAGAGAAATATTTCGTTTCACTTTTTCTTATTTGCATAAAACGTTTTAAAAACTGATTAGCATATGTTAATCATTATTTGATCGAAATCATCTGATTTTTTAATAAATTTTTATAAAGCTTTTCATTGTTACGCAGTATCTAAACAGTATATGAGGTGTGTTCAAAAAGTAAGGTGACTTTTCAAATTTCTCGGGCTACGTACATTCGTTTTTCGACTTTTTCATTTTGTTGCGTTAGTACACTCATCCCGAACATATGTTCACAGTTTCAGCTATATAGCATTCTTTGTTAATTTGTGAGAGGCATAAAGGTTAGAAGTGTTTGGTGTGCTCGGCGATTTTCTGTTGTCGAAAAAAATGGATCAAAGGATTTGGATCAAATTTTGTTGTGAAAAATGGAATTAAGTGCTCCAAAATACTCGAAATGTTAACAGTGGTATACGGTAAGTCTACTCCGAGTAAAAAAAATGTTTATAAGTATTACAAGCTCTTCCAAGAAGGCCGAGAAGATGTCAATGACGAACCTCGCTCTGGGCGCCCTAGCACGTCAAGAACTGATGAAAACGTTGAAAAAGTGAAGAAAATGGTACTGGGAAATCGTCGAATCACCATTAGAAAAGCTGCTGAGTATTAACTTGAAGTCATACACCGTTTGCGAGAAGCGATACGAAAAAAACGTCCGGAATTGTGGGAAAACAATTCTTGGCTTTTTCATCACGATAAGCACTTGCTCACTTATCGTTGCTTGTGCGTGATTTTTTGCACAAAAACAACACCATAATCATGCCTCAGCTACCATATTCACCGGATTTAGCCCCCTGCGACTTTTTTCTGTCCCCAAAACTGAAGAAACCCATGAAAGGATGGAGATTTGCAACGATTAAGGAGATAAAAACTGCATCGTCGGAAGAGCTCAAGGCTATACCAAAAAGTGCATATCAGAAGTGCTTCGAGGATTAGAAAATGCGTTGGCACAAGTGTATTGTATCTTAGGGGGATTACTTTAAAGGGAACAACATAAATATTGCTGAATAAATAAATGGTCTTTGATAAAAACATAAAGTCACCTTACTTTTTGAACACACCTCGTATATTGCATAAGCGAGAAAGTTATGAAAGAATCGCGCAGCCATTACTGTAAATTTTATTGTATTTTGAAATCTTTTTCTGGAATGGAAATATATACTATCTATCGGGCCTATATTCTATGTGACAGAAAATTATTCTCTTAAAATAAGTGCTGATGATGAATTCATTAGATTATTTAAAATATGTATGCTTCGGCCAGGATATTTTAAGGGGGGAGGATCCTCCAGAACTCTCAAATTTTTCATTTTTTGTTTCGCTTTAAAAGTTCATTTGAACCTTAAGGAATATATTTCTAATGTTTTAATCCCAACAGAAAGATTATCTTGGCTAACGATAAACTACTCAAGAACGAAAACTTTTTAATAGCGTTTCTCTCCAAACAGGTTTCTTTCCGCGCCGTGGAACATAACTTAAAAACTTATTAAGGTATTAACTTGAAATTTTGTACAGATATTCTTTAAGATATTGGCCTTTGCATATACCTAAAATTTTGCATAAATTATTACTATAAATATTGTTTGACATTTGTTTCTTTTTGATTTTAAATTGTGAAAAAAAAATTTCTCATCAGAAATAGGTATATGCAAAGCTTAGTGACTTATTTTAATAAAATTTTTTTGTCCGATTCAATTCAGTTGATTACAAGAGGCTGGGCATTCCACGGCGCAAATTAAAAGAGTCAACTTGGAACAGCTGTAGCGCCGCCACTTTTTCTTTTTTTGCATCAAAATTTATGAGTGAATACACCATAACATGTACTATACTATGTAACTTCATTTGATACAATAAATGTATCCAGTTTCTGAAAAAAAAATCATTAAAAAAGCTGTTGTCTGGAGGACCCTACCCCTTTAATAAAAATTGGTCTTTATGTTTGTAATAGAATACGAATAACGTAATAAAAAATATTTTAGTAGCAACGGAAATTTATAAATATATAATTGTGATTTATTTTTGAACGGTTATACAGATATTAAAAATTATATTTTATTTTCTTCTTTATAATTTTAACTCGTTTATAATTTTTTTTTTGTATACAATGGTACTTTTCACTTTATTTGTTATTCACAAAATGTTTGTTGCTCTGTTACGTATACCCAGCTCATCCGTTTGTTTTTTATTTGACTTCTGTCCTTACTATTTTTTCCGATCCGCCACCATTACTACCGTTTATAGCGGCATAAATTACTTATTTGATAATGGTCATATTGGTCGAAACATGTCATAGGAGTTTTCAAAATAAAACTGGTATTTAATTACGGTAAGCAAAAACTTGATGTTTTACGGTCAATAAAAAATCGGTAATGATCACGTGACCAATAACGTTTATCGTAAATGCTTATGGTAAATTGCTTTCTTTGTATTCTTAACTCATTTATTCTCGTATGGTATATGAAACATTCTGAAATAATATTCTGAAATTTAAATGTTAACCAACCTTTAAAGAACGTTAGAATTTGTGTGTCAGAATATTAATTTAGAACGTTTGTTAAGAATATCATATTACTTGAATTTTATCTTTATAAAGTACCTATCGCAAGCTAGTGACTATATCTGCTAAGCGTATTTAATACGGGTATGCACAGGGCCGGATTTATACAAATAAGGATACCTAAGTAGTATAAGTGTGGATCTCTTCTTTTTAATATTATTTTGCTTCCAAGTTTATTAAGGTAGCAAATGTTTCTTAATCACTTTTGATAGGTGAAATTTTGTAAATAATAAACAAATATTTTACTTCGTAAAAATACCACTTTTATTTTGAAACAATATTGTCACAGTTTCAAGTGGTATTTTTGCGAGGTAAAATATTTGTTTATTATTTACACATATGGAATACCATAAAGTAACGCTCAAATCTATTAATAGGTGAAATTTTTTTTAAATTCAAATTTTTACTAGCATCTTACGCTTCGGTGCTTCCTGAGCAATTTTAACTCGGTGTCTATTTTAGTCTATCCGTCTCTTCGACATAAAAATATGCAAATTTTGCTGCGTATTTTTCTTGTGACCAGGAGTCTCTATAGTGTTCGGGGTCCTAGGCAATCGCTTACTTTGCCGACTTAAAAATCCGCCCCTGGATATGTAACAGGTATCACTATATAGGTACAAACACAATTGGGTACACGATCCGCCATACTTGATATTATTATTATCATCACTGATATGCAATTAAATATAAAATTTTGAATATAGGCTTAAATGACTTTTCAAATCCAGACATCATATCGCAAGATGAATATTGAATATACATGCCTACTTAAAATGCTTATTGTCTAATTTTGAAATTTAATAAGATTATAGATATTATGACGATATAAAAAGGACTTTTGGTTTTGTTTTTTTACGTCTTTGTCTTCTGTTACGAAATTACACAGTTTAATATTATTGCGATCAGATTTATTACGCTAAGGTAACAAAGAGTGTACCTGTAAACGAAATGATTCAGAAGAACTAATATATCTGACCGTAGCAAAGTAAAACTTTTTTAAATAGACTACACTGCATTTTTTTTAAATAAGAAGTATCTAGCTTGAGGGAAGGGTCTAGGCGCCGCGTTTCTAAGGGTCCGCGCCGTCGACTAATTTTGTAAAAATAAAAAAATTTAAACGTGATTTTTGAAAACTTATCTTGGAGTTTCGGGTTTTAGAACTACAATTTTATAAATATTCATTTATTTGAATTGAATCTTAATTTTACAGTAAATAAAATGAAAATAATTTTGTTACAGATTCAGTTACAGAAAATCATGTAAGCTTACTTGAGATTGTATTATATAATATACAAAATATAATATACATTGTTTCATTTTTAAAGTTTAATAAAACTATATTCGTCAATAACTGAAACAACATAATTTTTCGATATTGTTTAATAATAAGAACTAGTCTCATCTTTTTTATTATATATATTTTCGTAGATATATATGGGCACAAGTAAGAATCTTTACAAAGGACAAATATATGAACAAAATCGTTATAATTTTTGACGATTTTCAAATATCTTAAGCTGCAGTGAAAGAAAAATATTGAATAGAAAAGTTTAACAACGAACTCTGATAAATCTGAAAAATTAACACAAAATGTATGTCCTCCTGTGTGTTAAATTATTGACACAAATCTTGTGTAAAAATTTGACACATATGCTTGAGTGGACCGTTCTGGACATGTGAAATGTGTTAATTTTAGCACAAATTTTTTCCCTGTGTAGGTACAATTTTAGTTATAATTCTGATAATTTTCGGTCAGATTATGAATGGTTGTCAATTTATTTTGTTTCATGCGCATAATTTTATCAAACTCAAACTAACCATTGCAAATTATAAACTTTATGATAAAGTTAATTTCATACAGTTTCATAAAATTTCGCATGAAAAGTTGTTTAGCTTATATATGAGTTTGTTGTTTAAGCTAATATTTAGTTGTCGGTATAAGCCAATTATAAATAACACAATAATCCGTAAGTAAATTAAGTTGTAAAATTGTCCCTGGAGGTTGTGTGCTGATATATAGTACCTATGCTACGGCTTATGTATATTTTCTAAACAAAAACTCGTGTCTGAAATGGGTCATCCACTCCAAAAATAGCTGATCTACTGCATATTGCAAGTTAATATGATTATTCGAATATAGGTACTACACAAAACATTTAAGTAATATTTTTGAGTTTTTAAAAATTTTGAAACTAAGAAAAAAGCTGGTGTTTCTGATATGAAATCATAAGATAGCTGAGATGGATAACCGAAAACCTCTTAAGACTTTTAGCTTGAATTTAGGAAATTAAATTTTGAATGTACTTATATAGAATAAGGAGAAAATTTTGTGAAAAGCACACAGTCAAAATTACTTAATTGACTTCGATAAGTGAAACATCTATTAACAATCGCATAACCGCAGGGGTGACCTAAAGGAGCCCGAATTTTAAGATTAGATTTCATTCCTGAATTACGAGTCCTCAAAAGGGTATAGCCGGATAAGTATAAGTGAATCGGCCCTCGAAGCGAATTATTTTAATAACTATATTATCGGTATGGCGAGGCTGTAAGTAACTGATATCTACAATTTGGCGGCCGAAACTGAGTAGTTATGGAGATAACTAAAAAAAACTAAAAAATTACAATTTTCTTTTTTTGGTAACTACTCAACATAGGAAAATAATTCCAAATTCACATGAAGACAAAGAGTAGTTACCAAGAAAAAGATTTTGTTTTTTTTTCTGATTTTTTTAATTATCTCCACAACTACTCAGTTTTGGCCGCCAAAATTGTAGATATCAATTACTTACAGCCCCGCCATACCGATAATATATATTATAGTTATTGAAATAATTCGCTTCGGGAACCGATTCATCTATACTTATCCGGCTATACCCGTTAAAGTCTTTTTAGAGATATTAAACGTAAAGTACCTAATATTCTCTAAAAGCATTTTTATTTCCGGCTAAACATTCGATACCGTTGAATGATACATTTGGTACTTTCAAAGCACCGTTACTCCTGTCAAATATTAAACCAAGAAAAATTGCTATCGTTTATCATACCTTATATCTTTTAAAAAAAATATTATTTAAAATGAAAAAAATGTAGACGCAAATTTAAAAAAATTTCTGGCTGGAAAATATTCAAATAAACTTTTTTAGCAATTAATATTCGTTTGTCAATTTATCTTTAAATATATATGAACCAGTTGGAGTTCTACTAATACACTGTTGGACAAAATTATGTCGACACACCGATAAAACTATGTCATAATAAAAGTAAGATTCACACACAAACCAATGAACACTATTATATTATACTACTAGACAAAGCGTAAAGCCAGTTTCTAGACATTTTTTTTGAAGCAGGTAACAAGGGTGAGACGGGTGAAATTTAATGAAATAATATAATGTAAATTTTTGAGCAAATGCGACCATAATTATTGCAGGACATAATTTGTATACGTACGTATTTTGAAAATAAAGCGAATACCACTTTTCTTCTTTTAAAATTTTGCAGTTTCTTCTCAAAAAAGTAAAATTTTATTATCAATATTATATTTTGACAAGCGTAACTACAGATACAAATCAATTACTATATAACAGAATGCGCTATTAAGGTCGGGACTTGGTCGTATGTGACTGCTTCAATTACACATTTATATTATATGTCTATATAATATAATATATAATATGTTCACTGGTCTGTGGATTCACATCATTCAGATTTGCAATCATTCAGAGAATTTTTCTAGACACTGTATATAATACGGATAAAAATAAAAATTCAATTTTCGTCGTAAACGAAATGAAAAATTCTATTATCAATAATTTCTTTTTTCGTTAGCTCCTTTTTTTCCGACCAGTCAACTTCGTTTTCACTAACCTCATTGATTTTCATTGATTGGGGTTTCATCCGTTTCCGTCATCATCGGCGAAAACGGAGGGACAGACAATTGGATGCAAAGAGGATACTTCAAAAAAAAACTTTTTTCCTCTTCTTTTCTTTATTATAACACGAAATCGACATTTTGAACGTTCAATTTTTGAATATTTAGTTTAGCTCTTAATGACAATATTAAAAAATAAATCTTTGACTTTTGTTGTGGAAAATTAGAATCAAATCGTATTGTGATTGTATTTTATACTTTTTTTAATATTTATCGGCCCACATGCATTTAAGCCTGTTACACACTATTCTGTGTCACTCTCAATACGTTCTCAATTCGATAAAATATTCTTACAAAATAAACAATGAGTATATATATATATCATCGTTACGATCCAAGTACGAGTCCTATAGTAGTCCAAACGCGATCCAATTCCAATATCACTAAGATAATATGTTATTGGATCTCAGATAGTAGACTTGTTATGACTTGAGAGTGAACCGAGAGCAGCACTATAGTGTGAATGGGGAGTGAATAGCAACCGGCACTGTAATGTGAACACAACAAGATTTTACCGAGGCGGGACTGGATCGAGAGCGGTATTATAGTGTGAATGCGGGAGAGATGCCGCACATTTTGAAAACACTTGATAATTCTTAAAGCATGCATTTAATTGATTTGAAATTTGGTACACAATAAATGTAAACATTGTTCTTTAAAATTATTTATAAATAATTTTAAATTTTGGGTCATAAAGGATTCATAATTAACATTTTTGTAGAGCCTGCAAAGTGGCGTCTCTCCCACACCTATGGGAGAGATGCCGCATCAAAGAAGGGCAGACGCCGCATAGTTCACATTAAAAATTTTGCATTTTACACACATCTCCATACATGATGCATGCCATATGTAACCATTTTTGGCACTTTATAGGGGAGGGCCGGGCAAAGTGGCCAGAGCGGGCAAAGTTGCCAGTAGGCATTATTTTGCTGTTCGGTGCTGCTATCTTACAACAATCAGGTCAGCTACATCATTAGAATACCATTAGTGTTCTAGCGAAGTGTGGAGACTAAAACACTGTTACAACTGATTTTATAACAAAAAAATTGAATTTTACTACATCTGATCTAAATAAGTGCTAAATTCTTTATTTATTATCTTTTTATTAATATCAGGTAATGTTTATTAATTACTTCTATAAAGAAAAGTATAATTTTAGGTGTAGTTTCATGTGCCACATACATTCCTAGTTTTAGTTGTTTTCCTTTCAAAGGTGTGTTTCTGTAATGGCGTTAATGCGGGCAAAGTGGCCAAAATATGTGAACATTGCCATTAAAGAGAACTGTGAATCTACGAATAAGTTACTTTTACCTTTTAAATTTCAAATAGCTCTACCAAGAGCCTATGGTCTTTATTTACTATAGTTTTACGCACTCCGTTTATCAATTTTTATTTTTACTTTGTTTAGTGAAAAACTTGAAACTTTTTTGTGTTGAAATATTTACTAACATTATAAATAAACAATACCTCAAGCTAATAATTAAATTTTGTTACTCACACAGTCTTCCTCAGCCTTATGCTGTCAATTTCGAGCAAAGTAGCTGCGAGTGGCCACTTTGCCCAGCCTATGCGGGCAAAGTGGTCATTTTGTAACATTTTGTAAAAAAGTGTATAAAAATTAATAGGGGCCAACTTAAATATTTTCAGTTATAGTATTGCAAACTACATTAAAGCTGCATTGTACTGTCAAAATTTCAATTAATTTGTTTGATTATTAGTCACTGAAATAGTCGAAATTCCCTTAGAGTGGCCACTTTGCCCACCCTTCCCCTACATCTTAACCAGTCAACTTTTTTTTTTGTTTCTGAGTACTTTTCAAAACATTCAATACACAGGTAATCATCATTATTTTTTTTATCTTTACTAATATGAGAGCTCTTCCTGATCCATTAATGGATCTTTTATATTTACGTGGCATAATTTACAGTCCAAAAAAAAAAAAAAAATATCGAATAATTAAAGGATAAGTCTATGTATTTGATACAGCATCTATACCAACTTTAAATGCGACATCTCTCCTTTTTGTAGAGATAGATAGATGCCGCATGTTGCTATAGCAAGCATAGTGCGGAATTCTAACCTAATATTTTATACAGTACTTTTAAAATATACCTAAATTAATAACAAAACTCATTTTCGTTAAAATAATGAAACATACATTCTCAAATTCCAATGAATTAAATGCTTGATAAAAGATTATGTTAACAATTTACTTTTCAATAATAAAAAGTGGGATAATTACTAAACTAATGCACTGATCACATATGTAACCATATACAGCTTAAACAAATAACTTATTTTAAACATATAATCCATTAATAGTGCTATTTATCAATCAACGGACGAACTATGGCTACTGCGGCGTCTCTCCCGAAGCGGCATCTCTCCCGCACTTACCCTAAATATTATGTCCGTGATGGTGGTCCGAGAATAGATAGCAAGTCCAGAACAACGGCTTATACTTTATTAGCTTGGTACAGACTGGATTGCTATTGTATCCAAGTTAATTATAAAATTAACCAGTGAATAATCCTGATTTGACGATTTCTTTTTAATAAACTACGTATTAAAAATCCATTCCAAAATGACCAAGTGACTGTTAAATAAGTAATTTATAATTAAAGTTTCCTTTTAGTAAGGTTAAGTAGGTATTACTATTTGGCACCGAACATATTATTCAAATTTTATGCAGTATTTTATTGTTTTTGCAAATTTATATACCACACTGCATGAAAATCCTAGTCCCCAGATCAGGATTAATGGTTAAAAATTCCGAAATCTTGAGATTGAAATTTTAAATTCGGACCAATGTCCTGGTTTAGTAACTGCCCACTGTACGGGACCCTAATTGTGTGAAGCTAACTCACTCTTGGTCGAATTTTTTTATGAATGTACTCGCCAAATTTTACCAAAGTAAGTAAAAAGACAATATTAACGTCTGTTCTAATGCTTATATTCTATAAACTAAAATTTCGAATGTGTAAAACATTCGACTATTTAAGCTTCTTTTGTGCTTAAAGTAGGTACAGTGAGACTTAACCAGTATTGGTACTGTTTGGTTATAAAATAGAACGGGAAAAATAAAAACATTTATTTTTATAACAAAAAAACAAAAATTCCAAATCTACATAAATACACATATCACTTTGAATTAAACTTGTAAAATGCAGTTACATTTTTTTTTTTGTGTGTTTCATACTTCAAAAGGAAAGCATTCTGCATAGAAATAACAATAGAAACCATCATAGAAACATTGAAATACATAAATGTTAAAAATATTCTTTTTAGAAATATCACGTAACGGTTTTCATATATATGTTTGCAATAATATTATGCATAAAGTGTGTTACTTAAATATTATGTATGATAATCCTTTACACAATTAATTGTACCTCTTAAAACGATTGCGCAATAATTGGCTTTCAAAATGTTTAAGTAATTGAGGGGGACCACTAGTGTGATGTTTTCAGAAAATTGTAAAATTTATTTTGCATGTTTCGATAGTCCAAACCTTTAAAAATAACATACTAAAATTTCAAGTGCATATCTCAAATAGCTATTGAGTTACAGCCATTTGAAGAGTGGATTCTGATTTTCATTATTAACTTTGAGGTATTGATAAATGTATGAAGATTGATAGTTCAGGAGTTTCTGGACGTGGCTGCCAGTCACATGTTGTGGAGAAGCTAGATCCTGGCACAACTAAACGACTCATCTAGTTTTACTATGACGGTTATAGTGAGTACATCATAAATAATTTTAGTAAAAATTCTCAGTGATTAAAACTAAAAGGTAAAATAAAGAAAAACTACATTTTTCAAATTTGCTGCAGTTATAACTCAAATCATTCGATCGATTTGATTCTTATTGCAGCTTCTTTTATATATATTTCTTCGTACCATAAACCTCCAGTTTCCCGATCGAATAAAAAATGTAATTTTCGCAAGTCAAAAACCATCAAATTTTTACCCAAAATTTGAAACATTTTTTAAAAAACTCCGCCATTTTGTTAAATTTCAACTTTTTTTTCGATTGAGGTTCACGGTACGGACCATACCTTCTAGTTTAACAAGCTTTTTAATTTTTTTGATTTCAGGCAGTGTGAAGGCCACTATCACTGCAGCACTGGGGGAACTTTTTTCTTTGCAGCATTGGGAGATCTCGAATAACTCACTGAAATTTCAATTTTTTGGTCCAAAAATTTTATCATGAATTTACTATATATCAACGAATATATCCTGAAAATATTAAAACATTCCATGTAGTAGTTTTCTTTAAAAAAAAATCACCTTTTTTCAGGCAGTCACACTAGTGGTCCCCCTTAAGGATGTTTGGGAGGTACAATCAGAGATAAAAGTACATGAAATTAGAAATTCGTGAATAATTGCGTTGTATAACAAACTATGAGGTAAATAAATAGTTATCTTTGTTAAATAATAGCTACCACTACAACTGATTGTACAATGCATCAAACTATAGCTCTCAGCTGAGTACATTCTGAGGATTTTTCGGAGAATTTCAAAATGCTACGAGACGATTGAAAATTTAGTAGAATGCTCCTCATTAAATACTAAGGCCCCTGTGAAAATTTCAAACCGATTCACTAAGCCGTTAAAAGACCACAAGAAAAAATTTCCGTAAAATCAATCATACGTACTGAAAGGGAATTTCGTCATTTTGATTGCAAAAATGAAAAGTTTATACCCGAATTAATCGAATTTTCCTAATTTAAATCACTTCCATAAAAGTTGGCTTAAGTAATAATTTTTTTTTATTTAGTGACATCTTCAGGATACTAAAATTTTTGAATTCCTTAAAGATCGTAAAATAAAAGAAAGAATGAAGAAAGTCGTAGCGAATTATAGGTTTTCGCAGACATTCTTTTAGTGCCAGTTTAGATGGCTGTACATTTTTTTTAAACAATTTGCAATGTCAAAAAGCATTATAAAGCGCCCTCCTACCTTGAAAGCTGCATTCTCAGAATATAATTCAATTTCCGTTTTTATAAATGCTTATAAAATTCACTGCATCTGCACAATTTACAACTCTCAAAATTATTTGTGTCAACACAGTGTATACATTATATATGGTAAATTTGTAAAATAATAGTAAATGGATTTTTGTCAGAGCTAAATATAAAAATATACTTCCTTTTATAAATATTCTATTACCACTATAACATGATGAATTACATATTTTTATATTAGTGCAGTTATTACATATCATAATATGTATAAAAATAACTAATGCACTCATATTTTATATTCTATACAAACACATTATATCAATTATTTATATCATAAACAATTAATCAAAATACAGTCGTGGAAATCGAAATATAATTACCCTTTGTAATCAGCACCAACTCTACGAAACCAACTCTACGAATTTGTATAGGCTAGCTTCGGTCATGGTCGATTCATTTTTTTTCCAAGAAACGAACCAACAATTAATAGATAGTCCAACAGGATAGTTTATCTTTTAAAATATAGATGGCACGCTCAACTTTTAATGGTTTAGAGTCCATTTTCTGTCCAAAACAGAGCGGGAAGCATCAAAATTAAGTATCACATGTTTGAGTAAGTATTTTTGAATACATAATTTTTGTTAATAAGTTATCAATTTATGAACTATTCAAAAAATTTAATTTAATTATTCTTTCTAGGTTAAACTAAATGATTTTTGTTAAATATTTAATTTATTTTCAATTTATTTTACCCAACTTTAGACAGAAAATGCTGAAACCAATCAGCGTTCAGCACACACGTCACGACACTGTTTATTATAGGGACTCTATTAATGATTAGAGTCCCTATAAGACATGTTATCCATTTTATTTCCAAAACAAAGTGGGAAGCTTCAAAATTAAGTATCATCTGTTTGAGTAAATATTTATAGTGCATAATAAGTTATGGTTAATAAGTTATGATTTAATGAACAATTAAAAGGTTTTAATTTAATGATTCTTTCTAGGTTAAATTAAATGATTTCTGTTAATATTTAATTTATTTCAAATATATTTTAGATAAACTTTGGACAGAAAATGCCGGAACCAATCAGCGTCCAGCACATATGTCACAACTCTATTTATTATAAGGACTCTATTAAGGATTTTAATTTTTTTGCTGTAAAATTAACAAATTTAAAAGGTTAGCTAATTTAATAATTTGTCGCATATTTATTAATTTATTAAAAATTCCTTACGTTTTTTACTTTTTTACTTCAGTAATTGCTAAAAATTTAATTTCTCCGTAACTATAATTAGGTCATTTAGTGGTATGTTAT